>CAKAOJ020000112.1:1855000-2557082 GCA_916701645.2 Sebastolobus alascanus
GGCGCTACAGAGCTCCGTTAACGGAGGTTCCAGTGAGCTAAATTATGGTGCGTTCAAGCTTTGGGCGAAGGTAAATTATAACACTGTCATGATGCGTTCAAATGTAATCTTGTAAAATGTCGTTTTTTGACGGTTGGAATGTATAACAACATGGAAGTGAAAGCAGCGCTCTGTATATTTAAATGTGAAATTGCAATAAAAATATTTTGTCCCTAAAATATATGAATAATCGTTATAAATAATTGTGATCTAAATATTGATCAAAATAATCATGATTATCATTTTGGCCATAATTGTGCAGCCCTATTACTGAGGTAATACATTAAGTGAGAAGCAGGGTCATTTACTCATAGACTTCTATACAATCACACTTCTTTTTGCAACCAGAGGAGTCGCCCCCTGTTGGCCATTAGACAGAATGCTAGTTAAAGGCACTTCCTCATTGGCTTCACTTATCAGAACCGGAGGTTGCAACTTGCGTGAAATTTTTAAACCATTAAAAATGCACAAATTTCTGTCTGAAATGTTTAGCTTTTGTCAATTTTGTCATTGGAGCTTCTATGTGAGGGTTGATTTGGGCTGTTTTTCTACTGTTAGTGATTCTTCTGTTTAACTTGTGTGCTTATGTTAGCCTGAAGTCTGCACATCTATTGTAAATTGAATTTCTGAGTAATGTTATGCCGTGTATAAAAAGCTATCTGGATATACTTATTAAATATTTTCACCAGCTAAAAGATAATTGAATTCCTTCCCTTTGGACAGAGATTAAGGATATCTTTGTTTTAATGGGATGAAATGTGATACGATTTTCCACTCGTGTCCCCTGAAAGCCTCAGTAACCACTTTCCCAAATATTCTGGGACAGCTCAAAGTGTTAAGTCTCGGTAAATAATTTGTGGAAACCAATTGAAAGTACTGTAGTGTAAAGCAGTGCACTGGTGAGCCGAAGCGGCAAATTCAGATGCAGATGGAGAGAACAGAAGTGAATACAGCTGTGTTGATTCCTCATTACTGTGACAAATTACAGACTGAGACAAATTCTTTCCTCACGCAGTTTCAAATGAAGGAGTTTGTTAACAACATTTTTCTGTCCATCCATCTTTCACTAATTCACTCACACACAAGGAAACACAGACTCGCACACACAGAGACATCATCTGTCATCTTTGAGCAGAGCAAGTGCCAGACAATACGCTGTTGTTGTTGAATTGGACAGCGATTCTTTTGATTTATTTTCCGACGCCGCCTCCTTACTTACCTAAATTTCTAATTATAAATCTCGTCTTCACCCGTGACGACAGTAACCCGAGGGGCAGCGGTAGACTCCTCAAAGTCAAATTTATTTATAAAAACACATTTGAACGACTTGATCAAAGACCTTACGAGGCCAATACGAATATAAACTCACAGGCGAATGAAAGACTCCCAGTTGCCAGTTTGGATCTGGCAGAGAAAAGGTGTACGGGAAAGTGAATGAGCAGTGTGGTCCTCTGCTTCAGTTGTGGTGCGCTTTAGCAAGGCATGTATGTGTGTAATTGAATCGGGAAGCTACCAGATGTTTTTCTAACTCTATGAAGTGGAAGCAGGAGGATTCTTATAAAGACAAGTATGTTAAGTGGGAACTTCAGTGATAATTCGGGGAGCTGATGTTTTAATAGAGCATACAAAGAGTGTGAAGGTTGGCCTGGTGGATAGGTGTTGTTTCGTCTTCAACACTCGTGGCGTACAATCACATCCCATGTTATGGCACTGGCCTTTTCTAAAAATGTAACCATGATCACCGTGTGCAATTGGTGTTTAATTTTGGAATGTAAACTGTTGTTTGTTAAATGGCCCTGATATCACCAACTATCCCATCATGTTGTGTCATAGAAAGAAATCTGTTCTCCATGTGAAATCTTGTGTGGTGCACAGATCAACACTTTAACGCCGACTTGCTCCAGTGGAGCTGTTCTGTGGAGGACTGTGATTGAACTGGAATGCTCCCAATTCTGGGCGCACTGAACTGTGCGAGTGTGAAGCAAAGCAATTGCTGAGCCCAAATGAACACCGACTAAAAACCCATCTGTAACTTCACCAAATGCAGATTTTGGTCATGGCTTGCTTTGTGTTCTGCCACAACAACTAAACCCTCCCCGTCCCCCAGCTAAGGACCTCAGTCCAGCCAGAAGCTCAGAAAAAGCCTGAGAGCCATCTGCCAGCCAAACGAGCAGAATCTGGTAGAAGCTGTCTCCACGCATTCATTGCTTTGCATCGTTGTCATGGTTACTGGGCCATAACAACCGTCTCCTGGGAACCCAACAAGCACTTGAGGAGTCGTGTGACGAAAAGGGAAAAAGGTAAAACCAAGCAGACCAGCGAGCCTGCCTCTGTAGGTGCTTTTGTCAAATGTATATCTGTCACCAGTTCTTCATGTCTACTGTTCCACTTAACTACTAACAAACCTGGATCATATTACATATTGCAACAAGAACACTTTACCAAGCTAAAACAGAGGGGCAAAGTAAATGTAAATGAAACCCTACAGCAGAGAGGATTAGGGATAAAGGGAAGAGGAAGTGGAATGATGGGTTATGTAAGAGTAGAGAAAATGTGGCTTTGACTTTGTACTGTTCCTGGTGTTGTTTGTCCCGTGGCGGCTTATTAGCATGAGTGTGTTTCATCATTCTGCTTATTCATGACTACTGAAGTGCTTCTGCATATGGCTTATTTTCAGCCGACACCGCAGGAGAAGAGCAAACCATGTGGTGCAGACCGACGGGAAGCTTTTGACGGCGATGATGCTGATGATCCATTCTGTACTTTTAGTTGTTTGGTGTTTTTTAAGTGACGTTTGATTGTCATTTGATCTTATTTCCACTTGAGAGCATTTTGAGGTTTTCATCATTCGTGTCAAGTTCAACTGAAGAAAAATGATGATGATGATGATGATGATGGAAAAAAACCTAAAACCTCTGCCAACACTGAGCAGTTCCAACTTCCAACACCACTTTTGAATGTCAAGATTATATTATATATATTGTTTTGTTTCAGTTCACAGCGTTGCGTTTCACTTTCACAATGTGGTAGGTGCAGTTTGGCCTGTCTGAAGCATTAGAATGGTAGTGATAATAACCACTGATAACGCCCATTCAATCAGCTGATAAGATTCGAAATTGGTGCTATTTCACACAACCCCGGGCTGTCTAACCCAGACACATTTCACAGCACTGACAAGAGCTTACAGTGTTACGTAAACCTGACAGTCATAAGTGTCCTCATGTGAGAAGTACTGTGTGAGTAGATCCTGGATAAGCAGGTCACAGACAGCGGTACACAATTCCAAAGATACACGTACATGAAACATGGATGTACAGCGAGGCCCTGAAGATATCAATCATTCATCCTACACTAACAAATAAACCAACTAAACAATATGGAGCTGATGACAAAAGAGCGTTTCCACTGCGTCCTGATGTGTGTGGATACGGGAATAAGAGAGTGAATCTGTGTCTGTTAAGTGTGCATGTTTGTGTGTGAATGTCTGTACGAGTGCATGCATGATGTAGACTACCTTTCACCCTTTTCATATTGCGGACAGAAATTGCCTTTGGTGTACCTGTGCATTGTTACCATGACAACCGTTGTTGTCCAGTGTGGTCAGTGGTAAATCACAAAGCGGACGGTCAAGCATAAAGATATTCAAAAAGGAATCATTACATTTGCCTGCAGTCTGAGCATAGCTACGTCATTACCGGGGGAATTAAGATTCACAGCCACAAAAAAAAAAAGGCGTTCCGGGATCGATGGACGACGTCTGGGAGCCTGAAGAGCCACTGAGGGACTGCAATCATCATCAGTCCTCTGCTGACTGATTATAGTCTGTCGATCAGGTTACTAACGCTGCCCTATTCTGCAAGGCACACACATGTGCCTGCACTTGTACGTAGTCTTGCATAAAAGGCAGAAATGCAGATGTACATGTACGCAGGTACAGGTAGGTAAAGGGAAAAGAGCTATCAAAGCAGAGTGCACATACTAAAGATAGAATTTATATAAATCAAATCAACTGATTTAATTATGAAGACCATGGCCAGGACAAGCTGTTTCTATCTCACAACAGTGGCATTGCCAGCTCTAAAATTAACACATTTTCCATGAACACTGTTGCTTCCCAGTCTTGTAAACCAAGAGTAAATCTCACAAGCTTCATGTTCACTGCAACATTTTCGTCTTGCAAACGTCCTCTGAGAATCTACTGGGGCTAGCAGCCAGACTAATCAAGGAGCTACTGGGAACAGTTTGGATGATGACAACTATGGCAAGCCGTTTTAACATTACATTAGTAATTACATTGTGACTAGTCAGAATTCTTATTCAAGATATCTATAACATTATTATGACTAGTCAAAACGACAGTTAGAGATCTCTGTAATTCAGTTCTGACTATCCTAAATAACAGTTACAGATATCTCAAACGTCATTATGACTAGTCAGGATTGTTGTGCACAACGTTGCACATGCAAGGCTTCCCATTGGATATTGGCCCAACGAATGCATCTGAACAGTGTCAGCAGAAGCTTTCGCTACCTTGAATAGTTCGGTAAAGTTGGAAAGATATTCACAAGATTCAAACTTCCCGGATCAATAACTCATAAACGAAACGTTGTTAAAACACAAACGACGGCTCTTTCTAACCGTAGTGAGGTTGACAACGAGCTACGACCTCATTTTAATCAAAACGAGCCGTCCTCCGAGCTGGACACATAACATCGGTCTCTATGTAAAGCCGGCTGTGAGACGAGTAGTCAGGGACCGTTGTGGATCAGATAGTTAGAAAATGCCATGAAATAGAAGAGCTTATCATCAAGGAATTGGTGGCGAACGAGAGCTTTGTTCGCTAGAGAGTTGTGGTATAAATTTACAGCGTATTGTAGATCTCCAGACACACTTTATGAACCCATACGGCTGCAGTGCAGCGCCATAGAATGTTTGAATAGCTTCCGTCTCCCACTTGCCGTTGCTGCTGATGTAATTACAGATACCTGCAACTTCATTTCGCCTCGTCAAAACTTTAATTCAAGATATATTTTGACTATCCGTAACTCCAGTTTGAGATATCTACAACGTCATTTTGACTAGTCATAATTCCAGTTCAAGATATCTACAACGTCAATCTGACAAGTCGAAATTTAATTTAAGATATCTAAAAAGGACAATGTCGATATCTTCAACTGAAGGGAATTAAAGATATCTTGTACTGGAATTACGACTAGTCATAATTAAGTTGTGGATAGCCGCAATGGGAATTACGGATATCCGCAATTGAATTGTAGATATCTGTAATGAGAAACCCCATACACATTAATGACAAAAGTAGTTTGAATCGTACTAGTCAAAATGTAATTATGAGTATCTAAAATTAAAGTTTTGACTAGGCAAAATGACATTGCAGATATCTCTCTAATGAATATCCTGTCTAGCTAAACGGTTTGCCACAGACAACAACAACAGGCAACTGAATTCGCTGCCTCTCAAATCTCATGAATCTCATTATAAACTACCAAACTAAATTAATCCTTGACTTTTGCGTGCCACAACATTTTCACAAAAACAATTTGAGTGAGAAATGTGAAGTTTTGGGATCCTTCCCAGAGCAGCCTGTCACTAAGAGTTTTTCCTCTTTGTCTTTACTAAGGAGGATAAACATGTTGAAAGTGATTTCTTTATTATCCCTTCACTCCATCTGCCATCTGGCATCACCACAAACTCTGAAAGCTTTAGCTCAATTTACTCTGGATGAATACCTACCTATTTCAGTTCTGTGCCATAAAGCAATAAAGCATATTTTTTTTCCGATCTAACCCCGTGGCTCACAACGTAAAATGCACATCAGAGGCTGACTGCCTTGAACTATTTTGATGAGTAGTTTAAGGGACATGTTTGCAGTTTGATGAGCCTGATGCAAACCCAGGGCCAATAATGCTTTCTTGTTGCAAAGTTAGTCCGTGGCTGTATTCGAAACCGCCTACAACATACTAAAACAACAAACAATAATATGTCAAGTAAACAACACAATTCACCAGCTACATTCACAATCTGGCTGGTTAGAACTTTTAATTATTCTGAGTGAAGATGTAGGTAAATGTGACTCCAGCCAGCTGTTTCCCACAGCTGTTCCTCCTGACAGAGTAAGCCGCTAGTGGTGGCACACACAAACACACACACACACACACACACATATAAAAAAAAATCACATACGCAAACCGTGTCACATGGCAATTAATTTTAAAGGGCAGTGAGGGTGGTCAATATGATCCTCCCGTCATGCTCTGGCAGGTTTTTGCTCCTTCCAGGGCCACACACACACACACACACACACACACACACACACACACACACACACACATACACACACAGACACACACACACACACACACACACACACAGACACACACACACACACACACACACACACACACACACACACACACACACACACACACACACACACACACACACACACACACACACACACACACACACACACACACACACACACACACACACACACACACACACACACACACACACACACACACACACACACACAAACACATACCAAAAAACCATCTACATCAGTGCGAGCTGTGCGGCTGTTTGTTTAATGATTAACCGGTCCGGTTCAAGCAGAGTGAATACATGATGAAAGGGAGAAGGCACGCTATGGAAATGAGAGGTAGCACACATAATTAAATGCACACCCACACACACACACACACACATCATGGACAGTAGGGAGGAGAAGCAGAAATACACCCTGTGATTCTAATTACGTGGAAACAGAGAAATCTCATCAGCAATTCAAACAAACTTCTCCCAGAGAAAGATAAAAAAAAAAAGAGAAGTGTCAGAGCAGAGTTTGAAGTTTGATTTCTGACTCATCATTTCATTGTCAGGAGAAATATCAATACATGGAGAAAAGCTGAAGTTAGGATGCGCTCTACCCCCAAAAACCTTTCTTTTTTCCCCCCACGGGGCGCTGACTTCTATTCCTCATTATCTCAAGAATAAAAGGTCACACTGCTGCACATTCCTGACGTTGCGAAAGATGCAGGTTTTTAACGCCGCTCTACTCACAGCTACAATATATCAACTTTTAGCTAAAGAGCAGCACGTTACAGCACGTCTTTTTCAGCCTTCCTGTCCCAGTATCTGCTCAGTGCTGCTGCCTGATGGACCGAAAAGCTCCAGCAATTAAGTCTGACCCAACATCCACACTGTGAGAAACATCAAGTCGGGATGGAGGTGCGTTTATTTCCTACAAGGCTGAACAGCTGGGTAATTTGGCCAATGTGTGAACGGATAACAAGCCTGTTTTGTTGCCCTACTGATGTGATTTTATATTATCAGAACTTTTCGGCGAAACTTTGTAGCTTCAGCTTCTCACATTGCCCACAAACAGTCAGAAAACATACATTAAAAACTACCAAGTAATTTAACAACATGAGGAAGAGCAAACTGAACTGTCCATATTTAACTTTGGAAAACAAAAGTTATAAATACATCCTGGTTCAATTACTGTTTTCTACAACTCTGCCCAACAGCTTTAAGAAACAAATTAGCCTTTTCTTCCATATCTATATCTACGTATATGAAAATTTCACCTCAGATAAAAAAGGCTTTTTCTCCATTTCAATTAAGCACAGAGTTAGAGTCGAGAGGACCTCTGCTGCACTGTGTTAGCTGCAAGCTGCAAATGCACTGCCAAAGATTAATTAAATCTCTTCAACTATATTACTGAACTGAGTGAATTAAAGGAATTCACTGAGCTGTGAGTATATTTGTGAAAATGGGTTCTATGGGTACCCACGAGTCTCCCCTTCACAGACATGCCCACTTTATTATAATCCCATGTAGGCAAGAACCATGACATTTTTTTGCATGCAGAATAAATGTACGGTACGTTACCTACCTTGAGAAAGACCATGTGTGGTCAAAAAACAATATTACAAAGTCATTCAAAAGAGCTGTGTGTGCACCTTCTGTTCTGTTCTACCTGGGACACAGCAAGCGATTTAACCCTACATGTTAATCATGGAGACTCGTAATCATCCGCTGCCTTTTCCTTATAAAGAAACAGAGAAATGTGTTCTGCTATTTAAAAATAGCATCATTTTTAGCAGTGGAGCACTAACGCCACTCATTTTTGGAGTAAAATCCGAAATTATTGTAACAAAACAAAGTGCATACGGAAGTGTTAACCATGCGGATTACTTTCATGTCCTTATCATATCTTAGTAAGTAAGTAAGCTGATGAAGCAGAGCGATTTCAAAAGACTGCGAGACTGTTCTTCAGTCTCAATAGCCCAGATATTCAAGTTTCTAAAAATAAAACTCTTTCAACTAACAGATCCGTTACAAAGTGCTCTACACATCAAAAATGTATACACAAAGCAGGAGATTAAAGAGAAGCGAGACTGAGCAAGCACAGTGTGACTCGGTATGTGTGTGCGCTCTTGAATGTCTATCTTTGTGAGAACCTACTTGAGTTTTAGACCTTGAAATGGATAGATAATCCTGCTTATTTACTTTCTTGCCAGAAGTTAGGTGATGATGAAGACGGATAGCACTCCATCTGTAAGCTAAATATGAAGCTATAGCCAGGAGACGTTTTTCTTAGCTTATTACAGGGCTTCGTTGGTTCTTCCAGCAAAGTCTGCAAAGACTTTCCTCCATGAAATGCAGATAAAAGACAGTTTTTCTCTTCTATTGCCTATGGTGCTTCTTGTGAAAAGACTGTTTTCTTTAGTCCAACACACAGTCGTGGCTGTCCAATGTTGTAGCCTACCACTGTCCTATTTTCCAGTCACTGCCGCAGGAAAGCAGCATTTGTTTCAAAGTTGCTCCCTTGCTTTGTACATCCTGCTGACGGTACTTTTACCTCTACTGCTAGCTGATATGTTGCTTAAGAGACTGGCTTCCCAGGTGAGGAATCAGGTTAACTAACAACTAAAAGACTCCTGATTCCAGGGCAAAACACCAAATTATGTTGCATGCTTTATATGCAGTTTGTGGTCCTGTTAACGTACCACGCCGCGGGGCTTCCTATTTGTGGTGTCAATTAACACACATCCTGAGGCATCCTGCTGGGCTGCACCAACAGTGCGTTTTCAGCTCCTGCACACCTTCCTTCTAGCAGAGTTAATATCCTGGAATTGAACCTCTTACACTTGTTCCACTGTAAGTCATGACAGCATCCGTGAAACACGGCTGAGAATGCCTCCTACGGGAAGGTTTTTCCAAACAGCTGTGTCAGATTCTGCGGTTATATAGAACTTGCTTGGTAACTAGCAAGGCAGTAAAACAGTGAAAGGGTCACCGCTTCTGGTCCACTGCTGTGACACTTAAAATGAGGCCGTTTTTGTTTTTTGTTACCACCACTGTAACCCTCGTCTGCAATTTCCCCAAGGGCACAACAGGCGGAAAATGGGTTAGCCATTAGCAGTAAAAGAAGGATTAGAGCGTCAATAAATAACCTCACTTTAAATTACCTTTTTAATTTAGCTTAATTCAGTTCAAATGCCTTGCGTCCCGTAGGGGAGATCTAAGGTTGCTGGCGGGGTTAAACACCGTTCAATTCACCTCCTTATATAGTGCAGAGACAAAGGAAGAGAGCAAGCACATAAACTTTTAAAACTCTGTTGTTACAGCTACAAGACATTTTTTTTAAGGGGAAGTACTCACTTCTTATCATAGTATAAAAGCACCCATCCTGTCGAGTTGCCCTGTTGGCCTAACTTAATCTCTTTATGGTTATTATAGTGCCAAAAGGAAGTGTTCAAACTCAAACTGTCTGTCAAACAGCTGTGAACACTATTCAGTTTTTATTTTTCCCCCCCATCTTTCTTGAATTCATCGCATCAAAGGGGATTTAGAAGTGGGTGGCCGACTGGAAAATAAGTAGGTATACACCTTATACCTGAGTATACTGTACCATGCACTACACCACTACTTAGATGACAAGCTAAATGTTACCAAAAACTAGATACTGTAGCCATATCCTCAGATTACCATAGATTACGTTACATGAAACTTGAAACACCACCGCACAAAGTAACCTAAATCTATTGCTAATGTATAGCTACATGTTGCAAAATGACTTCATTACTCTATCATGACTGTAAAGGTCAGTGATGGGTGTCAAAGATTCAATACCTCAGTTACCTTGAGCTGCAACTTGGGGCAAACAAAGCATGAAGTTTGTTGCTAGAAGCAGCAAAGATGAAAACATTCATACACCTTAATTTTATTCTTTGTACACTTTTCCTCTGAGCGTGTGTGTGCTTACCCTGAAGTCGATGCCCACAGTGGAGATGAAGCTCCCGGCTAGAAAGGCTCCGTCTTTGAAGCGAACCAGCAGACAGGTCTTCCCAACACCTGAATCTCCCACCAGCATCACCTGAGACACCGACAGACAGATACAAGTCAAAGCCGTGTGTGTGTGTGTGTGTGTGTGTGTGTGTGTGTGTGTGTGTGTGTGTGTGTGTGTGTGTGTGTGTGTGTGTGTGTGTGTGTGTGTGTTTGGGAAGGTGTTTGAGGTAGGGGAGGGAAACAGCTCAGGTGAAAACTTATCTACAAATACACAGGAGTTTAGGCAAGGCAACACAACACACATATATAAACACACACTCCCCAAACTCCCATCTACAGAGGAAACAGAGCGTCACACTCGCTCCAGTGGGAGAGAGCAGATTGTACCGACCAATGGGACGCAGGCAGAGGCGGGACCAGAGTTAGTTTATTCCCCTTTTCCCCATCAGACAACACAAGACTGTTCACTTTTGTGCCATTTGACATGTTTGTGTATCTATGTATTGCATTAGCAGCAATATACTCTGGAAGTTCATTGTGTTTGATTTGCTGTGAGCAGAGCTCATATTTGTGTATTTTATAAAGTCAAAGTTAAGCACAGAGCAGTGATTTTGGAAGGCCTGTCTAAGGAACTGCCTTTAATCAGGGTGCGTAATTAATCCTAGCTGACATGATGAGAATTTAGCTTTGCATATGCTCAATTCAGATTATCATTAGTCTTCATCAGCTCCATCTCAAACTTTCTTAATTATATTCTATGTGTCACTGCTATACAGCCAATGGGGCTGCAACTAATTCATTATTTTCATTATCGATTCATCTGTCTGGCTGTATTTTTTTCAATTTCAATCATTTAGTCTATAAAATATAAAACTGAAAAGTGAAAAATGCAAATCCAAGGGGACCAGCAAATATTTGGCAGTTTTGGTTAATTAAAAGACTGAAACGATTACTCAAGTTTCGAGAAATCCACCCTGGATTTGACGTGTTTTACTGGTAGGAGCACTATGATATTATAATATTCCTGCAGAGGGGTACATTTCTGACTTGGGATAGATCATAGACTGTATATAAAGACGGACCACATGACAGCTCCCCAAATGTGAAGCCAAAACATCTTGATCGCCCCCTGGTGGCTGGCTGCAGTATAGGTCATAAAGCCCGCCCCCTCCATGTTAGTGGATAGGACATGAGCCAAACTAAAAGTAAAAGTACACGTCAAAAATAAATTTGGTTTTAAAGTTTCTGTCATTTTAGATAGTTCTTATCACGCTGATGTAGGTTCAAGTGTTCATTTTTCTCATAAATATGGTTTTAATTAGTTATTTGATGGTATAAAAAGGGGTTGAGACGTCATGATTGAGCTGTTATTGACAGCTGCTCTGAGTGGAGTAGTCGCAGCCGGAGGCTCGGGAACTGTATGAGAGAGGAGATGTAACTTTAACTTTCCATAACCATCATGAGTCTGTTTAATAGAACATGTCAATTTGATCATAAATGGTGAGATATTATGTTTAGTTGTTGTGTCTTTCTAGCCAAACAGCTACCATGGTGCTAACGTAGCAGCTAGGTGGCTCACGCTAACAAGCTGCGGCCGTGCTCGGCTCGTGATTGGCTCGGGCGGGTGTGTGGGCGGGACATCAATACCGCGGCTCCAGGCACCTGATCACTACTGCGCAGACTCTGGCTCCAAATGATGTCAAAATCTCAAGATGGCAGCTCCCCTATCCGGGATATTTTGGCTTCACTTTTGTACAGTGGGAGGAACAGGAGATCCACACAGGCTATTTGATACATTTCATGTGTAGGTATAGCTTTCTAACAAGTAAAAGGATTACTTTTATTTATGACATTTTTCATAAATAGAAATTTAAAGTTCTGAAAATGTGTTGGTTTGGTAAAACAATGAAATTGGCTGGTGCAGTTTGGGATATGTAGTAGCAGCCAGATGTTTTGTCATTATGTCCACTGCTGCTATAAAGCCTCCTCCTGTGCTGCTGGTTATTGATCTCATACATAACAGAAACCCCTCTCCGCCATCTCTTTCACGTTATTGCACTGGACTATTGCTGTGGCGCACACCAGTTAATGTTCCTGTTGGCCAATAAAGATACTGTAGTTCCTAAACTTTTTGCATTTGCAGGAATCAGACTAGAGACACCTTGGATATAAGTTGTTGTATTTCATACATGCAAGAGGAGTTTTGAGATTAAAAATGACGATTTTAAACAGCTGGGGGTAAATTAACCTATGGGACAAAACAATCTACCTTATTATGCATTTTGAGACTGTGCCTTCAGTGGGGAATAATGGTGAAATTAATGTTTTTTCTGCAAGCCTGCAGAAAAAGATGCACAACATCCACCAATTATCCACATAGTACTGCACAGGCACATTTACTGTACGGAAGCCCATGTCCGCCAAGAAAAGAAAAGAGATGAAAAGCTATGCATTAAAAATAATAAAATCACCAAGGTTATAATAGTTTTGAATGTTCAAGTAGTTCATATTTTATTTTAGTTTTGACTTTTAGTTTTAGTTCGTTTTTAGAGTGCGTTTGCTCGTTTTAGTTTAGTTTCAGCTTTTAATTTTTATATATTTAGTTTTACAGTAGTTTCCGTTTGTTTTTGTTAGGGCCAGCTATAATGCCTCAGAAGTATGTAGCTGTATACATACAAAAAACATGGTTGGAGAACTGTGTAGGAATGGCCATAATGTTTAATCTTCGCACTTCTTAATGTCCGATGTGAAGCAATTGTGGCATAGCGCCATCTCCTGGAAGAGACATAACATATATAGGCTATATACATAAAACTTACTGAGTCACAATTTTAATTTATTTTTAATCAAAACTGTAATAATATAAGATAGTAAGTCAAAACTTTGACTTTCTCAGTCAAAATTATGAGATGCTCACTCAAAATCTTGATTTACCAAGCTTTTTTTTTTATCATGCCAAACTTTTCATATAGGTAGCTAGCCAATATATTTTGTGTTTCTTTTCTTGGCGGAAATGGGTTTCCATACACCTGTCTCAAATGTCCCTAAAACTCTCGCTTGGTGAGTCAAAATTATGAGAGACTTAGTCAAATATCTAGCTTACTGAGTCAAAATTGTGAAATACTGAGTCACAATTTTAATTTACTTCGTCAAAAGTATAATAATACAGTATAAGATAGTATTTAAGTCAAAACTTTCACTTAGCCAGTCAAAAGTATGAGATACTATTTCAAAATCTTGACCTACCACCATGAGTAGCAGTTCTTGTTTTTATCATGCCAAACATTTCATGTAGCCAAAGAAGAATGTTCTTGGCAGAAATGGGTTTCCATACACCTGTCTCACATGTGACGTTTTACAAGTGTCTACAAAAGGACAACTAAATAGGCTATGAAACCTAACACACCATCATTTTATGAAAAGACAAATCACCTTGCTTCAAGCCTCTCCGTGAATTCAGATCAACAAATTACTTACAAATCTTGAAACAACACTGCAAATTTCGGCTTCAAAGAAAGAAGATATAACACCTCTACTTAATTTTAAAGTGAGAAGTGAAAGGTGTTTTATTATTGTGTTATAAAGTGATTACAGAACGAGTGAAGAAGAGCACGGGGACAAATAAACAGCCAACTGAAAGGTGTTTTTATTGGCTGCTTCAACCTCGCACCTGTGGTCGTTTACTAATTGACTGATTGCTTGATTGAATTTATGCTCGTACAGTAGAATCTCTCACTTGTCTTTAAGGCTGTCAGCTCACCTTGAAGGCGATGTCATAGAACTCCCCGCTGTTGCTGATGGACGGTCTGCTGGGATAAACCAGTCCGGAGGACGGTGCAGCGGCGGCGGCCAGACCTTTCCCCGTCCTCCCGCTGCTCGGCGACGCCTTGGGGCTTTTGGAGCTCCCTTTGCCTTTCACTGCCTTCTTCCTGGACATGGCTCTGGAGAGTTTGAAATACACGAAATGGGTTTTCTTTCAGTCTCAAAACAATTTTTTTTCCCTTGTGGAGTTGTGGTCGAGGCGCGTTGAGGCGAAATAAGTTCACCTGTGCGTCAAAATCATGACTGTGCGTAAAAGCGTAAATCTGAAACGGTTTAACGCACAAAAAAGTGTTTATAAAGCGAGACAGCTGTTATCCCGGTGGCGCAGCTGGATGACTATAATAAATGTGAGGTCTGGTTCACAATGTAAACAGCTCTCACTCCTCCCTCTCTCGTATTGTGATGATGGGAGCGCATGAAGGCATGGTGGTTTCAGTGCGTTTATAGGAGAAATCCACCCTAAAACAGAAATAACATACTATTCCCATAATATGGCACATTAGTTAACACCAACATATTTCGTCTCTCTAAGCTGGAAATGAGAACACTCCTCAAACTGATGATGTGACAGGTGACATTTCTGATGATCTTAAGTAGAGACTGTTTCCAATTTATAATGTAAAAACTGAGTTGTACATAGTAGAAATTAAATGTCCATTCTAATTTTAGGGTGTAATTTCCTTTTAAAGGTGCGGGTCTTTATGACAGCTTGTAAAAGGAGGCTTCACATTTTCTCCACAGACAATTTCAGATCCACATCACTCTGCCCAATATCCACACACCGCTCCTCCTGGGTTACGGTGCACCAGTGCAGGCAGGCATGCTGTAAAATGTGGTGCCTTATTGCTGTCTAGAGTGTGTTTTCACAGTGTGGCCAGCAGGTGCATGTTTTACATAAAGCATTTGGGATTCAGAGTTGCTCTCAAAGCAGAAAAAAAATGTCATTGGTTAAGCCTCAGTGCCTACAGGTAATGTGACTGAAGTCCAGAGGAAAAAAGTCCTCTTTTATCAGTGTAGGTAGTGAAATGAATGGAGTTAGGCACGGACACAGTCCACTGGACTATATGAAAACTGGTACAGAGGCCTGGTGGCATCAAAATATAAGCACAAATGTCAGCCTATAAGTGAGTAGAAGGTGTCCACATCTGTTATTTCTGTTTAAATAAATGTGTTCATCCTCTACTGTAAAACCAAAAAACAAAGTTTAACAGGGTAAACCCTGAGAGAACATGAGGTGGCATGAGCAAACAAAAAACACCATAAAAGCATAATACACCAGTCAATCCAGCACTAACATGCTGCTACATATTTAGAGCAAACAAGGCAACAATGCTGACAGAGCTAATAAACTTACCTGGGGGGAGCCGGAGGGAGGTAGCTATGCTGCAGCGACGACGGTGTCTGACGCAGGACGTCAGGCAACGCCTTCGGGTGAAATACCAAGTTTTTAGGGAGTCCCCTATGAGCACAGTGTAGAGCTGCGGCCATGAGCTAACCAGTGGGGCACACTCACATACACTAACATGCACTATATGGCAGGGGCAGGTGGCTGGCTATGGAAACAAAGCACAGAGAAGCTCGGATTACAACACACACAGAGGGAAAGCGACTTCATTCTCAGACATTAGACATTACTCCTCTATATCTTTACATAGAAATTGCTGTTTGTTGCTACCGTATATTAAAGGTGGGTCCATTATTTGTTTCCCAGTGGTGTTCCTTATGTATTCAAATCCGAACATTCAAATTTCGGTCAAACAACGTCTGTTTTAGCATCAAAATGTGTACTGTATATATATATATATATATATATATATATATATATATATATATATATATATATATATATATTACGAACACATTTATTATCTGTTCAAAATGTACCTTAAGGGAGATTTGTCAAGTATTTAATACTCTTATCAACATGGGAGTGGGCAAATATGCTTGCTTTATGCAAATGTATGCATATATTTATTATTGGAAATTAATTAACAACAATAGGAAAAGATGGGATTTTTCCTATTAATTTCAGTACAATCCAATGGAGCCAGCATCTAGTGGCCATTAGAGGAACTGCATAAGGCAACTCCACATCAACTTGAGGAGGCTGCAGCATGTTTGTATGGTAACAGAGAGAGCTAAGTGTAAATTAATAATTTTAGCCATGTGATTAAGTGCAATTTCAAAGAGCCATTCTGGGTTGACCTATACCAGCAGTATGATTAATGTCATGGTCATGAATTAAGAGCAAAAATGTGTGTACAGGAGAAAGTTGCTTTGTGTAGCTACCAGATTATGTGATAACACCACATGACTCACTCCTTATCTTTAATAGAGCTCTATATCTTTCAGCAAGCAGACAGTGACTGTGTCCACTGTGATGATACATACTTCATAAAGCATTTTACGTAACCATGAACAGAGGATGATGGTGACTCAATTGAGCTTCTTCTTCTGCAACAATCTACTGTAGTTAGAAACTTTCACACCTGAGAGCTGCCCAGTACAATCAGTAGCCACTGGGCAGCTGACTGACCATCGATTTGTCTTGACGGCTGTGATGTGATTCACTCACTTCTACCGTCCAGACTTTCCCAGTAGAGAATCGAACCGATAACCCACACCCCTTTTGGTCATAACCAGTCTTTGAGCATTGCTGCCGCCCCCACTTTAATATTATATCAGAGGACAACAGGGAAAATGGCATGAGCCAACCTGGAGCTGTAGAGATGAGACAGACACATGTCCCTGCTGTCTGTTACACAATCAGAGCTCAGAAAAATGGACGGCCATGTGATCTGGTGAACAATCTGCAAGTTAACCATCAAAGTCTCAGAAAACTGCAAGAAAAGCTGCGAAAGCGATTCTGCGGGGAAATTTATTTGCAGTCCGAAGGCGGGGAACACAACAAACAGGATGCAGATACCTTTGATGAGGAGACTATTAAAAACGCCCATGCTGTGAGAGCCGTGCATCGTCAAAACCAATGAGCTGTGAACAACAGGAGCACACACACCCCTCGACCACTGATGTTATAATAGAGATCCTACCCAGCTGTTTGTTTATCCTTTTAATAATTCCTCACTTCATATCAGCCAAAGCACATATTTATATGAATTCCAGGTCTGAAAGAGATGTCATATGAGGAGAGGTTAAGACAATTACAATTAGCTACTCTAGTGTACGCAGAGGTGAAATGATTAATGTCTACAAGCTTATTCACAGAATATATGATATCACAGCCAAGCCTGTCATCTACTTTTGGAATAACTCCTTAAAATTATTCCTACTAAAGTGTTTCTCTGAAAAGAGAAAACACTTCTTCACACTTTGTGCTGGAAAAGCATGGAACGAGCATCCAGAGGATGCAGTGCAGGCTCCTTCAGTTAACTCTTTCAGAAATAAATTGGATAAATTGTGGTCAACAGAGCATATTTTGTACAACTATAAAGCTGAATTGTCAGTATTTGTGAAAATTTGTTATTTTAAACAAGTATATTGTGGTTTTATTTTGTTGTTGTAGTTGTTGCAGCCGATAAGACGGTTATCAGGTCATTAAATGGGCCTTATCAGTGGTGATAAGCCTCATAGATGTGGGTCAGTAGGGGCCTACTATGCCCACTAGTAGGTTTTATCATGGATTCACATATGCGTTCACCAAAAGAAGGAATAAAAGAAGACGACAGCGACCTCCAGCGACCGTAGTAATTATGACAGAAGTAAAAGTGAAAGTTAGGCGCTGTAGTATAGACTGCGTGAAACTCTTTCACCCAGAGAACTACGGTGGCCTTCAGGTAATGAAAAAATGTGAAAGGCTCTCTGTAGAGCCAGTGTTTGATTTGTCCGTTCTGGGCTACTGAAACATGGTGAAGCAACATGGCAGACTCTGTGAAGTGGACCTGCTCCTTATGTAGATATGAAGGGCTCATTCTAAGCTAAAAAAAACACAATTCTTAGTTTCAGGTGATTATACACTAATGAAAACATCGTTATGAATATTATATTCCATTTCTGCTAATAGAGCCCCTGAAATGCTACACACTGTTCGTTTAAGCAAGCTTGATAGCTAGCCAGTTAGCTCCCGTTAGCTAGAGCAACAACGTCAAAGTAATTGTGAATCAACTGTGAGGCTGCTGTTGTAAATAAACAGTACACAGTAACCCCCCCCCCCCCCCTCTCCTTTTATTTGTATTAACAAGACAGTGTGACTGCTCATTCTTCAGAAAGACAGATCCACTGTGTCACACAAACACAAACAAATCACTAGGTTCATTTTTTTTTTTTTTTATTATGAGCAGAGACAGATGGTTTGTTTGTGCTGACAGTCACATGGCCGGTTCTGGATTTTAGAGCCAACAATAATGACTTTGCTGAGTGTTTTTCCATCTGCTGTTTCAACTGGATCACACTCTCACACCAGGAGGTCAATAAACGTCTCTGTGCTGCGTGATCTCTGGCACAAGAGACGCGAAAGGCACCGGGCGACGAGTAGAATAATTCATATTTATGATGCGCTGCACGTACTAAATAATAGTGTTTCAGGCAGCTCTTTGGAGAATATTTTTCATCAGATGGGTAGAATCCAAAGCCAAAAACAGGCTCAATTAATCAAAGACATACAAGAGTCAGAGAAGGTTTTGATAAATTAGGAAGACAAATAATCTAAATATATTACAGTTCATTTGTCACTGACGAAGATAAATGGCTTTAGTGGGCATAGGGTACAGTCAGTCTGATCAGTCTTCTGTGTTTTTGAATTCTTCTAGCACAATATGATGTAGTTGGCTTACAGACAGGAGGGGTGTCTGTCACTCAAAAACCATACAGAACACGACACCTCGGTTCAGGTTGGTTAACTTTGAGGAAAATGCAGCTGAAGTGGTGAATCAGGCAGAGTGAACCACCAAGCACAGACAGCGTGAATTACCTGGAGAACAGCACCATCTAGTGGCCTCTTTGTGTTACTGTGACTTCTACCAGAAAGCCATAATCACAAGATTGTGTTCAGCTATAATATCCAGTGTCTGCATGGTGTGCCAGTGAGGACATCTCGGTATATGTATCTGCTCAGCAACAAACATTTTGTACTTATTTAGGAGTACATTTCATTTTATATTAATTTTAGGGCTGAGGAAAAACTGTCATGGCCATTTTCAAAGGGGTCCCTTGACCTCTGACCTCAAGATTTGTGCATGAAAATGTGTTCTATGGGTACCCACGAGTCTCCCCTTTACAGACATGCCCACTTTATGATAATCACATGCAGTTTGGGGCAAGTTATAGTCAAGTCAGCACACTGACACACTGACAGCTGTTGTTGCCTGTTGGGCTGCTGTTTACCATGTTGTGATTTGAGCATATTTTTTATGCTAAATGCTGAACCTGTGAGGGTTTCTGGACAATATCTGTCATTGTTTTGTGTTGTTAATTGATTTCCAATAATACAAATATACACACATTTGCATAAAGCAGCATATTTGCCCACTCCCAATTTGAGGGGAGTATTTGATAATCTCCCTTTAAGGTACATTTTGAACAGATAAAAAATGTGCAATTAATCACGATTAAATATTTTAATCGATTGACAGCCCTAATTAATTTCTAATTTCTTTTCGTTCATATCACCTTCAACAGTTATTTTACGCATTTTGATGTTAATGCTGTAATTCAGCCTTACATGTTTGTTATATATTTGCAACTTAAGGTCTTATGTTGAAATCTTATCATTAGCCAACTCTTTAGCAATGTTTTCATTTACTGCATTTGTTTTTTATACATATCTAATTTCTTCTTTCTTTCAAATTTAAATTAGCTTTATTGGTACGTTCAAATATACACACCTGATTTCATACACTTTACCTCAGTGTAAAATTGACTTAATTTGCCGGCTGAATGTTGTTGATCATATTTCATCTAAATATTATTACCTGTGGTGATGATAAAATTGGTTACTCTGAATAGTGTTGATGAGAAAAATCTGAGCAATAATTCTGCAAGAAATTAACTAGCTAAAACTAACTCCAGTTATTTCAGAGTCTATATGAGAGAGAGAGATCACAACAACAAAGATAATAACAACAGCAACTATATAAATAATAGAAATATGACTATGACGGCGCTGAAGAACAGATTTTGCAGCTGTAAACTCAGCTTTCTCTGTCAATACCGAGGAATTTATTGTTTCAATTGGCTTCATTTACCATCAACACTGATTGGACATCCACATAAAAGGTGGCGGATTTTCCCTTTATGTAAAATTTTGCTGGTTGGTTATTGCATATGAGAAAAATTGCAGAGCATGCAAACAAAGCATTTGAGCATACTAGTGTCTGCTAGTGTCTACATGTCTGATCACTGTTTCAGTTTCATCCTTGATTTAAAATGATCCCAGTTATGAGTTCCACATATTGAACTCTGTATAGAGAATAGAAGGAAGGAAAAGCTAAATTTAAAATGAAGCAGTTTTTAATGTTGAAGTCACATTCAATGTTGGGCTTTCACTGAGGTTGTTTTATGAGATACAAGAGGCAGCAATTATTTGTGATACATAGATGCATCCCTTTAATGAAACCTTGAAAAGCATCACATTATTTGAGAGTAAATATCAGGTTTTATCAAGCAGTTCATCATGAAACCTGATGGCACCCTTGGTCCTTTGAACCTGAGTTTAACTCCAGCAGCATCACAACTGAAACTGACCTCTTTCCAAACTCAACTCTTGAAGTCCTCTGATCTCTCCTCTTGGTGCTGTAGTGAAGAGGTCAAAGGTCATGGCTTTAACTCCTGTTTGGTGGGATGTGAGGGTGGGGCCAGCTCCTGGACTGGAAGTAGCCCCTGAGTCCTTCCAAGTCCACGGCAGGGAAGTATGCTCCGATGCGTTTCCTCAGCCACCATTTCCCCTGAGCTGCGCTGGTGCTGCCCGGCTCGCTGAACTTGTATCTGAAATGTTCCCCTCGAACCCACCTGAGGAGGAGGAGGAGGAGGAGGAGGAGGAGGAGGAGGAGGAGGAGGACACGGAGAGGAGTGTAGTAGGAGGACATGGAGAGGAGTGTAGTTCCATGAAACAAAGACATTTTAAGTGTCAGCATCTTCTCTCCAAAAGCCCAAATCAGCCGGATGTGATGCGCTTCACTCCTCTTTGTAAACAGTTCACAACGAGCAGTTTTTTAGCCACGCATGCTAGCGGCAATGTCGGTCTGTCCACCACTTTGGACCAGACTAAAATATCTCAACAACTGTTATTATTACTATTCTCCTCTAGTGCCTCCAACACCTGCTATTAAGAGATTGATTGGCCAAAGTCTCCCGTCACAGGCTAGATTTTTTAAAGCCTGAAAACAGAGCCATGAAGAGGTGCAGGAGTCTAGTTATCTCTCAGAACACTTGAATTACAATATGCTGAAAGGTTATTATGGAGTTTTTGCCCAATGATGCCAAAAACTTGTTGCCTACTGAAGCTTTAAGTCATAAACAGAGGAGAGAAAACAATTTAAATCAGACTTAGAAAATGGATCACGAGAATTTTTTTTCTCACTTGGTTCTCAGGACTTCTGTAAATTATTATACAAATATTAATATTTATAATTAGAGGTATACAGTACATTGTCCTAACAAATTCACTGTGATACACTGGTCAACATCTACATATTTCATTTTTTGTATTTTAGCAAAACAAAGACTGTGTGCTCATTGCTCCAGCAGAGGGGGCTATACTGTAGAGAATGACTACTCATGGGGAGTATGGGACTGTCATTTGATTGACCCCTGTCAACACATATTTAATGACTGATATATTTCTCTAACCATAGCTTGATCATTAATAGGACAAAAATGTGCTTTGGTGAGGTCGATGTTGACATAAAGCACTTTATGCTAATCAAAGTTCATCATACAGTATCACCACCCTGCAGAAGGATCTGTGTTTACCTGGGAGTTTCTCTGCCTTGGAATGGGTTGTGGTCGAGCAGGGACAGGACGGAGCTGTCATTGGACAGCAGACGTCCTGCTATGTGGATCACCCACTCACTCTGCTCGTAGGTCTGTGTGAAGACATGGAGACGAGGTGTTAGAAAGGAATAGAAAATAAGAGGAAGAGACAGAAATAACACAGGGTGTGAAAGAGACGTAAATGTGGACTTACAGAGGCAGAGAGAGATGGAGAGTGTAGTAAGAGAGGCTCTGAGGCAAAACAACAAAGACTGAGACAAAGAGACAAGGTAAAAAAGAGACAGGTGTGCAGACAATAAGAAAATAAACACAAAAAGAGACACGGAGAAAGATATGGAGACTGACAGAGGATAAGAAACAGAGAAACACAGACCAAAATTCATCTTATTTAATTGAGGGAAATGACACTACTGCCCCCTAGTGGCTAGACACACTTAATGCCACATGCAGTACTAAACAGCGGAGGCTCACAAACTCATTTTTGGCACACAAGCCCTTAAAATGAAGTGATAAACCAGCTAAAAGGGGGAATTCTTACATAATGAACTGAAGTCTCTATATGTGTTTTTTTATCAGAGGTGACAGGATGCTCTTGTTTTATGGAATGTAAGTCTTACATGTAATGATACTGATTAATCACACTAAATCCTATATTCACACAAAAAATAGCTTCATCGTGAAGACAGTATGTTTCTAGGCTGGTAGTGTACTTCACTCCATACATCAGCAGGATGACCAAGGGCCAGAGTCGCACATGAGACCAAAAATCTGTCAAGTACGACTAAACACAGGTGCACCTGACATTTAGCAGGTCTGTCTCTGTGTGTGTATGTGTGAAACTGACTCAAAAAAAAAGCTTTTCTGAACCTATTCCAGTTTAAAATAATTTACATGATGTGTAAAGAAATGACCACACATAAAATGTATTATTGTGGTGCAAAAAAAGGCGCAATGAACAATTTTGGGTTCACCTAAATTATGTGCTGGTGCACCTAAATGAAAAAGTAAAGCGCACCAGTGCAACCAATGTAGAAAGTTAGTCCGGAGCCCTGTCATCATCTCCTGCAGTTGTTCAGTATCTCACCTGGAAGGCAGCAAACCACATGAGCCAGTCCAGCCGGTAGTGGTACGGTGATATGAGGCATGGTCGTCGGTAAACGTCCCCTGGCTTACACAGGAAGTGGTACTCCTCCCAAAGCGCCTCAGGGTCCTTGGGATCCCGGCTCAGAGTGCCCTGGAAGATCACCTCGGTACGCTCCTTGGTAATGCTGGACAGGGGGAGGGGGGAGGGGGGGGACATCTTAAGGCCTTACATTTAGACATGACTTCAGCAGTTCTTGAGCTGTTTTAAGTTTCCACAGATACCTTGTCCAATGTCATGACCCCTGACCCTGCTGTACCTGCCAAAGGCCCCGTAGGTGTTGACGATGCGCAGCGGGTCGAAAGAGGTGTTCATCACCTGCTTGGAACTGAACAGGTTCATCACCACGGGAATGCTCAGGTAACCAATCAGAACGCCCAAAGAAATGTTCACCACCCAACGTATCGTCATACCTGTATTACATACAGAATGTACACACACACACAAACACACACAAATAGAATGAGAGGAATAGCATGAAAATCAGCACATTCTTTGGAAAACGCTCGAAAAATGAGGAATAACTTTTTGTGAGAAATCATATGAACCGTTGTATGAGGATACTTTGACAGAATTAGTGCTATTAAGCGCGTAAGTCTATGTGTGTATGTGTGTGTGTGATGACTTCAACACTTCCTCAGTGGAGGTTTGACCTGTTAGATCATGGGACGGCTGGTATCGACAAATGTTGGCTGAGTCCACATCAGTACCTGTGTCTGCCTGCTTATCCCACGCATGTTAAACACATCAGCATAATCCCACTAAAACTTTTCACACTGTTCAAATGATTAAAACATGCTCACACTCCAGGTAGGAGTCTATTTTATATTCAACATCCTACGATAAAGCAAAGACACTAATGGGTCCAATGAGACCAATTAGAGAGGGGCCAGTCGTGCTTTGACCACATTTGAAGCAGTCTGTACTGTAAAAATGTAAGCCACGTCGCGTTAAATTCCAATAAACCATATGTCATACTTTTCCCAGCTTCTCAGCTGTCCAAGAGCTAATCCCTTTTCTTCCCATAATTCCCTTTTTGTTCCATAATTCCCTTCCTCCTGTACCCATTAGCCTCGACTGTCAGAGATACCGATGTCTATACAAGAGTACAAGAGTCTCTGGACCCATTGTGTGTATTAAAGTTTAACTCGGTGTGCTAAACGGTCAAAAACACTACATGAAAATATGTACTAGTATGCAATACTGTACCATAGAAAGAGTATATGGCCATGACTCATACGTTTTTCTGAATCTGGGGTGCTATTACAGTAACAAAGGATCTTATCTCACCTCCTAAATGCTGCTAAAAGTTCCTAAAAGTTTCCTCTAAAGCAGCTGAAAGAAGGGCCGAGTTGACCCTGTTGCTATGAATGACATCATGTTTCCTGAATGAACCTACGTGCTATGTCTATAGAGATTGGTTGACAGGTGACCGGTCTGTGTCAGTGAATGTGAAATAAAATATTCATCAATACACATGAGCATGAGGAACAACATGGATGGATGGGTGGTTAAAGAGATAGTTCGGATTTTTTTAAGTGGGGTTGTATGAGGTACTTATCCATAGTCAGTGTATTATCTACCTACAGTAAATGATGGTCGGCACGCCCCCAGTTTGGAGAAACAGACAGGAGTTACTGACACGAGAGCAAAGCAATGTACTGCTGTGGACGGGGCCGGCAGCAAAACATATTTTAGCCACCTAAAAAAAAAATCTATCTGTGCTCTCGTCAAAGCCACTAGACTCCTTTGACAAAAACAGTAATTTTACCTCACAGAAGACGGGAGTTACTGGTCTACCGCTGCCTCAATTGGTTGGTATGTTTGTGGTATTGAGTGACTTTGGTGTTTTAAATGCTTAGTTCAGATTCACCAAGGTCCCTAAAGTCAGGACTCACATGCCCTTTATTCTGAGGAGTTATCTCTCTACTTTTAGCCTTAGGATGTTTTGTGTACGCGGCCCCTGAATACCTTTGGTGGGTTTGGGGGTGCGTCCAGCTGCATCCTCGTTCTGTATCTCGAGCACAGCCTTCTTAGCTCCACCTCTAGAGTGAAACAAGAAGCCCAGCGATGCATCGTCAAAACAGGCCAGACTGGGAACAATGGTCAGCCAGTTAAGGAAACTGAGGTTCCCACTCACTATCAGAACCACCTATAGCACGAGAGACAAGGCACAGTGAAAAGACACACAGGTGGTATAGAAAACTCCTGCTGGATTGATTATATTGCATCACGTTAGTATATCAGCATTTTAAGGAGTTAGGCCAACATGTGGACGTTGAGTACTGACTTATTTTGAGCCACATAAAATTGACTACAGTAACATGCAGCTCTGACACCCACTGCACATGATGCGCAAATTCAATTTAAGTGCACAGTCGCACATAATTCAATAAAACAGATAAATGTAATAAAACATCTCCTTAAATCAGTCAGTAAACATGTTTAATTTAATAATAACATGTCATGCTATGACTGGCCCAAAACCAATTTTAGAACTAAGACATTCAAACTACATTGGTGTTGGCACCCTGATAGAGGAGTAAATCTCTAAATTCAAAGTCTGGATCTGTAGAAGTACAGGCTTTCCTCAAAAGATGCCACCATTAACAGCACCAGTGTTCCTAATCATCAGCTCCTGTGAGTCGGTGAACAGTGCGAGTTACCTGGAAGAGGATCTGGATCGCTCCGTTGACCGCGCACATCCGCCTGCCCAAGAAGGTGAAGAGCGGGAAGATGAGCTCAATGAGGTGGTTTGACAGCGTCTCGAAGCGATGAATCCACCATGGGGAGCGGTGCATGTAGTAGGACATTGGGTTAGGAACTGGCTGGGTCTGGGGGGGGGGAGATGGAGAACAGTCAGAGGTGAAAATGTGAAACCCAGATCAGTCAGAGCATTGGTCAGAGTGCATAGATCGACTATATATATATAGCTGCACTTCAGTCTCCATTCCTGGCTCCGTACAGCAGGTTGTCGGCCTGCTGCTCCCCCGGCCACTGCCTCGTACCGGTACAGGTGTGCAGATCCCCAGTTTGGGGAAATAAATAAGGGTTGAAATGCATAAATACATACATACATTTAAAAATAAATGCAAAAATAAATAAATGAATAAAAAAATATGCATAAATAAATAAATGCAAAAATAAATACATACATTTAAAATGTAATAAAAAAATAAATACATAAATAAATGGAAAAATTAAACAGAAGAGTAAATAAAAAAGGGAATTAATACAAAGATAAATAAATAAAGAAGCAAATTAAAATCAGAAATATCAATTTATGTCACAAAACACATCAATACATTTATTTTTAATATTATGTTTGCTATATTTAATGACATATTTATTTATCAAGTCATTAATTATCTATTTATTTATGTATTTTTGATTTTGGCAGGTTCTGATGATGCCAGAAGTGGCGCTTTGTAACAGCAAAAGTGTCAGAAAAGAGGGGCTTGTCAAGATAATCATGATCTGTAATCAATTGGTTTTTGTTCCATGCATTTATGCATAAAAGTTTGATACTTGTACCAAACATTTTCTTAAACATAGACTTTGTCTACTGCTTAAAATGCATGTTTTCTCTGCTTTATTTTGGCACTAAAAGCTCTCCGGGATGGAGAGTAATTTATGGTGCCACGCCTTGGGGGAAACATTTCCATGTCTAAATAAAGGTGGAACTTTATTTAAATGAAGGCAACCCCACCTACACACAGAAAACACTCACACAGAGCTGTGCAGTGTTTGTGTACGTATGATTAAGTGTGTGTGTGAGAGGTGGTCGCATGCAAACCGTGTAATAGCTGAACATGCAAATAGTGTCAGGTGAGGTGGCGGAAAATAAATACAGCACAGAAATAGTTGGGAGGAAAAGAAAACAAGACACTGGCACACTCGTCTATACTCTTATTGTTTTTTTATGGAATGGAATTAAATAATTGGGGGTGATTTAACCTGTAGCTTACCAAAACGCCCCTGGAAATCCAAGGGCAAGGAGCCTGTAACCTCAGACGACCAAACAACCCCACCTGGCCTGCGAGCTAGCTTCATTACAACAAACAAACCGAAGCAAACAAAACACCGACTGTGCCGAAAAAACACCTACGCAGCCCCCCGAGAGTCAGGACAGGAGTCGATCTGCAGTTTCTGTGCAGGTTTGAAAGAGAGCAGTGTGTCAGAGGGGGTTAATAAGGCTTCACTTGGCGCCAGTGGCTTCCGGTGCTCTGTATGTGTGTGTATATGTAAATCTGTATTACCCTGAAAGCCGTTGACAGTTGAGGTTAAAGCAAACTGACCCAGCATGGAATAAGGTCCATACTGTAATATGATTTGTCAGGTGACAACATATTTTCTAATACACTACATTTAATTACATTTTAAACACCTGTCAGCATGTACCAAGAAGAATCCCCTTTGCAAGCATTTTCTCCCATTTAATTACCCGACGAACCCGGTACCGTGCCGTACTGTGTGTTAAAACACTGCCTTTAAAAACTTCATAAAATGCTGTGGTGGTCTTTTTTCCGAATTGTTTCTAAAAGACGAGGCCTTAACATTACTAAAACAACACTCCAAGTGTATTTTGTCCAAACAGTGTTTGGTTGGCAATGATTTTAATATCTTAGTTACAAAATCAACGCACGAGAAATTGTATTTTTACTTTATAATTGACTGTTTTTATATTGAATGTACATACTTGACTTTGGATTTTTTTCGTTATCTCATTTACGTTGTTATTGATCTTATTTGTTATTATCTAAGTTTTACTTGATCATATTTCATTATTATAATAAAACTATTCCATTTGGAGTCAAAATTATACAATTTAGTTGTTTTTTGTTTGTTTTTTATTGATATTATACTGTGCACAGTGGTAGAATCTGATGATGCACAGGATAAATGTCATGGCAAAAGGCTCCACTGTGTACACATAGCCTCCTGTAGTGGATATCAGTAGTATTTGATAGCCAGATTCCCTTTCAAGAGGTGGAGAGTCCTCCTGGTCCTATCCTCACTAAAACCTTTGTAGAATCTATGTGCTTTGTGTTATTTATGTCACATTTGTAGTCAAAGAGTTGCTGAATGAATTCAGTGGCATCTCTGTGCATGGCATCATTGCTATAATGGTGTCATCCACTGTCTAATCTAGAAAACATTTTAGGCGAGGATAAAAATGTTAATTTTTCCTTTGGTTCATCACAATTTACATACACAGTAACAGTCACAATGTTACTGACACTGGGGATGAATTCTCTGAGGTCTTACCTGTCCATAGAGACCAAGATCATGTTATAGACCTGGTAGTTGTGGAGCTATTCTTCATTTATTTTGGGTATGTCTGTCTCTAGGCGAACCACACCTTCAAGAACCCTATAGGGTTTAAGAGGTTAAGAGTTCAATTTGGAGTTCAGTTAAAGCCAGATTATAGAGCTTTTGTTAGCCGATGTGGACACACACGCCAACTCAAGGATAAGGTTAAATGCTGAAATGTAGACTAATAGTAGCACGAGTAGAGGAGAGTCATAGTTGTTGCAGAGGCATCCATCATTGCGTCAGCGATTATTTGACGTATGTAGCTGGATTAAAAATAGAACAGAAATGCACGAGGACACAATTAAGAACAGCATAAAAATAATTGATTTAAAGCGTAAAGGGCACACACACACACACACATACATAAGGAAGGCCGTCACGAGACATAGATATATATAAATCACAGTAGCGTACATTGGAAGCCACACCATGTTGATTTATGTGAAAATATCCAGCTTACATTTAGATGTTACACATGATTCTCCTCGTTTAAAGTTCATCAAGTACACATGCTGACACTAGTGGGTCCACATTTTCCTGCATTTTTTGTCAAACTGCTTCTGCTCCATTTTAAAATATATAATATATAATAATATATAACGGTATAGACAATATAATTAAGACTGGTTCTTTTTAGCCGTTGGTATTTGGAATCAATGCATCAGTGAATTGCTGAGTTACATTTAGTATTTTTTTGTAACTGAAAGGCTCAATGTGCCCCAGAGTTTCCTTCACCACTGTATAATTATAGTGGGTCACTCTGCCTTAAAGAATTACATTTAGCCTGGATTCAGAGAGGGGTTTTAATATCCTCAGAGATTCATGGATCCCAGGTACTGTCTGGCAACAGGACCTGAGATCATCCAGAGCAGGGTCGAGAGTACAAAAGTCTCCCTGGCTGTAGAAGCAGAGCAGATACAGAAGAGGTGGACGTCCAGCCCGAGAACGACGGCAGGTTGAGCCGCTTCTTCAGAGCGATTACATACGCCTGTGACTTCTACTGCACCTACTTCTTCAGAGCGATTACATACGCCTGTGACTTCTACTGCACCTACTTAAATGGATGAGCAGCCAGCTACATCCGCAGTTTGATCCATTGATCTTCTGCATTTCTTTTGTAAATAAATTCTTAGTTATTTTCTCCTAATTTTAATTGATGTGTATCTTCCATTTTTGTCTAATTCCCAGGTTGTGACTGTTTGAGTATTTATATCACTGTAGTTGACATTCATGCCGTTTGGTGGGAACATGGTGGAAACAGGTAAATCTGTTACAGTGGTTATTCACAAGAGCGTGAGAGAGGTTTTATGGGATCAAACATATTCTCATTTAATATGCCTAATTTTTTAAATATCATAATTAATGTTAATGTGTTTTAACTATGTGTTAAATATGAAAATGAAAGAGCAGAGCCCTACTGAAATTTCAAGACAAAAAAACAAAACGTAGACAATGTTTTGCCCTTTTTTGCACAATTTGTAATTCTCACTTAACTCTACTTAGTTTGTTTCTAAACTACTTCATTTGAAGAGTTAAGTTAAAAATCAGTTTATAATTTGAAGTAACAAGATTCGATCTTGTGATTATAAGTTCCGAAATGATTTGAAGCTGACAAACTTTCCATCTTCTCTTCTCATTGTCTCTCACAGAGTGACCGACACAGCGCTCAGTCGTCTAAGTTAAAATCCGGTAAACTATTTCTTTCGGCCCCGGGACAACGGGACGTCCTTAACCTCGAGCCCTTTACGGAGTTGTAGCATTTATTCACCAACAAATAGCCTAAACTGTACACACACTGCACTGCTACATTCACAGCTGTCATATTGTAACTTCATACTCTCTCTCTCTCTCACTCGGCGCGTGTGTTTGTGTCAAACTCCGACACAGAGAGCAGAGGACAGAAGCCACGTGAATGTCCCCAAAACGCAGTAGAGACTCTCAGTGTAAACAAGATTATAGCTTTTTATGATATGCCTATTTTGGTACAAACGTATACCCGCCAAAGTGAATAAAAAAAAAAATACATATATGGAAATAAGATTAATTGGATTATATTCACCAGAGGTATAAAACATTACATGTCCCTTATTAATTAAAAAGAAAATGGCCCTAAAAATCTCCAGCTGCACCAGTTATCCAGTCCCACAGGAGCCACTGTGTTACAGTCTATCCTCCATTCCCATTGTACTTCAGACTATGTGAGTGTCTATCCTGTATTCTTGACGTGTGTGTGAGTGTCATCTCCAGTCATCCAGTCCCATAGGAGACAGTGTATTCCTGTCTATGTTAATTACAGAAGCGGGCCCTCCTCCCTCTGCGGCTCGCTAACACAGAGCAGTGTGGGTCAGAGCGGTCGAGCGTCCCACAGGGGAAAAACAAACACGGGATTTGCACAACCTCACGGTCTGCATAAGAGGCTGATTTATTGAAAGAGCGGTTACTGTAATGTGTTGCCCTGGTGTGGTTAGCCTGATGCGAGTCCATTGCTGTCTTGTCATCATTCGGGAGACAAAGCCATGGCACAATGTTTTTGTGTATCTGGATCCGTCTTAAGACGTTCAGATTGTCAAATAAAACAGGCCTTTTGTTTTATACTTGTGGTGAATATAATCCAATTAATCTTATTTCCATATTTGTATTTTTTTTTTTTATTCACTTTGGCGGGTATACGTTTGTACCAAAATAGGCAAATCATAAAAAGCTATAATCTTGTTTACACTGAGATAAACCCACAGCACACTACGTGCCCGAAGTGCTAAGTTAGCGACTAGTTAGTGAACATAGTGGACCAACTCAAGCTCATATTTGGATTGTTTGTCACAAAACAAAGAACTTGCCTCTAAGAAACTAAATTGAGCATATATCCTCATTTATAAAAATTAATTAATTGATCAAATAATCGATGAAAACAATCAGAAGTTGCAGCCCTTATGCAAATTATGGTTTCCTGGAAAGTAGTAGTAAGTAATGGTCTGTTTGCTAACGTTTCCTTGTTGTATCAGGCTTCTCACAGGATAGTCTGGATTCATGAAAACCTTGGAAAGAAAGTTGAAAAAGCTCCACATGTCGAGGAAAACAGCAAGCTAAGCTGAGCAGCTGATGAAAATGTTAGTCAGTTTAATCAATTTATAGCTGCAGAGCAGGAGATCGAGAACGATCATCTGCTTCATGTACTGTAACGGGCCAACTCAATAGACACAGTGCAGGGAAACACACACAGTACATTAAATACACTAACATTCTGTACACACCTCGTAGTGATAGTCCATGCAGGTGAGGTCTCTCCAGCATTTGTCGCCTCTGATTTTAATGAGACCCTGAAAAAGACAGAGCATACAAACATGTTAGAGTTTATGGTTTATGAGTACTGTTGTAAATCAGCTCAAATATGCAACCATCAACAGTCCATTAGAAGATCAGATTACAGACTGCATTCTTTCAAATCTCATAATTGGCTGAAACAGTCTAAAAGGAAGAATTAGGATTTACCCTCATCCAGGTGCATACATGAATGGAGCTACGCATAATCTTATGGAGTCATAAGAGTGGCATAAAAAATTATGAATCTGTAAAAGAATAAGAAAAGAAATGTGGAAATATATGTGATTATAAGCATTTTCATTTATTTTCACATTTATTTGTTCATTTAATTCTTTATATATTTATTTCTATATTTTTAAAAATATATATTTATTTTTTTGCATATAAATAATAATTTATTACAATAGAATATACTGTATGTGTGCAGGATAAAAATATATAAATGACATATAAATAAATAAATAAATAATTACAAAATTCAGAAAAATAGATTAATTTAAATGCAAAAAATAATATATATTTAAAAATATATACATATCAAGAAATCAGTGAACAAATAAATGTGAAAATAAATGAAAATGTTTGTAAATAATCTTTTATATTTTATTTTATTATTTGTCTTCCACGTGTATCTATTCTTTTATTTATTTCTCTTTGTGTTTCAACATTTTTTTATTTACTTAATTATTTTTTATTTATTCATCTTTACATTTCCACATTTATTTTCTTATTTTTTTACAAATTTATTCTTTTTTTTTTTTTGTCAGCGGTGTCTATAATGTGAATTCCAGGATATTAAATGTTCTTCTGCAACTTTCCGTACTGGTCCCAGAAATATTTGTTCATCGTGTACTGAAACAGCATATCACATGACATGGTTTAGCTATGTGTGAGACAAATATTTGAGGACCGCTTTAATTTAATAAATTCAATAAAATAATTATTGCTATTTTCAACAGTTTGTTCTGGATTACTCAAGTGTTATTGTCCTATTTCAGTCGGCAGCGCACAGTGGACAGGCGATGGTTTGCGTTACTTTTAATAAACATTCCAGATCGAGGCTGCATCCCATGACAATTATGAACATGCCCACAGCCTCGAATGTTCCAGACCGCGGTCGGGAGGCACAGGGCCGTTTGTTTACTTAACTTGAATCTTGAGGAGCTGCAGCGTCTATTCAGAGTCAAACTAAAACCTACACTGTACATTTCCTACCACTTGACAACTTTACTATTAATTTCTCCTCTGCTCCTCCTCAGAGGATGCTGTTACTATAGAAACAGTGTCCTCGTGCCAGGGCATGGTTAGTAGCAGGATAAAGAGCAGTGACATAAATCTAGCAGCCCTTATCAGTGATAAGGGTTAATTCTGCTGTCACATATGAGGCCTTTTTGAAGGACAATCTTTATTTTCTTCTTGAGGAAAGAAGTATATTGTTGACCACTCTTCTTCACTTCATATTATCGCACCAACTCTAAACACGCGGATCCATTTCAGTCACCTGTACTCTACAAAGTGGACAGTCTGCCTTACAGACCAAATCTAAAAGGACAAATCTAATTTGCTTGCCGTCTGAACACATCATGAGGTGTTCTGACCTAACAGCTGAACAGACGTCCCACTTACAGAGAGCTACACATGCAGACAAGCAATAAGCAATAATAAATCTAACTATACAGGGTGTTAGGACCTGAACAGGAATGCTCTCCCTAAAAATCAGATGTATCGTGCAAGATGAAAAAAGAGAAATGCTTCTGTAGCTGTTTTTGACTGAAAGAAATGAGGAAGTCTGCTATCAAAGCATTTTGGGAAATGAAGGAAATCACTAACTGAGGTAGATGACGCAGGTACTGTAATAACCCCCCCATACTAACACTGATCATAAAATTGTTCACAGAATTCACTGGGAAACACTAAATGTGTCCTCTGCTCCAAGCCTGTTTTTCACCAAATGAACTAAGTAAAGCTATCCAGGACACGGGACTGTCAATATTGACACATCAGCCCGCCGCGTGGAATGCGGAAAAAATCGTCCGCTAACTTCTCTAACCAGATTTAGAAAAGCCAGGACATTTCACTCTGATTATGAGCTTGGCTGTTGACTGCAGCTGCTGGCTGTTTAGATGATGCGGCCGAAGATGTTGCTGATAATCCAATTCAGTCATGAGATCCTGAAATGTCAATTACAAGCTGATATGCAGACCTTGACATAAACAGAGTCCAGAGCCCTGGGGAGAGGATACTGATGTGAATTTAGCACATTTCCAGGAAGAACACAGAGATTTAATTAAGAGAATAACAAATATATTTCTACACTATTTCTAGCAGGCAAGAAAAAAATGGTAAATTCACCATCAACTTCACCACTAAAAGAGACCATGACAAACTCTGTCAGCATGTTATACCAATAAGTCACAGTGAGACTGATTCAACTCGCTAAAAAAGGAACTTCCAAAGCAACTGAGGTAAAGCCCATAAGCTCTGTCTTCCAGGTACACCGAGACTGACAAAAATGCATATGACATGAGGTAGACCGCACCATTTCAATGGGAGAGACCTTACCCCGGTCTCTCTGGGCTCCGGATCCCAACAATGAAAACAGGGTTTCAGAAAGAAAGCAACAGGAACCACGGTGGCAGCACCACAGCAGGGCCTCATTTATAAGGTAGTAGGTCTTGGATTCAGCACTGTGACGGACACGGGTACGGTACTTTTCCAGGATATCCTTCGTTCAAAAAGAATTCATATCATTACGTAGTGACAAACCCACAGAGAATTATCATCAGACTCTGCAGTTCCCCTCAGCTCTATAGGTATTAATGGGAATCGCGGGGCATTTCTGTGGTGGCGCCACCATTTTTGGAGGATAGCATACGTAGATTCAGAGGCAGAGTAGGGCGGGTCATGACTTTGCTATCCTAGGAAAAAAAAATTGGGCCTATGGTAGCTGTCATTATCTGTCAAAACAGCAGGCACTCAACGGTTAGCGACTAGCTGATGAGCATAGTGGAGCATTTAGCTGCTACACAGCCAGATATTTCCCCCCCCCCCTTTATTTCATAAAGAGGTTTAGGAAATCAAATCAGGTTTTGTATTTCAAAGCATAGGAGAGGAAGAGAAATGGGGGAAAGAAAGGGTAGCCTATTTCAGAGGTCAATTTTCTGTAAGCTTTTATCCTATTCAATCCTGCTTGAACATTAGAAAGTAGAATCAAATTAGAGCACCACAAAACAAAACTCTAATCTTTATAAAACAGTTATTTGCTAGACTGTTCCTTGTAACTTCTCATAGGTTAAAGAAAGGAAAACTTTATTTTACTAAATAGGTCGGAGCCACTGTGCAGCAGCAGTAAAGCAAGATCATAGGACCTCATCATCATCGTCGTCAGGGCGAACCTATCCGTTCCAGTCGGCCGGTTGAACACCAACACCCTGGTCAGCATGCCAGCAACACTATATCCCAAAATCCTTAGCAACAGGCAAACCAATCTGATCTGCACCCACAAAACACATTCTCACGCTAAGTCTAATCCCAGTTAACACCCAAAACTCCACACCTAGCATTGCACTTCCAACCGTTTGGAGTGTTTCATAGAGATGTTCCTGCCAGCAGTGAAATGTGTAATCCAATTCACAATCTCCATGCCAGCACTTTAAACGGGAAGCTCATAAACATTTAGTAGAAAACCAGAGAAATGAATCATTTAAGAGTTTCTTCACAAGAAATGTGCCTCGTCCCAAGGCAACTCATTCTGTGACAAATTAAATATCAAGAACCCCATATTCACTGGCTTTATATTTATTAAACAACATGATTCAGCTGACAGGTTTTCATTAAGGAAAAATGAATGCTTAACACTCTCAGTGGTTAGCACTGTAGACACTCTACCATGGACAACATCCAAGTGACTAGCTAGCTTGGCTAGCAGTTCCCCCCTGATTCCAATCTTTGTGCTAAGCTAAGACAATGCTAAGCACATTCTGGACATATCTCTATACTAGATGAACAAATTGATATATACCTTCTGGCAGAAATGGAATATAATATTAATACGTATGTTTTCTTTAGTGTTTCACCTGAAAATAAGAATCGTTGTGTTTTTGTTACCTTAAAATGAGCCGTTTATATCTACATACCGAGCGGTTCCTCTTCACGAAGACAGCTGCGATGTTTCTACAGTAGCCCGGAACGTACAAACCAAACACTGGCTCTATAGGGCCATTCACATTTTCACGTTTTCGTGTCGGCCACTGTAGTTCTCCTGCATGCTTGAGAAATTTCAGTTGGTTGCAATCTGCAACCTCACCGGTAGATGCCGCCAGATCTCACACACTGCACCTTCAACTTTTTATGAAGAAATACAGTGATGTGGACAGATGGTGAGAGGCACCTAAACAGGCACTCTAAAATGTATCACCCTAACATAATAATCAAACAGTATAACCAGATCTTACGGGCATTTAGGTCCACTGAAACCTCAACGCTACTTTATTTGAAAGGAAAAGGAAACTATAGGGCTGCACATGAATCGGCACTACATGTTCGCTCTGCCTTTATGTAAACATGACTAATTGTATTTCAGAATATTTACTGTATTTCACAGTTTGTGAGCCAACATGGTCCGATCAGATCACATTAGCTACACTTTTTGTAGCTTATCGCCTGATTAACCCGCACAGGCTGCTCATGTAAACAAGCTGCTGCAGCACAACTCACACCAGCTGCTTAATCTCCCAACACAATGTGCATGATGTATTAAACACATCCAGCTATGCTAATGACCACACTAATAAAGGCAATTAATCTATTAATTAGCAAATATTTCTATGTGAACACTCTTGTTTGGCATAACATATGGTCATCTGACTTTTATTTTATTTTTGCAGCCATATGTTGGAAGTGATTATGTTTGGGCAACCTACTGTGTGTGATGGAAGTTCTGTTTGTTCTAATGAGCCAATTACTTCCCATACGAGGTGGTGCTTTATCTAGCTTAGCAGAGTATGTTGTTATTATAAGGTAACCAAGGATACAGGAGCATTTCATTCCTTCTATATTAATGGGATTCTTTTCCACAACACTCTCATTAATGTTGATTTTCTAAAGAAAGATACTGTGTCTTAAAGGGACAGTGTGTAGGATTTGATGGTATCTAGTGGTGTGGTTGCAGATTGCAAACAACTGAGTATCCCTCCGCTCACTCCTCCCTTTCCAAGACTGCGGTAACGTGAGACGCTGAGTATAAAACCGTTGTTACGTAGTTCGCCTCGCTCAGAGGCCATCCTTACCATAATAACACTACTTTAGGAGCAACGGATGACAGATGGTGGAGGACGGTACCACGGTTTTCCACTCTGTGGCTCACGTTACTGCAGTTTCACAAGCGTGTCGGACACCTACCGTGGCCTTCAGGTAACATAAAATCACAAAAGGCTCTCGCTATTGCCAGTGTTTGGTTTATCCGTTCTGGGCTACTGTAGAAACATGGCGGAGCAACATGGCGGACTGCGTGAAGAGGCCCCGCTCCCTATGTAGATATGAAGGGCTCATTCAAAGCTAACGAAAACACAACAATTCTTAGTTTCAGGTGATTAAACACTAATGAAAACATAGTTATGACTATTATATTCCCATTTCTGCTAATAGATCCCCTGAAATACTACACAGTGTTCCTTGTTCTGATACAGTATTTGAATTGAATTATTGAAACAGCTGGCTAAAAGGATAATCACAGGACGATGTAACATCAGTAATGGTCGTATAAAAGCATATGAGCCCATCCCAAGTATTAATATAAGTTTCCCATCTTAATGCATTTCGCAAATATTGACGTGACAAATGCCACCATGACAGCATGTACCATGATGTGGGGACAGAAAAAGGGGCATCACAGATTAAAGCGTGTAGCCAGAGTGTGACCATTTGGGTCAATTCTTAGTCATGCTGTAAAAATACACTCAACAAGCATGATGGGTGGGCTCATGCACCCCATCTCCCACTCATTTCCTACGACCGAGGGGTCCTTTGAAGCGCGTGCTAAGCCATGTCTTCCTCACAAGCAGAAACTGTAGAGCAGTCACAGAGCAGCGGTGAACCACAGGCTGTCAGACAGATAAATGACTGTGACCGGGGTGGATCAAACACTGTGGGACTGTGGCAGGGGCTGGACTGGGCTTCACACTGCTGAGCTGCTACACAAACACAGTCACTGTGACACAGTCTTTGCTCTTCCTAGTTTCAACAACTTGAGCTCTATCAACGTATTATCATGTAATCTGCAATCGATTTTGTCTCTGTGAAGTATACGCAAATGCAATTTCGAGGAATACATATTTGCACATTTTCACAAAACACCTCACGCAGAGTCGGTAAAGATGAGGAAAAGACACGTAGCTGAGTAGCTGAGAGAGAACCGTAGCCTAGGTGACATTCTTGTTTCCTTTGTTTATTGTTTGACGTCTGGATTTGATTTCCTGACAAAACCTTCCAAGTTCTGGATGTCTGACATTCTTACCAGCACTTGAATGCAGCACTGTTATAAATTACCAAAAAAATAAAAATCTCATTGTGAAAATCCCTAATCTGGATTATCGCCCAAATCGAATCATCTGATCCAATTGGGTTGAAAGTGATCTGTTCAGCAGATTTTAGAATATTTTATAGTGACTTCCTGAAATACTTTGCACACAGTCTGACACCTTCTGCTAATTTCGCTGGAGGAGATTAACCCAGGCAAACATTCAAAAATCTAAAGTATATTGCTGAATGAAATGAGGTGTCTACAGTCAAACAGGGCTGAGGTGGTTCCCCGTGTGTTTCAGCTCTCTTCGTGGTCCTAATAGGAAAAACCCTGCAACTGCAGTGATTGGCAGATAAAACCGAGCCGGTGGTCTAAAATTCACCATGGAAACTGTCAAACAACCAGACATGTTGTTTAGCCGACCATATATTTGGGTTGGATTTCTAAATACTGGCAGTGTTTTACACCGAAGCACTGCTCCAAAAGTAACGATCTAAAATGAGGAGGACAAACACTGGAATATCCCGGGGAATCATACCGTTGCAAAATGGTTTTATTTCTCCATGTTGGCTTGCTGGATGTATTCAGGTGTGTGTGTGTGTACGGTACATGCCTTACTGCTTGAATTTACAATATCTGCTTCCTCCTAGAGAGTAATGTTATCAATGCCTCTTCACGGTCTCCCGACAGGAAATGTGTTAGTCAAGGTGCTGCTGGCATTAAATTAAGTCAACTCTAATCAATTAAATTTGATTGTGTTTGACAAGTTAAACAGCCGCTACGAGAAGTTATATGCAAACATGATCTCGTTGCTACTTTTTGTTGTTTTCTGTCAAAGCAGTTGTACTCTCTAGTTCCGATGGTCCGAGAGATGCAGCAAACCCTAGCTGTATGTATTTGTGAAGTGTTTTACTCACAGCTCCCAGCATGATGCGAACAATGAGCCATCTGAAGGTCCAGATGCAGATGAGGGAGGGGGGACAGCGGCGCGGGACCTGGGACAGACTCCACAACGGACACAGGAAAATGGCCAGAAACCCTGTCTCCAACAGCTGACTCTCCCAACCTGGACAAATCATCAGAGTGGCATTCGTAAAAAAAAGCGCTCCTCTAAACTAAGGGGCAATGTGACACACAAGAGCAAACAATGCTTAATGTTATTAGCTGCACACAGAACACTCAAAAACCACAGACATAGATTTGTCGGCTATGAGTTGTTCATAGCTCAAACTAGAATATAATGTAATGTAAGTAAACTGGATAATTCTATAGTAAGCAGTGGTGGAGAGACTGCCTCATTTTTACACAGAAACTTTGTTTGGTGCTGCTTAAAGCAATTGATCATTTCAAGCATAGTAACAGGTGCTTATTTACAACTTATTTTAAGCATATTTACTTAGAACATAGACTCTATATATAGATGGACGATGCGTCTCCACTTGACATGACGTCTCACCCACTGCATGCTGCTAGCTTGGTTAAAAAAAAATCACACTAAAAGTGATTAGAAGAATGGAGAGTTTGAAATCTGCAGTTTGATGACAACTGAGCAAACCTCATGTACTGATGAAGACCATGTTATACGGTCAAAAGCTCCAGAGAACCTTGTCTAAAGATTGTTTAACTTAATCTTGGAGTTTTTTAATTTTTAAAAAAGGGACTGAACTATGTCTGTCAGACATACAGTATATTCCAGAGACTAATGGCCCTAACAGGCCTCTAGACTTGGGAACAATCAGAGGAGCTCAGTCTGCAGACTTGGAAGCTGCACTGTCAGCTACAGGGTGATAATAGGTCTAAAAGAAAACAGTTAGTGAGGGAGAAAGACAGCGAGAGTGAGAGAAAAAGAAAAAAACAAGTTTTTAAAAAAGCAAAACAGAAGCCACAACTCCCAACCACAGACATTGGCCTGGCGTCTCTGACTACAAAGTGTCATTAACCAATCACAGAGCTGCCACTGACCTCGCCACTTATCTGGGCCGGAGCCCTACATACAAACTCCTATTTATACTTTTTCCTTTCTGTCCTCCCCCTTTTTATTATTACGTTCATGACAGTTTATTGGGTTCACCAAGTAAGGAGGCAATACTGCACATCAGTAAACCGTCATTCTGTCAGTGACTGTGTTTTAACCCAATAACTGGCTGTAAACAATCATGAGAAAGCTGGGAGGGTTACTCAGAAGCATAAGCATAAAAGTAGATTCATGGGTTGTGATTGTGCTGTATTATGGTTATGATCCACGACTCTACAGCTGCATAAAGAAGATCAATTCCCAATAGAATCATACTGGGTGCCCATCTCAACCCTCCGTAATTAAATTAAATGATATACTGTATATCCATTTCAACTCTACAAACATCAGTCTGAAATATCTATATGCAGTACTAAACCAGATGTGCCAAAAGAGGTCAGCTCACACACAGGTTTGGTTTAAGGGACTTAACCACGTCGGTTTCACTATAAACAAACTAAAATGACATCCAAACCTGAGTGTCTCACATAAATGCTTTGCCTCAAATCCACTTCTTCTATTCGATGTGGAGGAACAAAGGAAGCAGTCCTGGATTTTGTGTTAAGGTTGAAAACTGGCGTCGGCGGAGAAGTTCACTTACCGAAGGAGTACCTAGAAAGAGAAAAAAAAAAAAGAAAAGAAAAAGGACACCTCAGTATAACAAAAATGATCCATTCTTTAACATTTAAACTAAAGGATTTAAAAGAAATACCTAGAATTTATTTAAAGCGGCAATAACTGTTTGGTTTTATAATGACAATTTCTAATCTTAAAAAGTTGTTTTAAAGTTGTTATGGTGAACCAGTCCTTTCAATAATATTCTCATATCTCATATATTTATGGCAATTAAAGCAACTTATTATGCTACTTTCAATATGATTAGGATTTGTGTTTCTAGCAGAGGATGACAAGGGTGTGTGTGGCCATCTTTAAAGGGGACCTATTATGCGTTTATGCTTGAGTGTTATATAGTTTTTTGTGCATGCAAAAGGTCTGCAAAGTTACAAAGCCCAAAGTCCATGCCAAAGAGAGTTACTCTCCCCCACAGAAACAGGACAGGGGAAATGCCTAAAATGCCTAAAATGCACACAGAGTCACAATATAAGGAGTTGTTTGGAGTATTTGGAGTTGTGTCACTGTCCACCTGATGAATGTAAGTCCAATATTTACTCTCTTTTTAGTTCTGTTTTTGGTCTCCACTAACTCTGGCTCTTTGGTTGCTTAATGCTCTGCTATGTCCACCAACTAGTTGCTAACTTTGTCTGCTGTTTGGTGCTGGACGTTAGTGTGCAGTGGGTTAATCAGAGTTTTTTGATGAAAATAGCTGCCTTTTGTGGCTCGAACCAATGCTGAAGAGAGTAGAGTTAGGGGCCAAGTAACCAAAACAGTGATCCTAAATAGACTAACATCTGCAAATTTGGCTGATAAGGGTTCGTGAAAACAAGCAACCTTTCACGCTTGTTAAAGTATAAAATATTGATTAGTGCAGCTTTAAAAGATCACTATAAGGAAATAAAAGCAAAGCATTTAAAGGATAGTAACGAGTTTTTAAAGATGAATCTGATCATTTTATTTTGCAAAATTGTATACATAGGTTTCTCGCAACACAATTTGTCATTTACATATGATCCCCGTTGTATGGGAGTATTTATGTATGTGTATACTCACCACAGCTGTCCCACGCTGACCAGGGAGTGGTAAAGCACCCACAGTGTAACCATGATCACCATGTTGGCCATTCCCATCACCAGTACAAACGCAGACAGTGCCATCCCCACCAGGGCGATGCCATCCAGGTTGGCATCCATGTCGCTCCAGTCTAAGAGCCAGAGGATGGAGGGCGTGTAGGCAAAGGCGGCCATGCCTATCTTTCCCCCCACATAGCGCTTCACGCTGTTGAGGTAGTTCTTGCTGGGCATCAGGCCGCGCTCGCCTATCAGCTGTTTGTTCTGGTTGTAAGCAACGCTGAACGCCACGACTACAGAAAAGAGAGGAGACAACAGGGGATAAAGGAACAAACACAAATATGATTTAATGCTGACCAGTAAAACAACACACAAGTACTGCACTCAAGTACAATTTGGAGGTACTTATATTTTACTTGAGTATGTGCATTTATACTTCTACTCCATTACAATTCAGAGGACAATACTGTGCCTTTTACAATCCTACATTTTACTGACACCCACAGGCATGACACCAGGATTTTACACATATATTTTACATATAAAGCAGTAAAGATTTGCTCCACGTTGACCAGCTACGACCTTAATATGCAGATTATGATTATTGTATCAGTAATAATCATAGCATGAGATAAGATAAGATAAGATAAAATAAGATAACATAAGATAAGATAAAATAAGATAATTTTGTATTAGTCCCACGGCAGGGAAATTTGCAGGATTACAGAAGCAAATGGGGACAGTGTAAACAACAAGAGGAATCAGCAAGTAAAAAATAAAGATATAATGTACTTTTATTTACTTTTATTACTCTGTCATTACAGAACATTGGCAAAGGCAAATGTTGCACCAGTGACACCAACTCAAATAACTTTTAAGACAAAGAGTAAACGTTAAGGCTACAAATGAAGACAGTTTGCCACAATTTCAACACTAGCACACTAGAGGAGAATATGAACAAGAGAGCTATCCTTTCACCCGTGAATGTCAACATGCTTACAGTAAATAAAGGCGACGGAGCGCAGCAGCACGATCCGAGTGAGCCAGTAAGTCCCGGTCTGTAACGACTGAAGTCTCTTTTCTTTCTCCGTGTCCTCGCTGTCGTCTGCTCCATGTTCTTCACTGCTGTCGGCACACTTTGACTCCGTCTTTCTGCTCTCCACACGTCTCTTCCTCACAGAGCTCTGCGACCTGTCACCACCGGTGGACGCCATGTTTAAGGGCTTCACGGTCACATGACTACTACAGACGCGGAAGTGCATTATTTTGTTAATAATAATAATAATTATTATTATTTGTATTATTATTATTATTATTAGTAGTAGTAGTAGTAGTAAAAAAACATAGCTGCATAAATAGGAGAAGACTAATTTAAAAAAAAAAAATTAAAAAAAAAATGTGAAAAGTTATCTCTATCTTGCGGGGAATATGTGTATAATAATAATAAAAATAATAATAATAATAATAATACTGGTGGAACAGGTATTAAGATCTTTGTATCGAAACAAGAACATATTATATTACTGGAATATTATTTCTTATGCATTAATATGTAAGCAGCATTTTAATGTCATACTAGCTGGAGCTACTTTAAAGTAGGCTACTTATTATTATTAGTAGTAGTAGTAGTAGTAGTAGTAAAAAAAATAATAGCTGGATAAATAAGAGAACAATAATTAAAAAAAGAATAATTGAAAAAAACAAATGTGAAATGTTATCTCTATCTTGCTGGGTATAGGTGCATAATAATAATAATAATAATAATAATAATAATAATAATAAAAACTATAAGATATTATATTATTGGAATATTATTACTTGTGCATTAATATGTAAGCAGAATTTGAATGTTACACTAGCTGGAGCTACTTTGAATCAGGCTACTTGTTTACACTGTTCGGCAGTTTAGTGTAAAAGAATGTATGATATGATGATATAGCCTGTTATACTGTATATTGAGACTCACTAGCGTCAGATAAATGTATAGATACAGAAAGTAGGCTTTATGATTTGTCTCTGAACTGTAGTGAGGTAAAAGGATCTATCTTAAAATAGCATTAAAGTATAATACTCAAGTAGAATACTTGGACAAACAAATCAAACCCAGCCATAGGTCTAACTCTTATTGCGTAGACTACTATCCGAACCATCACACAATTTTGTTTTAAATTCTAAATTAAATACCGACTATAAACAATGATCTGCCTCCTGCTCCGTTATGCCAAACTAGGAGGAACTGCTGCTGAGGAACTGTGCTTGTAAAACTTCGCAAAGGCCAATAGGACACGAGGGGTGGAGAGATGCGAGTACTAAAGAGAGTAAATGTACTAAAAAGAAATTAGAGGCTGACCAGTCAAACGTTGCCTGGCTGTGGCGTAGGACGCGGAAAGGAATACTTCAAGACAAGAAATTTGGGATTTTACTTGATTTCAGGGTGAAACAGTCTTCCAACAGAGCCGTGCGCATTTACGCATTTGGAGAGTTCTTCGGGAATCGGACCATCTGGCGACTTTTTACCCGCCAAGAATGACAGAAGAGAACAAGTCCTTGACAGCCCATCCGCGCAGTCCAGCAGCAGGCAGCGACAGCTCCATGTCTCAGCAGCATGGGTCGGATTCACAGTCCCCGACCTCTCCGGTACGGGAGGAAGCGCGCCCGCCCGAGATTACGCACAACAAACCGGAGAGAAGCGCGAAGGAGGCTGAGCGCTTCCCCGCCTGCATCCGAGACGCGGTGTCGCAAGTGCTGAAAGGTTACGACTGGTCGCTGGTACCGATGCCCGCTCATGGGGAGAGAGGGCTGAAGAGCAAGCCTCACGTGAAACGGCCGATGAACGCGTTCATGGTTTGGGCGCAGGCTGCGCGGAAGAAGCTGGCGGACCAGTATCCTCATCTGCACAACGCTGAGCTCAGCAAGACGCTTGGCAAACTGTGGCGGTGGGTACTGGAGCTACACTGGACTCTCAACTTTAATGAGCAGTTACTATTGTATGCAACTGAAGTCTGAAGACTACAACAATTAAATGAAGAATCTTTTCCTTTTTGAAAATGTAACTGATAAAATTACAGCTAACAGTATTTATGAAGGTATTGAGCATTAAAATGATCACTATAAAGTGGCCGAAATTTTGCATTACTTCAAGTATAAAGAGTTGCAAAAAGTGATACAGAATTAGAAGGCATACAGAGAGTGTGTGTTTTTTCCTGCATGTGCAATAGAGAACATTGTTACTTTGCACTGAAAATGTCACTTAAGTAAATGTATGTGAGTATTATTAGTACTTAAAGTATCAAAAGTAACAGTCCTCATTATACACGAAAGAGACCCTGTGTCTTATACTATATTATATTTTTGGGTTATTGTGACTGATGCATTAATGTGTTAGTAGCATTTTACTGTTTTTGAGGAGGGACTAATTGGTTTAATCTATAACAGTGCATCACACTTTATTAGCTCATCATATGTGATATGATTGCGGAGTTAAAAGTGCAATATTTCCTTTTGAATTGTAGTGGAGCAAATTGTACAAGTACACAAAATGTCATTCAGTAATAAGAATTATTTTAATTTGTCATTTCCTGTCCGGTATTTTAGGGAATTCTAACCAGTGGGCAACTCTGCTGAAGTGCCTTAAACTTGCATTCTTTCTAATAGCCAGCAGGGGGCGACTCCTCGGGTTGCCAAAATAAGTCCGATTGTATAGAAGTCTATGAGAAAATGACCCTACTTCTCACTTGATTTATTACCTCTGTAAACATTGTAAACATGAGTTTATGGTCTCAATCGCTAGTTTCAAGTCTTTTTCAATACAGCATGATGTTCTTATAGTAAATTATGGTCCCATTTAGAGTCAAATAGACCATGAAGCAGGGTATGATTGACAGGTCGCTACCATGGTGTTGCCCGTCTGGGAGTTGTCCGTATTTTCGTCTTACAACTTCAACCCTTTCACAGTGTGTTTTCAGTTTATGGAAGTTAATTCAGTAAATTATAATCTTTTTGGTCACCTAAAAATGTCTTATTCAGCGTTCGGTTGTACTTAGCTCCACCCTTTTGTGTCATTTCTGGTTGCAAAAAAACAAGATGGCGACGGCCAAAAACCAAGATGGGGATGGACAAAATGCAGAACACGAGGCTTCAAAATGGCAGACACAAAAACAGATCATATGGAAACGTGTATCCATTTTGGAATTAATATACATTGCATAGCCAATTTACTTGCTGGTGTTTAAAAGGACCTTCCATAATCCAATGACTCCTTCCTCTCTTCCTCAGACTTCTCTCTGAAACAGAGAAGCGTCCCTTCGTCGAGGAGGCCGAGAGGCTGAGGATGCAGCACAAGAAAGACTATCCGGACTACAAGTACCAGCCTCGGAGACGCAAGACCACCAAACCGGGACAGGGGGACTGTAGACCCGGACTGGTCCTGCAGCAGCAGGGCTCGTATAAGACAGAGCCAGGGGTGGCCAGGCTGGCTGGTACGGGGGAAGTGCACCATCACTACCATCCAGACAGGACGGGTGAGATAATATACTTTTTATCAGAGCATGTGTCACAACCTACCTTTATTGCTTTGGTATGGAAATATTGATTGGTGCTTCCTTGGTTTCGGTTTCCAGGTCAGTCTCATGGACCTCCAACACCTCCCACTACCCCTAAAACTGACCTCCACATGGGAATCAAACATGAGGGCCAGCGGCCTGCGGACAGCAGCACCGGCTCCGTTCCCCCCACCGGCCGCCAGAACATCGACTTCAGTAACGTGGACATCTCAGAGCTCAGCACCGACGTCATCGGCACCATCGATGGGTTCGACGTCCACGAGTTCGACCAGTACCTCCCTCCCAACAGCCATGCCTCCACTCTCCTAACCCCGCCCGATAGCAGCCACGGACATAGCAACCCTCCTGGATCCTTCATCCTGCCCGGCATCCACTCTCACTCCCACACTTGGACACCCAAAAGTGGGGCCACTGGAACGCCACCATCGTCTTCCAGTCGTGACACACACGGGCTCCACATTGAGGACACCACAAGACAAAAACCTCAGATTAAAACCGAGCAGATGAGCCCGGGTCACTACAGCAGCTCCTCCTCCTCCACTCCGCCACCGCCACAACCTGAATACACCTCCCTCGGTTCCTCCACTTCCTCCTCATCCTCCACCAACCAATCTGACTACGCTGACCTCCAAAGCTCTAGTTTCTACAGCGCCTTCTCCGGGTACCCTACCAGTCTGTATCAGTATCCGTACCTTCACTCCTCTCGCAGACCTTACGCCGCACCTCTCATCAACGGCTTGGCCTTGGCACCACCTCCACACAGCCCTCCCGCTGGCTGGGAGCAGCCCATCTACACAACGCTCACCAGGCCTTGAAGAGGAGGAAACACTACTCAGATTGGGACAGAACAGTTGCCTGCTTTAATGACTTCTAAAACAATGTCTAGAGATTAATCCCTAAGGCTTTGATCAGTACGGATTTCTGAAAGACAGTGCTGATATCTGTTCATATTGTGCGGCAAAATATTGTCACATTTGTTCATTTTCATGGAAAAAAATTCATAAGATTAACAAAGATTCAGTGTTTTGACTCTTTTCTGACTGAAAAAGACCGAGGCATGACATTTAAACCTGTATTGGACTAAAAACGTTCCATTTAAACTCCACACTAATGACATTTTGGTATGTAGCACCTATTTAAGACAGGGAGTCTCAGGTTTAATGGCAGTTTTTCCACTTAAAGAGTAAAATCTTTACCCTCACCTTCACATCGATGGGATCCAAAGTCTACTGTGTTACATTTTGATTAAATCTGAAGGTATTTCATTTTTTTTCCTTTTATAGGCCATAATTACCTCCGCCAAGGCCTAAGGCCTATGAAGGAGGTTATGTTTTCACCGGCGTTGGTTTGTTGGTTTGTAAAGCCCTTTAGCACTTTATCATCTTGCAGATATTAATGTGATTTAGTGTTCAAAATGTATCACTTCTGTATTCAGGAGAAATGCCATCAAAATGTCACATACTGGGACCATGTGTGTGGTTTAACCATCCCAATTATTTCACATTTCTGTTTCTCACACATTAAGGTCACATCCGGTGCGGGGTCCGCCAACGACAAGGTGAAACTAGAAAATTGTAGATCACAACATTACAGGACGCTAAAAGAAAGGAATGTAAGGGTCACAGTCACAACACTCAGCGGACACAATGGATTCAAATCTGATATTCTTGCTCTTACTGCTGACCTGTTCCTCTCTCCTGCTGCATTTCCAGTTGCTTTCCAATCCAACAGCTGCTCCTGCTGGGCTTCCTGTGAGGAGATTAGCTAATTTCACAGCCCCGGCTCTGGCTGGAGTGTCGGCTGCAGGGCCTGATGGACGGGACAGCTGGATTGGGTTTTCCATGCACTGTAACAAGAAATGCTCCGTTGACTTATGACACAGAAAAAGGCTTTGACTTATTGTCATGAATCTAGTCTGACTTTAATCTGTTTTTAAATTTATCTAAAGGGTTTAAAAGAGTTTTAAAGAACAAGTCCTACACTCAAAGCATAAGAACATGTAATCCCCAAACGGTTAGAACATATATAAATGACCAAAAAGTGAATTATTCCTTTAATATTCAGGTCAAACTACTGTGTACTGAAGCAGCAGCTTTACTATTAATAAATGTTTGTTACACGTGCCTGCCAGCAACTCAGCAACCATATTCTCTTTAGATACAAACACGTAGGCCGCTGAGCCGGCGTCCCACCCGCTTTTAAACACTTCCTGTGTGGGTCCAACCTGCCTGCTGCAGCTCAGTGGCTCACTGTCTGAGCAGTTTACCGTGACAACCTGGTTGCCAATGACAACAAGGAGGCCAGACAGAAGCAACATTGATTTACCCATAATTCCGTAAGGCCCTGGAGCCAGCGCAGCGTATGTGGAAGTCTGTGTAAGAGTGGCGAGATCATCAGGTGACATTTACACCACCAGACCGGTTCACACTTCGTCCTACACATAGTGATCTCCTTATGTGACTGATGAGCGCCACCTACTGTAATATAAAATAAGTGAACAGTATTAGTGCCTACTGCACCGTCCGCATTGAGTGTTGCAGTTTGCCTTGTGCCCTGTATGGAAGCATCTACATTTATTATGTCTCCACTAATTTATACAAGTTTTTTTTACCTTTAAAGGAATGGTTCAACATGTTGGGAAATACACCTATTTGCTTTTTTGCTGAGAGTTTGCTGAGAAGATCAGTCCCACTCCCATGTCCGTTATAATGAGCTAGAGCCACAGGGCGATTAGCTTAGCTTAGCATAGATATAAACCTACCAACGAATCTAAAGCTCGCAAATTAACACATATCTTGTTTTTTTAGTCTGCAAACAAGCAGAAATGTTAAAAAATAACAAGCTATGGTTTTAAGGAGTTATAAACGTTTGTAAAGAGCCAGCTAGAGACTAGCTTTTCCCCCATGCTTCCAGTCTTTATGCAAAGCTAAGCTAATCGCCTCAAGTATAGAGTTTGAGCCAGGAGGCGATTAGCTTAGCATAGCATAGATATACACCTACCAACGCATCTAAAGCTCACTAATTAACACAAAAATGTTAAAAAAAATAACAGGTTATGGTTTTAAGGAGTTACAAACTTTTGTAAAGAGACAGCAAGCTTTTTCCCCATGCTTCCGGTCTTTTATGCTTCCAGTCTTTTATGCTAATCGCCCATACAGTTTGAGCCAGGAGGTGATTAGCTTAGCATAGCATAGATATACACCTACCAACGCCTTTAGGTTTACTAATTAACCCATATCTTATTACTTTAGTCTTAAAAACTTTAAATTTTTAGTAATTAGTCAGGCTACCTATTCCCATGCTTCCAGTCTTTATGCAAAGCTAAGCTAATCGCCTCCTGGCTCAAGCGCCTCTAAAGCTCACTAATAACACATATCTTGTTTCTTTAGTCTGCAAACTAACAGAAATGGTAAAAAATAACTATGGCTATGGATTTAAGGAGTAACAAACTTTTGTAAAGAGTCAGACTAGCTTTCCCCCCTCCCTGTGCTTTTAGTCTTTATGCAAAGCTAAGCTAATCACCTCCTGGCTCAAACTCTATACTTAGAGCGTGCCGATTTTACACATCAAAGTGTGTTTACAGGTCTTGGAGAGTACTACTGCATATGTATGTGAAAAAAAAGTTGCATAAAGACTTTTGTGGCTCCAGAGGGAGCTGCCTGAAATCTAATGAACAGCAGCAGTTGTAGCTGAAGACTAAACGTTTAAAAAAGAAAAGAACCTGGGCAGTGAAAATAGAAAGAAGTGAGCTTAGCAGACCCACTCCTCATCTCTGCTTGAGGCTTGCAACTTTGATTAGCCACTACTAGCATAACACATATGATTCTCTGTCTGCGGTTGAGTTGCATTGTGGGTAAAGTAGGTGCCAGGTTTTGGCAGGGAAAAAGAATGTGTGAAATAACACAGACGATATCTCTGGTTGTGCAGTGTCAATTATAATACTTTTTTTGTATTGTCCATTGTACTCTTTTAATGCACAGACATGCATCAGTTCAGTGAAAAAAAACTCCCTTTAGGACAGAAGAGCTCCGTCTGCTGGATAAATGGACGTAACTGCACTTTCATTATTGCACTGCCTTTACAGTGCTCATGCTCAGAAATAATAGGAAGTTCTGGTTAAACTTTGGTGTTTGACCAAATTAATTGCTGAGAACTGGAAAAGGCATCACTACAAAGTCAGAGTTTAACAAGGGACAAAATGATAATTTGGGGCTTTGGTTGAAATTAACTTAAAGGGGGACTTCGTTATTTTTCAACCTGGACTATTTTCCATCTTCCGTCATCTCATTTTGTCTACTGGAAGGGCACCCTTGTTTTATCTACCATAGAGGGCACTTTTCCTGCATTTGTTTACAGTATATATACAGTAAATATACTGTATATATATGATAAACAAGTGTTTCAATTCAATCTACTGTCATCAGACATAAAATATGTCAGGAAATATCCCACTTGTGAATTTTGAAGCTTTACGTGAATTAAAAAAGGCAGTTGATAAATACGTCATCCTGCACCACTCTATAAGAATGAGGGCCTAAAGTATGTAAATTAGACCCACATTGTAATAAACCAGAATTTCTCCTTTAATCAACCTACCTAGAATATCATATTTGTAAAGTGTGTAGTCCCAAAGAAGGCAAAAATACGCAAAAATGTCTGAAACACTGACGACAAATCAAAAGGCTGCCACTTGATTTCAGGTTCATCTGTATTCATGTTAAGATCTTTATAATGAAACAAACCGTCACTGTGATTTAAGGGTCAACACAGCAATGTGTCTTTGAAACAAAATATGCACAACGTAAATAAAACAGTTGTAGAGTAGAAGTGTTATATAAATTACAATCCCGTCACATTACAATCCTTTAAAGCAGCAATGACTGTCAACAGTACAAATAAATAAGAGAACAGCTGTCAGATTGAGGTTGTTAAAGAGCCCTGCCTGGATGCAGATCAGCCACCTCCAGCTACGTTAACAGCTACGGTGATCTCTGAGAGTTTGTGTGTGTGTGTTTATGCATATTTGTTGTTAACAGCACTTTGTAGGTTTCAGGTGTAACAGGGTCTCAGTGCCCAGAGGCTTCAACCTCACAGCGTCCTCAACGAAAAAACGTCACGATTCCACACACACACACACACACACACACACACATACACACACACACACACACACACACACACCGTAAGCCACTGTCATCAAAACTGTACATTCAATAAATTAACAATGCATTGTCTTTGTTAAGCAACCAGTGAAATGACTCTAGATTACATAATTACATTAGATTACAGGTAGAATGAACCGTTCACGAGACGAAATCTGAGAGGGGGGGGTTGTTGCAGGGGAAGGGTTCCACATGGCTGAGGTAAGGTAGGATGATTATGTATAGCACAAGGTTGGTAGGCGCAATAGTGATGACATCATCTACCCTTTGGCCACTGATCACCAACGTTTCAACCCCATGATGGGCCTTCAGTCCCATCAGAGTTCAAGTTTTCTACACATAGATAGGCTCGAGTCCCGCTGTCTCTTTCTCTTCTTTTTCGTCATCATGTTTTCTCATCCCAAAACCCCCTCCTGTCCCCCCAAAACCCCACCGCCTCCCGCCATGGTCTGTGGTCACACGTTGGGATTGTCTCTGATCTGAACGAGACTGGGCCGGTCCAGCTGAGTTGTGGCTTCCTGCGGTCTTCAAGGCTTGTGTTTAAAATGGGCCTCCACTGCAAAGACACACAAAAAAAGGCTACGTTATACAGAATAACAGACAAGTAGTTGTGTTCTTCGACAGCTTTGAGGAGCAACACTAATGGTTTTGCATTAAAGCTGCTGAAACAGCACATTTATTACTAACAAGCGCCATACAAGAGATGAAATTAAAGGTACCCTGTGACTTTTTTTTGTAAGTTTGTAATCCTTGTTTCACACCAAAACGCATTGTTTATCTTTGAGGCCTAATAATATGCATATCCTTCCTCAGAAAATCTTTTGCAGAGCTCAATTTTGAAAGAATATGAAATCTATTCTGTCTTCTTCTTCTTGGTTTGGTTTGTACCATGTGCGTTACAAGATACAAACCAAGTGGTTTGGTTGCTGATTGGTCTCAGAATATGGACAGAAACCCCAAGAACACGCTTAATTTTTTTCAGTGACCGATGAAAGAAATCCTGAATGACAGATTGAATGAAGTTACAGAAGGAAACGGAATGGAGGTCATGATGTGATGTAATACAGAGCCCCAGAATGAAGAGTGACAACAAATGCGTCAGTCAGAAAGCAGTGGAAGAGACCGCCCAGCTGCCAGTAAAACACTGTTAGCAGAGGATGGTTACGATCCATCGACCTCTGGGTTATGGGCCCAGCACGCTTCCGCTGCGCCACTCTGCTGTCAATCACCCCAGATGGGACTCGAACCCACAATCCCTGGCTTAGGAGGCCAGTGCCTTATCCATTAGGCCACTGGGGCTTTACATCCAACCAGATCACCAGGGCGTGACCGGCCAAAGTCCAATGATGCAGTGAAGCGTCAACCAAACCTATGCTTTTATTTCACCCTGTTCCGTTCCATCAAAAAAAATACGGGTAGCCAGTTCTCAGTGCTGTTTAACGACATAATACGTCAACGAGCGCTTGAGCAACACTTCAACCGCGACTCGCCGACAATGTCGCTGGCCACGCTTGGCCGTTTTGTTGCTTTTGTCGCTCATAGTGTGAACACAGCATCAGAATATGGACAGTAAACCCCGGGAACATGTTTCACTTCGATAAGATCACTTTTCTCTGGCGATATAACCACGTTTTCATGCTGGTATATCACTGTTTCATCTCATTTCATATGAAGTACTCACTTTGTGATAAAGGTCCCAGGGTGAGGATCATTAACTCTTGTCAGATTATGCTGTTGACCCTTTCAGAGTGACTACAAATGTGGTACATGTGTACAAATGTTTTTCAGACAAAAGCAGTGGAAGAGCCCACTAGACATTAAAACACTGTTAGCAGAGGATGGTTTCGATCCACCGACCTCTGGGTTATGGGCCCAGCACGCTTCCGCTGCGCCACTCTGCTGTCAATCACCCCAGATGGGACTCGAACCCACAATCCCTGGCTTAGGAGGCCAGTGCCTTATCCATTAGGCCACTGGGGCTTTACATCTCTCAAGTTCACCAGGGCGTGACACACTAAAGACCAATGATGCAGTGAAGCATCAACCAAACCTATGCTTTTGTTTCACCCTGTTCCGTTCCATCTAAAAAATGCTGGTAGCCAGTTCCCAGTGCTGTTTAACGACATAATACGTCAACGAGCACTTGAGCAACACTTCAACAGCGACTCGCCGCAGTGTCGCTGGCCACGCTTGGCCGTTTTGTTGCTTTTGTCGCTCATGGTGTGAACACAACATTAGAATATGGACAGTAAACCCCAGGAACATGATTCACTTCGATAATATCACTTTCTGATGGTGATGTAAGAACATTTTCATGCTGGTATATCACTGTTTCATCTCATTTCATATGAAGTACTCACTTTGTGATACAGGTCCCAGGATGAGGATCATTAACTCTTGTCAGATTATGCTGTTGACCCTTTCAGAGTGACTACAAATGTGGTACATGTGTACAAATGTTTTTCAGTCAGAAAGCAGAGGAAGAGCCCACGAGACATTAAAATACTGTTAGCAGAGGATGGTTTCGATCCATCGACCTCTGGGTTATGGGCCCAGCACGCTTCCGCTGCGCCACTCTGCTGTCAATCACCCCAGATGGGACTCGAACCCACAATCCCTGGCTTAGGAGGCCAGTGCCTTATCCATTAGGCCACTGGGGCTTTACAGAGCTTCACGAGTTCTGTACACGTACAGCGAGTTCCACTATAAAGCAACAATATAGAAATCACAGTGTGTGGTTTGAATAACAAAACAATGGCCCCTTATGATACTGCAGCAGCAACAGAGAGAAAAAAAGAGAAAGAGAAAGAGGAGGGGGGGAGACGCATGGAGACAAAGCCCTGACAGAATAGAGAACTAGAGACAAAAACTGTGACATTGTGTCAAAATGAAAAACATTTCCCATAAGCCCCAGACACTCCCGGGCTAAACGTCATGGCTCGACAGAGGAGGCGAGTGAATGGGTGGAGGGATTGGGCTAGCTCAGACATGTGTGTAATAACAGCAGGAAGGAGAGGAACGATTACAGCAGAGATTACAGCCCAAAAATTACAAAAAATGACTTTAGAAAAGAGCGTTGGTGAGTTTTACAGGTAAGGACGAAACCTATGATGACGTAAGTACCCACCCTGCCACGCTTGCAGTTTTTTCATGGTAGCAGTTTTCTGTGCTCACAAAGTAATTGTTGTTTAACTTTGTTAAAATGAATACAATTTTATATATCCAGTGCTGTTGTGCATGCCAATTTGTCTTATACTGTGCCGAAAATCCTGTTTCTGTCTATGTTGCTTGGTTTATATCATGTACGTTACAAGATACAAACCAAGCGAGACCAAATCTTAAAAACATTGCTCCACAGTGCTACTAGAAAAAACTCCACAGGGTACCTTTAAACATCGAAACATAAAATAAGAAAAAGGGTTCCCTTACTGCACATGAATCCTTTCAGTATTCAAATGTTTGGGATTTTCCGCACCTGCATATTCCTGCGGCCTCATTGGTCGATTGATGACCCTCTGGAAGGCAGATATCCAATCCCGTTGCTCGGCCTCGGTCTCGCAGGCAAACAGGAACTTCCTGTCTGGCGTGACGATGGTGATGCCGTTGTTCCAGTGGTAGCCCTGTGTGGAGGACGGCAAGCCGGACAGGACGGTGTAGCTGTTCTCCTTGCTGCCGATGAAGACCTCACCGCGGGCGTAGGCATCCTGGGAGAGAGACAGACAGACAGACATAGAGGAAGTCCTGCGAACAAACTGTGATCAGTCAGAACCAAAAGGAAAGATAATGAGGGCGCAGGCCTCTTCTTACCAGAGGGTCTTTGAAATACATGAGTCTCCTGTCATCCATCGTAAACCACCTCTTCTTGAAGCCCTCTGTGTGCTGCGGCAGAGAAAGAGAGAAGAGGATTCTGAGGAACATGATTTTTTTCACAGATTATCTGTCTCATGCACTACTGTCAGGATATAGTGACCGTTTTCTAAAAATAACTTGCGGTATCAGTATCGGACATTAAAAAGTGGTATCGAGCTACAGTATCTCCACAGAGTACAAACCTTTGGACCTGTTTTCTCCATAAAGCCTTCCTTCATGAAGTTTCGGGTCAGTTTGGGCACCAGCTGGAGGAGAAAAACAAGAGAATCATGTGAAATAAAAGCATGCATGTAATAGTAAAAAGAACGCTTGTTATTCAAAGGTCAAGGTCCTGAAAATCCTCCATCTGACAGTGACTGAATTATTGGCAATCTCCTGTGAGGTTCCATTCTTGGTTTAGGAACGCATCGTGATCAAACACCTTTGACAATTCTCCATAAAAATAAGTTGTGTGATTAAATCCTCACCTCCTCGTCACTTGCTCCAGGGAAGGCCACCTGTAGGTAGTGGAACCTGGCCGCCCTGATAGCGTTGAACCAGTCGACCATCTCCTGTGAAAAACAAACAACCGTCAGTGGCAACATATCCTGCTGGAATTCACACACTATCTTTTCACAGTACGCATTTTGGGCTCAGAGTGAGTAATGTTTTTTTTTGCCAGTGAAGGCATCAGCAAGGTGTAGTCAAAGGTGTCTGTGCTGTGTGGATGCTGCAGTGCTGTCGATAACTCCACCACAGAACAAGAGTGACTGTGACACTGAATGAACCCGATGAACTCTTTTTCTGTCACAGCCTTCAGTAGCACGACTCAGCCAGCAGAGGGAGCAGCGCTACTTCAGTCTCAGGCTACATTCACTCTCCTCAATGGCTATTCATATCTGTCCATCTTCTGTCTAATCATCTGCTTTTTCATTAACTCTCTCTCTCTCTCTGGAGAGACAGAGGTCACACACACACACACACATATATATATATATATATATATACATATAGAGTATGTAGAGTTTATAAAATCTTCACAACTATGCAACAATTTCTCAAAAAAACGAAATAAACGAGTGGGTAGCCAGTGTATTGTCTCTATTCCCCTATCATTAGTACTAAATTACATCGTTCTTTCTAGGAAACTTCCCAGGAAATTATAGGACCCATATAATAAAGTGCTACCATAGCATTTACAAATCATTTCTGAAAGGTTTGCTGTTGACCCTACAAACTAAATAATGTAAAATACTTTAACCACTGCTTTATTGTAGATACATGGATGAAACAAATAATAAACGATGCATTTATCTGTATTTCAGTCAGTCAATTCATGTGGAACGGATTAATATGTGAATATGTACAGCGCTGACATTTGGCGTCTAAGCTCTGAACTCATCGCTCCCCACGAGGAAGCACCAAGCTGAGCGCAGCATGGAGTGGGGAGTGACGATAATACCCCCTACAGGTGGATGCTGGGGCGAATGTGGGGCCTTTCCATGATTAAATTCAAATCATTTAAGAAAAAAAAAGCCCAAAATAATAAAAAAAAACTTGGAAAAATTTCACATTAGACATAGAGTGCAGGCTGTATGTTGTAGGACTGTGACACATTTTCAATTGTGTTGGCTTTGATCTTTGAAATAAAACAATGCCTATAAGGTTAAAGGTCGCCAAATAAATTTGCAGAATTTCTGCCATTGTCTATTAGATATATATCTGCTGTACACCTTTGAGCCACATGAGGGAGTCTGAATGTTCGTATTGTTCTGATAATTGTAGCCTACTTATAACATTGAATCTAATATGAAAGGCTCTGTTTGTTTTAGTGATGAGAGGTAAAAGACGGCAGCCTGTTAACTTGCATAAATGCATTAATTTGGTCTCATTTATAGTATTAATTATAGTATTTAACATGTGTGTATGTTTTAATAACACAAACGTATATCTCTTCGAAACGCAAACAAATGAACAAATAAAGAAAGAAAGAAATACACTTTTCAACGCTGTAACTCTCGTTGTAGTGAAACTGACTAAACACTTTTAAGCCAACAATATCAGGGACCAATTGTTTATTTATATTATAATACATACAGTTATTCATGAATATAAAACAATTAATTTTTGTCTTAAAACCATCGTGATGTCTGATGTGTGGTGCGGTTTACGGGGTTAGGGTTCTGGGGGGTTGAACCCTAGGGCCGGCCGCGGTACAAATGGTCAGGAATGTTCATTTACACACAAATTCCCTCTTTGCCATAGCCATTTTCAAAAAGTGTTTCCCCAGAAAAAAAAGTTTAAAAAACACTGGTATAGAGCCCCTTTAAAGTGCTGACTTTCAGCTGTTTGAGGTTTCTCACATCCATACTAGTTACAGCCACAGCCCTTTTTTTCCATAGCCCTCCAATTTTTGAACAGTAAGTCAATTTCTACTCTTTTTCCTGAATGTAGATGTAGACACCTTGAATTGAAGCCAAAAGTCAGCACTTTACCCTCGTAGTCCTTGTCTCAGAGCCAAAACAACACAAACTGTGTCACTATCTGACTGCACTGTAGCTACTGAAGATACTACAAATGGACAGATACGGAAAAAAGCCAAAAGGAGATGAATTATTAAGGGACATTTCCAAGTCCGAGTGCGTTTAGTAAAGCAGACAGCATGCATATTATACTACTGACCCTGTATTAGTGTTTGACGGTGTACCTTAGCATCACTGTGGTAGACAAAGATGTTCCTTGTGCTGTTGTCTTTCAGGTAGGTGATCTGCAGGCCGCAGGGGTTGCCGATCTTGGCCGGTTGGAAGGTGGCATTGAGGGTCTCGATTTTCATCACCGCTTTGGGATCCCTGGCCTTGGTGGAGGACATGAACAACAAATAGTGAAAGTCTCATATTCCTTTGTGTTGCTAAACACCTTTTAAAATCAGCTGCATCATCTTGCTTACATCCTGCTTGTTGAAGTATTTCAGCGCCCCCTCCCTCTCTGACAGGATGAACTTTCGGCTGAGAAACTGACCGTTGTCTCTTCCTCGTTTCCATAGAAACCCCTCTCTGTACCCTGGGCAGAGAGAGAGAGAGAAAAAACGTGTTTGAGGTTGGGAGGCTGTTATCAACAACCCATCAGAGCAGATGAGAGATTAAACAGAGGAGGCATTTATAATGGTAATGGTGAGATGTTGTAACCGGTTTGTGGTAAGATGATACTTCAGTTAAGCAGAAATCAAAGATCGTTTGAAATCGCATTTGGAAGACGGAGGAAGAAAAAGGAGACGGAGAGACAGAAAACATCCAAGAGTCAAACAGACTGGGAAGGATTTAGCAGGAAATGCAGCATGAAACGACACACAGAGAGATTTGATTGTCTCTAAAGACCAAAGAACATCCATTTCCATGTTAATGATATGCTGTTCTATTTATAGCCTGAAATGCTGTCTATTTTTGGTAAAAAGCTCTGCCTACACTGCCTCCTTTTCTTGTCTTTTCTCATCTATTTTGGTCACACTGTGACGTGTTTTCTTTCTAATCTGGGTTTATTTTTGTGGCTTAATGGGTGGAAGATGTCTAAGCATAATCAAGTGACTCATTTACATTTCAGCCGTTTGACTCATGATGTTATCCAGAGTGTTTTATAATGAGCACCAATTGGAGAATAAACTTGCACTGAATGTGACAAGTAAGGGATGAAAGAGGAGTTAATTTGCCTCGAATGATTCCGTAGAAAAGTACAGAATAAAAGAAATTAAATAATAAATTTAGACAGATTTCTCATCTAACTAAAATGGAAGGAGTGTCTGTCAGTCTGTCCTTCAGTTATCTCGACAACCATCGTCCACTCGACTTCACACTTGGCGGGTGTATTGCTAAAGACCTCAAGGAAGTGCAGTGTCGCTTTGGCAATATTGTCCTTGATACATTCATGCCAATAGAGCATAATGAATTGAATTGTCCAGTGCGAGCTCTTGATGTCTACAGGACATATTCATTAGTAGTGTGTTATGTGCACACTGTGTACAGTATTGAGGGATTCTTGACCAATCAGAGTCGGTTCTTCTTCTTCTTTTTTGTGTTTATTGGCAGATCGCATTCGCAAAACCAACTTTAAAAGGTGCATACCTGTGTTGTTGGAGAGTGAAGTGAGTTTTTCGGAGAGTTTTTTTGTGCGATTAATTTGCATATATTTCATATATTTTTTCGAACTGTTAAAAGCAAAGTCAATTTTTCTGAGCTTTCGCACCGCGAATAGAGGCATCAACCAATCAGGTTGTGCAGAACGGATATATTCAATATGCACACTATAGTGTACAACAACATGGAGGCTCTGTAGTCCGAACCAAGACGGCAAACTTTATTACTCCTTTTAACCTTGACAAAGGCAGCGCAGACCAGACCCACTCCTTCTGTTCTTACCTTTCACAATAAAAGCCCCTCTACATATACACTGCGTAACTGTTTACCAGAGGCAAATTCACTCAGAGCATTTCGCGAAAAGGAAACTAAAATAGCTTACAGTAGTTTAGGCTATACAACACTTTACCTCTGACAGACTGCCAGACGCTGCTCTGGGTCAATAGGATCCTGGTTTTAGCCTCTACCTGCGCAAATCTATTCAAACCTTTAATTGAAAAGGTGTTGCAACTGTTGCAAATTTGAATCGCTGCCAGTATGAATAGTTTCCCCGTCGACGTTTGCGTGAGCCTCTGCACCCAAATGCCGCATATACTCCAGCATTGCTAGGGAACGCAACTATGTCATGAAAGGTGTATTGCTCAGGACCCAAGGAAGCGCAGTGTCGAGTCGAGTGTGAAGTTGTTTGGATGGGCGGTTCTCGAGAAAGCTGCAAGCAGCAGCAATAACGGAGGTCAAGCAATCGGCACGTTCTGAAAAGGTATGTTTTAAAACGGGCGCTGCACTAGTGTGTATAAAAGAGGAAGGAATGGATAAAGGGGATATCAATTAAAACCAAAATACAATACTTCAAGTATCATAATCTAATCCTTCATACACAATTTATTTACTCTATTGCTCTCTTTTACATTCTCTCCTGCCCACTGCCATTGATTAGCTCTCTTCTGTCTTCTCGTCCCCTGGACTCAATCAGCTCCATCTTTGTGTGTGTGTGTGTGTGTGTGTGTGTGTGTGTGTGTGTGTCTTTGCGGCTGTGACTTTCTGACATGAAACATTCACCTACACTGGCATTACCTCATCGATCAATATCCCTCCTTGTCCCCACCCTCGCCTCCTTCCCTGACCCTCTTTTTCTTCCCTCCTATCCTTTGCATACCGGATCAATATTAACATTGGCCGCTGTGGAGGCCAGGTTACTGCCAATATTCAAACTTAGCCAGCCACCCACACGCACACACACACACACACACACACACACACACACAGACAGACAGACAGACAGACACACACACACACACACACAGACAGACACACACACAGATGTCATGCACCACACAATGAGTGATGTAGAAAGCATGAATGCACAAATAGAGATGACAGAATGACTCATATTATTATCACACTCTGTCTGCATGCGTGTGTGTGTGTGTGTGTGTGCGCACGCACTGTAACAATAAACGAATGAGGTCACTGCAAGCCAATCAGAAAGCTCCATTTACAACAAGCGTGAAATGTATACTAGTTGACACACACACATCCACCCCACACACAAATGCTGCACACACACACACACAACCAACCAAACATGCACACTGTTTTAATGGCACCTCTATTCTTCGGCAGTGGCAATTACAGTGTCACTGCTTGAATATAACGGCGGCATTTTAAACTGCAAACATATGCGCAACCACTTAGGAGACGAAGGATGAAAATTAATGTTTGAAAGTCGGCAATGGATGTTTCAGGATAATTGAATTCCAGCTACTGACGTCCACTGGGAAACGTTTGTCCGAGGAGTTTTCAAGGTTCTGCTTATCGAAGGGTAAACAAGGCACGACAACAGGCTGGCCATTTTTGCTTCTTTTTTAAAAAAAAACTATATATGAGTGTGTTTGTGTTATGTTCAGCAAAGGCGTTTCCACATCCCATTTGCACATCAACTCTTTTTCAACGAAAGCCAAAACCACCTGAAGCGAGTGTAAAATCTTTTTTTCGCAGGAAGTTTTATTGAATTTTGCCGTTTCCATACAGCTTTTCTTATGCAATACTTCAAAAAGGGCATAAAAATATGTGAACGGAAACACAGCTAATGACATGCAGCAACAACACATGTAACAATATCTCCATTTGGTGTTATTTGGTGTCTTTGTATTCAGAAAATGAGGACGAATATTAGATATTGCATTATATTTACCGGCCAATTACAGAAAATCACTTTCGTTTCAGCAATGTTTTTAGCATAAAAAACAGAACTGCCCAGTTGCCCACACAACAGTGGCAGTTTCTAGTAATAAGGTTAGATGAGGAGATGAGGAAAGGGTATTTTGCTGGTCTTAACTCTTAAGGTGAGCTTAGCGCAGAGGCGTTTTCTCTGAATGCTGAACCGTGACATTTTAACATTTTTCTCTGAAAGCTGCATTTGACATTTTGGGAAATAGGCTCATTCGCTTTCTTTCCCAGAGTTAGATGATAAGATTGATACCACTCTCATATCTATCCAGTAAACATGAAGCTACATTCAGGAGATGGAGAGCTAACCTTAGCTAAGCATAAAGACTGGAAATAGGGGGATTTCCAGATAGGCTCTGGACTATTTTTTTGGCCGGACAGGAAGTCACTGCGCGTAAACACTTTGGTGTTTGCAAGAATTAAACAAAGAAGATATAATGTTAATACGTGAGCTTTAGAGGTGTTGATAGGCAGACTTTCTTACCTAGTTTGGACAGACCAGAGAGTGGTATCAATCTTCTCATCTAACTCTTGGCAAGAAAGTGCACGAGTGTATTTACCAAAATGACAAACTAGTCCTTTAATAGTGTTTTTACATAGCTGAGACCCTTTCAATGCACATGTCATCATTAAATATTCAAGTTGTGTGGCCATGTGTTATTTCAATCAGAGGGGACACTGAATCTGCTTCAGCTTGAAAACAAATCAGCTTGAATGAGGGTCCTCACAAGCATAATGATACAAACGTGTCAGTGTGCACGTACCTGCAGAGTAAGGCTCCTGTTTTTCGATAAACTCAAACTCATTCCTCTCGTACTTGGCTCTGATCCACTGCTCTCTCAGCATCCTGGAGGACATAGAAAAACACACTGTAACACTCTCACATCTAACTTCATATCTCTAGCTAACCGGCTGCTAGCTGTAGCTTCATATTACACACACATACATATGAGAGTGGTATTGATTATTACAATGGCAGAACATTTCATTTTTTTATTTTTCTCCATTGTTACTTCAGGTCCTGATTAAACTGAACAATGGAATAGTCCTTGAGCTTATGTTCAACAACACGCCTTTGTTTCCACAGTTTCTACCAAAGCTGCACACAAAGAAAGCAATCTCAATTTTAGACTGTCTTCCTCCTCAGTGTGAGGATGGCAACAGTCAGCACATCACCATGCCAACAATCTCTCTCATCCTGCTTCCTTCCCTACCTCTCAGTCTCCCCTTCAGGCTCCAAACAACCGTTCAGGAGGTAAAGTGTGGTACTCTTAGCGGATACCTCTTTGAATGACACCTTCTAGTGACACTGGATTGGAACTAAAGCCTGCGGTCCTCAGGGGAGCAGAGTGAGTGAACACAAACAGACACCGTGGCGCAGACACTGAGGAAGACACTTCTCTTTCATCTGAGCTTTCTCTCACTCTACCTGTCTTAGCTCTGTTTCTGTCTATTTCAATCAAATCCTGTTGGAGGGAGGCAGACACAAGAGAGAGATGGATGGACAAGGCTTTGAATGTCCAAGAAAATCTGTGTCACTACCTCAGCTTATACAACCAAAGTGTATGAAGAAGTAAAAGGTAAGAAGAAAAAATATTCCTGGAGGCAGATTCAAAAATATATGTTTGTTGGTACAGAAAAGTCTGCACTATGCAGCCGCCTCCACATAAAATTCAAATGTATGCGTACCGAACAGTGATGTTTTCAAAAAAGCTTGAGCTTAATTAATCCACTGTGATTCAAAGTTGTAAAACAACGATACATGAAATAGTCCACAGGGGTGTGTGAATACTTTTTATAGGCCTTTTATACACACAAAGAGATATTTATGCACAGTGAGAGGTGTGAACCAGTATACTATATCTTCCTTTACAGTAACAAACTGCACAACGTGGTGTTTGCATTACTTTAGCACTTATCAGCTTGCAGTGTAACTGCCTCTGCATTCAGCATTTTCTTTTCACTGAGGCTCAAGAAGGGGCAACATTAGACTACATATAGAAAGAAGACTTTAAAACTGCACTAATCAATATGATTATATTACAATAAATCAAATGACTATGACAAATGACATGAAGAGCTTGCTCCTAGTAACGTACCGCACAGATAATTAACACCCGACTCTATAGCAACTCTTTAGCAACATTAAACACTCATACATTTTATTGTTTATTCCTGTGCTTTTCATACTATGAAATACATTTTATAGCTACACATCAAGATGTCTTCCATGGAAAAAGCACTCATGCATGCTAGCTGTAGCCAGCTATTTCCTGTCAGCAGTGCCAACAAAAAAGGACACAGCACTCTCTACCTCTTTATTTATACAGTAGAGGAAACAGTTGTCAAAATATAAGTGAACTTGAAAGTCACCTGTGATATTTTGTTCATTAAAGGTTGTATTACACATTGACACAAAACACTGACCTTTAACTGATACAGGTGCCATTATGGACTGCTCAGATAGTCTAATTCAGTTAGCACTTATTTTCTCTTCTCAGACAACAGCTTGTATAAAGATCACACTGGCTGCACCTCATGTATTTGTGTTATGAAAGTCACAAGTGAAAGAAGGAGCACTTACTTGCAGTCAGTGTGTGTTGGTCTGTAGTAGAAAGCAGGAACCTTCTGCTCGTATTTGGCCTTGGCTGCATTGTTTCCCGTAGCAGCCATCAGCTGAGAGGGAGACAGGACAACACAGTCTGGTCATCTCAATACTGTTCACAGTCACAGTCTATCGAACAGTCACAGTTCAATAGAATATAAAGTAGTTTCCACAATGCTGCTTTTTACATGTACAGGGTGAATGGTTGTGGAGGACGGAACCTGCCAAAATAAAAAACAAATAAATAAATGACTTGATATATAACTAAATAACTAAATATGGCATTAAATGTTAAGAAAATAATGTCAAAAATAAACAAAGGCATTAATTAATTGATAAAATGTGACAGAATTGATATTTCTGTTTTAATTTGCTTCTTTATTTATTTACTTTTGTATTAATTCCCCTATCTACTCTTTTACCTAATTATATATATATATGTATAAGTAAATAAGTTTGGGGAAATTAATAGGGGAAAAATGCATTATCGAGTCATTTATTTATTCATTTTTTATTTTGGGGGTTTCTGTCCTCCATAAATGGGAAGCCAGATCAATTTGATCTAACAGCATATCTAACCAGCCACAGTTTAAAGGTATTTTATTCTGAAAACCCTTCTATACCAGCCATACAGATTTTTAGTGGCTCTACACTGCACAGCTATAATACTATTAATAATAGCCTATACTTTTCCAATTTTTTTCCAATTTTAATAACACAGAACAATTCTCAATTTATTTATTTTTTTTTACAGCAGATCCAAACAACAGCAGCCATTACATTTCAAGGAAATAAAACCTGAAGAATGGTGACAAAAAAACTACAATAGGAAAAAGAAAATAGCATTAAACTTTAAATGAGACATCAACAAATGGGCTAAAGCATAGAAAATCCTGAGTGTGACAGAACTTCTTCAAATATGGGATTAATTGTGGAATTGGCTACACTGCATTGGGACGTGTCTGCCTTCTTCCCTCGTTCTCTCCATTGTGTGTTTCATCCAAGGATAATCCCTGAGCCCAATCCAGCTGGCTGAATCCCTCAACACGCCTCTCTTATCCTCTGAGGGGTTCTGGGAAGACATGCAGCACTGTGGCGTCTTATTGTGAAGGTCAAATAGCAGCAGAAAATCCAACCCAAAACACAAACCTCTGAAGAAAGTCACGGAAATCAACACGTGACACATCTGCTGCCAAAATGTGATGCATCTGACACCTCAGATGTGACATTTAGAGCATGATATCAGTGTCATCAAAGCAAAAGCTCAGGAACATTTTGGTGCCATTTAATAATCACCCCTGCTCTTATTAGGTATGCCTTCCCTTCATGTAACATGCTCACTATTCCAGGCTGTGAGCTGCAAGCATCTGCAGAGCATGACATTCAGTTACTGTTCAATAAAATAACCAAATATTATCACGAAAGTTAGATTTTTCCTCTCTACAATGACATCATATACAACGAAGAGCTGGGGTCTCATTAATCAAACATGCCTATTCCCACCTTCACGCAGTAACAATGATGGATCTCATTTGTTCTACAACCATCTGCTCGTGCACATACAGGTCCATGTACATACAACAACGGCCCCAGAAAATATGGTCAACCAAATCCTTTTGAAAGTCCCAGTAGCCTTAATATAGAGTTACTTGTTGTGGACAAATGTAGCAACTGTACCCTTGAATGATGTTCTTCTAATTATTTTATCCTTCTTAGTTTTGCAGCTGTGTGATAATACCTTCCTCCAAACTGCTCTTTTCCATTGTTCTCCTTCACCCACGGCTATAACAGTAAGCTCCTATTAAGGCTACTATTACCCTGTTTGGCTGTGAAAGGCTTTCACAAGCCATAAAGACATTCTTCTAAATAAAATGCTGATTTGCTTGAAGAAAAGTTCATCTCAAGATATTTTCGGGGACTTGACATTGACTTTCCTTCAGTCGTCACATCGGAGGTGGGACCAAGTCATTGCTTTGCAAGTCACAAGGAAGTCTCAAGTCTTTGCACTCAAGTCCTGAGTCCTCACTCTCCTCTTAAGTCAAATCCCCTTTACATCCCAATCTAAAATATTGTCCTCCCACATCCCCAACCTCTTGTTTTTCCTCATGACTCACACCAGCATCACCTCCCCCAAAGTCCCTTTTGTCACCCAGTGGTGGTGTTAAACCGCTGACATGATCCGTTCGAGGGACAACTTCATTCTTCCGTAGCAAAGCAAAAGCAACATTTTACAAACCCCAGAATATTTATTTCTGTATTCACAAATTTGCACAGACCTCATGTTTCTTGCTGACATATTTCTGAAGGGGGCATATTTGCAAGGTACGCGACAGCTCAGCTTCTTTTTACACATAAGTGTAAACAGTCTCACTAATGGAATGGTACTTCATTGATCCCTGTGAGGAAATGCTATCCTTCCAACGGGAGGTCAGAGGTCAAGCTCAGCTGAAGAGCAATGTTCCTGAATTCATTGTCTTGCAAGGACTAGAGATGTGTTGAGGCACTGGTATCAGCCAATCAAAGCATTTTTAACTCTTTAATATTGGCTGTATCGAGCAACATAAAACTTTTCTTTATTTCTGTTGTAACCTATTGTTCTCCAGGTTCCTAAAACCCCATCCCTGACCTACAAGTACAGTGCAAAAAAACAAACAAACAGCAGCCAGCGGTTTGAATTAATGAGATCTGCACCTACAGCATCTGTCAGCAAGTAGAGCACTTTGCCTGTAGTTCAGTGACAGGTTTCCTCATCCTGCTTTATTTTCTGTCATATTGTTAAGAAAAATGGCCCCTGACTAGATCGTTTCCATAGAAACAAAAGAAATATGGTACGGTTTTAGACTTTGTCGTTACCATGGGCTCCATACTTAATATTTTTGTCTGTATTGTATTCATACCATTCACATATTAAATATGCATACTTAAGTTGAACATACTGGGATTTGCACACAATCAGTAAGCAGAATTAAGAGTTTGGATATGTCATTATATGGGGCCTCATGCAAGAACCACTTGTGCTAACAGATTTGTTCTTAAAGGAATATTTCCAACATTTTTGGAATTTTTCCAAAATGTGAACTTATTCGCTTTCTTGCTGAGAATTAAATTAGAAAATCAGTACTAGTAACTTCCTGGGGTCTCTACTGGTTGCAGAAACTGTCTGGCACAAAACCCCCGTACAACCGTTTTTACACTTTGTTTTTTGTTGATTTAGTTACCTTTAAACAGAGCTACAATAGCTGTTTCTAATCTTTATGCTAAGCTAAGCTAACCAGCTGCAGGCTGTTGCTTCATATTTACCAGATATGCGAGTGGTATCAATCCTCTCATCCAATTTTCGGCAAGAAAGCGAGTTAAGCGCATTTCCCAAAATGAATTTGGCATGCCCTCAAACAAAGCTAGTTAGAGCTGGAGCGGAGTCCGAAGAGTTTGGTTCGGTTAACCAATCGCAACAGAGTGGGCCAGCTGACCAATCAGAGCAGACTGGGGTTTTCAGGAGGGAGGGGCAAGAGCTCAAACAGAGCGTTTCAGACAGAGGGTGAAAAGAGGTGCTGCAGCACAGCCGGTACGAGAAACGTTTTTTGAACATTATAGAAATTATAGAAATAGAAACTCAAAATACAAGTATACACCTGAAAATAAACGTAATCATTTAAGCTGAATGACTTTGGACTAAGTGAATGGCGAAGTGCTGTTATATTTAGAATGTGTACATGTTTTCAACAGATATAGTATGATGAGTATGATGTACTGCCCTACCTCTACATCACTGGCATCCCACGTGTCCTGGACAGACTTGACCCGGCTGATGTGGGGGATGCTCCGGTGAAGGAGCGAGCATGCCTGGCAAACAAACACACCCAAAGTCAGCGACGCCCAGTCCGGCTCTGCAGGAGAGACAGAGAGAGAGAGAGAGGGAGGGAGAGCAGGGGGAACGTAGAGAGCATGGAGGTGAAAGGAGGGGAAGTGAGTTTGGGGAGCGAGAGAGAAGGGAGGAAATGAAAGCGGTACAGAAGGACGATAGAGAGAACGGTGGTGGGGTTGAAGAGAGATAAAGGCGGAGGGGTGAGAAAATCTTGTCATAAAAGCGCTGCAACAAAGAGAACAGCAGCTCAAGGTTCAGGCTATAAATACTGGAAGTGCTGATGCTGGCGCTGTTAAGGGGTAATAGGAGCAAAGTAAATGAAGCAAATATTACAAGGGACTCCGGTTGAGTGTGTCGCTGCTCATACAGGAGAGCAGGGCAGCAGAATACGATTTTGGGGAAATCCTATTTAGCTTACTGACAGGAAGCAGACCGCCTGAGATCTGATCAGAACTCAGCCGAGGTAGTTATCAGGTTAGTTACATCACCAGACTCCAAAATACACACACATGTATGCACCATGCAAATAGACATATTTGTATGCCCATGCAGAATCCTAGACCTTAAAAGAAACAAGAAAAACAGATAAGAACAAACATCCTGACATGCACACACACACACACACCTGTGCATCACCTCTAAACAGACCGTATGCTGCTTATTGCCAACATGTGACTAAACACACACTCCTACAGCTCTACAGCCTCATCAGCAGTCAGACAGAATGTGCAAAAAAGGAAGAAAAAAAGAAGCGTTTTTTTTCTTCTCTTTGCAGCGTGATACAGCAGTATCCGTGGGTGTTCAGCAAAGGTACATTTGAGTCATTGCATCACACGTAGACTTTGAATCTGTCCATGCAAATGAAGCCGTCAAAGCCGGAGACGCAGAGTGCCAGAGAGGGTGACAAAGAGAGAGAAAGACAGAGTGTAGTGAGAGCCAAGTGTCAGAAAATGAGGGAGAGAGAGGGAGAGATGAAAATGCAGATTGGAGTTTTGCACTGAAGGCAGAAATAATTCTCTGCTTGGTGGAAATTAACGCTCAGTGGGTATATTAAAACAAGCGTTTCAAGAAGGCAAGTTAACTTTTAACCATAAATAATTATCGTTAGAAGTTAGTTAACTTTATCGTATTTTCAGTGAATCTGAACTAACCAAAGTCACACAATAGCACAAACAAACGAACCAATCGAGGCAGCGGTAGACCAGTAACCCCTGTGTTCTGTGAGGTAAAATTACAGTTTTTTTCAATGGAGTCTGGTGACTTTGGCGAGAGCATAAATGAAAAAAACACTGCCCCACCCGGTATCAGACTTAGCACCACTATGCTTAAGTACAGCCTCACAGATTTGCTAGCATCACTATGGACTCTTAGACTCATTGCTAAATAAATCACAAATCCTTAATCGATCAACAAAGCTGTTGCTGATTAATCTTCTGTGGATTGACTTATCGATGAATTGCTTCAGCACAAATATTCATAGAAATGCCAATGTCTTCTTTAGTTTCTGGTTCATGAGCACGCCATTCCTTAGAGCCTTATCAATGCTGCATTTCAGAGGCCAATACTGATGTTATGCCAGCAATTTGTCTTAATTTTGTTTTAAATTAACAGCTAATATAAACATTTTTGATAAGGATCCCTTTAATGTAATTATTTAAGAGTTGTGACAAAGATGTACTTTTTGCAGTTGAGAATGAAACCACAGTATAAGCCAATAACAATATAACTTTGATAAGCTAAAATCAGCCTTGGGCTCGGCCATGCCTATGTACCATTCAGGCTCTATTCGGGACACTGGAACATGTGTGTGTAGCTATATTGTATTTGCACACGTGTTAACATGCATAGTGTATGCATGGCCACTAGCGAATCAGAGTGCCATGTCCTCGACGGGCAACACTCAAAAAGCCACCACATTCTCCCTCCATCTCGCTCTCTCTGCAGCTGCCATTTCCCACACAAGGAGGCCCTCGGCGTGGTGCACCGCAGCCATGTGAATACATGTGAATACATGTGCATGAGCAGTGAGAGTGTGTAATACTCAAGGGACTCATATATGAGAGCCAAAGGAGAGAAAGAAAAGGAGGGTTGAGGGCAAAAACAAATACCACTCTTGCATTTCTCTGTCCTCTTGAGGCTGGAGAAAGCATAGGCGGAGATGCCACAGAGCAGGGGAGAGGAGATGAAGAGGAGATGGATGAAGGGAAGGGAGGAAGAGTGTGGGTTCTTTATCGTGCACCCCCGAGGATGTTACTGGCATCTACGATAATCTTCCTTCGATTTATCTCTTTTAACCCGTGACAAGTAGGCAATATTTTTTTTAGAAATGTCAACTCGTCTTTTAATCATTCTGGATTGTGATGGAGCACAAAGCACCGGAGATGGAGCTTTGATGCGAACAAATCAAACCACTTGCTTTTTTTATTCGTTACATCTCCTGTTTTTGCCAGCAACACACAAATACAAACCTACACACAACCCCGCTGACACAAAAACACACAACCAGCCATTCAGTGGTGATGTCATCGCTGTCTGAGTCAGGCCTTATGGAGAAGCAGACAGCACTCATGGAGATTACTGTGGCCGCATGACTGACTAACCACACACACACACACACACACACAAACACACACACACACACACACACACTGGGCTTCCTCCTCTACATGTTCACAGAAGATGTTTCTCAACAGGATAACTGTGAACAACAGATGCACAGTCGTCGTAGCGAACAGGAGGTGGTAAACTCCTGATGTAGTGTGACTCTGCTGTTTTGTTTCGCAGTGCATATGCTGTTTGTTAAAGAGCTGCTGCTCCGTCTCCGAGGAATTGTCGAGAGAAAAAAAAAAGTCAAGTTTCGCGAGGAGTTACAGGGCTCGTTTGGTGGAGAGACAACAGAGCTTTTGATTCGACCGCACAAGGTTGAAGAAAGAAGTGCCTGTGGCGTTACTGCAGGGCAGATGCGGGATAAATGAATGAGGGGGGGGGGGGGGGGGGGGGGGGGGGGCATTTATACAATGGCAGCCCCTGTGTCTGTGAGCATTCGCAGGCACTTTTCTGCATCTGCAGCAGTTTATTTGTATGTCTGGTGTGTCTACACATCAGTCTGTCAGTGGCTGCTTCATGGTGGGGTTAATGACAAGACAGCGTGGCCAGCAGAGGTTGTGACCCTCTCATGTCTTGGCTAAACCCCTCAGGCACAACACAGGCTTTTATTTCCACAGCAGTGGTTACAATCTTATATTTTACTCAACTTCTGTTTAACTTCAGCCGTGGATGTATTACTGAAACAGGCCTACCGGGTACAGGTCCAGGGGCCCATCGTCTCACAATCCACCCGTGACTTCAGCGTCACCCCGGCTTTGTAAAACGTAGAAAACGCCCAAGGCTTTTATAAGAAAGTCATCGAGGTTTTCTTCATTTCCAAAGGCTGTTTTTTCATACGGAATGTATTTGCCAGAGTGAACATTGAATATAGTTACAACGTCAAGGATTCCACTTGAATCTGTTGAGTGTCTGTGTATAGCTGCAATTTGTGTGATATCACTTGCTACCACGGAGAGAGAGATAGGTGTCCATTATTGGGTAGATTCCCTGACGTGTGTCCATGCTTTCCTCCTTCCCGTTCACGCAGCTGAAAATTCATCCGTGTTAAGCTTCAAGTGTCTTGTATTTTATGTTACACCCTGACACAGGCTCTTCAAGGAAATGTGCCAGTGTAATCAGAACTCAGAGTCCCTTGGATTTCCTTTTCTTCTTTTGCATATTATGCCTGTAGCCCTTGACTCCAAACAGCATTTTTTGTTAGTGTGATTTAAATTTTTTTTTTTTTTTAAATCATTCCTTTATTTTTACACACAGGGTTTATACAGAAAAGACACACTCCCTTTTTTTTTGATACGTTACGCGTATTTGAATACTAAATCATGTAAAAGTTATCATACAATCTCGAAGATTGGCGGATGCTTAAATGGAGCGCTGCATTAGTTGAGTCAGAGCACTGAAGTCGCGCTTGCATTAGCTGATTGTCATCAGCTGCTTCATTCGTGCTTTACCCTCAGTGGCTCATTTTTCAGCTGCTTGGCAAACAGCTGACTGAAAACATATTCACAGAGGTGTACAGCAGTCATTATAACCCACTACTCACTGACCACTCTCGTCTATACCTTCATTCCAACTACTGACCCCACCACCGCCTTTATGTGCTGAGTTTTTGGTACTGGTGACTTCACTAAGATTTAATGTTCATGTATACATGTATGTATTTCCAGGATCCTTGTTGCTGCTCAGATTCTTTGAGAGCTCCCTCAATCAGCAGAGCCCTTTCCGTCAAATCTATCTGTGTAACCACGTGCTATTACATGTCAATTTCTTGTCTCTGACTCAAACTGACAGTTTGAAGGTCACTGGCTGGAATCTTTGAACCGCTGATAAAGTGTGCGTTGACCTCAACTTCCTTCCTTCCATCAAAGTGCAGCATTTGATGACATATTCCCCTTTTTCTTCTTGGACACTGCGGTATTCGTAAGCTAGCGCTGTTTCCATTCAGGTCCATTCTAGCAAATACATCACACTTCCCCTTTTTGGTTAATGATGAATTCTATTCCTACAAATGGGAGTTGACATTTAATTTTCGTATTAAACTGCAAATAAAACAAGACAAAACATCTGTGTGAAAGACCCTCAGAATAAAAGCCCCTGTTTGCGCAGGAAACACATTGCTTTAATTGTCTGGGGCCACTTATTCACACAAGTTCTTATCAAGACACTTGCGATGGGAAATGCAGAAAAGTTTTTGCTTTCTCCAACTTTCCCATAAAAAGACATTGAAAAATAGTCTGGAAAGCAATGAGTGGGCTGCTATAGGAGCCTAAACCCCCTCCTATCTCATCATAGTTCCTGCTGTTTTTGCTGTTCAACAAACACCTTCCTCACACCTCAGAGGACTGCTGAGGCTTCTCTCCGGAGGGAATTACTCGTTTGTGTGTCCTTAGCGAAGGGCAGAACTACGCTGAACGCTGCTGAGCTACAGAGAAACCCTGCCGTATAAGCTCCCGGCTCAGCCTCTGAGCGGTCTCATCTGAGCACACCAGCAGAGAAAAGATAGGGGGAAAAAGCGCAAAGGTAAGGAAGGGCAGAGTAAGAATGACTAAGCATAAAGAACGCACAAGCGGTGTTGCCACTTTGTGTGTTTTCAGACCAATTAGGGCAGGCTTTCTGTCTGGTTAATGGATGCTGTGTGTGTGATGGGGAGATAAGACAAGAGTTAAGGGAGGACAGCCAGGTCACTGTTGATGATGTGATAGTCTGTCTTTACTCCGTAAGCCTGCAGATTCACATGCAATAGAGGAGTTTTATGTGATGCAATGCAGCAGCCATATTGGAGGTCTTCAGCTTTCCATTGTCTTTCTAGTTATGCAAAATTGGTAAACTTCTGTATTGGTTTTGACTATGAAAAATGTATCATCATCATGATATATCTGACTGCATGTGTGCCTCGGTAATGAAACCTTGATAACTACAACAAATCATGTTGGCTATGGAGGTGCTTTTGTGTCTTTATTATGCAGACAAGCAGAACAGGTTTGAGAGCAAAACTTTTCACACTGCAATCAAAAAATGTTTTTTTTTGCAAGACAAATAAATTTGTGATTAAAAATGTATTAATGCGAAGCCAAAAGTTTTGAAGGGTGAATCTCGTAAGACACGTCTCTATTGGCCAGTCACGATTGTAGTGACAGCTTGGCAACATCCACTTTCCAAACTTTTGGATTCGCAAACAAAACTTTTGGATTTGCAAACAAAACTTTTGGATTCACAAACAAAACTTTTGGATTCGTAAACAAAACCTCTGGATTTGCAAACAAAACTTTTTAATCAAAACTGTAAGTCAATTGCAATAAAACATTTTTTGATTGTTTTGCTCTCAAGCCTATTCTGTTTGGTTGGGTAATAAAGACAAAATAGTAACTCCATAGTTGGCTAGCTAGTTAAACACTTTTTTTTAATTTAGGGTAACTGAAGTGTATCTTCACACACATCCACATTGAAGGTGCAGTGTGTAGGATTTGGTGGCATCTAGCGGTGAGGTTGCAGATTGCAACCACCTGAAGCTTCTCCCGTGTGCCAAGTGGGTAGGAGAACTATGGTGGCCAACGCGAAAACGTGAAAGGCCCAATCTAGAGCCAGTGTTTGGTTTGTCCGTTCTGGGCTACTGTAGAAACATGGCGGCCGGCCCCGTGAAGAGGACCCGCTCCGTTTGTAGATATAAACGGTTCATTCTAAGTTAACGTAAACACAACAATTCTTATTTTCAGGTGATTACACACTAAAGAAAACATACTTATTAATATTACATTCAATTTCTGCCAACAGATCCCCTTAAATGCTACACACTGGCCCTTTAAGTCAGTAAAGTCTGTTTCAGCCCTCCATCCACACTAAAACTGCATGTTCTTGCCCAAAAACTGAGCTTTTCCAAAACGGCCTCCAGACTGCATAACTCTTAAAACACTGGTTTTGATGTTTTAGTGTGTACTGTACAGGGAAAACTGTAAGCCATCCCAGTGAGGGTGTGGCAATGAAGTTAAGAACTTTCTGTCTCCACATGAGAGGTTACTTGTCCAAGTTTTTTATATGCCTCCACACCGGCATATACTGGTTTCTTTACTCCTCTATGACAGTAAACTGAATATATTTGAGTTGTGGGCAAAACAAGACATTTGAGGACGTTATCTTGGGGTTTGGGAAACACTGATGGACATTTTTTCACCATTTTCTGACATTTTATAGACCAAACAACTAATCGATTAATCGAGAAAATAATCGACAGATTAATCAACCATGAAAATAATCATTAGCTGCAGCCCTAACTGTGACTTCAAGTCCTTTCCATTCTCGTTATCTCAGATACACCTTGAAGGAATTTCGTTAAACTTGGCAAAAACATCAACTTGGACTCAAGTATGAACTGAAGAGAATTTGGTGGTCAAAGGTCAACATCACTGTGACCTCACAAAACACGTTTTTGGTCATAACTCAAGTATTCATATACTAATTGACAATTTCACACAAATGTCTAATGGTTGGTGGATGAAATGATGAAGTGATGACATTTTGGACAGACGTGGATGTAAACTGCAACTTGACTGGTTGGCGGAGGAATACAACCACAAAGTGGTAATTCTGGTTTTACTTTTCAGATGATTTCATCTACATATTTTTAGAGGCAAACGAAAGAAGCCTATACAGTATTAAAAATGTAATTTGGGTAATGTAATCAGATTACAAACAAAGGTAACTTTCATTCGCCCCAATTAAAGACAACTAATTATTGTTTTAACTGTGACTTTAGAAATGCCCAATAAATGAGTCATGTCTTCTCACAATGGCAATGCTAACATCTGTCATTTATCAATCAAATATCAGTATACACCTATAGGTCTACACTACCTACGTACTCCAGTACACTACATGTTTGTTTGTTTCCTTTGCTGTGTTGAGATGATATGTGGTGTTTTGAGCTGTAATGAAACTGTGATGTTTTTCTGGAAAGGCCACTGGGATAAGATCCTGTCCCCATCTAGGACGGAGCCGCCGAGCCAGCATCAATAATTCATATCTTGACCATTATGAGATGTGAATTATGAGCCTGGGAATGCCTGATCTGGTAGCACGGGGATGGTGAAAGATAAGTTTGGTTGATGGATGGCTAACCTAACACTTTTCATCTGTGCAGCCTGCTCTCCTGAAATGTCATGAAATGAGCCCAGTGCTTGAATGCAAATGTGGGAGAAAGCAGCTGTTGGATACATACCGTTGACCACTAAGCAGCTTCACTTGCGGTTGTGTTTGTGTGCCTTGCTCAAGGGAATCTGAGCGCTTGTTGAGGGATAAGAGAGCATGTATGAGTCACTTCACCAGCTGAGGTTTTCCTTGCTGTGATCATTCAGTCACCTTGCAATTACCAGCTTCTCTGACTATTCAACAACTGCTGCACAACACAGAACATCTGTCCCACCTTCGCTTCACTGAGGCTGAATTTGATTACGTAATGATTGCAAAGGTGAAAGCGGCATGCCTGCCAGGCAAAACTGATCAACAATCTCAGCAGGGGAACAATCAGAGCCAATGTTTCCAATAGGCACTGCGGATCGTTGCAGAACAGTTTAGATCAAATAAGGCCTTGTGGGTATCAGTAATTGTGCCAATTTTCCCCAAACAAGGTCTGCAGCCATCTCTGTGAGGCTCTACTTAGGCATAGTGGTATTGAGCTAAATGCTAATGCTAGCAAAGCAACATGCACACAGTAACAATGCTAACATGCTGATGTTTAGCACGTATAATGTTTACCATGTTCGCCACCTTAGTTTACCGTGTTAGCATGCTAACATTTGTTAAAGGTGCTCAATAAAAAATTCAGAGATATTTCAGACCAAGTGTGAATGAGCTGGCTACGAGCTGAACTGACTTATGTAAATTGGTGGCAATCTCGGAACGGTCTGACGACGGATAAGCTTCTGGGGGCAAGGGGTTATATTTTTGGGGTTCCGGTGTAGCCAGCGAATATCCGGGCCAAGACTTCCTTTTCCGTCCAATTAGCAACTTGAGATGCGAGACTGGAGTTGGAGTTTAGAGACGACATTTTAGATCGGATTCTTTCACAAGCAGCCAGTTTACAGGCTAATTTTAAACCAATAAAAGCCAAATCATCGTCGGACGATAGCCGATGGGTTCCGAGATTGCATTTTGGCCGACGGGTACTGTCTCTTTTGCCGACTGTTAATTCAACCAAAGCTTGCTCGAACATGATTGGTCGATACTACTCGAACTACAAATGGAAACCAGAATGCTTCTGATACCAAAACCGTGTCCCGTTGCCATAGAGATGAAGTTCGTGGTACTGAGAAGCAAAAGGTCACACAAAAATGTCAGTTACTGCTTGTCAACACACACACACATACAGCACCAACCATTGTGAGAGCCATTTCTCTGCTTATTTCTCAACAAGATAACACCCTCTGGTCAAAATGAAATCCCTCTTTTCAAGTGTCAGAACAAAGCTATCTAATTTTTGCGAGAGCGCCTCATGGCTCCAAAAGCTGCTCCCGAACAGCCAGTCCTCGGAGGAGCCGTAACCAGGGCCAAGGAACAGGCGTCCTGGGCGGGCTCGGCTCCAAGCACTGGGCGTACGGCCCGGTACTGGAGCCTCTGTGGCCACTCACTGGTTTATTGCCATTTCAGTGAGAAGAAAGGAGGAGGGGGGGGAGGCAGGGAGAGAGGAGGATTAAAGGGGGAATGCATGTGGAGAGAGGATGGAGAGATGAAGAAAGGGATGAAGAATAGCATAACCCTGGTCAAATTAGGGCCATTTAAATGAAAAACCAACAAAAATGCACACACCAATAATTAGTGAGTGAGCTGTATGGTGTTGCTGACAGTGTAGAACATGATGACACCAGACCACAACACACACACACTGTGGACACAATAATAGCTGTGGAGGGGATAGTTGACATGTCTTTGTGAACCCTCACACACCATGACAGCCACACACAGGAATGTGTTATGTTTTTATGGCTCAGACTTAGTCCAGAGTCCAGTCTCTAGGGCCTCATTACACCTGCAAAAAAGGGTGTTTTCAGGTAGAAGTCCTACCAGGCCTTTGTCATCATATCTGGACCAAATTCACTCAGACTTGTTGGGTTTTGAAGCACCAGTTGGCTCGTTTTCTCCACCTTGATGATCACAGCATCTCACATGCATTGCTGCAGCTGCATGCACTGGCTCCTCGGGGTTTGGGGAGGGGGGGTTGCTTACCTGGATTGCCGCAGTCCGCGCACGTTTCGTTGCCCGGTCTCGCCAGCACGTCTTGCAGGAGGAGCCGGTTGTTCCCCTCCGGTTCCAGCGCCATGGGGGAGTTTATCCGTCCAGCCTCACCGCGGTGGGAAGAAGAAGCCTGCCCGAGAACATCCGCCGCTGGAGTCCGACACACAGACAGACACCGACCGCTCGATCACCTGTCACCTCCGATCTGAAGCGGGGAGGAGAGACTGGAGAGAGGAAAAGACTGGATGATCCGAGCCGGTGCTGCTGGAGGAAACCTCTCTCTCTCTCTCTCTCTCTCTCTCTCTCTCTCTCTCTCTCTCTCTCTCTCTCTCTCTCTCTATTACTGAGTCTCACTGACTGCATAATAATCAAGCCTATATGTTCCCATCACCTCCTCCTGGTCTTCTCTTCCCTCCACCCCTTGTCAAATCTTATGAAAGAGAGACACCCAGCGGTGGACTACCAGAACACATTTAAACCTGCATTAGGAAGAATATTTGATTGGCATCATTAGGCAAAAATTCCATAATAACCTTCCAGCATATTGTAATTCAAGTGTTCTGAGAGATAAGTAGACTTCTGCACCTCCTCCTTCTGTTACTGTAATGTCTATTTCTCTTCTTTTTTTTTTTTACTTGCTGCATTACTACTTTTATTTTGTGGATTTCAACTGTAGGTTTGCAATTCATGGTAAGCATTTTAATCATACGTTATAATATGATAATAATAATATTACAGTCATTCCTGTTATGCAGCAACATCTCAGCCTCATGACTTTTGAAAAATATATATGGATTTTTCTTTTTTTTTTTCCATTATAAAAGAATAGTGACATGTTTAACTGTCAGGAAAACATATTGGCCAGGCATTTAATAGTAATATATATGTTTTTATTCCTATGTAGGCTATGCCAGTATAATACTCCTATTTTATCATTGTGCCATGTTGTGTCATATGCATTGTTAGCAGGCTTTCCCTTAATTCATATAGGGTTATTATTTATTTACCTAGGCTACCTGGTTCTCTCTCATCAGCACGTGTGCAGGAGATTGTGCGTTTATTATAGACAAGACAATTTTATTTATAAGTCCAATAGCACAGATCACAAATTTGCCTCAGTGGGCTTTATAAAATTATTATTAGTTTATAAAGAACTAAGTGAAACCATGATTAATTAATATTTGTTAAATAAACACGTTAAGTTATTGGGACTTAATCGAAAACCCGATCGATCGTCAATGCGATTCAATCTACTACTAATGTCTGTTTGCGACGGCAACGAAACGATACGTCATATTTACGCGACAACAGGGTCATTTGTTGCTGTTGCTGTTCGTGTTTTGCACAGAAGACTTTTAAAGGCAGGCTTGTCACTAAACACAACACAGAAACATGTCTACCGCCATGAACTTCGGGACGAAGAGTTTTAAACCTCGGGCTCCTGATAAAGGCTCGTTCCCTCTGGATCATTTTGGTAAGATAAGGCACAGACTGTCGTGTTTGTTGTACCAATAAGAGTACATCTCAAAGGAAATCACCAATAGTCATTGCACTATAGACAAACACAGAGGACATTTTCAATCAAGGACTAATATTGAATGCTATGGTCCATGGCTGTACCTTCACACTGGATGTGCCTTATTATTTCAGGAGAGTGTAAAGCCTTCAAGGACACCTTTATGAAATGCCTGAAAGACAACAGCTTCGACAACTCCAAGTGCAGACTGCAGTCCAAAGACTACCTGGAGTGCCGCATGGACAAGTAAGAAACTCTTCATAAAGTTTGAATTCTGTAAACAGAAATGACTACTAACAGTTAATTTGTCTATTTGTACTTGATGTCCCTGAGCTTGGTACTGAGGAGACGACTGAACACATCTTGTTTGAAGCGTTGAGTATTTGATGTAAAGTTTATCAGCCTATTTTATCTGTAGTTTGGGATTTATCCTATAATTATTATTACTGTCAATTATTATTTATTTTATTTTATTTTTTTATCTCATTTTCTTTTCTTTAGTTTTTCTTCTTTTTTTAATTTAACTAAGTTTTTTGTTCTGTATGTGTACTTTATTTATTATTATTTATTTTATATATATATATAGTTTTTTTTAATCTTATTGTCTTTTCGTTCTTTTTTTCTACTTTTTTTTAAAATTTAACTGTTGTTTTTTGTTCTTTATCCTTTTTGCATCAGCAGTGGGTGAGGGTTGGGTGGGATGGGGCTTTGGGAGAAAAATACCAAAATATGGAGGGACAATCATTTACGCTTTATTTGTATGTTTCTGTACACCTGATCTTAGTTCCAATAAATTATTATGGAAAAAAATACAATACCAATACAAAAAAATACATTTCTTATAATCCTTATGTCTGGTGGAGTAAAGTTAAACACACTGTAGTTATACTTTTAAACAAGAATTGTCATTTTTCATTAGATAATTCTCATGTTATCTTGTGTTTTCCAGTCAGCTAATGGCCAAGGAGCCTCTGGCAAAACTGGGTTACAAGGACCTGATGGACCCTCCTCCCAGCCAAGCAGACAGAGACACTAAACCCTGACCTGCTACTCCAACACAGACAGCTGCTGTGTCAAAAAAAAAGGATGGTGTTGCTGTGAACTTCACGGATCAAACAATTTGTTGTTAATAAGATGACAACACAAAGCAAAGGCTGCTGTGAGTGTGAAGCTGAGGAGAATGACTTCAGAGACTTTGAGAATGTGGACCAGCAAGAGGACATTGTGGCCTTAGTTTGTCACAGAGAACAAACTAATTGTATCAATCCTTTGTGTACATAAGATATAATGTATAATATATGGAGATGCTGTTTTGGCGTGTCAATTAATATTTTATATTTAAACTAAACGGTGTGTGTAGATTGACTCTAGCATTTGATACAGTCAAAATGGTGACATCTGCTGGCAAATTATTGGTTCTGCATTTGTATGGATGGATTTAATCCATGATAAACAGTAATACAATTGGGTTTTTTTCATTAAAAACACTGATATATATATATATATATATATATATATATATATAATGTATTTTTATATAGAAATCCCTTTTTTCTCTTGCTGTTTTCTCATCTTGAACTTGGTGGCGGTTACATAAAGTATCCAATCAAATGTGATTTAGGGTGACTATCTAACCCGCCCATCATATAAAAAACATAGTTTAGAATAAGCTATATCTTGGTTACACAGAAAATACTTGTTAGGATCAATCCACTGTTGGTCTTTTCATGGGATTTACTCATAATAAGATAAGAAAAATATAGCATATTATATAGTCTATACCAGACTTATCCTATAAGGCTTGATACAATAAAAAAAAAGCCTCTTAATGTAGTGAACATGTTACAGCTGCTGCTAAAGCAGAAGTCTAGACATTAACCTTCTTTATTTTTTTATTTTATTATATTTAACAAAATCCTTAACAGATTTTCAAGGTTTCTGTAAATGCATATCTACGTACCAATGGCACCAAGACTACGTATAGTATGAGACTTGGTCAAAATTATTCCAGTATTTAATATCTTGATTGAAACAATAGACAAATTAAGTTGTAAATTAAGAATATTAAAGAAAATAATCATGTAAATGTGAAGATTCCTGCTCAGAAGTCGTAATGCGTCATTGTCATTTTGGCTGTTGAAGGCCTTTCAGTGGCAGCATATCCCTCTCTGTGGAGAAATACAAGCTAGGTTATTCCGTAGAAAATTAAAGGTGCAACATTTAAGGAATTCACAGTTCCCAAATTCATGCCACATTTGATTTTCTGCAAATGTACAACATCAATAAGAGTATTGCTATCGTGGGAATATGGAATATGGGGGGAAAAAAAGATTAAAAAACAAATTATTAATTAAAGGGGAACTACACCCATTTTCAAAATTCATACATGTTATTCATATGGTCTAGGACAGTTCCATACTTTATTCCCCATGACATCAGAAATTTGAGTTTTATCCCTGTAGCTTTTGGATTTGGGAGAGAGTTGTTGATGTTTACTACTATTTTTTTAGACTGTTTTAGACCATAGGAGTAACATGTATGAATTTTGAAAATGGGTGTAGTTCTCCTTTAATAATTGTTATAATACCAAGTGTTATTAATAGTTAATTTAAAAAACATTAACAAAAATCATGAGCAAGATTTGCTCATTACTTTTTAACACTTTCAGCTTTGACATTTCTTCCTGAAAGTGTGTCTTCCAAACTTACTTTTTGTAACCTTTGGAATCTTCTGCTGAGCCACCTGGCTTCTGGATCTACACAGTAGTGAGTTCTGTTCGCAGTGGTAAAACTGTCGAGACCAATAGGGGACAGAAACAATTCAATTAGGGCTGTCAAAGTTAACGCGATAATAACGCATTAACATAACACATTAACACATTTGTTTTAACGCCACTAATTTCTTTAACGCATTAACATGACTTGCGACTTGATTTTTAGGTTGTAGCGGGTCCTGATGAAAATATCACTCTCTTTTTCTGCTAAATGCTCAGGTCGTATGTTGTCTGTGTACATTAGATGTATTGGATATTTTCTCCGAAAGCAGTCGCTGCGGCTGGAAACAAGGTCGATGAGAGCACTAAGACTAAGCAAAAACGGTAAAAGTTGTGGACCAGAACAAAACAATGAGCTGAAAGAAGCTAAACACTCTGCAGAGCTGAGGGAACTGCAGTGAGGTGATAACTCTCTGTGGGTTCATCGCTCCAAGAGACTCCTTTCACATTAAAAGCCGACCGCCTGTCAGGGAAACATAAACATGGGTCATTTTGAGCAGTTTAAATAACAGCTGCTGCAATTTTTCTGATAAGGACAGACAGTGATTGTACCAAAGCTGACTCCCCCACATTCCTGGTTCATCTGCTCATGATTAGCTTTGCGTGAGACACACCACACCCCTTAACACAGACAGAAAATGAGGTTTGTGTTAGAATTAATGATTTTCCTTACATGAATGCGTGTATTCTACAATGAGAAAAAGTGTATTCTTTCTGTTCAAAGCAGGAAACAATGGGTACTTCAATGTAGGCCTTTGAGACTTGCATACAGCAGGGGGGAATGACAAGTCCTGGACTCCTCGGCAAAGGGCGGTAACACTGAGGACGCCCTAAAATGCAGCACACACAAACATAGAATAACATTGGTAACAGCAGAACACAAATCTGGAAAGTGTATTGCTGGAATGACAACTTGGATTCATAATCTATTCCCTTTTTACTATGTGTCCATCCTGTGTTGAGAAATTACTTTAAAGTTCAAGTCATTTTTCATAATATTTTTGCATTTTTGTTGACACCACTACATCCCCATGCTCTATAGTGTTCAGACAGAAAGTGAAGTGAATTTTGGCCTTGCATCATAAGTGCAAATCTGATCACAAGACTGTATTTATTTGCCCCACACAGCCAATATACAAACAATAGGTCTGTTCAGTTGGTAGATGAAAGTGATATATCTGGAGTGAGAAACGTTTTCATTTGTATTAAATCCAATCTGTGCCTATACAAATGCTATTTCACACTCACACAAGACTCTAGTAGTAGTCAAAGCCATACTCACCTTGTTCGGGGAGGATCAGCAACAAAGTTATGAGACACACTTCAAAGCTGATGTAAAAAGACATCCTGCGTCCCAGGTATGATTCTGTATAGTAGATACGTGGTAGTGAATAACAGAGTGTGATTCAGGAATCAGGAAACTCACTGAACAAACAAATGTGTTGAATCATGTATATGAAGAGGCGGAGTGTTTGTTGGAGAGGGAATGTGTGCTCAGGGAGATGACATAACAGGATTTCCAGGGCGCTGCTGCACATCTGCTGAGAAGGGTGGCCAAAACATCTGGATTGGCAGTTGCAGAGCCGACCTGCTGTTTTCTCTGAACCAGCTGACAGGTTTATCACTGGTCCTGGTTAAAATCATCTTAAATAATACAATGTATTGATCAAAATAAGAATTCTAAATGCAAAACAAATACTGGCAGCGTTACACGTTGTCTTTGGTCCTGTCCCAAATTACAAAAATACTGGGAATCTGTCCTGTTTGAAATGTTGGGAACTGAGCTCGAACTGGATCCAGTATCTCTTGGTGGTTTACTAGTGTGTGAACAACAGGAAGCATATATTTGGACAGGCAAAGTAATGAGCCTCCAAATCTTTCTTTTCCTTCTATACATTCTTTGAAAAATTTGAAAACCTTAAAACTTTACATGAAAAAATAAGAGCATGTTGCTTCATAACAGAAGAAAGGACTTTAGGAGGGTCTACTGGCAATAGTCCATTCCAACTGGTTTCCTACACTGCACAGATAGACCGATAATTCTCCCATGCTGCACCAAACCTTTATTTGTACTGTATGTGATACAATGTTAGACTCATTTTAGCCACAAGAGGTCAGAAGTGCACAGGTCTAAAGTTTTCATATGCTCTTAATCTATTAATGGCACCTGTTTTCAGTTAATTTCTAGAAGAAGATGAAGATATACTTCATTGATTCTCTTGGAGAAATTCTATTTTTTCAGAAAGAGTGTGGAAGTAAAACATGAATGTAATGACACAAAATTCGGCACAAACAAGATTTCCTTGCTAAGTTTCTTTCAGCTGTAAATGTCAAAGTAAGAGTGTGTTCTCCAGACTTATTTTGGTCACTCACAGTAATAAAACTATAAGGTTGAAAAGACAGATAAGAGACCAACAAATTAGTTTTATATATAACCACTGTACCCTGAGCAGGGATGGACTGGGACTGGAATTTCAGCTCAGGACTTTGAGATGGAGAGGCCTTTCAAGAGAGCGCCCAGAGGGCATTCATTTTAACACTAATACAGTTTTTAGTGGTACAAGGGCGTAGGTTTGTTCACAGTAACTCGTGTTTGATTGTTTGAGTTACGGATTATACCTGACTAAACTCAAATATTTACCGGGGGGTTACAAGTGTCTCCTGATTGCCTGCAGCTACCAACATCTCTGAAACTGTTCTGTCTTTCTGCAGACAAACGTCCACATTTTAGACCAGTCATGCAAGTGCAACATACAAAAAGCACCCAGTTTAAAAGGCACTAAAATCATTGCTCCAAGCCCCAGTGGTGTCCCTACCAAAGCTATGCCCTTGTTGTGGTATAAAGAGAATCTGATGATGCTGAAGACACTTTAGGGCAGTGGCTCCCAACCTTCTTCCTTAGCCGACTCCGTTTTTATCATTGAGTAAACTGACGACCCCTAGTGAGCATTAGACACACGCAGGGACACACACCCCTCATTGCTCAATCTAGAGAAAGCGCAACACCAGATTTCGTTGTGACTGGATGAAGTAGATCCTGACTTTAATAAGGGTGTAATGTATTTGAGTCACTGACAGACAAAAATGTTTTGTTTTTTTTAACCGTTCAAATCATGAACTTTATTGTCAAATGTAATCACACTCAGCCAGCTACATGAAAAAAAGATTTAAGGGAGAAACAAGTCAAACTAAAACCACAAATATCTGGATCAGAAGATCAGAGTGTGACACATAAAAATCAGAACAGAAATTCCTGATGCACCAGTAATTCACGCAATAACCCTCTGACCTCTATGTACTGACAATGTAATAGTGACTATATGTCATTTTCAGATTCCTATTGAAGCTGACACATACTAACTGCTATTCCACTTGTATAGCTGCCTTTGTAATTGTGATTTACCGCAAGAATCAGTCGCAAATTAAGAGGTTTACAGGAGTGGGTTTTAAAACACAGTACTGATTTAAACCTAAATTATGACCAGTAGCACCATTTAAAATCTGTATTTCAGTAATTTATTACACCGGACAGCAATAAAAGAGAACATCTGGGCCCTGCCAGAAGGGTTTCCGAGAACACTGGCTGCCATATTGTACTGTCGGATTAATTTAAGACTGTTTTAACGTCATTAGTTAACTTACTGGTTCAGTGATGAGAACACAGACACTAGAATCAATATGTGACCCCAGTAGATGATTTGCTCCATGCTAACTTGACGCCAATATATGAAGGTAGGTCGTCATGACATATTCAACTGTTTTTCTGCGTATTTTCGAAAACACTGTCTTAAATAATTTACTCGGGGAATACAGTATGACTTGAGTGTACACGCTCTCATCACTAAATGGCTTATGATTAACCGTAATGTTTGGTCACACTGCCGAGAAGTAGATCCAGAGGAGAGGGGTTTCCTTTCAACTAGCGGGAAGAGTTGGAACTTGAGCGTGACCGGTGACGGCGGCGCCCGGGCGATCGAGACCTGCGACGTACTGGAGAGCGTCGCCGTGGAGACCGAGACCTAGGAGAGAGAGAAAGAGAGCACGACAGAATGAGAAAAACAGGCAGAGTGACGGTGAAAGAAAGAGAATGGCCGGAAAGAACGAGAGGAAAAAAAACACCTATGGATTTTGAATTGTCATAGCAACCAACAGCCTCCACCTACGCTGCGCCCACAGAAATACGTCAACATGTTTACTAACAGGAAAGGGGTCTATGAGAGTAACAGTTGAGGGATCATCTGCATTATTCGTTTCCCTAACCAAGCACTGCTGCATCATTTCCAGCAGCGGAGCTCATCACATCCTGCTCACCTTCTCCTCATTCGAGGTGGAGTGCGTCGCCACATCGGTGGTGGAGGAGGCATCCTGCGGGGAGGGGACAGCCTGCGGGGGGGAGGGCGCACTGTGGGAGTCAGCACGGCTGTGACTGTGATCTCCTGACCGTCGATCTGACCTGAGAGAAAAAACATCCGGGAAGGCAAGAATATTGAAGGTTTGGCATTTTAACAGAATTAAATGAGAAATTTGAGACATTGAGCCACAAACAAACAGTGTGGAAGCCTCTAGTCTCATCTACACTGCAGTCTATCCACTTTCGTTCCTCCACATCCTCCTACCTCCGTCCATGTGTTTCAGGGCCTTCTCCGCCTCCTCGGGTGTCTCAAACTCCACGTAGGCGTAGCCTTTGGACAGGTGTGGGTGGATGCGGTTCATGGGCAAGTCAATCATCTTGATCTTGCCATAAGTGGAGAAGATCTCCTGGATGTGTTCCTTCAAAAAGGCACGACAGAGAACACTTTGGAATTTGCAACATCTGGGCACATTTATGTAAAAACAGGATCCTCATTCGGTCTCTTTTCGCTGGAAGTAGAAAACATTTCAGCTCAGAGTGCAAAGGGAATTTATACCACATAAGAATGGGTTCAGGTAGATTTCAAATTGTAAAGACAAGCTTAAAAATGTTCCTATCTGAAAACTGTTCTTAACTAAAGTTTCCAAATAGAATATAAATAATTCTTCTGCTAAGGATGATAAGAATAATTACAAGCATGCCTAATAATTTTTTTATAAACAGATGAAGGAAATTACTAATAATTATTACATAACTCAAGTAACAGAGCTGAGCTATTCGTCAAGACTTTTTTTAATTACTCGTGCAATTCAATTATGCTCATGTACAAACAAGTTAATGGAGCCTGCAAACATCACACAATGGATTCCCTCCATTTTCCTTCTCTTATACTGCATCGCTAATTGATTCCTGTTGGCTCCCTTCCACAACACTAATTCAAATACTCAGCTCCTGCAAACTAATTTAACCTCACTTTCCCATCAACTTAAAAGTAAAGATGAGGAGGATGAGGAAAACCTGCACTACGTCTATCTGATCCCCAAACAACATTTAGTCAGTGAAGCATCACAAAACCGCTGCAGCATCTCGCTCATAGAGATATGCCTCAAGGACAGCATTGTAGTAAAGCATTCACCTTGATAACATTTCTGGTCAGCCGGCCCAGGTAGACCTTGGTGGGTTTGGGCGTGGGGCTCCTACGCCGTCGGTCCCGGTCATCCTTCTTTGCTGACTTTGACCTTGAGTGACATTTACATTTCAGTTAATATTGTAGTCATTGATGAGCTGCTCTCATCCAGAACATCATGTTTTAATTCCTTTTCCTTCCACCATCATTACTAGTGTTCCCTGAATGCAGTGTGAGAGATTCATACATTCCTCAGTTATACATTAGAACAAATAGTTCAACAGAACAAATTAGTGACTAATTCCGTACTTTGAGCGGGAGCGTCGTCTGTTGTTGTGGCGCTGGCGGCTGGGGCTCGGTGAGGAGGAGGAGGAGGAGGAAGAGGAGCGGGAGCTGGAGGACCCCGAGTGGCTGGAGGCGGAGGAGCTGGAGCCGCTCGAGGAGCCTGAGCTGGAGCCCGAGCTGCTGCTGGAGCTGGAGCTCGACCTAAACAACAGCAAGTTTCAGGATGGGAAGAAGTGGATGAACCAATTTGTGGGTAGAACTTGAACTGTTTATGAAAAATGAATTGATATGAAAAAATGAGACAGGGAACAATCTGGAACCTGGCAGCAAGCAGTGTTATTCTATTAGAACAGACTCTAACCTGCTGCTCCCACTGGAAGCACTGCGCCGCGTGCGGTTCTTGTCTCGGCCCCGGTCTTTGTCAGCTCCTTCTTTCGTGGTTCCTGACTTCTCCTTTCCTCGAGGTTTACTCTTGTCATCCTCCTTCCTCTTTGTTGGGGATGGTGCCCTGTTGGAGGAGAAAAAAAAGTAAACAAAAGTCAGGATTTAAAGGCCACTGGACAACACCGAGCAGACATAAAATCTGACATTTTAACAAAAAGCAAAAAATAGATGAGTGGGCATCTATTGTATCTGGTGTTTGCAAACAGCAACGTCAAAACTCCCAAACTGAGTGTTAATTAGTAGTAGGTACGCACCGATAACCATACTGGATCAGATATCGGGCCGATACTGACTCAAATAGCTGGATCGGATATCGATGACAATGTGGCCGATCTATTCAATTCAATTTTATGTTTATATACTATATACATTATATACTGGAATTTAATTCCTGTTTAAGTTTTGACCAATTTGTTGCTGCATTTAAAAGGTTTAACTTACACATGAATTGTAATTACTGGTAATTTTAAAAGATTTCTTTTACCAAGTTGTTGGTGCGATTTATTATTCTAATAATAAAGAACAATTAAATACATTTATATCTCTGTATTTATTGGTCACATTTTGTTTTGCAAAGTTAAGAAAACAATGATTAAGTCAAGCCTGATGTTGCCTTTCACATAAAAGAATGATCTCAGTCACTTCCACACAGTGAAAAATACAGCTTGTTATTTATACAACAGCATCGGATCGGTACTCAGTATCGGCTGATATCCAAAACCCAGGTTATCGGGACTGAAAAAGTCAGATCGGTGCATCATTATTAATCTTACAGGTTACTATCTCAGATTTAAACCCATAGGTATTCATGTACGGCAGTAATAATGTCAAAATATTTACACTTTTGAAACAATTAGCAATGAAATGTCAGATTATTTACATTTGTGCATAAACATACAAACATGGGTTTAATTTGAAAAAAAACAAAAACAGAAATAAAGTCAGAAAACATTGCAGATGACATTCAAGGCATTTAAGTACGAATGCTAATTAATTTCAGTGTCCATGGCAACTGAAAACAACAAAAAAATTCAAATAATTTGCATCACACTCAGATAATTCAGAGCAAGACTTGACTGCTCAGTTGACTCATGAAATGTCCCATAAATAACTCAATAAGGGAGATTAAACCGAAATATATCACTTTATACTGAAAATGCACAAATGGTCTTACTTAAATAGCGGAATAAACAGGTTTTAACGGTGATCAGCGTCAGCTCACCAACCACTTGCCCCATGTTAGCATTAGCAAGTGAGCTAATATTGCCTTATTGTGTTGCGCTGAGACTCAAATGCGCGTATTTAAAACCAAAATACTGTACTCAGTGCGACTCTGACGTTATCGCGTTGCTATTTATTGGCCGTGCATGAGTATTTTTTGAAGTAAGCAACGCGAACTGGTCGCGTTTCTCGTTACTTACATCGCTTTCCAACAGCTTTCCAGCCTCCCGCGACAGTAAAAGTCGAACAGAGATGACGTAATGTTTTAGGAAAGCTGTAAACCAATCAAAGTACTGGACGTTACAGGCAGAGAAATACTACACAGGCCAGAGAAACCCGGGTACTCTATGTCCTCAATTTGGGTTGTCAGGATATTTTTTCTTATTTTGGCGAGTTATATAGACTTTGTTATGTCTACTTAATGCTTAACGGTGATAGTCAACGCAATTTTTCTGCTATAAAATTACCATTTGAACTGTTCTATTGGGCTTGATGGTGCAATTTGCTTGCGTGTTGCTGCCGGGCGATTGACAAGCAACTGCCTGACAGGTCAAATAAGGGGGAAAAAAACTATATTTACAACTGTATCAACCGGCTTTCACAGGAGAACGTCCGTTTCCCTCATTCTAAACCACAACACCGTTAGCTTGGTAATAGAACACCACAGATGCTTTCCATATACTATTTATTATTAAACAAGAAAGTTATCTATTAAGCTCAGGCTATATATGAGCGAACGGTAGTGCTTAGGACTTAAGTGCCGCATGACACACGTTTGCTTCTCCTCTGGGACATCCAGGCTTCAGATGAACTCCACGGGAGAGCCAGAAGAGAGCAGCAGACCCTCCGGTGGAGGCGCTAGGACCCTGGCGTTGACCGTGTGCTCTGCCGCCATTGGAGGCACCTTCCAGTATGGCTACAACATCTCAATCATCAACGCTCCCACCAGCTACATCCAGAGCTTCATCAATGCCACCTACATGGAGCGCTGGGGCGTTGGGTTGGAGACCCCTCAGTTGACCCTCATGTGGACTGTCATTGTGTCTGCCTTCTCATTGGGTGGTTTGCTGGGAGCCCTGCTGGCGGGGCCCCTGGCAGTCCGCTTTGGGAGGAAGAACTCCCTGCTCATGAACAACTCCTTCCTGTTTGTGGGTGCTGTACTTGTGCTGACGTGCAAGGTGGCGAGATCATTTGAGATGATCATCCTTGCTCGTTTTCTGGTGGGGATGAACTCAGGCGTCAGTATGAACGTCCAGCCTATGTACTTTGGGGAAAGCGCTCCCAAACACCTCCGGGGCGCTGTGGCTTTTTCCTCCGCTGTTTTCACTGCATTTGGGATCTTCTTGGGTCAGGTTGTGGGACTCACTGAGGTGTTGGGCGCAGAGCCTCTTTGGCCTTACTTACTAGCTAGTAACGCTTTGCCGGGGTTGATCCAGCTCCTCACCCTACCCTGGTTCCCCGAGAGCCCCAGGTACCTTCTCATTGACCGGGGAGACAGGGAAGCGTGCGTCCGGGCGCTTGGGAGGCTCCGTGGTGGGGAGGCCCCGGTGTTGGAGATGGAGGAGATGCTTCAGGAGCAGGAGCAGCAGAAATCTGCCGCCTTGAATTCTGGATCTGCAGCTTCTGCCAAGACGCCCTGGTCCCTGTTCAAGGATCGCGACCTGCGATCCCAGCTCAGGACGGTCATGGCTGCCAGCAGTGCCATGATGCTCTGCGGCAACGACTCCATCTACTTCTATGCGTACTACATCTTTCTCGCAGCAGGGATCCCCCCACAGAAGATCCAATACATCACTATCGGCACGGGGGCATCTGAGCTGACGGCTTCCATCCTGAGTAATCTGCTGATTGAACGCGTTGGCCGCAGGTACCTTCTTGTGGGAGGGTACAGTCTAATGGCTTGCTGGTCTGTGGTCTTCACCATAGCTCTTACCCTCCAGAGCCGCGGGGTAGCTGGGATGTCCTACCTCAGCATGGTGTGCGTGTTCGCCTACATCCTCAGCTTCGGCCTGGGCCCTGCAGGGGTGACGGGGATCTTGCCTGCTGAGATCTTTGACCAGGCGGCTCGGCCGGCAGCGTACATGGTAGCTGGCTCGTTCATGTGGATCAGCCTGTTCTCTGTGGGGATGCTGTTCCCCTTCATCGTTAAAAACCTGGGGAACTTCTGCTTCCTGCCGTTCTTGGCCGTGTGTCTGGTGTCCGCAGTGTTTTTGGGGCTCACCTTACCGGAGACTAAGGGCAAGACGCTGGCTGAGATCACGGCAGAGTTTGATAGAAAGAATGGCGTGAAGAAGGAGAGGCTGGAGGTGCAGGTGGATGAGCCCATTAAGGAGTACTACCAGATGGGTAAAGCCTGCTCCTTCACCACCCTAACTCAAGATCCTGACCCTGAACCTGACCATAAGAATCGGGACTGAAATTTGACATCCTCCAGTAATGGTGTAAATGAAACAGTGCCTTTGTGGTCTCTTTATGCACTTTCAGTGACTACGTTTACATGCACATTAATATTCCACTATTATTCTGAATATGTTCTGCAATAAAGGCAAAAACTGGAATATTTTGTGCATGTAAACGTAGTCAGTGTTGGATCGATTACTCCATAGGTGAAATCTTAAGTGTCCTATTTATGAAAGATGATCTCTGGGTAATGACTGACTATTTAATTTAATTCTGGTTTCATGAGCTGCGGCACTAGAAAGTATTATAACGTGTCGAACTTACTCAAGCAAGAGAGTTAACTTGTGTTTAATAGAACACAAGATGCTCTTTCATAGACTTCTCTGTTAATAATTACCACAGTGTGGCCGTCATTGATGCTCTCTAAAGAGACGACATGATGATCTTTTCTCTACAAGAAGGCTCTTTCGTAGCATAGCAGTGTAACTGTAAGCTGAATAACTGCCTTACCAAGATGGGCAGGCTGTATAAATGTCCACTGAATCTCTAGTGAAAGTAAATTACTGGATTTTTTTAAAGAGGACCTATTATGCTTTTGTGCTTTTTCCCTTTCTTTTAGTGTGTTTATTAGTGCTGTCAATCGATTGAAATATTTAATCATGATTAATCGCATGATTGTCCATAGTTTATCACAATTAATCACAAATTAATCACACATTTTTTTATCTGTTCAAAATGTACCTTAAAGGGAGATTTGTCAAGTATTTCATACTCTTAGTGGACAAATATGCTGCTTTATACAAATGTATGTATATATTTATTATTGGAGATCAATTAACAACACAAAACAATGACAAATATTGTCCAGAAACCCTCACAGGTACTGAATTTAGCAGAAAATATGCTCAAATTATAACATGGCAAACTGCAGCCCAACAGGCAATAAAAGCTGTCAGTGTGTCAGTGTGCTGACTTGACTATGACTTGCCCCAAACTGCATGTGATTATCATAAAGTGGGCATGTCTGTAAAGGGGAGACTCGTGGGTACCCATAGAACTCATTTTCATTCACATATCTTGAGGTCAGAGGTCAAGGGACCCCTTTGAAAATGGCCGTGCCAGTTTTTCCTCGCCAAAATTTAGCGCAAGTGTGGAACGTTATTTAGCCTCCTTCGCGACAAGCTAATATGACATGGTTGGTACCAATGGATTACTCAGGTTTTATAGTTTCACACCAGTATCTTCACTCTAGCTACAACCTAAAAATCACAAGTTGTGTTCATGAGTTAAAGATATTTGTGGCGTTAAAAATCTGCGTTAACTTTGACAGCCCTAGTGTTTATATCGTTTTTTTGTGCATGTAAAAGGTCTGCAAAATTACAAAGCCCAAAGTCCACGCCAAATGGAGTCTGCCTTTTGTTCCGTAATGTAGTGATGTCACCAAGTAACACATTTGTGGGCCAGCTGGAGGGTGAAAAGAGGTGCTGCAGCACAGCCGGTAATAGAAAAATAAAGCATTTTTTTAAACACTAAAGCATGTAAACATGTTCCAGTAGAAACCTAAAACACAAGTATGCACCTGACAATAAGCATAATAGGTCCTCTTTAAATCGGTCCCATCTCCCTTTCATTGAGTACACCCCCCTTAAATCAGTTCAAAAGCAGCGTGATTAACATTATGAATTGAAGAGAAACATTCCCAAAAAATAATTCACTCTTCATAATACCTCAATCAACTTCTTTTCTTTGCTCATCATTATTTTATTTCTTTCCCTCACAAACATGACTTTATACCAAAGTTTTGATCAACATTTTGAATTACGGTGCCTTTGTGAAATTCCAGATAACACTTTATTGAAGCACTGTGTGGTTCCAATATCAGTGAAGCAGTCAATCAGCAGCGCTCTTGGCAATAATAGAGGTGTTCGCTGTAGAGTGGGTGATGATTTGAATTGTGTGTATTAAAGGATTAGCCACTCACTCAACACGTCTGCATTGGGTAGATAACAGTGCTTGTTTATTGTGTAATCTGATGATATATTCTGTTTTGTTGACACGTCTATGCAGTCTAGTGATCCATTGCTTGTTTCATTTTACTGTTCAGTGATCCAAAGTGGGAATATTGCCTCTCTAAACTCTGGCAGCTTGTCATGTTCCGTTAATTTCACAGGACTACAAGCCTCTTTAATTTATTGTAATTTATTGTAACTGTAAGTTGGGGTTTTTTTGTTATTATTTATGCATCAACTGGACTGTATGTATATTAGTTGGACTCCCACCCAAGGTATTGTATTATTGCTACTAACAGAATGGTTCCATTTACACCTCTTGAAATGTTTTCTGTGTGCAATGAAATTATGACTTAGGTTTGTCCTCAACCAAAGAAATTCTTAGTCGACTAACACTCATACGATTTTGCCAACTAATCGATTCGTTGATTTCATCGACAGATCTGTAAAACTGAGTTTCTCCACAAAGAATCACAGAAAAGCACCACTTTAAATCTTGGGTTTACCAGAGATGTGCTCATAAGTTTCTTGGAAATAAGCGTTCGGCATGAAAAAAAGCTTAAAAACAACTACTTACTGAAGAAATCTAAGAGAAAAACAACTAATCGATTAAGAGAGGGCAGCCCTATATATGAATGCAGCTCTGCCAAGCAGCCAGTAGATGTCGCCACTGTCATCCGTCTTTGCTTGTTCTCCTCTGCTCAAATATGAAGCAGTATAATATCAAAACGACCCACACATGTAACACCCAGGCGAAGACGACACTTTTAAATCCAACATCTGTCCGCTCACAGCCCCTGCAAGCCTCGTGTTGACCATCTGTCACGACCTCTCCCTTACTTAAATCACTTGTTAGACTGAATCAAGATGCAGCATATATTTATTATTGTATATTCACTTATAATCCAAATCACCCCCTCTTATTCCCTGAAAACGTCTGTTTTCTTGCTGTATTCCAGGTAACAACCCACCGCTGTAGCACGTCGAAGATGCTGAATGAAATATTGTTATTGTATGACGCTGTCTTTCCAAAGCATGACAATTCTCGGTGATAATAAGGACTGTGAATGATGCTCAGGCTTTATTTTGTAGGAATCTGTATTTTGCACATCAGAATTATTTATTCAATGAGAAATGTACAACAATAAAAAAATCAAAGTGCTGACCTACACCGTCGTCTTCTCTGTGATTCAGTTAGATCAGGGGTCAGCAACCTTTACTGTCAAAAGAGCCATTTTAGGCAAAAAAATAAATAATAATCTTTCTGGAGCCGCAAAACATTTGAGCATTGTGATGAAGGTAACGCAGTTTATAGTCTAAGTATATAGTATATAAGTCTAATGCAGTGAGGGCCAAAGTGCAAATGTACTACGGAGTATTAGGGTCAAATTGAGGGAAAAAAAATCAGAGATTTCCAGAATAAAGTCATAATATTACAACAAAAAAGGTTGTAATATTACGAGAATAAAGTCGTAACTTAACGAGAAAAAATGTCGTAATATTACGAGAATAAAGTCATACCTTTACGAGAAAATAAGAAAATCACACGTAAAATTACTACTTTATAATATTATGACTTTATTCTCATAACACTACGACTTTTTTTTCTTGTAAACTTATGACTTTATTCTCATATTACGACTTTTTGTCTTGTAAACCTATGACTTTATTTTCATAATATTATGACTTTGTTCTCGAAATCTCAGATTTATTTATTTTTCCTCAATGTGGCCCTAATACTCCGTCGTACCGTCGTACCATAGACCTACAACAATGATAAATAAAAATGAAAATGTAAACAAAGAACAGTTATTCATTTCCATTTTTTAAAATCCACAGGGAGCCACCGGAGAGGGGCTAAAGAGCCGCATGTGGCTCCGGAGCCGCAGGTTGCAGATCCCTGAGTTAGATTGACTGTTTCCGCCTGTCTGAGCCAACTGCTTTCTTAATTACATTTAATCACATTACTTTGGTTCCCTTCGCTCCTCTGCACTTTAATCCTTCCCACTTCCATTAAAACCGTTTGAGTAATGCTGTTTATTTATGGAGTGGGGGCAAGTTCAAGTTCATTGCATTGCACCATTTAAGCATAATTGAGCAACGTCTCCTAGCTGTTTTGAAATATGATAGAAAAATGGAATTTATATTCAAGTGTGTGCCCCGACACAGGTATTGGTTTCGTGTGTGTGTGAGTCAGAATTGATGTAAAAACACTAGAAATCCGAGCAAGTAGCGTTTCTGCTGCAATCACAACAGGAAACGGAATATTTCTGCTCTCGCTGGCCTTCAATTCGGCCTCCAAACTCCATTAGCCGTTTCTCGTAACGCAAACAGCTAAAAATAGTGCTCCTGTTGAAGTTGCAGAAAGATTTCGAGATGAAGGCGTCAAAAGAGATTCTCTACCTGCAAAACCGCTCATTGTTACACTCCAGAGATACAATAAGTGGATGTCCTCTAAGGACAGGTTTCACATGCAGTGAAAACAATGACTCACCATTCTAACCGTGGGAGATCCAGCATGACATTTAATACCTACGCTCTCTCCAATCTCAATTTCTCTGAGAATGGGAAAACTGTGAGCCCAGTGGTGGGTCACAAACCTTCTCATTTTACAGCTCATTATTCATTTCTTATTTTATTTTATTTCATATTTCTGGTTTCAATGTTTGTTTTAAAAACAAAAAAGAAATGTTGACACACGTTGGAATTGAATTGTTTAAAACGCCTTTTGCTAATTAAAAAGAAATCTTTAAAACAAAATCAGCATCAGAGTATTTTTACATCAAAATCCTCATCAAATCACAGTCTTTTCTCTTCGGTAAAACGGTTACAAAAGTTTGATGACTCTGACTTTGAACTTCCAAGATATTGTTTAGATATTATATAAATAATATTTTGTGCCGTGGCAGAAAATACCAAAAATTAAGAGATTTAGTGTTGCCTCCAGAATTGTATTTATTTGTTTTATTCATTTGTAAGGGACCATGCACAATATAAAACACACATGAAACGTTGGTGCTGTATCATTATTTATGTCATGAGAAACTAAAAGTCTCTAGCCTACTACATTAGGAATGATTAAAATCATAACCTCTCTTTTACCTTATCAGCTGTTGGCAGCACTGGATGGATGAGGATTGTTATGACATGCAAGTACCAGTATTTATTTTTGTTATTATTATTTTTCTTTTTTACATATATATGTATATTACACACTATATACATATATATATAATTATATATAATAATAATAATAAATGTTATTATTTATGCACATTCAGTACATACATATATATATATATCATTAGATGTTATTTAGGAACAGCTCCAGCTCCTTCTGCTCTTTTTTGAGCTTGACAAGTTCGGTGGTGTTTGGTGGTGAGCTGCTTCACGTTCTTCTCGTGACAGTTGTTGAGGGTCTCAGCTCTTTGCAGCTCAGCATTCAGCTCCAGCATCGTCTTCAAGATACTCTTCCATGACATGAAAACTGAACCTGCTACAGTCTCTGAAAGACAGTAAAGTCGGTCTTGTCTCAGAGGGTTAAGTAGAACATTGGCCTACAGGCTCTGTCATTTTTTTAAACGGATGAATGGTTTCGTCATAGTGTTGGAGATGGCAGACAATACTGTATCATGTTTGACAGACAGCTTGATCTGAGCTTCATACATCTCACAAGAAAGAGTCACATTCAGCTTTTATGGATGTATTTTAGTCGTACGCATTCAAAGAGGCGCACCTGTTCATTTCTCTTCGCTCCGAACGCTTCTGGTCCCAAGTGGTGCTCCAGTGTCTTTGGTCTTTTTTAGGTGAAAGTGGTGGGCTTGGAGAAGTGATTGATAAAAGGAAGCAAAAATGAGAGAAAGGATGTGTTTCAACCTGCTGCTCCTTTTTTTTTTTCCGTGCATCTTCCTCCTCAGATGAAGAGAGCGAGTTTCCTTTGGCAACCAGAAGTGGAGTTCAGAAATACTGGGGGAGTTAAGAGCCTTACCTTTAATTTGCACTTCCTGTTAGTTTCTATGAAGACATGAGAGGATGTTGCCAGGGAAATAGGGCAATAGGGCTGTAACATGATTACATGGGCTCCAAAAAAAAAACTGCAGAAAGACAGAAAACAATATCAGATGCTTTTGTCTCATCGCCTCTTGAGTATTGTGTATGAATAGTTTGCATAATAAAAGCTGTGTTGTCTCTGTATGTCCCTTGGCAACAAAACCGGCTGATGATGCTATTATGAAGCAGAGAGCGGGTCACAGTGGACTTGTCAGAGAGCCTCATCATCATCACCATTGTCTTCAACGCAGGCTGGCCTGGATACCTCCGATATGAGCAGATAGCATGGAGAAACTGTGTCGTTATTACGGTTTGACCTTTTGTCTTTGGAAGGAGGCAACAGGGAGAGACACATGTTTCTGCATTTTATTTATTTAACAGCTGAGAACAAAAGGCACAGCAGACCATCAGCCTTTTATTAAAAACTGGGCATGGTTCGATAGGTGTTGTCCACCTCATATATAATGGATAACCTAAAGTTCATTACACTTTTATTGTAGAGCAATTTCAACGAGTATGTTATTACTTTAATTGTTACTGGATTTTCCTGGATTTGCTGAGATTTAGTGCCACATGATGGTCTGGCAGTGCTGTTTCCTTTCGAGAATGACTTAAAAGAACATACTAATGCATTTTAATTCATGGTTTTAAAGGAAAAATCAGGACTTGGTGGGAACCGTACATAGCTAAGAGAGTAAATATTGTACATTTGTAAGGTGGACAGAAATACAACTCCAAAGAAATAACTGCAGCCCCAAATTATTAGCAGTCCAAAATGTACATGTAGTACCCTCCTAATTCTGTTTACATATTGTTTCTTTGATATGTTTTTTCCATTGACAAATATACTATATTTTGAAATATTGGTTCAATTAAATGTATAGTTTGGTAAGGTGTTGAAATGTCCTTTGTTCTTAGTAGCCCTTGAACCTCTCAGGTCATTTTTCTCTGTGTGTATTGGTTGGCCAGGTGTCAATTTGTTATTAGCCAATCAGTGCCGATCATAGGGGCGGGACTAAAAAGAGCACGGACAGAGAGCAAGAAAAGCAGGTGAAATACTGTACAATCTGTTAACTTTGATAAAAAAACAGTTAATAATGAGCGAGAGTTTTATATCAGTGTGTAACCTGTTAAAAAGGGAGAGTAAGTCATGTTTTAGAGAAGTTTTCAGTCAGGAATTCTGCTTAAACTGGCGCCATAACCACGTGTGGACTGTCGCTATGCTAATTGGCTAATGCTAGCACCCTAGCTGGCTGGGAGGAGAGAGACTGACTGTGGGAAACCCTTTTGATACAGAGCTTCAGAGTGAGTATGGACAGACACTGATACATGTAATGATATGGACATTTAGAATTAATAGACAGAAGTTCATTAGTGTTTGTGAATTTCTTGGTAGTGTGAGTGGGATACTGCTGAGGTAGAGGTGCCCAGGACTCACAGCTGCATGCCAGAGGAACCTGTGTTTTGCACACAGGCAGAGCCTCAGGACGGGTTTCTTCATCAAACAGAACAGGTCTTGGAAAGACTGTTACCAACAGTTTGCTGAGTTCCAAGGAACGGTGAGTACAGACAATATTTTCCTTGGGGATTTCAAATGAGCTCCATTGTGGTGCCACAAACTGAATTATAAAAACCTGAGTATTGTTTTCTGTTCTTTGGGTCACCAAGATATTTTAGAGGTGTCAATCACCTGGTTGGTTCTGTAATAAACATCCTTTGTTATTGCATTCAATTATTGTGGTATGATGTTCATTGCATGTTTGATAGTAATGTGATTCATGTGGTAAAAATAATAGTGGCTAAGTATGAATGCATGCATGGGAGTTTTAAGGTCACAATAACAGTATAGCTATACAATTTGCTAACTTGGGCTGTATCCGAAACGCAGACTATACTAGTAGTACATACTGAGTTGGCCAAAATGTAGCATGTAGTATGGAAACAAAAGCAAAATCAACAATATGCCAAAAATAATATATATTAAATATATATTTAATCCATATATAAATGGATGTCATACTGATTTGGAAAAAAATCTCCAGTATGCATCAGACCACTCTACCTCGCCTACTGTATCCCACAATGCAAAGCGCTGAAACGGTACAGACTATGGTCTCAACAACAGCAGCCAAAAACAAAAATGTTAATATAGCTAGATAACACCTTTCTTTAACACCTTGTACATTTTCCATTTTAAAGTACTGTGTGAGCGGCAGTACAACCATGAAAATGATACTGCACCTTAAATAAAAGCAACTAATAGAGGGATAAGAGGTGGCCTGTAGATTGTGAAAAATATTTCAACTGCTATGGTGTGTTACCTCGTAGATCAGGTCCTCAGTGATTTTGAGTCTCCTCAAACCCAACCCTGCCATTAGGAGGTCCTGTTCCTCTTGATGAGACTGTGTAATGTCACTGTTACTAGGTAACAGATACAGTGGCAGACTGAAAGGTTTCCACACACTCTAGATTTCGAGAGGCTGATTAGAGGGTCGGAAGTGTTTTCTTTTCCCATTTATTTAAAGCATGTTTGGAAGCAGTACTTATTTGAACCGTTGTAGTGGTGCTCTTTGCTGCTTCCTGAGTTTGTTACATTGCAAATGTGTCTGAATTTTGTCCGTTAAACAACTTATTTTGACTTCTAGAGGCGACTTTGTGTTAGTTTTAGTGAGACTTTGGATAAAGGGAATGCATTGTCACATTATGATCTCCCCTTTCATTGTGCCATTCTGCTGTCACAGCTGTACTTTCCATCTATCATTTGTCTTGGTAAAAAAGAAACCCAGTTACGCATATATACACAGACAACACGTCTGAATGAACACCACTGCTACCATGGATGTATAAATATAAAAAATATATAAATTATATATATATATATGTATATATACTGTTCCGTCGTGAAAAAGATTCCGACGTCAAAACATTAATTCTGCATCACATTTTACCCCGGTCACGTACACCACACATTTTGGGAACCACTGGTCTATGGGGAGCAGCTTCAGGATTTGTCATTAGATGACATAATCGCCACCGTCCATCTCTGTCATTCAGCTTAATGAGCTACTTTTCAATCTTAACATAAAAACCTGGCAGAGTCAGTATCTTTGCTTTAAGTCTCAGTTAGTTTAATAATGTAACAGGCTGAACAAGCCATGAGATTTAGAATGTTTTATAAAACTGCCTGAAGCTATGAGGTGTCTGGATGAATGATTTTAGTGGACAGCTGCCAGAATTTTCCATGGACATAATACAGACATACAGATGGATTCTGAAAGTTACACTGTTATTTGGCTGCTTCTAGTGGCAACAAGACTTTTATATACGTTTTAAGATAAAAATCAGTGCTGCTTTATCAAACAAGTATGCATGAAGTTTGAAACTGGATCATGCACACCACTAGACCGCTGAGAAGCTGTGCGCGTGTGTGTGTGTGTGTGTGTGTGTGAGGGAGAGAGCGACACTTTCATCAACAGCTCTCTTTCCTCGCGGCCTCGATCTTTGTATCTGACAGTGGCAATGTCAGCAGGCATCACTCAGGGACTTTAGTGGAAATGTAATCTTATTTAACCAGAAAATTGATTTCCTGATGGCCTTATTGACCTCTGATGAGAACAAGATGGAAACGGATAAATAGAGGAAGAGAAAATGAAGATGAACGAGGAAATACTATGATGAAAAAAACAACAACAACAAAATAAGCATTTTCCTAAATGTCACCTGTAGGTGAATACTTTGCAGGGCAGGTAAATCGACGCTTACTCACTCTCACAACATGACTTGACAACCAGGGGGAGGTCCGTGTCAAGCAATTCAGGGGACATGATTGATGCTGGGCAGCCAGGGAGAGGGCAGGTACAGCGGGGAGGCAGCTCCTCTAGGCAGCCCCCCTGTGGGTTCCCCTGGATATCATGACAGGATGATGGAGAAAAATCACCTCATCTCTCTCTCTCATCACCCCTCACTGGGAGAGAATGCATTTAGCAGTGAATGAGAGCCATTGCGAACATAATGAGGCACCTGGCAAGCACTCTAACAGCAGATTTTCATCCAATTTGGCCATAGCTGTCATCAAGCTCAACATAATGGAGAGTCTGTATAGAGTGAGAAAGATGTTTGCTGGGAGACCCAAATGTGTTCGTCTCTGCTTTGGAATTTGTATACGCGTAGAGGTCATATTCTGCATTTACACATTTTTGTGATGTAGTTGATGTTCTTTATGTCTACAGTACGTATGTGAAGCTTCCGTTTAGGTTTTGTCACAGTCATTTTCTGTCTTTTTTGTAATCTGCTTTTCGGTGTCAGGAAAAGGAATTTCCCACTGGAAATTGGACCATTATCATCTAGGACACAATCATTCTTCACCGTCATCATTTCCATATCAGAAAATGATCCACGATGAGGAATAAATGAGATGGGTGGTGTTCATTTATATACGTGAATTCACACAGAACTCGGCCAAAAACTAATGAAAATCTTTCTCCAGCTGAAGCAGCAGCTGTGGTACAGAGGAGTTACTATTCAGTATCTTGGCAGCCAAGACAGAGGTATAAAATGACTGTATATTGTGCAGTTTTTGGCTCCAAGATATGAGAGTTATTTGCCTGATGCTTTAACTTTCTTTCTCCCTGCTAAAACTGCCTTCTCCTAAACAAACGTTTTTGCACAGCAGTACAGTCTAGTCCCAAATGACTTTCAAATGTGTGGCTTGTGAACTGACTTTGCATCAGCAATGGGCAGCATCAAAGAAGGGAAAGACAGAGGGAGAGTATACAGGCGAGGGTGGGCGCATAGGGACAGAAGAACAAACGTGAAATTTTAAACTTTCTATGAATGTCACCACCTCTAATAATAACAAATACCAAAATAAATTCACAATTTAGCCTTGTGAGAAATTTGAGCCTGTTAATCCACAACTAAATATGTGTGATTAAGTGAGTTTCAGCTTGGACACACAGCAAAAATCATAAGAAAGGCATCTGAAGTGAATAAAATGTCATTGCTATAGCCGGTTGCACCAGCTGTTTGTAAATTCATAATTAGCCCCGTTATAAGACAGAGATTTACAAAGCACTAATTTAAAATGAGTTGCACCACAGAATGTAGTTCTTAAATAGAGATTAATGTGTTATTATCTGTAATTAACTGATGTACACTCAGTAACTGGCAGGTGTACCCGTCGTAGAGTGAGGAGTAATAGATCATATAGTCAACACACATGACCTTCATACTTGTAATATTTTCACTAACTAGCTCTACACTGCAATACAGTGGCTACCGATGTTGTGTCTTTACTAGGGCTGTCAATCGATTAAAATATTTAATCGTGATAAATCGCAAATGAATCACACGTTTTTTTATCTGTTCAAAATGTATCTTAAAGGGGGATTTGTCAAGTATTTAATACTCCTATCAACATGGGAGTGGGCAAATATGCTGCTTTACACAAATGTATGTATATATTTATTATTGTAAATCAATTAACAACACAAAACCGATGACAAATATTGTCCAGAAACCCTCACAGGTACTGCATTTAGCATAAAAAATATGCTCAAATCATAACATGGCAAACCTCAACAGGCAACAACAGCTGTCAGTGTGTCAGTGTGCTGACTTGACTATAACTTGCCCCGAACTGCATGTGATTATCATAAAGTGGGCATGTCTGTAAAGGGGAGACTCGTGGGTACCCATAGAACCCATTTTCATTCACACATCTACTACGAGCAAGATATATATTTTTCACATCTCTTTCTCGTTCCTTATTTTGTTGTATTAATGACTCTTTACCCAGAGTTCCACTAAAACGTTTAAATCACCATTTTTCACCATGACTACATTGATGATTGTAGCCCAGTTGTGAAATGACTGTATTGCAGCCTGCAGCTCTAATTGTCTTATATAGGATATATATGAAATAATTAAATCTGTGCAAAACATCTAATCAGAAAGAAATGAAATGCGTGGGAGCATGCAATATAGCTAATCAGGGCTCAGTGTCGGTTCCTGTTTAATCCAGAGTGTTTTGGAGAGTGAGAAAGAAATAGTTCTATATAATGTGATTAGTTTTCTAGCTGTGCTGGCTCACTGCTCTTAATTTTCATTATTTGGAAAATATGCAGAGAGGAGGGTTGGTGGCTTGTTAGAAGTTACAGTGGCTGAAAAACTTTTATTACTTGTTATGAACCACTGGGGTAATAGTAGTTCTTTCAAAAGCTGTCTTCGACACTTTAACAGTTTTTGGGTGGTGTTTTGGAGTGGCATGGTGTTTCACCCTTATTTTTGCTTGCCGGTCTGGCTGTCTGAGATGTGGACAGGCAGGCTAGCCAAGCATGCATAATAGAGGCAGAGAGCACAGCAGCCTGGATACTGCAGAGATTCCTTTTACCAGCTACGACAGCGAAGCTGGTGTTGCTTTCACCTTGTGAGTCTGTCTGTGTCACATAGACTGTATATATAGATGGACGAAGTGAAGTTTCGTTGAAACTAGCATGATTACAATGTTTACTGATGTAATAAATCAAGTGAGAAGTAGGGTCATTTTCTCATAGACTTCTATACAATCAGACATTTTTTGCAACCAGAGGAGTCGCCCCCTGCTGACTATTAGAAAGAATAAAAGTTTAAAGTACTTCGGCACTGGTTTCACTTTTTCAGAACCCGGAGTTGTCCACTGGTTATAAAGCATTTTATAAATGTCTCACTTCATAGCAATTATATTCATTTTTATTTTCTATCCAGTCCGCCCTTGCCCTTTACTCCCTCTCTACCCTCACTGACTTGCAGGCAAAGCAAGGCTGTCTGCTTGTTTTGTTGCTGTTGCCCTTGTGTCATCCTCCCTGCCCCCCTAGTCACCAGCCATCTGGCCCCACTACTATTTGCGTGCATCAACAGTGACCTCACGGAGAAACGTGCCTAGTCATTCTGCATCCTTTGAAAGCATTTATCCTGGGTAGACAGACCACCAGACCTGCCGAGGAGATGGTAAAACGAGCAAGGGAGGGCTTGACTGAGCAGGCGAGGATGAGTGGGAGGCTGGGGGGAAGACAGGGGGAGTGGGGGTAAGAGGGAGGAAAGAGTGATGGGGGGATAAAAGCATTGACTAGGGAAGACTGGGGAAGAGTAATTAGCCTGTTCTGTTGGGCATCGATGTAGAAACCAGGGAAAGGATGAGACAGCTGAGGGGGAAAAAAACAGGAGTTCTGCGATGAGTCACCAGAAAGCCTTTCGTTATCTTCAATCTGCAATGTCATCCTTTAGCTGCGCCGTAGAGGCAGTTAGAAATTTGATAAAAAAAATGATGGAAAAGGGAATACTTTCTATGTGCAGATAAAGAGCAGCTGTCGGGATATAGTTACTGAGCCCGAGGACGGATAAAAAAAAAAAAACAGTCATGTTTCAGTGCTGCAAAGCAAACACAATGGAGCAGGAAGACAAAAGAGTCTAATCACAGTGTGGAAGAGGAGTTTAATTCTGAATAACTTCATTACAATTGTGAACACTATTACAAAGGTGAGGCAAATTACCAATTAGCAGCATTTGTCAGTTGAGTCAGAGACACTTGGGTAAAGGAATTGACCAAATATAGCAAATGATTATGCAGTTAGACTTGGCAGAAAGGCTCTGCTCTTTGAGGGAGCTCTCAAAGAATCTAATCAGCTACAGGGATTCTGCTGAGAGCACTAACTGCCTGTTACGAAAGACGTACATAAATGTTAAATCATTGCTAAATCAACATTACCAAAAACTAGGGCTGTCAAAGTTAACGCGATAATGACGCATTACGCAAATTAGTTTTAACGCCACTATTTCTTTAACGCATTAAGGCAACTTGTGATTTTTAGGTTGTAGCAGGCTCAGTTTTAAAGCTAGAGTGAAGTTACTGGTATCATTTGAAACTAGAAAACCTGATGAATCCATTGGTACCAACCATGAGTAGTAAATTAGTTAAGCCAGATAACGAGACGATAGCATGGGTATGTTGAACTCGCTTCGTAGTACAGGCCTCAGGCAATTCAACGAGATAGCAGAAAATATCTGGGAATGACACATCGGGGCATTTAGTTGGATCATTTGTGCAGTGTTTTATAAGATATGGACAATAATCTACTCCGATTCTGTCTGATTTTTGTATGTAACGTTCTTTGTCAAGTGAGGACAAGGACTCTATATAAGACATGGCACTTTTGTATGTAAATTTATGATATTAAAACCTCGCTTTCCTAGCATATCTGAGTGGGGGAAAAGGATTGTTTTCCCCCACGGTGACACGACACCGACTGTATGTATCGCCATGGTAGCGACCTGCCAACCACAAGGTAGCCACGCCTAAAAGCATACCCTGCTTTATGGTCTATTTGACTCTAAATGGGACCATAATTTACTAAATGAACATCATGCTGTATTGAAGAAGACTTGAAACTAGTGATTGAGACCATAAACTCATGTTTACAATGTTTACTGAGGTAATAAATCAAGTGAGAAGTAGGGTCATTTTCTCATAGACTTCTATACAATCAGACTTCTTTTTGCAACCAGAGGAGTCGCCCCCTGCTGGCTGTTAGAAAGAATGCAAGTTTAAAGCAGTTTCACATTGGCTTCACTTTTCAGACCTGGATGTTGCCCCTTGGGTTGAATGAGCTAATGTAAGCGAGACTTAGGAATTGCAAAGAAAGAGATTTGTGATTAAAAGTAGGGTTATCCATCCAAAAAAGGGGAAAAGAAAAATGACTTTTAGCATGTTTAGGGAACACGCTGTTTATTTTGATTTATGGAAATGGATCACAGCGTGAAACTCGTCTCGTCCAGCGGAAAAGCATCGCCAACCAGGCCCGGTGCAACACGACAGGCCAATAAATAAACACCCCATAAAGCAAAAGCAGAAAATATAGAGTCAATCTCTCGCCATGGTGTGTGTTTTATTGAGACTCCATCAAAGCGGTAAAGATATCGACAATATACACACTTTGCAGCTGTTTTTTTTGTTGAAAATGACATTCTGACAAAGTAGACAAACTTGCATCTATCCCATTGGTGGTATAATTAGCTGAATTCTTTGAATTTCCTTTTCAATGTGAAACGGGAGAGCAAGAGCGAGCAAGAGGAAACAGAGTGAAAGGAGGAGAGGACAAAGACAGAGCTTTCTAGATCAATAACACACTTGGCAGGCTTTTTTATAGTGAGACTGATTCAAACACTTTATATTTTGAAAGAGCAGGTCCTTTAGCATTTCAGGGCAGATTTGTTGACCTTCTACCTGACATAGTGCTGAACAGAGCAACGTTCTTCAGGCTCTACACAAAATGATCTCTGTTAGTGAGTTTCAAGGCAGATCACAGCTCACAGCTGGCGGTACCGTGAGGTGGTCAGCTTGTTATTAACACGGTGTGTTTCCGTGTAACGTATCGGCGGATGCCTCTCTCATTCAGCAGCCTTGTTATGTCTGTATAACGTGACACTACGTTGTCTCTCATCCCGTCATCTACCGCACAGACATCCACACACATATCTCTCTGCTCGAAGAAGGAGGAAAAAGGCGAGGTCACGCGTCATCAACGCGTCATCGGTTACACAGCGCATGTGTTATACCCTGTGGTCTTAATGCTCAGGCTGATCGGAATTCTTAAAAAAAATTCCTGAATCCGGATCGTGATCTGGATCGCCACCAAAATCTAATGGATTGTTCATTGCCCTACACTCCAACCCTCCAAAAAATTTCATTCAAATCCATCGCAAACTTTTGGAGTAATCCTGCTAACAGAAGGACAGACAGACAGACAAACAAACCAACAAACCAACGCCGTCGGCCTTTGGCCTTGGAAGGAGGTAATAATGCACATTATTGTGGTCAGACAACCATAATGGGTGCTTTCATCTGACAAAAGCACAAATGACATTCCCAGGGTCTTGGTGGATGGACAGCCTTTGACTACAAAGGTTGCCGTATCATATTTTTCAGCAAATTCATTTCTGTCCGTTTTACTTCTTCATCATCAAAGGACTTTCTTTGTGTCTACCATGTACAAAAAGCCTTTGACATATACTGCTTTCAAAGTTCATCTTTTCCAGACTCCAGTCCATTTTGTTGCCTCATTGTTCACATAGAATGGCCTGGACAGAAAACAAACAAGTGGCGCGAATATTGCTTGTGAAATGGCTTCAAGAACAGATAAAAAAAATGGGACTTTCTCAGGAACAAGCAATAATCTGTACGTATATATATCTTTGGAGGTGTCTGTTGAGAGGTCAGGGAGAGTGTAAACGCCGCCTGGCAGTTATTTTGCTCAGAAATGTTGTGACTGCCAACAGATTGTGTTTTCTTGTCGGATAGATGAAAACAATCGTGAAAAGGTAGTGTGATCTGTCAGCGCTCACCTGCAGCTGCGACTGGAGGCATTAACAGAGAGGGAAGTGCATGCCTGTGTAAAGCAGAGAGATTTTCCTGATCACATCCTGTGCAAGTACACACACACACACCACCACGACACATGGCTAATTTCACACTTTCATAGTCCATTACGTTGAGAAGGTAAACAGGCGAACAGATATATGCAGCTGTTTACCTTTCTCTATCCTCATCCCTACTGTCTCTTTCTTTCTTTCACACGTACGCACACCACAACGGTTATGTTGAATTATTCATGACATCTGGAAAGTGACGCGCGGCAAAAGATTTCTGTGAAGGAGAAAAAAAAAGCCCATTTGTCCATCAGTTAGTCGCATATATGAGTCATCAATCACGGTTGATTGCGGGAACTCTTTCCTATGTATGTGTCTCTCTCTCTCTGCAACACACACACACGGACAAAAATCACTTAGGTTGTGTATTTTTCTCTTTTATTTGCTTTGTCTCTTGGAGAAAATCTATTCCCAAAGCCAATTATTGCCACAGATAAAATGAGGATGTTAATAATAGAGGGAAGCTGCGGCTGTGATGACCTGAAAAAACACCTTCGACTGTGTGTGGATGTTTCTGTTTGTGTGTGTATAGCGCAAATGTCTTCACAAGGATAGAAACATAAATATATGGATATTTTGCAGGTATACCTGTTCAGATGGTCTACTCAAACATCAAGACCGGTTTAAGGGTTAAAGGACATGTATGTCCTCTTTCTGTTTTTTAAAAATAATAATCAAACCTCCATCTTTGGTACAGTGTGTCATTATGCTACAATATGTAGCCTACATTTGTACTATCTTGCCCAAATATCCAGGAACTCGTTACAGTCCATATTGTCAAAGTGCCAATTAACGACCTTTTTATCAAAGTACTCAATTACTCAAAACAGACCATGTAATCAAAGTATTCATAACAGACCATGTTATCCGAGTACATCCTCTTACTGTTTAAAATCACTGCAATTCATTGTACAAATTTAATAATATTTAATAATATTACTTATTGATTTTATAGCAATAGCAGATATTATACGGTTGTGGTTCAGGAGGTAGAGCAGGTTGTCCTTTAATCACAAGGTTGGCGGTTCGATCTTCCCGTCCGCATGTCGAAGTGTCCTTGAGCAAGACACCTCCACCACCTTGTCTCCAGCCGCAGTAGTTAGCTGTTTTCAGTGGAAAAAGCTCTGATAAACCCACTGCACGCTACCTGCTCATCACCACACGACATGCAAAGTTAGTGACTATAGCTGGTGAACATAGTGGAGCATTTATCAGCTGAAGAGCCAGATATTTTTCTTAGGATTTAGTTGGGACCAAAATAGGAACCAAAGAGAGTTAATGGTGGACTTGCATTCGCCAGCTGGCCAGAAACTGGACTTAATAAATGCTAGTATTGCTTTGTGTCTGCTTGCTGGATGTACTCCTGTAACTAGCATGCTTTAGCATTTTAGCGAGCTGTTTCTCCCTGCTTCCAGTTTATGTTAAGCTAGGCTTAACACGTCCCGACTTGAACACACCCGTCTGTGTGTTCTTCTCAGGCTTGTGATAAACTAAAGTAGAACGCCTTATTAGGGCCATTGTAGGTAAAAAAAACAATATTGTATAATTGTAAATTTGCCACTTTAATCTCAGAGAATATCCAAGTTTTATTTCTCCTAAATTTATGAATTTAATCTCTAATATTACCCCCTTCTCCCGGCTCCGTAATTTTTTTTTCACCTACAATGGCCGTTGTACTAAAGTCTTGTATAAAGCAAAATAATCGTCTCTGTATTCCTGATAGGACGTTGTTGTTGTTCATATTTACTTCAATATAGTCTATAGAGTTTTCTTGAAGGCGCCATCTAGTGGCCATTAGACAAAATTGAGTCAACAGAAGTCCTCACAAGTTCAGTAACACACACCTCGGGGTGCGTGTCTCCCTATATGCGAGAGCCTGCGTTGACGATTACCTTGTGTGTGAAATGGGTCGTACCACTAATGGAAGAAATATGAGGGCAAGGAGAGAGAGAGAGAGGGGGAGATGGTGCTTCAGACAGCAGAGGGGCGGAGATGATGGAGAGAGGAGAAGCAGTCTGAAGAGTTGCTGAGCCTGGCTGCATATATACATCCATCTTACTGACAAGGACGTGTGATTTACAACGCCAGCTGCTTTCTCTCTCTCTCTCTCTCTCTCTTCCAGCCTCACCTGGAATTGCAGTAGGACCATTTGGTTGCAACTTTCCTTGTATTTTCTAATTTTACTGAGAATTACACCCAAAAAATGGGGGAAACCTTAATGTCAAACACCCCCTCATGGCCCTTTCTCAACATTTATATATGTACATTAAGAACAATAACATGCTAATTTTACCAAACTAATTACAGGGGTATTATGCTAAGCCAGGTAGAGCAGTGGTTCCCAACCTATTTTCCTTGAAGCCCCCCCACTTGTATTTAAGAAAAGCTGAGCCTCCCACCGCCCCATATTTTCTGGCGTCGTCACCCGTAAAAAAAATTACAAATCCTCGAACAAAATCCTCAATTTGAATAAGGTTATACAGTGTATTAAATTAGTTATTCTTTCTTTTATTAAATTAACTTTCTTTAATGAATAGCACTCGTCAATTTCATCAACATAAATAAAGTGATGACGTCTTGTAACAATTTAATTAATTTACTGTAATAGTGTTAGAGCTGAAATATTTTTTTTTGATATTGTGGTTAAATACATGTAATTTATGGTGCAAGCAGGAGAACAAATAGGTTTTTGACCGCAGTAACAATGTTGTTTTTTAAAAGGCTTAACGGCAAAAAATGTGGATTGAACCAGAATATTTTGTCAGATAAAAACATGTTGTGAATTTTGGAAATGATTACATCTATCTTTTTTTCAATTAATTTTGACTTTTAGACTCAACAACGCTCTAGAGTTATTGGAAATGTTGGGATCACACGGATGGGAAACAATCCTACGCAGCCGCCGCTGCTAGTGTAGACCCATCTTTATCTGCAGCTGTGCACAAATACCGGGTTTAAATAGAATGTGGACTATTAAGTAGCAAAAACATATATATCTTTCTAATTCATTTTATATGCAGACTTTTGTATACATTATTCAGTAAGTGTTATTATGATTTTATTTATACATTTGCAAATCTAATTTTGTCAACCTCAGAGCAGACAAATCTTGCCGCACCCTCTGAGATCTTTGGCGCACCCCCTGAGGTTGGGTTATAGCACTAACTAATCTGCATCTGCTGTTTCATTTATGCTCCACGATCATTGGCTCATACAGCTGACTGTCATTCCAAGTCATATTCATCAATCATATTCATTCTGATGAGCAGTCTTTAAAACTCATTACAATGCTTATACACTCTTGTCAATGCCCGCTTGCTGCAGCAGCTCCCCCCCTACTTCTTATGTGCTGAGGCTTGTGGTGTTTTTGATCTAATATTCATGTATGCCTTTGTTATGTTGGTAGTTCTCCCAGCAGAATCCTTTTTGAGAGCGCCCTCAGAGTCTTTCAACCCAAATGTATCACCATTTGAACTAATTGGCGAGTTCTTTGATGTAAATGTCTCGGAATGAGCACGTGTCAGAATAAACACGCTACAGCTGATCGAACTACGTTTGAACTGTTTTAGAAGTCTGCTAGCTTAAATCAAGCCACTATTAGCAGGCAAACACAGCTAGCTAACCGATTTATCTGTCAAGGAAGTCTACAGATACATTGTGCAAAATCGATTCACCTATGTCCTTAATGCCAGAATCAATATACTTGCTTCATTTGAGTCTATGCGGAGGTAGAAGGAAGTTACCGCTTTTATTGTTGTAGTCTGAGTAACGGGACGTCATATCTGTTTCAAAAACCAAAACAAAGCCGAAGCGAGAAAGCAGAAATTAGCGGAGGGTTATCGGGGACATGACCTACACCCTCACATTTTAAATCCAAAGTGGTAAACACTACACATACAGTAAAGTATGGAAACACTTTGGGTTTCACACATTGCATGACAAGCAGAGCTAGACATCATGGCTAAAGCTGCATGCTAACTCTGTCATGGACAGGGAACGTCATCGTATTGCGGTAACGTGCGGTCAAGCCGGCCATTACTCGCTTCTCCGTGGTCAAATCAGACGACGCTACAACTGTAGAGCACCCATATACTGACAGTTATGTTAAATGCATTCAAACGACTCCGATGGAGCTGAACATGGATGTATAAAGACAACGGAGCTGACGGGGAGAGCTAGAGACGGACTTGGCGAAGTTAGTGGAAGTATACACGTGTGACTACGTTTTCAAAATAAGGTGCTAACAAAGGGTAGGCTATAAAAAAATACATATATAGAAATAAGATTAATTTGATTATATTCACCAGAAGTATATATGTCACATTAAAATATATACATTATCAACATTATATATTGAAAAGAAAATACAACAGATTTGTGAGGGGAAATGTCTTTATTCTTTGATTTTTGGATTGCTGGAAAAAAAAAAATTCTGACAATGACTGATATATTTGACTGAGGACATCCCTGACAATAAACATGCTGAAAATCAAACATTTTTACTGTATCAAGTTAGAGATTTTCTAAAGTAAAAGTTCCCTTTTCCCTAGTGTGGTCTAGTGTTAAAAAAAATATTCAACAAAATTGCAATAAATTGTTATACTGAATCACAATACTACTTCCTGTAGTACTAAAAAGACTCCTTTGCCAGTTTCTATCTGCCCTGCTTCTGGGTAAGTGCCATTTAGTGCTGTTAACTCTATTCCAAGAAAATAAGTTACTTGTTGCTAAAAAGGTCAAAAGTAGTTGCGATGTAGCACCTAATATGCGATGCAGCATCCCAGTCTTGGCAAAGAAAGGAGCATTATGCACTATGGGAAGTACTGCCATTCAAAAGCTGTCGCGAGTTGTCAATAATACACCAATCCATGACTAAAGTGAATAAGAGTGAGGGTAGTGTATCAATGATGTGTCGGGCAAAGGTCAATTCACTCAAACCACTCTACTTTACATCTTGTACTCATCATACAATGAGTCACATTGGATAAAGGTGTCCATTAGATGGTACACAGGTACCTTTTAGCCCTAGCTGGCTGAATGAAAAGCGACAGTGATAACGACCGAGGACTGAGTGAGAGATATGATTCAGCAATGAGTGTAATGAAACCACATAAAGAAGGTTTCAATGTTTCAATGCCATCCCGTGGGTAACCTCCCACACCTCCTCACCATTTAGAAAGGTGATCCTGCCGTGCACTTTTTACGAGAGCCACTTGAGGTATCACAAAGAACGGAGGGAGTAGGTGGGTAGGAGGCAGGTACGTGGCAGAGAGATGGTAGCTGGTAGTCACTTGTCAGGAGTAGATTGCAAAAGGTTAAACTGAACAGCATTAGTGCCGAGTTACTGAAAAAGAGCATGTGCACACAGAACACCAGTCCTTAGATAAATACAGTACAGGTAAAACTGTCATTAAAATCAGCATTTAAGAACTGTCTTAATACTTACTGAAGCAAGTTTATATTATGATTAGGGCTCTCAATCGATTCAAATATTTAATCGTGATTAAGTGCATGATTGTCCATAGTTAATTGCAATTAATTTGTTTGATTAAATTTAAAACAATTTAATTAAAGTATTGCACACATCATAACATTTTATATACTATATCAAGTATTTGTTAATGATTATGAAATTATTTGTATACCTTTAAGAAATTGTTTGTAAAACATATATAAACATTACATGGACCAGATATTTGTAACACTTTGTTAATGGTTAATAATTTGGTTTGTAAACCGTCTATAAACATTATTTGGATGGCTATTATTAAGTTACAACTGATGATTATAATACCTTGTTTAATGGTTAATAAATACTTTGTAAAGCATCTCTAAACATTATTTAGATAGATAGTTAATACTTTGTTAATGGTTAATAATTGGTTTCTGGCCCATCTATCTATGTAATGTTTATAGATGTTTTACAAATGATTTCTTAAAGGTTTACAAATCATTTGGTAATTATTAACAAACAATATAGTATATAAAATGTATATAATATGTATCCAACAATAAACTGTTAATAGATAGTGTACTAATGTAATCAGAATGTAACTGCTATCGTCTCCTATCAGCTATGATGCAATATAGAATTTATAAACTAATTATATAATTATATAACTTAAATATATATATATATATCTATATATATATAGATATATATATATCTATATATATATTACACAAACTAATGATAAATAACAAAAATTAGTAAAGTAAACATTATTAATTGTCATTGTTGGTAGTAGTAAATTAACTATTAACTAAGTTTAATTAAATAACAATTTATCATTTATAAATGATGGTTATTATGAAGAGTTACCATTTTAAACCCTTCATCCCGCATCATTGCCATCACAACCACCATGTTTCACAAGCAACTTTCCCACTCGTTCTGCTCACACTGTGCATACGGAGGCACCATCTGACACATATGCTGGCCATGCAGGCAGACGAGGATCGGAGCGGTAATGACTGTTGATGTTAATTCACACCTAGCTCTCAGCCGCTGTGGGCGGACCACTGGAGACGAGGACCACGAGGAGAGCCGCATGAGATGATGCGAGTGTAGGTGCAAAAAAGACAAGGGCACTTCATGACAGACAAAGAAAGGAGGAGATCTACTTGAGGTTTTTATTCTGAGTAGTGATCTCGTTACACAACTCGCACAGCACCTGCCTCCGCAAACATGAGAATGAGCCCTACATGAACTGACGTGTTAATAAGCAACAGTGGTTTATTTTACTGGGAAGCCAGTGACCTTTTCTTTTTGGTTTACCTCACAATGTCTCTTTCCACATCAAATTAAGGAAGGGTCCAATGAGGTTGTGCATGCGTGAAGTGAAGCTCACTGATATTTTCATGAATTTCAGATCAATGCGGCGAGGCTGTCGACTTTTATCTTCCTTATTTCCTGCAAACATTAACGTCACACACCATTTATTTGTGTTTTATTTTGAGCACCCGCGAGGCCTGCATTTCCCGCAGGAGACTGTAAGTGAAAAAGACGGTTGGCCATGTGGGCAAACCAATTTCCGCGGAAGATGGAGCACATTTACGGTGTAAGCTCACGGGAGACACTTGAGATTATTAAAAAAAAAAAGCATCTCAAAGCAAATTGGATGCTGTGCCTCAATCAGGTGGAACGCTCACACGCTTGCATATGCAATAAGAAAGACCACATACCTCAGGACACGCAGACGCACCCACACCCGCACATGACCCGTTGCAAATGAGTGAGTCATGCAATATGCATCAGTATAAAAGGAAGATCAATGTCAACCCCATCGCTGTATCCTCCTCTCCATTTCTCTTTCTGGCTCCTGTGACATTTTCTCAGACAACCCAGGAACGCACATCCAACCCACCCACACACGAGCTAGAGAGTGTGAAAGGGGATCGACGGCAAAGCAGAAGTGCAATTAAAGTAATAAAGTGGGACATTTTCATGGAAATAAAATGTCTGTTTTGCTACTTTAGTCATATGAGCCATAATCAGACATGTAGCGCTGGGGAGTTACTTTGAAAAACTTCCCGTAATGAAGGCGGATAAGATAATTCAAACCCTCAGAACATAAAAATGGATAATGACCGTAAACACGTATTTTTGTGAGTGAAACAAAGTGAACATCTGTTTGAGAATAATGAGCTTCCATCCACTGTAATTAACCCCGACCTCTCTAAGTATACAGGCTGAAACAAGAGATTTTGAGAAATTATATTTTGGGTGTTTCTTCTGTTTCCGCTCATCTTTTCATTCCAATATAGGAACGGTGACATGTCGGCCCCCCCACAAGCGATGCTGGCAAGCCTGCTGGGGCTGACGCGCAACAGAATGTATCATCCGTCAGAGAAAGTTTTGTTTTAAAAAAGTCTCACCAATGGTTCAGCGGATGTTGATTGTATAAGTTTAGAATTCAGACAAAAAATTGATTTCTCCTCACTTTTCATCATACTTGTGAGACCTCAAAAATAGGGAGGATTTCAAAACCAAAGTGGGGGGTCTGGGGGTACTCCCCCACAAAAGATTGAGTTTCAGAGACTTTGTTTCTTGCATTCTGGTGACTTTTAAAGAATGAAAAAAGGGAAAAAAAGATGTGAAAATTGCAATAAATTGGGAGAAACGCAGGGGAGTTGTGAGCCCGGGAGGAAACGGGGAGAGGGCTATGATAAACAGGAGTCTCCCGGAAAATTGGAAGGGTTGGCAAGTATGCTTTTTGTGTAAGGACAGATTTTGGTCACACTTCCATTTTACAAAGGAGGACAAAACCTTTTGTGGACATATTTGTGGAAACGTCTAAGCTTCAAACTGGGCGTTTCCCATGGCAGCGGTTGACTGGCATCTGAGAGCCGGTGTTGCTAGGAGACGCACGTCATATCACGTGGTGCACTATACCAGCTGGAGCACATTATAGCCCTGTATATTCAACAAATGTTGAAACAATGTTTTTTTCTCCCCACATAGTGTTATTCATGTTAGTGATTTAAGATGTGTCCCTTGGGCCTTTACAACATTCAACATTTGGGAGGACCTATAGTGCTATTAAGTTTGTATTTGACTTGGCAAGTGGAAGCTAGCAAGCTAAGCCTTAGCCTGGCATTGATTTCTCACAAGACATTGCTATTATGGTTTAGTTGGTGGATCCAAGTGCAGAAGAGAGACACATAGGCAGATGACGTCTAACAGATTTACTGTAACGTGCTTCAGAAGGGAGGATATGACTTGAGCTGGCTGGGGATGGCAAGATGGCGTGGTTGACAGAGGTTGCAAGGGAGAGTAAGTAAGCTGGCAGCTAGCAGACAGGCTGGCTGGGATCCTGAAGCACAGGAGACAAACTGACACTGAATCAAATGTCAAACACGAGGAAACTGACAAAATATCAAAATAGCACAGTGAGCTGGGGATTAGCTACCACAATGGCAGAAACAACGATCTGGCACCGGATGAGTGAAGAGCCCAAGGTTGAAATACTGGAGAGACTGTGATTGGCTGAGTGCTGGCAGGTTTGTGCAGAGCAGGGAGCCGGAGAGGTGATGAACTGATTGATGGCAGGTGAACAGGGTCCCAGGTAGACGGCAGGACAGGAACCACAGTCACACTCACACTCACAGAGAGACCAACAGGAGACATGGCAGGAGAGGGAAACACAGATAAACACAAGGAAACCATACCGAGGCACGTTCCAAGTAAGTTATTAATAACTTACAGAAACACTGCGTGCAGTCCAGCTGTTCTTCCCCTCTCTCCGTTACTCTCTCTCAAACACACACACACATACACAGAAAGCGATGTGGGTCGGCTTCAGGTGGCTGATTAACGCATATTTTTGCGGGTTGGGCGATGCTGATTGGCTCTCATAACTGGTCGGGTGGGTGTGGTATTAAAAAACCCTGACCCGCGCATCGTTACTGCGTAGGATTGTTTCCGACTGGTGTGATTCGGACATTTCCAATAACTCCAGAGCGGTGCAAAGTCCAAACATTGAAATTTAGGCCTATTGAAAAAACATAGATGTAATAATTTCCCAAATAAAACAATGATGTTGGGCGCTATCACAGCAGAAACATTGCAAAACTTAAATTTCTTCTTTCTGGTAATTACAATTTTAATTACAAGTCAAAACAAACACCAATGATGTACAATATATACTAATTTCCTAGCAAAAATGTATTTTAAGTTCAGTTAATTTCCCCCTTTAATTCCACAGTTCGTCATCCAAACTTGCATCTGCTGTGTTATTTGTGGACTGTGGAGGCCAGTCTAGTAGGCAATACACTGTCAAAACCACACTCTGCCCATATGCCAAGACGTGTCTTTGTGTCACACGGCACAGATGCCAGCTACAAGGCGCTGACCCCGGTGGCCTCCTCCTGGGTAAGCTGTCATTTCCGGAGCAAAAGTTGGAACTGAATGTCAGAGAAAGGACACAGCAGGGGAGAAGAGAGGAGAGGAGAGGAGTATAACAGGGGAAAAAAGGGAAGAGGCAGGGAGATATGTTTTTGTGAATCAGAGGAAGATATAAAAGGTGAAAAAGTGGGGGAGAGAAGTCTGGATATACAGACACTATCTTCAGCCACTGAAGGATCCATGGCAACCTTCCCACTTCAGCCTTCTGAACATCATCTTGAAACAGAAAGGCAACAGATGGTTTAGGAATAATATGTGACGCAAGCATACCGTTATATTTCTGGATTTGTTTGGACAGTGTGTAATCACGTCATCGCCTCCATCAACGTCCTTGGGAGGTTTATGAATAGCACTGCTGGGCACCAGTACTGAAGATCTGTTATTGAAAAAGGCAAAGTCTGATGCTTTCACCAGACTTTCAGGAAAATTGAAGAAATGTTTAACTTCATACAATTGATCTATGACATATTGGCATATCAATTCAGCCAAATCAATCATACATCATCATTTTCACTACAAGAACAATAAATATGGACTTTTTACTTGGAAAAAATTTCCATCTAAAAGTTACAGCTGCACTGTCCTGATTGTAGCTGAAGTTGCATGTTTGTCTTTGGGGTTCCTCACAGGGAGCCCGTTCTCATTCCTAGGGCGTCAAATTCCAACGCTTTGTCATGGCCGTCGGTGTTCGATACCATTGCACAAGGCACCCATTGGCATCGGTATGAGACCCATTGGGCTTTCCATTAAACTACAATGTAAACCCATCCGCGGCAAAGGTAAACGCTCAGGGAAAGTGCTGAGTTTAAAGAGCGAAAGATGGACACTGCTGTTTGTGTCCCGTGCGTTAGGTTTCAGTTTCACATTACAATCAGCTGTTTGTTTGTGTCCCATGTTCACGTCAAGTCACATTTTCACTGTACAAACATAGTCATTTTAAGCCCAACCATGTTATGTTTTTATTTTATTTTTATTTTATTTTTTTTAGGGTCACCAGCGCCCCCCCCCCCCAGAAGGTGGCGCCCTCAGCTACCAACTATATGGGCTATGCCTTAAGCCGGCCCTGTCAAGTGCTTTTGTTAAATTAACAACATTTAGCGACCTAACACTGACACCGAGGGATCGTTAAGCTTGTGTTTACTGCAACCAAAAAGTGATGCAGAGGGGTCTGACAAAGCGTCAGTATGTGACAAATTGGGATGAGAACGTGTCGTCATGACAATAGCGACAATTTGTCCTTTTGTAGTCATAGATATGCACAAACAGTTACAAATCAACAACCAATTTATAGCCCACAAATTGAGTGTGGTGATAACTTTCTTGGCAAACACACTCTACGTCAACTGGCCTTAATACTTCAGTTTTAGCTAGTAATATGCCAGATTTCCTTTCAACAACATATTATAATATACAATGCTCTTACATGCATTTCAGCCTCTAATGGTCTTCTTCAGGTTAATGCTGTAATGTTCATGTAGAAAATAAAGAATTGGGAAGAAGACAGCAGTGTGTAGGCATCACCACCTCCTGTGTTTGCTTGACATCACTGATGAAGTTGGAAGTTGAAGGTGGAAATTCAATTCAGGCCCCAGCACGAGCAACAGGGAGTCTAAACTAATCAACTTTATCATGAGTATGTTCCACTGTTGGGAGTATTTGAGTGAATATGCACCGCAGCCTCATGATTTACGAAAACGAATACCGTTGAAACGTCAAGCAGCAGTATACTTGATGATAGTTTTATTATCGCCAAGCACTTTCTGTGTTTGCAGGAGCTAACAGCTAATCCATTTCTAATTTGGTGACTTCAGCTATAGGCCATTTAAGGAATGTCATTAAATAAAATTGATATTGATGCCACCATGGAACTTTTGACATTTCATTCAAGGGGAGACGGCTGCTTTACATCCATTTACCCTGGAGAAAAGTCAACGAGGGGGTAAATCCAGTCTTACTGCCTATACATTGCAGGGAATTAGACAGTGTACTTACAGAGTAGGTACTCGTGAGTGCAACCAATAAGCTAGTTCCTTAATCACTAAAACTACAATGTCAGGGCCATAAGACGCTCTTGACATCTCTTGAGCTTGTAATGGAGGAACGTACGAGAGAAATAAATGACCTTAACTATACAGACTGAAAATGTGTCTTGAGAGAGCAATTAGAGTTAAGGCACGGTCGTACTAGAAAGTTGCAAAGCAAAATTCAACGAAACATCTTTGCTAAATATTTGGTCTGTGGTTTTTTGCAAACTGTTATTCAACCATATATAATATATTGAATGTGGACATTTTTTGCATTCGGTCAGAGCAACGTAGTACAACGAGCAACGCGCAGAGCAAATGACGTAGTATAAGAAAGTCCGCTAAGGGCGGTTGTTATATATTTACAGTTGTTATTTATTTACGGTAGTTACGTTGTTGCGGTTGTTACGTTGCGTCGTAAGGTTACGTCATGAGGTTACGTAACCAGATAGTTTTGTTGCCTTAATCCAACCAGTCGTTTCACAATGTTAACCACGTGGCAAACGTATTTGAAACTTCTTTATGGTTCAGAAGTGTCGACATTCAACGTATCCTGTTGTTTGCAGAAACGTACATTGCCAACATTTTTGTCTTGTGACTGGGTTGAAGAGGGATCAGAAAATATGTGGGTGAGACCATGCTCAGGGGGACTATAAATCTTACTCCAGAAGGAATGAACCAAAAAAAAAAATTGTATTAAAGCAAGCTGTCTGCTCACGCTGTCTGCTCTCCCGAAAAAGAAGACAGATCTATAATAACAGCAGATGGTACTGGGTTTTCATTGTCCCCATCATTTCTCTGCAGTCATTTCTTTGCCATATAATAACTGTGTTTTTTTTCCACACTGGAGCACAAAACATAATGTATGCCTGTGACAAGAAAAGTGCATCGTGTTCTCTGGCACGTAGAATCGAGTCATGAAAAACTTGTGCGATCATTCAGGTTTAAGACAGCTATCGGAAAAAGTATCAATTATTAAGCGTGATTATGGTGGTTAAGAGATGACTGCCATTGACTTTTGGAGAAGTGCCTCCTTTTTGATGTGGAACAGAAGTGGATGTGTTTGTTCCCCTTCTTCATGTTTTACTGTTTGTTCCCTCCCAGCAGATAACATATTATTTTATTGCTAAAAGGAAAGTTTTTGAATGCTTCTGCTAGAACTTTTACAGCGAGCACACGCCTTCAAAAAGTAGAAGGACAAATAACTTCTGGTTTACTTTTGTGTCATTTTCTTTTGACTTTACTTTATTCAGGCTTCCTAATTAGCACTTCTTGCATATCTTTAACTTGTTTACATGAAGTGATGTCATGAAAGCCGACACCAGTGAAAAATACCCGATTTGCCTGTCCAAAGCTTTGCAGCCGCAGATCATTACGTAAAGTTCCCATTTTCTTTTAGATGCATTTTCTAATTTGCACAGAGGGAAAATCTTAGAAGCAAACAGAAAATGTTTTTTGTACATTAAGAATGTTTTTCAATGCAGTTTCTACCGTATTCAATACATTAATTCTATATATTTCTGCCACATTTACCTTTATGAGACAGGGCTGCCAGGGCACAAACTACAGCCTCCGAAATGACCCTAGAGTTGTTCTTAACAAAATTAGTAGCCTATTAGTTGAAGGGCCATTGCACAGGATTGCATAATCTTATTGTCTCCTGTCCTTGTGTGTACTTGTATACATCTGTGTGACCGTCTGCGCTGCGCTGGTGTGTCCCAGCCAGGGAAGAAATAGCATCAATTGTAGGCAGTGATAAGGAAAAGCCGCCCTGTAATTGAACTGTCCAGTGTCCACTGTGACTGAGCGTGTGTGTGTGTGTGTGTGTGTGTGTAATTGAAGTGTCCATAGCAGTCTGCAGGGATGTTCATTGATTAGTGAGTCAGACATAGCTGCCGGCTCTCACATGGTATGGCCAGCCATTTATTAGATTTTCCTGTGCAAACATAACACGCAGGCACGCGCACACAAACACACACACACACACACACACACACACACACACACACACACACACACACACACACACACACACACACACACACACACATAAAACAGATTGAGATAAAGAACCAGATAGGAGATCCCATTTGGCCTCCTGTCAGTCATCAACTGAGGGGGGGGAACAAATGCTTTCTGCTCGCTCGTGACGCAGAGATTCAAAAGAAGATTTAGGAGAACAGACCTGCATAAGAACACCAGAGAGCCGGCAGGAAATCCTGAAGATTATCAAGATAACAGTGACAGAAATAGAGAGGAAAGACACAAACACACCGGCAACTGTCATGTGTGTAGGTGGTATCTGTATGTGTGTATAAATGTGGATGTATTTGGTGTCTTTCATGTAGTTATGTTGTGGTGTATAATGTATTTACCTGTGTATTTATGTGAGGCTACAGACTGTGGCTACATCCACACTAATGCGTTTTTGTTTTATTACGGATAACTTTTGCTATGTTTAAGCCTAACGTCCACACTACTGTGGCGTTTTCGAGCCCCTAAACCAGAGACGTTTGGAAACGCTGCTGTCCCCGTTTCTGTTTTAAAACTCCAGGGTGGCGTTTTAGTCTGGACGGGCGGAAACGGAGACCTTTGGAAACGATGACGCAGACACACGCGTTCACTTCTTGATTGGGTCTTATGAGTCACGGCTAGCCTTTCCGTGATTCGTCACGCCCCTAACACGTGAACCTTTTCCGCGCTGCAACGACTCCCTATCTGTGTTTTCCGCTGCGTTGAACGTCTTATACTATATTTGGAAACTTTCTTCTCTCATATTATGAAAATAGTTCACTGAAATGTGATTTTGAAAACATTCTTTATTTTAGATCAACTACGGCGAGTTTCAAAGTTACTAGGGAGTTTCCAGAGACAGTGAGTTGTGCTGGACGCTCCTGATTTGCATAAAGTAGACTTGACCTCAACTTTATGCAGATGAGTAGCGGGCGATGTGACGGTCCGTCTCTCGAATCTTGCTGCCACGCTACCAGAATGCATTGCACGGCTGCTTACATAGACAATGAATGGGAAGTGTGGAAAGGACGGAGCCTGTGGATGTGTACCATTACATTTCGCCATTGCTGTTCTTCCTTCGTAGTATTTTCTGCAACTGAAGAAACAACCGCGCTGCTTCCTGTGATATGCGTATTCCTATGTGATATGCGTTTTCAGGCGTGGTAGTATGAACGGAGATTAATTCTGAAATGGCCCTAAAACGCTCGTCTGGACGGATTAGTGTGGAAAAGGACAATAAAGAATCTAGAGGTCTCGCTGTCACCGGTCACCTCCATGCTTGTTTGGATTTTTTTCTAATAAATAGTAAAATGGCAGCTCACAGTGTGCTGGTTCTGAGCAGATGACAGAGGAACACATTCAGGAGCTAAATGAAATCATTATTTGTCACCACCTAACCAAGTTCTGACTCATTTAAAATAAGATGTCTTATTTTGCAGCCAGAAAGATCTGAATTAAAAAAAAAAAATACAGAGATGGAATGAAAGAAAGAGGTCTAGATCATCACCATCACAGGCCCTTTCAAAGAAGACATTTCACAGGAGGAAAGCTCACTTGTGCATTCTCGGTCATACTCATGGGACACTTGAATTCAACAGAGCTATTGGCCCGGATCAGACCTGGCATTAACATGCGTCTTGGGTGATCCGATCACAAGTGGACAGGTCTAACCTGTCAGTTCACACCTGCATTAGAATGCGTCTCCACGTGCGTCTCGAGTGACCACTTTATATCGGATCTCACTTCCCCGCTCTATATGCAAATAAACACATAAATTACATCATTTCTGTTTGCAAAGACCAAATGTGTTGTTGTTTTTAACCGTCGGGAGACAGCAGTAGTGATATCCTACATATGAATGAATTCGGTATACATTTTATGAACATAAAAATAGAAGGTTATTGTCTACCCACTGGGCTTTTTCGAGAAGGGTCTTGAAGAGACAGGCGCTAAAACGGAGCGTTTCAGACAGAGGGTGAATATAATTATATTCAGACAGACATTATAAGACAAATAATAATGCTTTTTGAACATTAAAGCATGTAAAAATGTTCTAGTAGAAACCCAGAATACAAGTATGAATGTGGAAATGAGCCCGATAAGTCCCTTTTAAATGATTTATCTTGTTGTCCCCCGTGTATATTATCTATATAGTATCTATAATCTGTTATTTAACCCCTTTCTAGACAGGCTAGTATGAAATGGTTGGTACCAAGGGATTTTCAAGAGGTTAATTAAAAATCGCAAGTTACGTTAATGCGTTGAAGAAATTAGTGGCACTAAAACAAATTTGCATTAACGCGTTAACTTTGACAGCTCTAATTTGAACATTTGTTTCCAGTCAATTTAACCCATGGTTAGGTTGGCTTCATCAGTGAGAGTTAACTGGTGATGTCATTTGAAGCAGATACACTGTGTTACTATTTGAGTAACACAGTACTTCAGCTATTCAATTCCTATAGGAAGAAAAATGGCACTTAAAGTGGCGTCAGCCCTTCCTTGGGAGTTTTGCACGGCTCAGATATTGCACCTCAGCTATGTGCTGAAAATTCTGATAATCTGAACTTCAACCCCGTCTCCTTCTGACCTTTCTCAGCTTCCCACATTACAGCCAAGAAGCTCGGGGTTGCTTTCCTTTCACTTAATTATGCTTCTTTCTGTCCTCCAGCTTGTGACCTGGAATTCAATCAAGGTGCGCCAGCATCAAAGATGTTCCAATCCCTTAAGTGGGTCATGGAGGAGACATGAAGGAAGGTGAGATGAAAAACAGCTGCTACAACAATCTATATTTATTTATAGAATAAAAACTATTGCTGAATGATGAATAAATCATAAAAACACTCATTGTTTATTCAGGAAAAAATAAGTACTCAAATATTTATCCTTTTCAGCTGCACAGTTGTGGTTAGTTTGGTCCTATAGGTTACTTTCCAACCTGAGTTTGAAAAGGACAAACTCCCTCTACCTGCAGCCTTTCACAAACAGATTGTAGATTTTATTCGGAGCATGTTTGCTTATGTTATTGCTCCCTCATGTCTGTTTTGTTCTTTCCATTATAAACTTTTTTTAATTGTCTATTGATGCTATCAGTCACATTTCATGACGTCCTGATGCCAGAAAACATCTGCAGTCGAAGCAGCTGTCATCAGGCATCGGTTGTTATTTCAACACATTATGGGACAGTTGAGATGCATCACCATCAAAATGATGTCGGAGAGAACGAGGATGTTCCATATGGCAAACGCGAGGGGTCAATTGAAAAGCACCCTTTGGTATAATATTACGTTTGTATTGGCTTCTATATGAGGACATATCGATGCCGATATGTCAGTTGTAAGTACAACATATGCAAATATAGTATAGGCATCTTGATTAGAAGTAACAATTCCATGCCATGTTCTCCAAGTTGAATCGTGAAAACATTATGGGAAATGTAATGAATCACTAACTGAAGCGAGGAGGACAAGGCAGGAAGAGAGGAAAGAGGGTACAGGGAGAAGTAATTTACAACAGTTGATCACAAAGTACCACCCGGAGCACAGCGAGTGCTCCAGACGAGATGAGATCTATCAGTGTGAGAGGATCTGAGAGATGACTTTGGCTTTACACTCCATTAAAATGGAGTCATGTGGAGTAACTGACCCTACAACTTTGACTGTTAACACTGTATAGCTGCAGTGATATGTGGTCAACTTCCATCAGCACAGATACTAACTCAGATATCAAAGTGTCATCGAGAGGGGAAGTATGGGTACAAGTGTAGGCAAAATGAGTCCGAGCAGATTCAGCAGATTGGTATAAAACTTTACTTGACCTTTGTTGAGGCCATAGACTGTATATATAGATGGATGATGCGTCTCCACTTCCTCCCACTGTACAAAATATCCCGGATACGGGAGCTGCCATCTTGAGGTTTTTGACATCATGTGGAGCCAGAGTGCGCAGTAGTGATCGGGGTGCTGGAGCCACAGTATCGAGGTCCCACCCGAACCAATCATGAGCTGAACATGCCGGCAGCTTGCTGGCGTGAGCCACCTAGCTGCTACGTTAGCACCACGGTAGCTGTTTGGCTAGAAAGACACAACAACTACCCATAATATCTCTATAATTACATTTATGATCAAATTGACAAGTTCTATTACACAGACTCGTGGCGGTTATGGAAAGTTAAAGTTACATCTCCTCTCTCGTACAATCCCCGAGCCTCCGGCTGCGTGACTACTTCACTCGGAGCAGCTGTCAATCATGACGTCTCACCCCCTTTTTATAGCATCAAATAATTAATTAAAACCACATTTATGAGGAAACATACATCAGCATGATAAGAACTACCTAAAATGACAGAAACCATCTTTGGGAAAAACTTATTTGATGCGGGATTTATGACCTATGCTGCAGCCAGCCACCAGGGGGGGGCGATCGAGATGTTTTGGCTTCACTTTTGGAGAGCTGTCATGTCGTCCATCTTTATATCATAGACTGTATATAAGAAGTGGACGTAGTCACTGTGACGACGTTTATGGACTACTGTTTTGAAGCCTCGAGTTCCGCATTTTGGCCGTCGTCATCTTCATTTTTGGCCGTCGCCATCTTGGTCTTTTGCAATCAGAAGTGACACGAGAGGGTGGAGCTAAGCACAACTGAACGCTGAATATGACATTTTCAGGCGACCAAAAAGGTTATAATAAACTTTTATGAACTGAAAACACACTGTGAAAGGGTTAAAGTTCTGAGACGAAAACACGGACAACTCCCAGACCGGACAATGCCGTGGTAGTGACCCCTGCTTTATGGTCTATTTGACTCTAAATGGGACCATAATTTACTAAATGAACATCATGCTGTATTGAAGAAGACTTGAAACTAGCGATTGAGACCATAAGCTCATGTTTACAATGTTTACTGAGGTAATAAATCAAGTGAAAAGTAGGCTCATTTTCTCATAGACTTCTATACAATCTGACTTTTTTTTGCAACCAGAGGAGTCGCCCCCTGCTGGCTGTTAGAAAGAATGCAGGTTTAAGGCACTTCAGCATTGGCTTTACTTCTCAGACCCCGGAGTTGCTCACTGCTTTATATCCAGTCTATGGTTGAAGCTTACAGCTGCAACTTGCAGACAGTCATCACTACCATACACATTCAGTGGAGCAGTTATATAGTGGAGGAAATAATGAAAGGCAGGTGTGAAGGCAGGAACGGGGGTCTGGAGGAGCTGATATACACAAAAAATATTTTTTGACACATATCATGCATGTGATGGAAGACAGGATTAAAACTGGGAATTGTATTATTCATTTCACTGTGACTTTAATAATGTGGTCATGCTGTATGGATTTCCTTTACACCTGGCTGAGATCCAATTACAGTGCGAGTCACACCTCGCCTTCTGATCACAATGCGTTCTGCATGCATTTACAATGAGCATTAATATGCCTTTTTCCTTATCCAGATAAGTTATCCAGACACATATCGCATGCTAATCGCAGATGTAAACGGGCCCACTGAGAGTGACTACTGGTCCGGTGAGGAGTGGCAGGTCTGAATTGAGAGGAGGTTAATAAAAATAAAATAAAAACTAATGAACTGGCAGCTGGAGAGACCAAGACAACAAATTAATTGAAACCATCTCACTGTTCAAGCCTATTGTGGCACAGTATCTATCAGGCATGATGCTGGGCTAATGAGGAGGAAATTAATGAGATGATTTGTTGGGGCGGCTGTGTCTCAGGAGTTGGAGCGGGTCGTCCACTAATTAGAAGATCGGCGGTTCGATCCCCGTCTGCTCCAGTCCGCATGTTTAAGTGGGCAAGATACTGAACCCCAAATTGCTCCCAAAGGCTGTGCCATCATGTGTGAATGATTAGATTAGATCGTGATGAGCACGTGGAACCTGCCAAAATCAAAAATATATGAATAACTAAATAAATGACTCCAAAAACAAATAAATATGTCATTAAATGTAGCAAAAATAAAATTAAAAATAAATGTAGCCATTAATTAATTGATAAAATGTGACATAAATTGATATTTCTGTTTTAATTTGCTTCTTTATTTATTTATCTTTGTATTAATTCCCTTATTTACTTACTCTTTTGTTTAATTTCCACTTTTATTTATTTATGTAATTATTTCTTTTAATTATTAAATTTATTTATTTTTGCATTTATTTTGTATTTATTATATTTATTTTGAAATGCGTGTATTTAGTTATTTATTTATTTTTGCACAATTTTCCCTTTGCATTTCACCCCTTACTTATTTCCCCAAACATATTCATTTATGTATTCTTTTCTGTATACATTACTTTTTACATTTCTTTATGCATTTCTGCCTCATTATGCAAATGAGGGGACTGTCACTCAACGTGTGTCACCATGGGGTCAGATAGATCGACTCCATACAGCGGGTCATCGGCCCGCTGCTGCTCCCTCGTACCGGTACAGGTGTGCAGATCAACCGTCTGAAGCTGAACTGTTTCGCGGACCCACTGCCAATCTCCTCCCTGATGTTTAGCTCGTTCAGAGAGGGAACCTCCAGGCCGATACCGCCGGGAAACGCGCCAAGCCTCTCAGCGACAATGGCACTCTGACGGAGACTCTGCTTGAACCCTGATCGGTGGCACACGCCGGATCACTGGGCGCTCTGCGCGACATCCTATGATGGAGAGAACAGGCTCGGCAGCTTGTCTGATGGGGTGCCCATGTTGCTGCGCGGTGCGTTTCCGGCGACATCGGCCTGGAGGTTCCCACTCTGTACGAGCTCAACCTCGGGGAGGAGACTGAGTCCGTGAAACAGTTCCACCTCAGACGATTGATCTGCATACCTGTACCGGCATGAGGCAGCGGCAGAAAATGGCAAGATAATATGATGATATCCTCCATAGGTGGCACCTTGTATGGCACCCTCTCCCATCAGTGTATGAATGTGTTTGAATAGGTGACTGTATTGTAGAGTGCTTTGAGTGGTCGAAAGACTATAAAGGTGCTATATAAATGCAAGTCTATTTACCGTTTACCGAGAAGTATGTATACACACATATATAGTGTGTTTCTGGTCACTTTGATAATGCTCACAGTATGAGTGATTCTGTTTTCTCACCTTACAGCTCCCTAATGCTTCTTTTGCACGTTTTCCAATTGTTCACCTTATTTACTGTGGGCTCTTTATTTTCACTGGGTACGGATGCGTGCAAGCATTTATGTTTGTCTCCACAATGTTGTATTTCGTCGGTTTTGCCTCCTTAATACACACGCCCAGGGCTGGCTTATAGGCCACATAGGCTAGGGCGCCACCTACTGGGGGGTGCTGGGGCCCCTCTAAAACAAATAAATGAATAAAATTTAAGAAAAAATGCCAGTGGGCTCCCTTCCTCATTCTCTGCACTGAGGTAAGAAATGAACAAATAAATAATGAAAGAAATACACTTTTCACCTCTGTAACTCTCGTTGTAGTGAAACCTGCTAAACACTTTTTAAACCAACAATATCAGGGACCAATTGCTTATTTATATTATAATAAATACAGTTATTTATGAAAAAAATCTTAATTTTTGTCTTAAAACCATTGTGATGTCTGATGTGTGTTGTGGTTTACGGGGCTAGGGCCTAGAGCGGTGCCGGTGGCGGAGGGGGGCGGGGTTGCTCCAAATCTGAATTTCTCCTAGAGCACCAAAAGAGCTAGAGCCGGCTCTGCACAAGCCCGTGAGAAATAACTGTAGACTGAGCTGTGACATGCAAGCGCGAGCCTAAGCCCCAGCTCTTACAGTGCAGCTTGTGCCAAGTAGCGCCGTTAGGCTTATGTGTGTAATCATTTCTTTTCCAGGGGCTTTGCTTTGAAAATAAGAGGCAGCAGCACTCACCTTTTTATGGTGCTGTCTCCTGCTATTTTCACGTCCTGCTCTGAGTGAACGAGCAGCGAAAGTGAAAGAAGCAGAAGGCTGAGAAGGCAGAGGGGGCGAGAGATGGTGCTGGGGGATCAGAACATGTGAGGCGACTTCACTCTGTGATAATTAGCAACCTTTGACACTGGACCCGCCACAAACGAGTAGCAACTAAGCAGAAGGAATCCATGGTAATTAACAGAACATGCTAATGAGATGATTTGTCCATGATGCTGGCTGCAACCGCAGAAGAGAAAATGACAAGTGGAGAGCAAGGGGAAGTGTGAGGAGGGAGGAGGAGAGGAAAGAGGCAATCAGCGTGGAAGCAGGAAGAGTGATATTTAAAGGTGATTAGAGCTAATTTACTGACGCTTCACTGCTCAAACGCAGATGGAAATCATGTGTGAGTTATTTAGCCTAAGTAAAAGACTGAACAAATATAACGATAAACCCAAAGCTAGCACTATATATGACATGGATGTTGAAATTGTTGGTACTTATAAGTAGGGTGAGTTGCTGTAATGTGGGACACTGCCTAATGTGGGACACCTAAGCTTCAGTGGGTGTAGGTGTTACTCAACACAGGTGTATAAATTTCTTATGAATAACACAATCCTGCTAGTTCTTATCAGGATATGTTTATGATGTGTTTGTTCATCCAAAAATAGTATAATATGGTGTAAATTTACTCTATCTTTGTTATTTCGATCAAATTTTCTATTGTCCCGCGTTAGGAAATATGATTTAAAAAAGTGGGACAGATTTGCTTAATGTGAGAAAGCATGAATTGTGCAAAACAATGATTATTTATAGGGGTTTTAGTCTTCTAATGCATTATTTAAGATATTTAAGGTGCAGTGAAGACAACTTGGCATTAGAGTACTGATATGTCTACCATTTCTTTTATGAGTGTGATATCTGCATTTTCTTTTTTTGGTTTGATTAGGACACATCCTGGGGATTTCAGGGTGGTACTGGGTGTGGATCTAATGTATTGGCTTCATATCGCAATATATTCCACAAGTCTGAAATGCAAAAAATGTCCCACATTAGGTTAATTCTCCCTATCTGGGAGCCCTGTTTGACTCTCAGCTAAGTTCAATGTGAACACAGAGTCGATTGTCAAGCGTGGACAACAAAGAATACACCTGCAGCGGAAGCTTAAAGTACTTTTTATCAGTGATTTATTGAAAGCCTTTGAACTTTTTCCTTTATTTGTTGCTTTAATGGGTTGTCTGTGAAGGACAGAAACAGTCTCAATAGTATTGTTAAGGTTTGCTTCAAGATATTCAGAGTCCAGCAGAGAGACTTGTGCTCCCTCTGGGAGAAACACGTAGCCCAGAAAGCAAAAGGAAGTATTAGCAAATCCAATCACGTCCTGTCCATTGAATTCACTCTAATGCCCTCAGGCCGGCACTACAAAGCCCCCCCTAGGACAACAAGCCTCTACTCTAAGTCCTTCATTCCTTCTGCTACAAGGCTGCTAAATGTTTTTTTTTTTTGAACGAATGGCTTATTTTGTCCGTAAGCCACAATATGGTTTACACCCATGTCTGTTTTTCTTCACATGGCTGGTAAGCCCAAACATTCATTGAATGTAGTAATGTAAGTGCAATGTATAAAAATGTTTTATTATTAATTACTTATTTATTTATTGTATTAAAGGGGCAGTAGGCAATATATTTTGGCATCATTGGGCAAAATATTCCATAATAACCTTTCAGCATATTGTAATTCAAGTGTTCTGAGAGATAACTAGACTTCTGCACCTCCTCATGGCTCTGTTTTCAGGCTTTAAAAAATCTAGCCTGTGACGGGAGACTTTGGCCAATCACAGGTCATTTCAGAGAGAGGGCGTTCCTATTGGCTGTGCTCCGGCTGGTGGGCGGTGCTTTGTATTTCCTCAACTGATCTCAACATGGCTGCCGGGTCACAAACTTTCTCATTTTACAGCTAAACAGTACACTACAAGATGATTCTGAAAACATTTGAGGAGAGAAATAGGCATTACAGTAACAGAATATTGATTCATATTTGATCAGCGCTGCCTAGTTTGACCGTTTGATTTGAGTTTGCGAGTGATTGACAGCTAATCAGAGACGGCAAGGCTCCAGCTCGGCTCTGATTGGTTGTTTTCCTCCGGTCTGTGAAATTTTGCAGATGCCGTTAGGAGCACCGGAGGAGACTGGAGATGATGATGATTTTTTTTTGATTACCTATCTCATGCACTACTGTCAGGACATAGTGACCGTTTTATAAAAATATCTTTTTAAAGTCATATTTGCTCCATTTCTACCCACTGCAGCTTTAATATGTGACTTTTTATTCTTCGCCTGGTCCTCGTGTGAGTCAGTATGCACGAGGTGCCAGTGTGCATCTCTGCCCATGTACTGATTTATTTATATATTCACTTATTGTCTTTGACATATTGCTGATTGCTGCTCTCTGTGAGTTTGCGTATGGTTTGGGTAGATTGTAAAACTGAATTGCCCTTCTGGGATAAATAAAGTTGTCTGAGTCTGAAAAATAGAAAAGCTCTCTCTCTCACACTGCCATAAATACTTTATAATACTATACTGTAAATATGCTATCTTTTACTATCAACACCAGTAGAGCTGTCATTTTTACACATAACTATATCTTGCTTGTTTAGCATGTACATGGGAGGCTGAGGAAAGGCTGTTCGATGAAGGCAGAGTGCTCCTCCATGATGCCATGCAAGTGAATACAGACGGCTGGAATCGACTCAGAAATGATCCAGAGACGTTGGAGTAGCCATCAGCAGCGTTGCCATGCCCTCCAACGCAACTTTTCATCACAAAACAGCAAAAGTAAGACATCATTTATGATTGTGGCTGTATAAAGTGAAGTTTATTTTTTCTCTTCTTCAGCTGCTAGTTCAGTGAGTTTTGCTCGTAGAGTGATGACACTAACTAACTACTGGAATCTGTGGAGTCTCAGCTTTCATAATGACATGTTGTTAGCGGGTTAGCATGAAGTAGCAAAATCGCTGGCACCACTATGCGTGCAGCCACCGTTAGCATGTTTTTGCTATGTGCTTATTTATTTGGTTATCATGAGCTTTTAGCCGAGATTCTTCTGGTTATGTGGGTAAGCGGGATGAATATGTTGCAACATCTTTAATGTCCTTATTTAGTATTTGTAGCATTGTGCATAACTGGCCCCGGTACCTGGGGGCGCTCAGGTTCAAGTCCTGCTAGAACTGATTTTTTCGCTGCTTGGAGGCAGCGGCAAAAAGCTAAACCTCTGGTGAACTTGTTAGCAAACAGTTGCCCATTTACACATCGACAAGATACAGAGGATATTTTGAAAATATCTAAATTAATACATTAAAATGTTTGATTTTCATGTCCTGAAGTCAAATATATCAGTCATTGTCAGGCATTATTTATTAAATCTTTTCCAGCCAACCAAAGATCAAAGAATAAGGACATTTCCCTCACATAGGTGAATCGATTTTTTTCCCACTCCTACTAAATATGTCCTATGTGTCAATCTACTGCCTGCGGTGAAAATTGTGTGGTTCAATTGAACTGCGTCCCCACTTTCACTCTTACACATTTTTCTCTCAACCAGCGGCCCACCCCTCTCGCTGTCTGTTTCCTTTGCTTTCGACATCAGCCTGGGTTATTTTTAGCTCCGTCCAGGGGGAGAGCGTGATGGAGAGAGAATGACACAATCCCTAATAAACGGTTGGATGGGAGGAGGAGGAGGAGGAGGAAGAGGAGAAAGCGTGGGTGCATTCGGAATGGGTGCCTATTTGAATATTCATAGAAACAGCTGTGTTCACAAAGGTGCAGAGACGTCAATGAGCACGGATGCATTGGAGGGAAATCAATAGAGGGCTCCGCTGCTGAGCGTTTTTGGATGATAGGCTTGACTAATAGGTGGAGCATACTAATTAGAAGTTATGTGGGACATGCTAATGTGATGGGGCAATGACAATAACAGCGAGAGATGATTTGTTTCTGCATGAGTTACAGCTGAAAGGAAATTTAATGCGGTAGTACTGAACAACCGTATTGAAGGTCCTCAGCTCTATGGATATGGTAATATTACTCTCTCTATGAATCTAGATATTTTTGCTTATTATAAGCTTTTGCTGACAGTATATTGCCTGTGTGTATCTGCCTCATCTCTAAAAATTCTGAGACATCCTGAGCCTTTGTCAAGATTTTCTCTCTGTGAGCTCGACAGAGAGACAGGTCTGGCAGAAGTATGGTAACAGTGGTAACACATAATTCTGTGTTGGATGGGAATGTCGGTTTGTAGGTCAGTCGGTCCACCACTTTGGTCCAGATATCTACGGTCCCCAGAGGATGTATCCTCATGACTCTTGGAGATTCTCTGACTTTTCCCTTCTCTCTTAAGATGACTTGTAATGACTTTGGTGATCCAGTGACAGGGTTTCCGCCAGTGTACTGCAAGCCTGGCGGGCTGAAAGACCTATATTGACTCCCCGCCGGGGCATAAGCATCAGGGATTGATGTACATTTAAGATGTTTTTTAAACTAAAATGTGTTATACAGGTTGCTAACGCCTTTAAGGAATAAGTAAGAGTGCGTAGGTTGCGTGCTTAACGTTAGCGAGTGTTGGTGTGTGTGGTTAAGTAGAGAGAGAGAGAAACAGAAGACGTTACACGTTGTGATTGTACGGTCTCTCGGCGCGTGTGTGACGGACGTTGAGTATGAAGTTAACAGTAACGTTATCGCTGTGAACATAGCAGTGCAGTCTGTGGTTGTCGGTTAATAAATGCTACAACTCCCAGGCCAGGTTCCCGTGTCTAGCTCCGTTAGCCCCACAGTTAGTCCCCAAGAATACCCAGAATGAGCCGTTTATATATCTACATAGGGAGCGGGTCCTCTTCACGGAGTCTGCCATGTTTCTACAGTAGCCCAGAACGGACAAACCAAACACCGGCTCTAGATAGGGCCATTCACGTTGTTGCGTCAGCCATCGTAGTTCTCCTACACGCTTGGCACACGGGAGAAATTTCAGTTGGTTAAAAACTGCAACCTCACCGCTAGATGCTGCCAAATCCTACACACTGCACCTTTAAAGGAGCTCAGACTTACATTTCTTTTTTACCGTTAACAATCATTTCAAATGCCATACTGTATATGCAACATTATATTACTGTAAATGAATGAAAGAGGCCCCTGCAAATACCATATTACCAAAAATAGACCTTCAAAAGGGCAGAAGTCAGTCTAAAGGATATTTAAATTTTCACTATGTGGAAGGAGTGACCTACAGTACTAAATGACATAACTATTTCTGATTTTATTTGTTTCAAGATGTGTAGTTTGGTCACTTAATTAATTAATTAATCAATCAATCAATATTTGACCTTTATTGCATTCAGTCCACACGGCTATCCTGTAATATATAACTCAAATTTAACTCTAGCTCATCATCAACCAATGTGTGCTCTAGCTAATAAACTGTAGTGTATGGTAGAAGTCAGCAGTAGTGCTGTATTAGAAGATGATGGGACCAGCTGTGGCACGTACTTCTACGTGTTTACTACAGGATGGGTAAAAAGGTCAATGTGGGGAAAATGGTGGTCACACCGCTCAGAACTGCTGCTAATTGCTCTCTAAATGCTCCATATGAATGACTTCACTAATGACACTAAATGGCATTTCAGCAGCACTTTGCCAGCATGGTGAAAAGAAACGATAACTGTAGAGTTTGTTTCCAAAAAGCTGACATTTGTATTTAATCCAGCGCTTCAGCAGCTTACAGTAAACAACAAAAAGTGTACACACACTTAAGAGAGACAAAAAATAAACTTCTTGATAAATATATTTGGTATTTCTGGTTATTTACCAAAAGGATCCATATCAAAGGGGGACTTCAGGTATTTTTCATGCACACGGTAACACTCACACAGACCATCTTGACTGAAATAAACTGAAATATTTCTGCCTCTCTTGGGCTACTCAATTACCGGCGCGCCTGCACAGCTGACACTAACTGCACCTTACAGGGAAATATTGATTTTGCAAGTAAAAGGCACTCAGAGAAAAGCGAACTCAAAAGCAAATTGACCACAACCACTTAAGCAACGGAATAGTTTCATTCCAAAACCATGGATATTTATTTAAGTTTGACTAAAAAAATACAATCTGAAATTTATTTGTGAATGTTTAAAAAAACCAAACATGTTTCTGTCCTTTAAAAATAACTATAATTACAACCCATAATGTGCTTCACTGTAATAGAAACTGTCACTTTGTTTGTGTTGTTCAAAATGGCAGATGTCTCATTTTTGGAATGAAACAGTTAGAATTAACACTCACAGCAAAACACTTGAAATCATTACAACCAGAGAGCTATTAGAACAGAAATAAAAAACGATAGTGTAACTGCCTCAAATACAAACATACTCTATGTCTAAAGTTGCTCTGTATACTGAAAATAGACAATACATAAATAGTCTTTACAGTCTGTACAAGGATGCTCATAAGACACTCACTGTTGGAGGTACATTCAGAAATGTGGCTACACTCTTAGATAGACACAGTACCTACAGCATTTATGATATGTCATTAAGAAGAATACATAGTATTTCAGAACAAATATGTGTGCACACGAATGAACACATCAATACTGCAAGGGATTATCTTTGATCATCTTGGGTTTTATGAGCAAAGCGTCAAAGGACATGGAGGAAGAAGAAGCGCGGAGAGACCAAGCGGAATAGCAACCCGATCTCATGGGAAGGCGTATAAATAGCACGATATTACAAGGACATTCTCTGTGTCATGAGGACGCATTTTAGGCTTTTCGCGTGTCATTTGTACACCACGCAACAAAACTACTGTAACGTCCGCAGTTAGGTTTAGGCAACAAAACCACTCACTTAGGTTTAGGCAACTAAAGAACTTGGTTAGGTTTAGGAAAAATATCATGGTTGTTCTTAAGTAACTAAGTAAAATATGTACGGAAACAACATAACATAACTTTGGTAACGTTCGCAGTTAGGTTTAGGCAGCAAAACCACTCACTTTAGTTTAGGCAACTAAGCCACTTAGTTAGGTTAAGCAAAAAAGTTGTTCTTAAAATAAGCACGTAGACTAAGTAAAATATGTACGGAAAGAATGTAACAGAACTTCAGTAATGTCCGCAGTTAGATTAAGGCAACAAAACCACCTAGCTTGGTTAAGTAAAAACGTCATGGTTGTTATTAAAATAAGTACATAAACTAAGTAAAATACGTACAAAACAACGTAACATAATTTTGGTAACGTTCGCATTTAGGTTTAGGCAACAATTCCACTCACTTAGCTTTAGGCAACTACACCACTTAGTTAGGATTAGTAAAAACGTCATGGTTGTTCTTAAAATAAGTACGTAAACTAAGTAAAATACGTACGGAAACAATGTAACAGAACTTCGGTAATGTTCGGAGTTAGGTTTAGGCAACAAAACCACTTAGTTAGGTTTAGTAAAAACATGATGGTTGGGCTTAAAATAAGTATGTAAACTAAGTAAAATACGTACGGAAACAACGTAGCATAACTACGGTAACGTTCGCAATTAGGTTCAGGCAACAAAACCACTCAGTTCAGTTTAGGCAACTAAACAAGTTAGTTAGGTTTAGTAAAAACATCATGGTTGGGCTTAAAATTAGTCCATAAACTAAGTAAAATGCGTACGGAAACAGCGCAATATAACTACAGAAAACACTCCACTAACGTCACTAACGTCACTAACGTAACAAAAAAAAAACCAGTCTCGAACACTGGTTGAAAGTCCTGTGTTTTTGTTGGACCCCCAATCACCTCCCCTCCCGCCCACCATAAGCAGTCTTTCTCACTTCTTATTCTACGTCACTAGCTCTGAGCGTAGCATATTTACGTCAGTACAGACTACATGGCGTGCACATGACATGCGAAAATCAAGAAAGGTGTTCTTATTGCACGCTCAATACTTTGCGCATTATCGTGTCTTTCATACACCTTTTCGTGCGACCGGGCTGGGAATAGATTAAGTGTAGCTTTGTTGTGCACAGACACACATACAGTACACATTTCTACAGCTGCTGCTCCACATGACAACTGTAGTCGCAACTCCATGCAAAAAAAAAAAATCATCAATCAAATACAATAACATCGCTACAGCTGACGAGAAGCTGCTGGGTCTCACATCAACAGCACATCACCTGCTGCTGAAGACCATACACTATCATTGTTACTGTGGGTAACACACTGCTACATTTTGGATCCACAACTAAGATTTTGCTCTTCCTTCAAGGAACAATTTACAAAGAACCGTCTGATAGCTAGTTGGTTAAAAAAAACATCTGCTTTAGAGTCATCATTCTAGTGTATGGTGTTCAAGAAATGACAATATCCAGGACAAAGGCAATAAGACACAATAGCTACAATACCACTCTGTTATGCAGCTAACCCGATCCACGAGGAATGACAAGTTAAACCTCCCTGTGCCCAGGGAAGAGTTAACTTAATGCCCATTTCTCATATCCAGTCGCCTATATAGACAATAGTGTAAATCCCTCCTTGGAGAGTGGAGGGTAAAGAGAAGGAAAAACTGTTTTTCCTTCAATGCTCAAACCTAAATGTCCAGTGTTGTTGCCTCTGTTCGGCTCAGCAGGAGGCGAGGATCAGAGTAATCAGGCTGCTGGGCGCTTTGTCTTTGTCGGTGTTGTGTTCACTGAAGCACGTCTGTAATGGGAATTTCCTTGTCACACAATGTCCTCTGTGACAGGTACAACAGTGCTGGGGAGAGCAATTTCACGCGCGGGTACTGAAAATGCAGGCCATTACTTTCAAAAGCTTAATACTTCACGGAGGAGTGGTGCTTTTCTATTGATCCGGCACAGCTGGATCGTGTTTTTGGGCCACAAAGCTTGGTGGCGGAAAGAAAAAAAACTTGTTGACCTTTTGTGCCTGATTACACAAAATCCGACTGCAGACGGAAACATGGAAGAGAGAGTGCATGTGTAGAGTTATTCACTCTGGGAAAATGTGTTGAGCATGTTAGCTTTTTTGCGTGATTTTGCCTGATTCACTTTTGTCTAATGAGTGCACTGGAGCAGCTGGAGGCTTTCGTGCAAGAGGGCACCTCAACTGTGGTTTTGTGGGGAGGGGAAATCCTGTTTCATTTACCTACAAGCTCCTCTATTACACTTCCCTTGGTAGGAAGAACCATCGTCCCTCTGTAAAGCCAATTGCACAGTTAAACCAGCATGTACAAACACAAAAGTCTGACAATTTCTTAAAGACTGTTGCTCTGGAGAATTCTAACGTATGCTGATCCACATGTTCTTCTCAGGCATATCTGTTCATAGATAACATCTGATGGCTGTCCCACACATGCACACCTCTTTAGGGAGACTGTGCGCTGTCAAGCTGCAGATAGAGGACCAGGAAGTGTTAAATAACTATTCCTGTGGGGACTATCTCTCACGCATTTCCCTGACATAATAAGGAGCAATGATTTGTTGTGCGCTCTGGGCTCTCTGATCCTCAAGTAAATGGGAATTTCTAGTGTGACTCATACTTTACCCTGTGTATCTGCTCAGGATGGCAATGATGCTAAATTGGCTTTTTCTGAATACATGTCTGTCTGAGTCACAAAGTTTCCAGTAACTCTTCTACCCTCTTCACCGCTCTGTCCTAGTGCATAGAAGAAAAGCATGGATGTCCCTACATCACATTCTTCTTACTCAGTTGCCTTTCTCGTTCAAAAAGTCCAACTTGAAGTGCTCCGTCCTGACTAACAAGGAAGTCCGCCCTCCATCACAAAGTGCCCTGATCGGCGGTGAAGAATCCACTTTCCTTCTTTTTCTTCCTCCTCAGTCTGTGCGCCCTCCAGCAGACGGCCGCCACGAGCAGCATCACCACGCCGGCGCACAGCAGCACCACCGACACCACTTTGGTCTGGGGCAGCGTGTTAAATTTGAACGTCACCCCGGTGCCCGCCATGCCGATCACTAGCGATATGACGCCGAACGGGAACACGCAGCGGTACCAGGACTTTTCCGTCCCGCCTGTAGCCTGTGCGAGTCTCTCCAGCGTGGGGAGAGACTCTGGAGGTTTGGCTGGGTCTCTTCCAACACTTCCTTCCCCTCCTCTTCCTTCTCTGGCCCCGCAGCCATTCAAACCCTGGTTCTGGTTCTCGGAGTCCTGGGGTAAGGTGTTGGCCTCGCTGCTGTTGCCGCAGTCCAGGTCCGGGTGAAGGACCTGGGGCTGGCGGCCTGAGGAGCAGCCCATCTCGGAGCCGCTGTCCTTGGGTAACGATGCGAGAAAGGCTGCCTGACGGCGGCGGTCCTCTCAGCGTGCGTGCTACTGGCGCTTGTGATGCTACAGGGGGGTTCTCTAAGGCTGCTCCTAGTGCTGTCAACGCCAGTGAGGTTGCCGCTGTTGTTGTTGCACTCAATACTTGCCAGCATGTGCCTGCAATAGGAGAGATGGAGAGAGAAGAGCTGAAAATAGAGTACGAGATGAGATGAAAAATATTGTTAAAACACAAGACCTAGAAGAAAAAACATCAGCTTATAAAAAAAATGGTAAAAATAAAGAGAAGAAAGAGAAAGAAAACACAAGGAAGAATATTTATTTTTAGCCTCACACACAGCTGCAAAGAGGATGCACTCACCCTGTATTTTCAGTGTCCATCAATAGGTGAGTTTTCAGTGCAGCCTCGTCTCCAGAGCTGCTCGTGGCAGCAGCAGCAGCAGCAGCGGTGTGTGTGTGTCTGGTGATGTTCACAGACTATATAATCACCGAGGGGAGAGGGAGGGGCTTACGGGAAGTGGTAGACGGGATACGAGGCTCTGATTGGGCCCCCTCGGCAGAGCGGTTTCATGGAGGAGGGGGTGTGAGGTGAGGTTAACTATTCAGCGGTCTCATTCAGTGATATTAATTCATTATTTATAGAGTGACTGAGGAATTGGAGACGTCCCTCAGGTAGCGGCTGGTTCCGGGTCCGCTGTCGGCTGCAGAATCAAAACGACGCTGGCAGAGAGCAGAAAAGATGCAACATTGGGTAGAACTAACATCACTGCAGTTTTTACCACAACATGCTGTCAGCATTGATTTGCTGTCACACACATTATTATGTGAAAACCTCCAATAACCCCAGCTTTTCTTTTGCAAGGCTGTGCAAGATTTCCACCTCAGGGTGATGATACAATATAATTACTTTTAGGTGGAAACCTTGTATCTCCAAATTGTCACCATCTCAATGTGAAAACCAGGCTTGTCCCCAGCCTGAGGGTTGACACATTTTCTAAACTCATAAAGATGCATGACATGTAATTAGTGAAGATTTACCCAAATTGTAATTAAGGGGTTTTCACATGGCAACAGCGATACGTGATTCAGGATTTAAATGAAAACATCCTCACCACGTTAATTGAAAACATGGCTCCTCCCGCTCCTCTTCCCGTTGCCATACATCATGTGCGTCATCCGTGTTCCCCTGCACAAAGGCATGACAGCTATCCTTGTCACGGTCGCCGTCCCCGTCACATTTCCCCCATATATGCCCCCTCGTTGTTGGCGCTCCCCTTTCTCCTCTCAAACAATGACAGTGAGACACATGAGCTAATGCCACGCATCCCCGGGGACAGCTCGTATCACCGGTAATAGAGCACACAGTGCATCGTGCACGTACGATGACATATATAGTCTCCACGATTTTCCTCTATCTCGAGGCTATGAAATTTCCCAATCCACAAGATCTGCCAAAATTATCCCATGTCTGATTTTGCCTGATATCTCGCAGGCACAGCTGCTCTGAGGGAACAGTTATCACATCGGTTGGGTTAAGCCACAGTTTTCTCTTAGTGAAGCCCTGAAAAAATTGCAAAGGGTAAGAGGAACTAATATTCAAGCAGAAACCATCCTGGGTGAATATATTGAATTTAGGGCTGTCAATCGATTAAAATATTTAATCGCAAATTAATCACACATTTTTTATCTGTTCAAAATGTACCTTAAAGGGAGATTTGTCAAGTATTTACTACTAATCAATATGGAACATGGGCAAATATGCTTGCTTTATGCAAATTTATATATATATTTATTGTTGGAAATCAATTAGCAACACAAAACAATGACAAATATTGTCCAGAAACCCTCACAGGTACTGCATTTAGCATAAAAATATATGCTGAAATCATAACATGGCAAACTGCAGCCCAACAGGCAACAACAGCTGTCAGTGTGTCAGTGTGCTGACTTGACTATTAGTTGCCCCAAAATTGCATGTGATTATCATGAAGTGGGCATGTCTGTAAAGGGGAGACTCGTGGGTACCCATAGAACCCATATTCATTCACATATCTTGAGGTCAGAGGTCAAGGGACCCCTTTGAAAATGGGCATGCCAGGTTTTCCTTGCCAAAATTTAGCGTTATTTAGCCTCCTTCGCGACAAGCTAGTATGACATGGTTGGTACCGATGGATTCCTTATGCCACTCTAGCTTTAAAACTGAGCCCCCTACAACCTAAAAATCGCAAGTTGCGTTAATGCGTTGAAGAAATAAGTCGCGTTAAAACAAATTTGCTTTAAAGCATTAACTTTGACAGCCCTAATTGAATTTATTATGCAACTCCTTTAATGCTGATAACCACTACACAAACGGCTGTAATGATATTTCTTTGAGTTAAATTTGTAAGTAGTGAACATTGTCATTGTTTGTACCTGGAAGTTGTGAAAGGCATTGCTTTATTTTTTCCAGAGTAGTTAAAAACATTACTTTATTTGTCACTTGTCACATTTTGGACTGCGAACCACCGATGACACTGATGACAAGCAGAAATTAGTGGGAAATCCCACAGAATCCGTCAATGGGAGCTCTTTATTTAATTTAATTTTCCATTCACTGCCCGTGGTCTCGCTAAACTGGTACAAATGAGATTTGTTTACTGACCTTGAACAAGGGATATCGCTCCTCAAGCAAAAAAAAAAGATTCTAGAAATCCCTTCCTAGGTAAGACGGAGACTTTTCAACTTCACACCTGTTTTGAATCAGCACTGCTACTGTATGATAATAGGCCCTTTTCACAGCAGACTTTTTTACTTGGCATAGCAGGAAAAGCACCGGTGTAATTAATAGCATTAATCATGGTTAAGTTCTATTGAAATGTCCCAGTATGCCATGCCAATCAGCCAGTATCAATAATACAGGGCACAGGGCACTGAAACTGGCACGCCAAAACGAAATGCGGTCATTAATAATGTATAATTAATTACAGCTGCGCTTTTCCTGCTATGACATGCCAAATTGTTTGTAGTGAAAAAGATCTTCTGAGGCCAATCAAGCTCGGATTACCTGGTAGGCTATGGCTAATAGTTTAATGCTACAAGAGGTGATGGAACTTTACAGGTTTAAACAGGTGAGTTTATTTGAAGAGTCCAGTTTTAATCAAATAATCATAATTTCATCTCACATACTTGAGTCACTGCTTATAATTTACTTATGATCAGTTCTTGTTTAAATACTCAACAGTGCTTGTGAGTAGCTAGGCAACTGTAGATCTGCTACATGTAATGCTACATGTAATGATGCTACTAGTTGGGGTAGTGTTGCTATGGTAGTGGTGACCAAATGCCACATTGTTATGAAAAAAATCTGTCACACTGGAATGATCCAGCAAAAACAATTCACTATAATGACATCCATGGTCTGTGGTCTATTGGACATCGATTTTGGAGGTCCTTGACATGAAAAAGTTTGAGATTGCTCTCAAAATCTGTGTGCTGGATTTCTCTAACTTTGATTTATGTCAATCGCTCGCTTTATGCTCCTCTGGGAAGCGGCCGGGCAAAACAAGCTAAATAAATTAGCAAGTAAGTAAGTAAATATTTATAATAGTATGCATATTTATAATATTTTTATTGTTCAACATAGGCCATTGTAGTAGAGACATTAAAATGATGACAATAGAATAGAAATAATTTTGTTTTACTTTTGTATGGCACTTTGTAGGTGGACGTTTTACTGGCGTCCTGTAGCTGCTTTCAGTCCAAAATGGTGAAGGCGTAGCTCAGGTGCTTGGCACTGATGTTGCAATAGTCCAATTGGCTTTCACTTCGTATCAATGTACATTCTTTGGTCGTAGGCCTAAGCTAATTTTTCTGCATAGCTTGTAGCCTAGCAAGCTACTATCAACAAAAGTGTTGCTGTATCTTAACTACCTCCAAAGAGGAGTAGCTAGCAACTTTGCTAGCTAGTTTCAAAGCAGCTTCCCCAACGCTGAAGGTAATGTTAATACTATACTGTAGGTTTTGTTTAAGGAGGGTTTCTCAGTGGCTAGCATAGCTGCTAACAGACGCTAACTTTCATATTGAGAATACACCAAATTGTTACAGTTTAGTGTTAGTCCCATGTTCCTGCTCAATATTCAAATTCAACTTCTCAATCTCACAGTGGACATGTTGACTGATGGCATGAATCACAGCTGTGTCTGACGAGGCTTGCCGGCACACCTGGTGGGGATCATTAATGTCGTTAGCTACACCTGTGCTTTTCCTGCTACAGGTCAAAAAGTCCACAGTGAGAGAGGTCTGTGATTCATACTGTGATGACAGCATTGCTGTAGTTCCCCTCTACTTTATATGAAATGATGTTAGTCTCGGGTTTTGCTGGTGGTGAGGTAGCTAATGGGTCTGTGCCTCGGCACTAATTAGCGCTAGCGAAGCAGAAAGCACACTGAGTACCTGAGTTAGTCCCTGTGAACTCACCATGACAATGACAGATTGACTTATCTCATATTAATGTGGAACCAACACAGTGTATGGCATTGTGTGAGACCTTGGCAAATGTCCCTTGTTGTTGGATTAAAAGCATCCCAAGTTCATCCGAAGGTAAGACAGTACTTTTTCTATTCTAGCTGTTTTGCTTGCATCATAACGTGCAGTAGCGTATGCTCAATTTTAGAGCCGTGACTCATTTCATTTTTTCATTCTGTGGTTGGTTGTGCTAATTATGGCATTAGCAGTCTCCAGTGTTATTACTGCAGTCTGGGATATTCATCTTGGATTCTCTGCTTTTATTGTGTTAGCACTTTAACTGGAGATCTTGCTGGTCTTGGAACCATTATGATATAATGTGGGTGTAATCTTATTGTTGAAGTCTGGTTGAAGATGGTTATTAAAATATTACACTGGCGCTATCTTTGCCATTCGTACACCAGCAATGTTTTTTTCCTGGCTATAAGGAGTATGTTGATGCTTTTTGTTGTCACTCGTCTTGATGACATCCCATCTGGCCTGAAGCTGAGGTAAACCGGCCTCCGTAAAACATCTGCAGGTGTTGACAGAGCGGGAAGGAAAATGCAGCTAATCTGCAGTAAAAATGCTGACCATGTTGTAATTTAATGGACCTTGTCTGACGCATGTTTTTAGTTAATTTCTGGTAACACAATAGTGAATGTCCTGAAATGCCCTAACGTCTCTTTCCAGACAATAATTGTCTCCATTCTTGTCCCACAGAGGAGCCTTTAGTAAAGCAAAGGCTGAGGTAATCTGGTGGTGGAATCGCTTGTGAAAGCACTCGCAGTGAAGGTGATATTGTGCCATTACCTCGACGCAGCATAAAGGCTAATTTGTGTGCCGCAGGTTGTTGTGTGTTTGTGTGTGTCTTTGTTTGTGGAAGAAGGTCATACTAATAACAGATAGCAGCCTTCAATAATGGATAGTGTGAGTGTTTCATCACACATGGTGGAGGGAAAAAAACTGGAGGGAGGAGGAGGAGGAGGAGGAGGAGGGGGAGGACTGGATGAGAGCTATAGAAAGATCTTACACGCAACTGGCCGCTGTGATGCCGTCACCCGTTCACGCTCGGCAACAATGAGGAGCTTTGTGCCGAAGATAGGCATGCACAAAAACACACACCCACCCACACACACATGAAACCGCCCACCGTACACACATAGACACAAACGCAGTTTCCACGTGGGTCAGTGGAGCTTGTGATTGTTTATCAGGAGGTGAAATGAACAAAGAGAATATCTCAGTGGCGGAAGTTGGAGCAGTTGTGGTTAGAATATGGTGTATGTGCATGTGTGTGTGTGGGTGAGCTAATGAATGCATTGTTGACAGCAGTATTTATTTTCATTTTTAAAAATATGTATTTGTTCAGATTATGTAATTATGTCATGATTTGGAGAGAAAATAGCTTTTTTTGTATTGTATTTTCCACGTCAAACAGCCTGAGCAGAATACTACAGGGATAGGAGTGACACAGTACTGTACACGGTACTGCTTAATCAGCTTGTTTACATGCACAAATGGATTAAGGTAATATTTCAAATAAGGTATTTATTCTGTATAATATGGTTTTAACTTGAGGCACAAAAGAGATTTACATGAATTTCTCTCTGAGGGGATTTGAGGTATCTTAAAGGCTAATAGGGAATAAAGGTTTGAGAGGAAATTAGAAGGACTTATTGTTAGCTCTAACAGTAGAACCGTTAATATATCACCTTATAAACGTGTTATTCTTCATCCACGGCTAGCCATGCTCACCTGGGACCTATTTTGGTGAGTGTGCAGAATCAAAACACAGGAAACCAGACTAAACTGTTGCCTTATGGGATGAGTAATTAGAAAGATGGAAGAGTAGGGCTGTAAGTAACATCACTTTGATTACAGAACAATCCTTTAGTCTTTAGGCCGAATAAATGACACAACAATGCGAAATATTCGCCTGCAAATATTATTTGTCTAGGGCTTTTTATTGGGAAAGGTAAGAACAAAATGAGTGATCTGGTCTGTGCTGCCTTTGTTGAAAACAGTAATAAAGTTTGCTGTCTTGGTTCGGACTACGGAGCCTCCATGATGTTGTTTTATAATCCTTATAAATAAAGCCGCAACTCAACCCGCTCCGCACAATGTGATTGGTTGATGCCTTTATTCGCGGTGTGAAAGCTCAGAAAAATCAACCACGTTCAGAAAAAAAGTCACTTTTTTGCTGCATAATATTAGCGTTCTGCGTGAAAGTATTCATGACAAACACTAACAGCTAAACTTAGAGCACTTTATTTTACAAAAGGACAGAATGTTTTATTTTGTAGCTGTATTGAAGCAATTTCATCGATTAAAAAATGAATAGTGCAACGTGTTATTACATCAAATTCATTGATATTTATTAAATTCTGAATATTTTCTTTTGAATTGTTGACATTTTATTCATCCACCACATGATTAGACACCTTTTCTGATGACAAAATTTGCTTCAATTCTAAAACACAGAATTCAGAAAAAAAATACAAAATTAAAACAGAAAACACCAGAATTTGGAAAAAAATAAATCAGATTACATAGGGCCCTACCTTTAGGATACCTGAGGCAGTTATGAATGAGAGGTGTTAGAAGGTATGGGATGTTGCTGTCAGCTGCGTCCCCATCAGGGTGACATTAATGTGATTTTAATTGAACATCTTGCCGATTACGTCTTTAATGAAGAGCATCAGAAGAAGATTATGGGATGACGGAGGCATATGTGTACACTGTGAGTATGTGCATGCATATGCATGTCTGGTTGATTTGTATTTGTTCACACCCAGACCAGCAGCTTTCTCTCCTGTTTGATCCCCCCGCTCTGTTGGGAATAAGCCAGCATTCAGTCTCTCCAAACAACCGAATCGGCCATCACGACATAAAAATATTTTTTCCCTGTGGCGGGGGCTTCTGCATGGCTCAGGGCCTTCCAGGAGGACGCTTGATGGAAGGATAGCATGCGTCAAAGCTGAGCAGGACGTGAGAATACTCTGCTCCAACACAACGTGTTGTATGTGGCTATAATAATGATTTGGCGTATTATTAATCTCTGAAGAAAGTCGAAGAAAATTTTAATGATCAGGTCATAAAACCTGAAAAGGGAGCAGCTTATTAGTTGTGAATTATGTCGGTGGTTTTTGTTCCTAAAGATGTGATATTGATTGAGAGAGCTATCCATCTTCATTTATTTGTAATCAGAGGATATTGTTGCTCTATTGATTAGATCTCTGAGAGGTGATATAATTATGCACAACTATCTATTGGACTAGAGAGGTTTTGAATTGTTGTGTCATTAGTATTGTTGAGTCTTATGGATGTCAGATGTTATTTGTCGTGTTTTTGAGTTTTTTCACTGAAGTAATGTATATTATACATTGTGTGGACCCAAGTAAGAGTAGCTACTGTCGTTGTTGCGGTAGCTAATGGGGATCTAAACAAACTGGATCTTGGTGCAGTGGCAGTGCTGCTGAGATGGCCCTTGGCAGGTTGACTATTGCCTTGAGGTTCATGCTGTCAGGCCCATCTGGCAGCGACCAGTGCCAAATCATGTCACCCTCGCTTATGCTGCCACCCACATCCTCATGAACACTATATGAGGATGTCACCACTCCAATTTCCACTACTTGTCCCTCTCACTTCATGCAGTCATCTCCTTTTCAGTAGTGTAACCTCAATGATGTGGCTTGGGTCACATGGGGTCACACTACTTTCTTAACATTGTTTACCTTAAAATGTAATTAGATTACAAATAAAGTTAACATTTTTGTCCTACCATGTTCGTAAACAATTCTTAAACAATTTTAAACAATATTTTCTCACTAGTTGCAGTTAGGGATGTCACAAGAACCGTTACTTCGGGACCAAGTTGATGCCGAAACTCTGAAAATGTGACGGTCTCAATTCTACAGTACCGCAGGTACCGTAGATACCTTCAGGACTTTAAACTAACGGCATCCTTTCATCCCTGGGATGATAGAAAATGTGTTTAGGACGCAGTAAACTCACAATCGAAGCACCCTATTTTTTCCCTGATAATGCTACATTGGGTTCTATGGGTACCCACGAGTCTCCCCTTTACAGACATGCCCATTTTATGATAATCAAATGCAGTTTGGTTCAAGTCATAATCAAGTCAGCACACTGACACACTGACAGCTGTTGTTGCCTGTTGGGCTGCAGTTTGCCATGTTATGATTTCAGCATATATTTTTATGCTAAATGCAGTACCTGTGAGGGTTTCTGGACAATATTTGTCATTGTTTTGTGTTGTTTATTGATTTCTAGTAATAGATATATACATACATTTGCATAAAGCAGCATATTTGTCCACTCCCATGTTGATAAGAGTATTAAATACTTGACAAATCTCCCTTTAAGGTACTTTTTGAACAGATGTGTGATTAATTTGCGATTAATCGTGATTAACTATGGACAATCATGCGATTAATCGTGATTAAATATTTTAATTGTTGACAGCCCTAGTAGAGGTACAAGTCCTTTTTAAGTAATTTGGGTGAACTGGCCCTTTAAGCTTACCAGGAATAGAAGGCCAAAGTAAAGTACTGTGGAGCACCATAACGTACCATGTTACACCAACACTGCACAGGACCATGTCAGAATAAAAATTCACATTTACATAATCATACAAAATAATGGTGCAAAATGTCAAGCTCTGTAATGTGTTGAACGCCACCGACAGAAACTCAAACCAGGAGAGCATCACAGCATCACAGCACAGCCCACACTGTTTAACAAGTGTGAAGTGCAGACACACAATGGCACTAAAGATGATGGAGGCAATATAAAGTCTGTGGATTACCTCTTTAAACTTTGTCTGAACCCACCTCCTCTTGTCGCCCACCTGTGCACACAGGGGAACAATGCTTATTTTATGCTAGTGTCCTTCCATTTGTAAGGTTGGGATTCCCTCCACCTCCGCAATCCACGTCAATAACTCTAACCGTAACGCTTTACTTGTAAGACACAAATGACAAAAAACTGAGAAAAATTATAAGAAATTCAAAGTGTAAGGGGGAGGAAACCACAGGAGGCTTCTAAAAAGACTCATAATAATAAATAATTTGATATAAATGAGGTTAGTACGGAGAGAAAATCATAGTAAATTAAAATAGGCTTGACACTGAATAACCCTGACGCAGAGAAGATGAATATTGACAGGGAGGCTGTTGTTGGTGAGAGCGTGTTCAGTTGTCAGCGTGTTTCTGCCAGGAGAGAAAAAGATAAGAATGACAACCGTGCGTGGGTGTTTGTGGGTGTCGTGTTACTAAGGAAATAAAAAAGTTTCAATTAGTTTAAATCTATAAAGAAAAGTCCACATTCGAAGCCGTTGAGAGCTGCATCTTCACCCGCAGCGTCGGTGGAAGGTGTTCCTGCAGAATCAGGTGGTCAAGTCGACCGTCATATCCGAAGGTGTTGCGTACGTAAGAGCCAACAACACCTACACATGTCACCTGTGACAAACAAGAAGGCACATGCAAGCTGCTTGAAAGCAACATTTACCAGATGTCCCCTTTCTGTCAGACAAATCAGAGGAAATTAACATTTTCATTGACCATCTGATAAAGAAAAGTCTCATTTCAAGAAACAGCCTAAGGGGGAATCAATCTGCTTTTCATCAACTCTGATTGCGGTTGTCAAGATGTTTGAGTCGAAACATTTAGGATTTAAGAAGGATACAGAAGCTGTGGATTTGCTGTCTTGGGAGATTCTCGGGTGACAGGTGTTCATTTAAATGTAACAACGTGTCAGCCAGTGCAACAGTGTGGCTCTCTGATGTGTTTTCTACAGCCCGGCCTCACCAAAGGGCGTACAAATGACATTGTAGGGTTTCTGGACAATATTTGCCATTGTTTAGTGTTGTTAATTGATTTCCAATAATATGTATATATATATATACATACATTTGAATAAAGACTCATATTTGTCCACTCCCATGTTGATAAGAGTATAAAATACTTGACAAATCTCCCTTTAAGGTACATTTTGAACAGATAACAAATGATTAAGTTTGCGATTAATCACGATTAACTATGGACAACCATGCGATTAATCATGATTACATATTTTTATGGATTGAAAGCCCTAGTACTAAGTGTCGCCTGACCACATCCGAAGGCAAAAAGGGTTTTAGGTTACTTCTTCATGATTGAACAAGTAGTCCATTTGAAACATACTGACCCCATAAATAGAAGGACGTGTGGTTCGATATACAGTAGACCAGTATCTTGTTTAGTAGACTGGAGAAGTAAGTTATAAAATGACTGATGAATTTAGCAGGGATTTAATTCCTCGTTTCTACAGGATGAGAAAGAGAAAAATCAGCTCCACCGGGTTACAGTGCTGACATTTTTAAATGTATAAATCTACAGGCCCTTCAGAGACCCTTGTCAAGTTAGTGTTACCTCTCTTTGTCTTAAAGGTCAGTCTTCTTTTGGACAGTGCTATTCACAGCGCGGACTATAAATTCTACATACTCATCGTCGGCCTTCGATGTCAGAGCCGCGAGGCAATTATGGTTTGGTTCTGCCGCCTTCATTTGATTAAAGGATTACTTATTGTTCCATTATGCGTTATCTTGTGGACGTGGAAATGAGAATCAGTGGACTCACCGATGAGGCTCCAGGAAAGTAAACAAAGCACACACACACACACAAACACACACATATTACACACACTCACGCAGACGTGGTCCCCATGAAATCAGTCCGTCTCCGTTTCTCTCCTGTCACTCACACACACATACACTCACTATGACTCATGTGAAACTCTAAATTTTAAACACGAATGGTCACGACTTGGATAAGGAGAAGCCGCGGGTGTCTTTAAGTGCAGGTCTGCAGCAGGGACACACACATTGACAAAGACGCAGTGTGTCCCTCACCACACACACATTGTGAGTAAATGATACTTAGGCCATCTTCGCCTGGATGCTGCTGCTTGTGTTTTGGACTAATTGGCTGGGTTTTCTGTCTTTTTTCTCTCCCTATTTTAGGCTTTAAGCTGACACTTTCACATAGTGGCTGAGTAAGCTTCATTATCGAAATCACAAACAACCCAAGCTGCGCAAACCAAGTGGTTTCAGAGCCACAGCGCCCTCATAGAGCAGGTTATCCACCTTATTAGACCTGCTGATTTGACATTCACTTAGTGTTGTGACTTTTAAAATAAACCCATCTCATTGGAAGGCGTATAAATAGACATTACAAGGAGATTCCGTGTATTATGAGAATGCATTTTCGTGTTTTCACGAGTCATTTGTACGCCTCTCTTTGTGAGTCATTTTTACGCCACTTAACAAAACTATGTAACGGCAGCAGTTCGGTTTAGGAAAAACATCATGGTTGTCCTTAAAATAAGTACGTAAACAAAGTAAAATACGTACAGAAACACATCACTGACGTAACTCCAAAATAACTCTTTGGGAAACAAACGCCGGTCTCGAACGCATTTTAACCTTTCCGTGTGTCATTTATCCACGCAACAAAACTACAGCAATGACCGCAGTTAGGTTTAGGCAAAAAAAAACACTTAGGTTTAGGAAAAACATCACGGTTGGGTTTAAAATAAGTATTTTTACATTGCAGTCAGTACAGACTACATTGCGTACAAATGACATGACAAAAGACGGTGTTCTTATTGCACGTGGTGTCATTCATACATCATGTAGTGCGACCCGGCTGTTACAATATACATTGAATATGGCATTTTTCTAGTGAATCACTCTTTCAGGTTGTTTCACAACGTTCCACTTGTACTTGCAGTAAAATAACTGTATGACCTGTCAACACACCTGCTGGTCATTAGGCTAATTAATTTAGGTTGTGGCGGTCTAAAGAACGCTCCAAACTTGCAGTAAATTTTGGCGAGGAAAAACTGGCATGGCCATTTTCAAAGGGGTCCCTTGACCTCTGACCTTAAGATATGTGAATGAAAATGGGCTCTATGGGTACCCACGAGTCTCCCCTTTACAGACATGCCCACTTTATGATAATCACATGCAGTTTTGGGCAAGTCATAGTCATTTTTTATGCTAAATGCAGTACCTGTGAGGGTTTCTGGACAATATCTGTCATTGTTTTGTGTTGTTAATTGATTTCCAATACATACATTTACATAAAGCAAGCATATTTGCCCACTCCCATGTTGATAAGAATATGAAATACTTGATAAATCTCCCTTGAAGGTACATTTTAATTGCGATTAAATATTTTAATCCATTGACAGCCCTAATATAAATACATAAGCATTATAAAACAGGAGAGAATCGTAAAAGCCATAAGACATAATACATAAAACAAAATTCAACAGTGCCTCCTTCATGTGAACTACAAAAACAAGGATTAACGTGTTTTTCTTGTTGAGTAGTGTTATGAAAGAAAGCTTCATGCGGTTCCTTTTTTACATTTACTGGCTCTGTAACGTCTACCTGAAGGTAATAATTTCTATTCAGAGTACAGAATGTGTGACGGGTCCTTCAGAATACTGTGTGTATGTCTGACAACAGTAATCTCATAGATAGTGTGAAGGGATGGAAAGTGTTTTTCATCATATTGTTGATTCTCGATTTTTAACTCGACTGTGAGGGTGTGTATCTGGCTCTTTAGCTGATAAATGCTCCATTGTTGTGTTGTTGTTGTTCACCAGCTAATTGCTGGATATGTCTGTCTGCCATGTGGTGCTGGACAAGTATCGTACAGTGGATTTATCAGAGCTTTAACACTGAAAGAAACAGCGGTGGGAGTGAAGTAGAACATTGTGGGTTGTTGTTGGTTCATCACTACGAGCGACACCGTCCACATTTGATCCATTATTCATGTAAAATATTGATTATAGCAGCTTCCAGTAAAGTCAACATTGTTTATTCATTTAAAGTCCAAAATCACAAATTTGTGTCAGAGTGCTTTACAATCTGTACAACATATAACATCCTTACACCCTCAGTGTGGAAAAGGAAAAACTAATAATAAGGGAGAAACCTAAGATATAGTGGAGTAATGTCTACCTGAGCAGAGAATGAAGTCACTCTCCCTCTGTGTGTGTTGTCATCCAAATTTTTCTGTGCTTTGTTTATGTAGCTCTGCCGGCCGTGCATGCCTTTTTAGTGCATGTGAGCACCTGCACTGCTCTAATACGGCGGATACAACGCCGTCCCAACTGACAGCGTCTTCACGGAAGCGTAGCACCCATCCTCCGGTTCCCCCTCAGGTAAACACTGTTATCACTGTCAGCACTGTTGCCGTTGTTTGCGCTGTTAGCCCCGTTAGCTGCAATCCGCCAGCTCAGCTGTCGCCATGTTAAGAGTCATGTGGAGGCAATATGCTCTGAATTTCGTATTGAAAGGAGCGACAGACAAGGTGGTCCCGAGTCTTCCGGTTTGTATAAGTTGTCACTGTAACACTGCAAAACAAACCTTAAAATACGCACATTGGTTTCAACAGTAGCTGTTCCAACAATAAACACACATTTCTTACACTGTGTGTAGGGGGAGACACATATACATACAGGCTTTCATGCAAACACAACCTGTGTCAGATACACAGAAAGACAGATAATGTATGTAGTGCATCTCCCTTCCTCTGGATGCCAAGCTCTGACCTGACCTCTTAAAGTCTCTTGTTTCTGTCCAGTTCATATAAAATATGATTATAGAATAGAACTTCTGGCTACATTATTTATCCTGCACATGAACACACACTGGCCATGTTGTGTATGGACCATCGTTATCTACTGTATGAACACAAATATTCAGGAGCATGCCCATTGATGCTTATGTTTTACTTCCCTTAGCTGTATGGCACAATGTAATCTGATATAATGAACTCAAACAGTTCCTAAATATCATATGCTAATATATAATCCATAAAGCATGCTGACAGGAACATTAGAAAGAGAACAGCACCACCTGCTGGTGTCTGAGGGACATTAATCTGAAGCTTGGATATTGACAGTGTATAATGTGAGGGTGAGTGTGGGCGTGCAGCCAGATACAGTTAGTGGGTGTTCGGTCCAAAAGGTCACCAGCTAGGAAAATGTGGGTGAGCAACATCTAGGGCTGAGGTGCCCTTGAGCAATAAAGCTCTAAACCTGCTGGCTCACTTCCAGTGAGCTGTGTGGAGCTTCTGGCATCAGAAACATTTTCCTGCATATCCGAATGTTGATTGAGAGAAAAAATTTTCAGGTGAGAGGCCAGAGAAACATGAAATTCATTATAGTTCCAAACAATTGCTTTGGCTCAATTCTTGAATGATAATTGTTTTTTTCAAAATAATAAGTTCAAATCTCTGAAGAGTTGTTCACAAGTGTGAATTTCTCATTCATTCAAGCAAATTGCACTTGTTTTTGGCACATGTGCAAAAGAGAGTGCAACAACCACTTGCGCATGTCTTGCTGATCAAAACCGATGAGTTGATTCTCAGTGAAATTGTCATCCTCTTGACAACTTCTAAACATTCTTTCATCGTTTGAGCCATCACATGCAAAATGATCCATTAGATTAACAAAATCTGTCAGACATGTATATTCCATAAATATCTATGACATGGTGTTATGTACTGTGAGGAGGTACAATCTGTTGTTTTCTTGCTTTACTTATTTTTGGCATGGCAACATTTTCAGTTCTGTGTATATGACTTTAAATGAAAGATCAAAGGTGAATTTTCTGTTTACAATACATGTAACACATTGCTACACAAATAAATGTACTGAATACATCCAAATGTGCATATCCCTTTTCTGTGTACTACAGTAGGCCTATTGACTTTCAGTAAACTTACCTCTGTTGAAATGAGAATCTAAAAAGCTCTGTGAGATACACAACAGCATTCAGCTAGACAAAACTCACATTCTGGTATAGTACAGTAAGAAGTCAGTTTCAACAAAAAATTAGAACAAAACAGAGATTTGCATATAAAAAACCTTTCCAGGGTTGACTGCCATTGTGAAAAAACATCTAAACATTTTGACCAGTATAGCTCACACGATGATAAAACAACTTTTCATTTTGGTAGCATTGGCCAATTTACTGACACAATTTTGAAGCATGAATGAAATGTTTACGGTGAGTTACTACCTTTTGCAAACATGCAATAGAGTTGTGATATCCAATGAAAGAGGTGTGACAATTGTAGTTACAGTGTAGAGAAAGTTGAGACTGTTTCGAAAAATTAGCCAAAGCGACTGAGAAAAACTGTAAAGTTAAATACAGTGAACATAAAATGTACCACAAAATGACATTAATGCCAATAATACAAGTTTTGAAAACCTGCAACAATGAAAAAAAATGAGGTAGTTCAGTAAAAAAAACTTTTACCTCCTCACAGCATGTAACACCATGTCATCTATATACATGTAGTCTGAAAGAATTTGATAATTGAATGGATAATTTTGCATGTGATGGCCCAAAGGATGAAAGAATGTTTAGAAGTTGTCACGAGTAAGACAGTTTCACTGAGAATCAACTCAGCAAGCCATGTGCAAGTGGTTATTGTGCAAATTGTAGACAATTGTACTTTTTCTTTTGTGCCAAAACACTTGAAAGAATGAGAAATTCAAATCTTTTGTGAACAACAAACTAATTGTTCGGAGATTTGAGCTCAGTGTTTTGAAAACAATAATTCTCTTTGGAGAATTGAGCCCAAAGCGAATGAGAAAAACTGTAATTGACACAGTGCAACTTAGAAAATCAAACTCAGGATTCTAAACGACTTTGAAGCGTTATTGTAGATATCATTCAAATTAACATAGTTTGAAAAGAAAAGGCTCTCATTATATTATACAGTGCATGTAGCGTCAGGGTTGTATGAGTAAAGGAGTGACTTTCTCTAGTCAGGAAAAACTTTATTTCACGTTGAAGGGTCTTCTGACTGTGACGGATATTTTAGTAAACAAAAGAGGGACCAAAGATGAATAAGAAAAAAGTTTGTTTGCCGGCCAAGGACGTGTTTGTTGGCAAAGACAAGAACAAAAATGCTCCATATCCAATTTCTGTCTGCCAGTCACCGAGCTATTTAAAACAAGCTCTACACCTCAACTGACTTTTACAATGTCAAAAATATTTTAGGATGGAATATCCCTTTAACAAATCTATACCTGCAAAATGTGTGTTATATTCAAATGTGCATGCGTACTTTCAAGCTCTTCCACTTGTACCGCTGGTTGTTAATTCCACCCCAGCTACAGGAAGGTGAGCCGACCGGTCCGTCAGTAAAATGAAACCCCTTCAAAACACGGCGGCTGAAATGGAGCGCCGGCGGGTTATCATTACTGATAATAATCTGATGAAGCAAGTTGAGTCACACTCGCGGAGAGCAGTCTACTTCAGACGGGGTTAATAGCTCCATTTGTATCCAGCTCTTTTTATGCACGTTGTTACTAAAATGCACAACACATACAGTATTGATAAAAAAAAGAAAATCGTTATAGAGCATGAGAAGAGGGTTTCCGAGCAAACCGCTCTGAAAAATAAAACATGGCAAAATGTAAGACTCAGTAAAAGCAAAAACGCCTCAAGTTGTCAATCAGCTTGTTTTTTTAGTGGCTCAGTACAAAAAAAGCTCCAAAGTGAAGATAGCAACACGAGTCTCTGGACCACTAACATTTACCTAAGTGGTACCAAAAACCTAATTAGGTGTCACTGTGGGTGCCTTAAGGCCTCTGCTGCATAATTAAAACCATAACTACTATTTTGGACAGAAGCCTATGAAATATAATAGCTCTAAACATTAAGTAGCCCATTTTGCAAGAAGGCCCATTACACCAATAATGCCACCTCTTCCATTAAAGGATCACGTCGTACTGTGGTTGAAACTCTTTTCCGTAAATTCTCTGTAACCTCACACTCACCTGGCTCACTGCTAATTTTCCTCTGGAAATAGAAAAGCACTTAAAATTCTCTCCATCCATTTACCTGCTTTTTCTTTATGCGGGATCACTGGAGAGCTGCAGCTGATCCCAGCATGCATTGGGTGAAAGCAGCCTGGACTGGTTGACAGGCCACGACAGAGCTCAAAATACAGTTTTGAAGTAGGAGAGCCCGCTGGTTCCTGCTGGTTCCTGCTGGTTCCTGCTGGTTCCAGAGGTGTTCTTCACCATTCTATATTTCCAGTTGTGTGCACATCTCTGTGATGATGTTGCATAGAAACCCGTCTGTATCATATAGGTTTATGTTATGGCCACCAGTTTGAATTATTTCAACTTTCTTTATGAGAAATCATATTTTGTCCGTGAGTTCAGCCTGTCGGACGGGTCTAAATACTACAATACCCCTGAACCTTGACTGCCGTTGCTATGGAGAAAAAGCCAGTCAGAGGTGCAAATCACAGCAGAATTCAAAACGCTTTGTGAACAAAACACACCACCATACATGCATTTACTGAATTCATCCAAAATTATGTGAAGTAACGTAAATTGATTTAAGCTGCAGAATTGTTTTGGCCGAAATGCACCTTGGGAGTCGTAGTTTTCCTTAGTTACAGTGTGAGTTTTTTCGTTGGTTTGTAATTCTGGGTTTGATTTTTGCAGTGTTACAATGTTGTCATGGGCAAATTCCAGGCTATTGTGTATGTCGTTTACTTCTCTGTGTAGTGATACGAGAAGATCCAGTTTTTTCGTTTATACTGGCCAACAGACTAACCTCAATTTCCGTGGTTTGTAGATCGTCAGTTTTTCCTTTTTGATGGGTTTCCTGAATCCGGGTCCGTGTTGTTTTGCAGGTGGTGATAGTGGTCGATGAAAGCTTCCTGGTCCGTTAATAATCCTCCACTGTAAAGTTATTCTGTTTTGTGTTGGTAGGAGCAGAAGGAATATGGATGTGATCTGATCCGAAATATGGTTTTATTCCTTAGAATATACTGTGTTTGTTTTAGTTGTTGCTGTGCTTCCCAGCAGTAGGGCTGTCTGTTTTCTTGGGAGGACAGCATCCATCTGGTTGCAGGACTGATCGCAGGTCCGTGATGCTGATAACTGGAGCGTATTCAGCCCCAGTACACACCACCAATACCACATTTGGCAGTCATGTACTTACATTTGCTGCCAGAACACAGCTGAGTGCACCAACACCACGCCATAATTAGCATAACTGCTCTTAAACAGGGAAGCTACACTCATGAAGGTATTTCGAATCAGTAATGATGCGGATTAATTAATAGACTAGCTGTAACAGCATACATTATGTCATTTAAAAATGTATTACTCAATGTAAGGCGAGACTAATTAAGCCTACTAATTATACAAATATGTCTACATGTACAATCTACATATCTGTGTATGTGTGTGTAGTAGTAGACATGTCTCTGTCTATCTCAATTTACTTTAACTTCGCCTCAGAATCATGTGTTGTGGTGTTTATTGGGCTTAATAACAGACTGTGGCACTCGTTCTGACACAACAACATCCCAGTGGTTTCAGCTTTATATAGCCCTCATCATCCCTTACAGTGTCTCCTATACTGATTAGCATGCTGTGCACTGTGGGGAGATGATTAGTAGTTAGTGACTGTGATATGGTGTTTTTCCAGGTCATCTGTAATTACTGTACAAGGTGCTAAGTGTGTGAAATCAGCCTGTCAGCACTAAGCTCCGCGTCTACGGCTACAGCAGCACCGCTTCTCGCTGATGACGATATAGGATAAAATCACCTGGGTGTAACGGGTAATTTACCTTTGTACAGTGTAAATGTCTTGTTTTTCCTCTTCCTTCACATTGTTTGTAATGCTCAGAGAGCAGTAGTTGGACAAACAAGGACTTACTTTCCTAGCAGAAGCAGCTGTTGAGTCCTGCACAGTTTGAAAAACAGCTTTCACTTTAAGACATAATCCATCTCAATAAACATGAAGACTTTATTGGCTTTCAGATGTTGCAATTTATGGTAATTTTATTATGTTTCATACATCACACCCACAGTTAAATGGGTTTCATGTAAGGGGCAACCTCCGCTTCTGAAAAGTGAAGTGCCTTAAACTTGCTTTCTTTCTAATAGCCAGCAGGGGGCGACTCCTCTGTTTGCAAAAAGAAGTCTGATTGTATAGAAGTCTATGAGGAAATGAGCCTACTTCTCACTTGATTGGTTACCTCAGTAAACATTGTAAACATGAGTTTATGGTCTCAATCACTAGTTTCAAGTCTTCTTCAATACAACATGATGTTCATTTAGTAAATTATGGTCCCATTTAGAGTCAAATAGACAACAAAAACCGCCTCCATCAAAGATTGGAAGGGATAACAATAAAGTTAATAAGAAGAATTTGAATTTCTCTCCCTCTTTTTATCCATCTCGTCTCTCACTCTGCTTTGTTTTCCAAGCTTCCTCTCTGTATTTCTAAAAAAATAGCTGCATCTCGGTATGTTTCCTTCGTCAATACTCCGGAGAGTGCGTTCTCAGAAGCTGAGTCTCGCCTCAGTTGGTGATAAAAGTAGATTTCCCGCTTGCTGAAATAGTAACAGACAGAGATAGCGAGGGTATCGGGATGGAGTGGGTTGTCTCTGAGATACAGATACAGCTGTTTAAGAAAAGCACTCAGCCCAGCCCGCCCACATAACTCTTTGTTTTATCCTCATCCATCATGTTGGCTTTTTATTAAAAAGGAAATGATACATTTACGTTCAATTTTTCAGTTTTTATCGCTAAATCATATGTCAAGGGAGGCAGTAACATTTCCCTGATAAACCCACATACCCTTTTCCCTTCAATAGCTCTGTATAACATCCGTTTTTCAAAGCAATTTCAGATCAATGATTTAGAAAGAGACCAGCAGCTGAAGATGAGCAGTCATGGTTTGATACAGTTTCCACGACTCAGAAATAACAACCTTCTAATAGCAACTGTTAGTATGTCATCTTCCATTACTCTGCAACGTGGCTGTCTATCACAGTCACAAAGAGAAGCAAAGGGTACAGCACTCTAATCACTCTACATTGACTTTTTAGACCAATTTCTATAGATGCAATGCAGGAATTAGTCAGTAGATGGCACCAGCGCCCAGTTTTTAAATTTTTGGTTGATGATAACAGCACTGAAACATGTATAGTCCTGACTTCACAGAATGATCCCATCCCATTAGCTTGACCTGTACAACACAAATCAACACCAGATTTTTTTGTATAGATATATTTATTGGGAATTTAAGAAGTAGAACATATGCAAGTGTGCACTACAACTATCAGCACATTCCCTTTTTTTATCATGACAATTAACACAATTTAACCCATCCTTAGGAGCAGTGAGCTGCCAAAGGGGGAACTTGGGGTTCAGTGCCCGCTCAAGGACACTTCGACATGCAGACAGTAGGAACGGAGGATCGAACCGCCAACTTTGTGGTTAAAGGACGACCCGCTCCACCCACCTCTGCCCGTAACTCGCATCACCGGAGTCTTCCACAAGCTGCTGGCTTCACAGCTGTGAGTACTAACAATAGCCATGTTGGTTGTTAACGTTCATTATGATAATTGTGTGGGAGTGACTTTTGGAGGGAGGCCTGAAGGGACAGGCTGTCACTGTTGCCGACTTGGTGACTTTCTTGCTAGATTAAGTAAGTAAGTACAGTAAGTAAATTGTATTTATATAGCGCTTTTCACAGACGTACATCACAAAGTGCTTTACAAGATCATTATGCAAACATACAAGAAATAACTATATTAATATAGTATATATAATATAACTAATATAAAGATGTGGCGACCACAAGAGCCACGTGATTAACAAATGAATGAAGTCCACAGTAAATACATAAAGCCTGGTATATACAGGCTACTCAAACGCCTGTCTAAACAGGTGAGAATTTAACTGACCTTTTAAAAAAATCCACTGAGTCCGCGGATCGTAGTTTAGGTGCTACGGCCTCGACAGCACCACGGGTCTTAAGGCGAGTGCGTGGGACAGACAACAGGTTTTGCATGTTTAAGAGAGCGAGCTGATGAGTAAGGGTGACGGAGTTCAGCCACATACGCAGAAGTCTGAGTGTGCAGTGCTCTACAGGTGAGAGTAAGAATTTTAAAGTGGATCCTATACGTTACCGGGAGCCAATGAGGAGATCTGAGTATCGAGGTGATGTGAGACCGTTTATTTTAGTGAGTCGTCTAGCGGCAGCATTCTGAATTGACTGTAGACGATCGAGAGCAGACATACTGAGTGAGGAGAAGAGTGCGTTGCAGTAGTCATTGTGAACTGATAAAAAATGTGAGATTAATTTGCGATTAATCACGATTAAGTATGGACAATCATAATAATAAAATTGTTTATCTATTGACAGCCCTAGTTAACATATTAATTTATTACAAAGTTGTCATTTAAAAGTTTAACAGTCACAAGTCACTAGAAATGACAAGTCAATGATTTGTAGTAAGTAACAATCCAGTAACTGCTGAGTACCAAGGGTACACTAGAGGAAACCTATATTTCTTTATTTGGACAACTTGTAAAGTATTATATTTGCTTCATTATATGATCCTTCAGTGTACAGTATATTATTCTCCATCTACCTTGCTTAGATAGTTTGGCTCCAGCTACCCCCAGCATAAACTTCCATATTCACAGCACATGGTGGCAGCAGCGCTCCACTTAGACTTCATCAATACTGTTGGCTGTTGAGCCCACATTCAGCCCATATCAGAGCTTTCAATACAAGCATGTGCAGTGCGAGACAGGGCTGTGACAGCTCTTTTTCCCTCTACCCCATGCCTCCGATTGAAACTCTTGCCTTCTTGTCTACACCCTCTATTGCACAGAAAACTCTAGTGTTCTTCTACTGTAAACACACTTTTATCTGGTCAGTCATTAGTCAAGGTTTGACAGGTAATGACCTCTTTTCTCTCCGTGAAGGTGTGGTTGTTTTTTTTCTGATCTGTAACCACAGATAAAGTGCCCTCAGCATAAATCTGGTTTTTGGTGAACCAAACATGATAGGTGTTTATTTAGATACCCACAATCCTTTTATTCAAAACGTGCCGCCACAGCGCCGGAGAATAAATGGTCGGAGCTGAGAGACGACAGGCTGCGCTTGTGTGCTTATGTGTTTGCTGCTTTGCTTTTTCGTCTGTTCTTGCATAATGGATCCAAAGATATATTTATTCTGTTACCGTTGACATAAGTACATCCATCTTTGTTTTCTGTAGCCAAACCACAGTTCTACAGTGTTTTCTTTTCTCTGTATCTTGATTGTTTCCTCTTTCATTCACTCTTCATCTTCAAACTCTCCTGCTGTCTTTCCTTCTGGCATCTTGGCAGCTCCTCTGAGGCAGTTGGAGGCTAACTGCTTTGCTCAAGGGCTAAACCAGAGGTCACCAACCTTTTTGAGACGGAGAGCTGCGTCAAGGGTATAGAGTTATATCAAAGAACGTATATTGCTCAGTAGTGAAAATCAATCTTTTGTTCCATTGCAACACCAGCGCCCAGCAGCAGACCTACGCCTCCGCCATTGTAATCGAGTCGACTACCATAATGACGCCAGTAAAACCTCTACAAAGTGCCATACAAAAGTAAAACAAAATTATATCTATTCTATTGTCATAATTTTAATGTATTTTAATGTCTCTACCGAAATGGCCTGTGTTGAACGTTGAATATTATAAATACACATACTTTTATATCATATTATATTTAACTATTTAATTACTTTCTTATTTATTTATTAAACTTTTTTGCCCGACCGCTTCCCAGCAGAGCATAAAGCGAGCGATGGACATAAATGGAAGTTAGATAAATCCAGCTCACAGATTTTGAGAGCAATCTCAAACTTTTTCATGTAAAAAGTTGCAGCATTTTACGCAAAGTTGAACTCTCAACTCTCGGTGGCCAGAAAAAAATGCCAAACGTGCTGCGCTCAGTGCAGTATATGGACGCTATCATCGACTGAACAACTCTAATGGTGACTCATTCTGTTTTTAGAACGTGCCTGCGGGCGACTCATTGGCTAGCTCTGGGCTAGTTGTTTTGAACGGCACTGCATTGGCCAATCAAAAATAGGCTACATAAGGGGCACATTCCCAGTAGATTACTTTGTAACTTAAATGTCAGTGCACTATTTAGTACTCTGGAGCTTCCTGTGGTGTTACACTAAACTGCACCACCTTAGCAACAAAGCTAATGTTGCTAGCAGTAGCAGTAGATAGTTTTGAGCCTGGTAGCTGCATCTATATGCTGATATTTCACCAAGCAAATATCTTTTTTGTCTGGTCTTGATGTAAGATCAATTTGTTATTGTACAGTTCTGTAAATTCAGAGATGCATGGAATTCTTTTTTTTTTTTTGTCCAGCTTTCATTTCAAGCAGTGGTCAACAGCGATTGGAAGGACACACTCCTGGTAGATTACTTTATAACGTGAACATGGTACTTCTACTGTCTACCTGGCAAATGTTGCAACGAAAGCCACCATCATCTTGAGTTATAAAATCCTCTCGGAGTATTCTAAACTATTTATACAGGCTTCGTCCGGAATCGTATACTATGCACTACATACTCAATACGTGTACTATCATTCAACATACTTTTGTGTGAATAAACAGTAGTATGCATCTTTTGGACGCACTGAGCAGTAATTTGCGTCGTCACTTCCTGAGAGCCTCCTTGCCGGTTAGAGACGTGTAACCATGGTAACCTGTGCCAACCTCATGTGACCAAAGCCAAAGTCTGAATTTATTTAAAATATATGCTACTTCTAGCAACGTGAAATCTTATACTTACAGATAAAATTGAAGTGTTATTGATGTCGCAGAGCTGTCTGTCAACGTCCGTTATGAACGTCGTCGTTACTACTGCATTGCATTGTGGGATATTTATGCCGCCGTAGTGTCCAGCGTTGCATACTGTAATATTTCACTAGAAATAGTATGTAATTTGTGTACTATTGGTTTCATACTAAAGTTTCAGACATACCGTAGTGTTTTAGCATCTGGTAAGGCTTCAAATGAATGGATGTATCACTCAAACTGGACTTCCTGATTAATCCATTGTCTCACCAACACAGCCCCTTGTGTTTCTTTAACGCTGTTTTGTGTTTGAATGCAACCTTAGTCAGTAGACATCAGTCAATGCTTCAGTTTGACCCAATAAGACATGTATGAGATCAGCAGAGGTTTTGCATAGCTTTTAACGTCTGGCTTTGATCATTTAAAAAAGCTTTACATTACCCATGGATGGTGTCTCTTGAGACTGGATTGGGCTGTTTTTAATGGCCAATAGTATTCATGCTCCTTGTTATTTATCTCTCTGCATTTCTATATTTAATTAATGGGTATCTCTCCTTTTGTTTTTCCCCCCGTTCTGTCATTTCTTGCCTGTTCGTGTTGCCTCTTGCCTCTTTGCAGTGCTACTCCTTTTTTATCTAATCTGCAATCATTTCTCCCTCTCCTCTCCTCTCCTCTCCTCTCCTCTCCTCTCCTCTCCTCTCCTCTCCTCTCCTCTCCTCTCCTCTCCTGGGGGCAACTCGTCCTCTCTCTATCCATCCGGAACGTCCCTGGCTTATGCCCAGTACCCTGCAGCTGGTCCCCATTGAGCCTCCCTGGGACTTTAACCCCCTCATCTCCTCGTCATCCCCCTTTTTCTCCTCCCCATCATTAGCTTACACTCTAAAAAGTAAAAAAGGAGCTAGGGAACCATTTACGTTGCAACAAAATCCCCCCAAAGTCTTTAAAGTATTTCATCCACAATGGGCTCACGAACCCCTAAGATGAGTCTATGAACATAAACACGAGGCTTCTTTTTTTACTTCACTTCAAAAGGAAACAACTCGTTACGAACCTCTAACAAGGTTGATTTTTCTTAGCTTTAGCACCACAAATAAAGGCATCAACCAATCACGTTGTGCGGAACGGATATATTGGGTGGGGAAATTATTATTATATTGGAGCTAGAGACGGACTTGGCGAAGTTAGTGGAAGTAAACACGTGTGACTACGTCCGGTTTTAATAATAAGGTGTTAACAAAGGGAACTGTATATACAAAATACAGATATGGAAATAAGATTGATTGGATTATATTCACCAGAAGTATAAAACATTACATGTCCCATATAAATTATAAAGAAAATACCACTAATTTGTGAGAGAAATGTCTTTATATTTAGATTTTTGGGTTGATGGAAAAAATTTAATAAATAATTCCTGACAATGACTGATATATTTGATTTCAGGACATCTCTGACTACATACATACTGAAAATCAAATTTTTTTACTCATTTAGAGATTTTCCAAAATAAAAGTCCTTAGAAGTGTATGAATCAACTTTTTCCCATGGTGTAGTGTTAAAAAAGTGAACAAATTAATCGTAATATTGAATCGCAATACTTGTAGAATCGTAATATTTAAAAATCGCAATACAGATCAAATCTGCACCCAAGTATCGTGACAGTATCGAAACGGCAGATAGGTGTATCGTAGCCCTAGTGTTATTTCAAAGTCACGGGCCTCGGCTGTCAGATACTAGTGGCTCCGTTAGTCTGTTTATTAACAAACATAATATTATGTTAATCGCTTTGTCATATTGCTTATTACTATTGCAATACAAGCTGGATTTAGCGCAGTGACGTCGTTGGCACCTCTTGCTGATGTCGGCAACTTTTTAATTTATCAGAACAAGTCATAATGACAAATGCCGGTTCAAGCAGTTGGCATAAAAACAAACCGGTGTAAATTGGCACACCGCACCGGACTGGCAAAAAAACTCTAGGCTATACGACGATGTACCTCAGACAGACTGCCAGATGCTGCTCTGGGTCAATAGGATCCCGGTTTTGGACTCTATTTAAATCTTTTATTGACAAAGTGTTGCTACTGTCGCAAATTCACATGGCTGCCGGTATGAATAGTTTTGATGCGAAATATTCGCCGGCGAGTGTTTCATATTTTCGGGTTGTTCGTTCGCCACTCCCCCTGTGTGCGTAAACAGTTCATTTGTTTCATGGGAACCTATTTCTACTGTTCCTTATTCACGAGTAGAATCCCAGCTGGAGCCCATGTTTTTAGAGTGTGGAGGGAAAAAGAAGCTTGAAGAGTCTGAGAGGGGGAAGGTGGAAAGATGTTTCCGATTGAAGAATGTAAGTAATTAACCCCTCTTCCTCTCAAAACAAAAACACTCTCCTGCAGCATGTGTGGGGGTGATTGATCTGGGGTTGGTGTGTGTGTGTGTGTGTGTGTGTGTGTGTGTGTGTGTGGGTAGACACATAGATCCATGCATGTGTCTGTACACAAGGCGTTTGTCCTGATTTGAATCCATTTTGTATACACATTAGTACATTTGTTAGTCATATTTAAAGCCCCAGTTCAAAAGAGTAACACCCGCCCCCACACACACACACACACACACACACACACACACACACACACACACACACACACACACACACACACACACACACACACATTCTCTGAGCTCCCATACCACAACAGACTGCGACACCTCCTAATTGGGATGGATGGATTTCATTATGTAGCATCAAGAGAGACTGAGAACAGTGATGGAGGGGAAAAAACACACAACGTGTTACAATAACAAACATTACTGCAGCTCCCTGCACTTCACACACACACACAGAGACATTACACAAGTCCTAGAATGACGTACATATGTTTACAGCATGGCCGAACTCTGCCTCCGTCTCACGTTTTATCTCCCTTTCAGATGCTCTGGGCCCCCGGGGGTCCACCGATGACTAACAGCCACTCTTTGAATCCTTCCTCTCCCTCTCCTATCCCCCAGACACTTGTCCCTTCCCATGTCACCTCTCTAATGGCGCCTTCTCCCCTCGCCACAAATCCTCGCTGCCGATGTTGCCTTTGCGCTGACTCAGCGCGCTAATGACTCCGACAAAGCTGCGAAAAACGGTCATCAAAGTCGCCGAGGACAGCGTGCTGATGTGTTGCCATTTGGTCACCATTAAAGTGTTTATGTAGATTCTTTTCTCTTTAAAACAATGTCTGTCACAGGCACAACATCAAGCCATTTGCTTCAGTGGAATATTTGTGAAGGGATACGCAATGCCAAACCACAAGCACAGAAAGGATAATTATAAACAAACACTATGACAATGTCATTATTTGTGCTTGTTTAGTGCAAATGACAAATTTATGGACTTGTGAGTGTAGGCCATTAAATAGGTCAGTGTTATCCCTGTGGTGAGTTCCTCTTCAAATGACCCAGCAGGGCCGTAGTCAGGATTGTACACATAGTGAGGTACCATGAGTACCCCGTACATACCCACACCCTCTACAAATAGTATTGACTAGAAACGATTGGATTTATTCAGTTAACAGTTCCCAACATGAAGGGAAGCCTTTACTTATTTATAGGGTTTCAGAGTTAACACGATAATAAGGCGTTTTATCGCCACTAATTTCTTGAACGCATTAACACAATATGTGATTTTTAGGTTGTAGTGGGCTCAAGGTAGAGGATAAACGATGGTATAAAATGAAACTAGAAAACCTGAGGAATCCATCGGTACCAACCATGTCATACTAGCATTATCGTGAAGGAGGTTAAATAATGCTCCAAACTTACACTAAATTATGGCAAGGAAAAACGGTCATGGCCATTTTCAAAGGGGTCCGTTGACCTCTGACCTCAAGATATGTGAATGAAAATGGGTTCTATGGGTACCCACGAGTCTCCCCTTTACAGACATGCCCACTTTATGATAATCACATGCAGTTTGGGGCAAGTCATAGCCAAGTCAGCACACTGACACACTGACAGCTGTTGTTGCCTGTTGGGCTGCAGTTTGCCATGTTATGATTTGAGCATATTTTTATGCTAAATGCAGTACCTGTGAGGGTTTCTGGACAATATTTGTCATTGTGTTGTGTTTGTTGTTCCAATAATAAATATATACATATATTTGCAAGCATATTTGTACACTCCCATGTTGATAAGAGTATTAAATACTTGAAAAATCTCCCTTTAAGGTACATTTGCAACAGGAAAAAAGAGGCAAGGCAGGAAATAGTTTATGTTAATAATAGTTGTTAATAATAGTAAATGTCAAAAATCCTAAATCCACTCATCCATCCTTTGTTGCAACTCATGTGTTGCTCAACTCAGTGCTCATCTGTTCTGAGGCCAACTCAAACACACTGAGAGCATACCCAGTTGTATCTATTGAATGCGTCTAATGCTTGTGAAGTTGTACATATAGTGTGTAGTAAATGCACATCATGTGGTGATGTGTGTGGCGAGTAAATAGCACAAAGCACAGTTTGGTCATAAGAGCAAGAGCAAAGATTTAGGTCTCTAAAACCCTGCTCTGAAATCCCTTCCATCATGCACACACACATACTACACACACTGTGGGATTAGAGTCCATGGCATTTGGATCCGGCTTGGGCTTGTTTCCTGCATTGTTAGACGTTGGAGTGCCATAAGTCAGAGTGGACCGGTCCTCTGCTGTTTGATACCCTCAGTCGTGGATTAACTCTCTTGCCTCCTGAGCACTAAATCCAACACCGCTGCTCTGGCTTTAGGGGGGAGGTACAAGGTGTGGTTTCATAAAGGTTTGCCATATAACATTTAGAGGTGTCAGATCTACCTATCCCAGTATTATGGGGTTTATCCACTAGTTTGCACGGTATACAGATCCTTGAAATGTATCGTGATACCCTGCCGTTAAAAACGGTACGATACCCCGTTTTATTAGTACCGATACGTTAAGAATGACGGTGTTTTAATACGAGCCGTGAGCTGCGTGGAAGTGCGACCGCGAGGCCGTGTGTGTGCAGCGCTCTGTAATAGAACAGAGCACATGCTACATTAGCATAGAGGACTCCATCAAATTGAGATAAAATAGGTCATCTGAAGAGCTGTGCATTAAAAGTGCAAAGTGCGAGTTTGGGAGCATTTCTACAGTGTTAACCTGAAGGTAGGGATGCTGATTTTTTATTTTTTTTTAAAACGATAACTGACCCTCGTTAACCGATAATTAGCCGTTAACCTATAAGATTAGTGCGTTTCATACAGGGGTCACAATGGCAGGTCCACGTTAAGGTATCAGCTACAAATCTAGCACGTGATGGGTGTGAGAGTATTTAGTATGTTTCCAACAAACTTTTCTCATTTGGTTTTTGTCATTAGGCCAAATGATGAATTATTGATGATGATCTAAATCATCACAGCAAGATTCCTTGAGTTGTTCGAGCAGAGCTGCAGAATAAGAATGTAACCTGAAACAAGGGAACAACCCAGAAATGCAGCGTTTCTAGGTAGAAAGAGACAGATGATAGCCAGCAGTTCCTCATGCCTGGAGAGCCGAGCGTAACAAAATGAGCCGAGTGCAAACCGCAGTCTGGACCGACGCTCATTTCAGATTCAGCTATTTGTTAACGTGTCCTCAGCTGGTATGTCTCCGAGACACGTTAACCTTATCTTTTTTTTTGCCTACAGACACTGTGAAACAGAACTCAGGAAGCAGTCATCCTCAATTTACAAGAAATAGGAGTTCAATTCCAAACATGACCACGTAGACTTAGTTTTGCTTGTAAGTTTCGCCGGTGCAACCATAATGAGTGTGTGTACAGCCTGGTGTCTGCTCAGTCTAGTGTGTAATAAGCTGGTAGCACAGGGAGAGCTTATATAAACACAAGGTGACTAGAGGGGATGATCTGAGCTTGTCTGTACAAATCACAGCCTTATCCAAACTACCACACAACGCACACACACATACACACCCATAGTAAATTACAGTGTGTGCATTTACAGGTACACATGCAGTGGATTTCCCCTCTCTGCACGTTTGTGTGTGTGTGTGAGAGGCACAGTATTGTAAATTGAGACGATAATGTTTCTTTCCAGGAGCAAACAAGAGATGCTGCCAAAGTAACTTGTATTATAGGATGAACAGTATGAGGCTGCATCACATGCAAACTATTAAACCTGCAGTAGGCAGAATGTTTTTGACATCATTGGGCAAAAATTCCATAATAACCTTTCAGCATATTTTAATTCAAGTGTTCTGAGAGAAAACTAGACTTCTGCACCTCCTCATGGCTCTGTTTTCAGGCTTTAAAAGATCTAGCCTGTGACGGGAGACTTTGGCCAATCACAGGTCATTTCAGAGAGAGAGCGTTCCTATTGGCTGTATACGGAGGCAGCTGTCAATCACTCGCCAAACTCCGATCGAACGGTCAAACTAGGCAGCGCTGATCAAATATGAATTATTATTCTGTTACTGTAATGCCTATTTCTCACCTCAAATGTTTTCAGAATCATCTTGTAGTTTACTGTGTAGCTGTAAAATGAGAAAGTTTATCATCACCTTATATATACCTTATACAGCTTAGTAATTGTGTATTTTGAGCTACATTTAAAAAGTGAAAGCTAATGTAGCAGACCTTGCTAGTTGCCATTTATCTGCAATATTAGCAAAAATGTCATTTCCGCAACATGTCCTTACATTAGACATTAGAATTACAATATCTGTCATAAAACACAACATATTTTATATTTTTTGTGTATGAAGACTGACATCTCTGGTTACTGTTTAAATTGTTCAGTGTGTAGAGAAAATATAATTCTATATTAATATTAATCTATATTAAAATAAACTACTGTCCAGCCACCAAGTGCACATATACAGTATCCTACTGTGTAAGACAATAATATAGCAATCCACATAACTAGTTCAATTCAATTCAATTCAATTTATTTTTATATAGCGTCAAATCATAACTGAAGTTATCTCGAGACCAACACAGCATTACATCAATACCTCCATAACTACACAATTTTAATTTAATTAATTAATTGAATTTAAATGAAATATGATAAACATGTATTGATAAATACAAAACAGCACTCGTGGACTCATCATGAAACATTTTGTTCGGAAAAAAAGGGTGAGGGAAACCTTCGAGTGTGTGACAGGATTTTGTATTTTCCTTAACATAAAAACATTTCCACGATAAATTGGTACATAAAAATTCACCAAAATGCAGGAAGTGTTTGACGCTCAAAATTTCCATTGGGTGCATCTTAGTATCTGAATAATGCAACCTACTTTTGTTAATTTTTATATCAGTCGATGCTTTGATCATTCTTACTGAAACACATTCAGTATCACATTTACATTTCATGAATTGACCACAGCATCAAAAGTGTTGTGTTGTTTTATAAGGGCTTGAATGTCTCTTTTAATACCAAAAAAATACTGCTTTGGCCCTTCCAGCTCCATGTTACATTGCAATCTAGGAATGTGTTTTCGCAAACATATCGAGTCGAAGTCGTGCACGTAGGTCCTGTAGTTCTCGTTCAGCAGGTTGAGGTCTCGCTGGTACAGATCCACAGCAGCGGTGGCTCTGGATCCGTCCCCGTCCTCTAGACGAGCCTGGTGGATCAGCATTTGGGTGTGGAAGGCGGCTCCATTCACCCAGTGGCTGAGAGCTCTGGTTGACATGTGTCCATCTGTCAGCATGGAGTTCTGCATTGAAACACAGTTGAAGTATAAAGATTATAATCCTCCATAGTGCAAAATAACCATCTTATGCTCTTAGAAATGACAATTTTTATCACAAATTACAATAAATCATTTTTTGTCTTTAAATGCCTTTACACACCGGCAGCGTTTTTTTTCTTGCGATTAATTCTCAATATCAATATTCAATCAATCAATATTGAACTGTTGTTTTTGTCACGAGTACTTTCACACAGAGCACAAATATGTGTATTCTGAGTGTGGCTGGGTATACCGGACAGTGACCCCCGTGCTGTGACGCTTTGATGTGAATACATGAACCGTTACAGCCCTATACGAAACATAAAACTACTTCATCCTACCCACAACACAAAATGGACTGTGGTGGAATACCTTGAGCCGAGTGAGTTGGAGGCTTAGCATGGCCTCTATCCTCCGGGTGTCCTCCAGCTGAAGCTGTGGGCTCCTCAGGTTGAGCGACAGGCGCCTCATGTACTCATCCATCAGGTCTCGGATCTCGGAGGCTTTCTCTTCAGCGAACACCCTGCGCAGAATGTTTCCTGTGCTCATTTCATCGTTTGTACCCAAAATCAGCTCCAGTATTATGGAGATGACCAGGGCCCCGAGTCCTACAGCGTTAGGGATCGGTATCAGACCGCCCAGAGCAGAGCCCAGCTTCTCTGTATAGGCCGGCAGCTGATTGACACTCACTGCCGATGACATATAACCCTGCAGCACTGCTGTGGAGTTCAACCCCGAATACTGCACCAGGGAGTTGTCGATGATGATCTCGGGTAGAGGATCGAGGATATAGGCGCATGAATGTGGGGGGTAATAAACAAGGCACAAATTGTTGTATTCTATAGAGTATTTTATTCCCATCCTGCTGGCTCCTCTGCAAAGTATGTAGGAACTGTTTATCCGTGGACACTATTTCACCACAATAAATGATCAAGTGAGTGCGGAAGGAGATAAATAGCAAGAGGCAGCATGAACCTTTGCATGAGCAAATAAGCAGCATATTGTGTATTAGTCAGTGTATTACCTACAGTAGATGACGGTCGTCACGCCCCCCAGATTGGAGATAGGTGACAGGAGTTACCGCACGGGAGCAAAGCAATGTACTGCTGTGGACGGGGCCGGCAGCAAAACGTATTTTAGCCACCTAAAAGAAAGGCCCACCTAAAAAAATCAGTATCAATTTAATTGTATGCTATATTTAGAATATATTCACTGCTTTACCTTGCTGTGATACAGCTATACAGTCTATGTTTACGGGTCTATGTTTCTTAAATTTCTAATTGATTACAGTGTTGGAGGAAATGAAAGCTGAACCGTCTTCATCTTTATATACTTTGAAGGAAACTATCTGCTACAGTGGCATTTTCGTTTCACAAGAGGTAACCTGAGTCAGCGAGGAGGGTTCAGGTCATATCCCACCATGGAGGTTCCTTTCCCTTTCTTCTGACCCGAAACTCATCCCTCTCTGATCTCCGTATGCCTTGGCAAAATCCTCAAACGCTTCCCCCTGGCACATAGCTGCTATCTCCTCTATTCCTGGGATGAAAAGGAAAAAAAACTCTCACCCAGCGAGCATCCTGGAAAGCTCTGGAAACGCTCCTCCTCTCGATTCTTGTCTTTGAAGTGCTCACTTCCTGTCTGCAGTGTACGGCAGGTTGAAGAGGCACAGAAATGATATAAGACAATGTAACATGCTGGTCAATGGGCTCTTTCATTCTCTTTATTAGAACATAAACATACAGCAAGCTCCTTTTTTTTTGGTCGCAATGCATCCCAGCGATCAAAGAGCTCCTTCAGCTGAAAGGTTCTTACCTTGCTGTTGGAATTCAATAAAAGAAACAGATTTAATGGTTGAATCTAAGAAGAAGACACCACACAATCAACACTCACACTGTCATTTTTTACCATACTTTAGAAAGACAAGGTTAATGGCCCAATCCCAATGTCCACACTCACAGACTCACAGACTTTCAGGCGCGTTCCCGCAAAGTCCGTGAGGGTTTATGGCTGTCCCGCTGTCAAATCATCAAGTCCTTGAGGGCTCTCTCGCAGATATTTTGAGCCCTTTATGAGCACTTTCCGTAAGTCTGCATTTCTGCAGAATTTGCCTGAGGGAATTACCCACAATTCTTAGAGTTGGGATGTTAAACACAGGGTTACCACGGTTACCAGGGGCAGCCCGGAGGCGTAAAAGAAACAACACGCGAAATTCGCGTTATTTGCTTATAGAAATTTGCGTGACGCTGTATCGCGAAAGCCTATCAGCGTTGACATTCTCCTCCTGTCGTCACTGACGTCCTGAAGTTGTTGAATCAGAAATGGAGGAAAAAAATATTGTGGCTGTCTGTGGTCACCCAGAGCTGCAATAGTACATCATATTTGTACAGAGAGCGGACGAAACTCAGTGTATAAATGTATGTGTATAAACCACAGACTGTCTATGGTATAAGCAACAACGTCGCTGCCATATTTATGCCTAGATGACTTTAGCTTGAGTGTTGATGGAGCAGCTGCAAAGCCTAGTACTGATCAATTCGAACTCCATTCAGAAAACAAGCATTTTAAAAGTTGTTTGCTTGTCGTCTTGCAGGCAGACCTGACAAAGCATGAATTCAGACTTTTTTTACAAATCGGCATCATTAAATTGTTATTTCGGCATCCTTTTGATCCTTTTACAACAACGTTGCTGCCGTATCTATGCCTAGATGATGTTATGTTGAGTGTTGATGGAGCAGCTACCATGTTAGCATAGCCTAGCACTGATCGATCCGAACTCCATTCAGAAAACAAGCATTTTAAAAGTTGCTCGCCGCCGGGTGATGTTTTGAACCCAGACACGACGGCAGAATTTTACTGCTGTCGGTAAGTCTACAGTCCATTTACCATGAGTGTGAAATACTATATTTTTTATGCATCACTGCAAAAGGAATGGTTGAGTTTTCTGAATAACATGCCTACTTAAAGGCTCAGTAATTTAAATGTGAAACTCAACAGTGATGAGCTAACATGACTCAGCTTTTTTGCTCTTTAAGCAAAAAGCTCTTTTTTTGCGTCTTACATAAAACATTTGATATACTGTAACTTGGTTCCATTTGACAACTTACTGTACGATATGTGACTTCAGCTAAAACATTTCTCAGCTGAAAAAGTTGCATCTTTGTTCAGGGAACGGCGTCTGTGAGTGTATAAAGAGGTAAGACTTTAGCAAAATGAAAATAAGGGCGTCTTTTATTGTGTAATAGACTGGCCGCAGCCAAAGCAGTGCAGAAATAGAAACATAATGTGATCCACCGGTGTTACACAACTGCTTATGGGTAGGGGACTCTTGACGTGTGTTATTAAGTTTTGTAAGGCTGCCACATCCAGGCTGTGTGTTTTGCTGCTGTTGAGTTTGACGTCAGAAGGGAGGGACAGGGGGAGAGTGGGGAGGGAGGAGAGAAAAAAAAAAAAGAGACCTCATATTTCACTGAGATCCAGTTCCAGTAGAGAAAACTAATAACAGCGTGGAACAAGATACCGCCTCTCTCAATCTCTCTTTCAATCTACTTTTCTGCCGCTCTGTCTTTGTCCTGTGTTTGTATGAGTTAATGTTGGTACTGTATGTGAGTGCATGTGTGTGTCTTGTCTCTCTAATATACATTCTAGCTAATATCAGCCCCAACGCCAGCTTTTCAAACTGTAGTGAGTGTACGAAGGCTATTATCAGTCACAAGTGGATTGAGACACACACATATTCTATTGAAGGTATCAGACTCCTACAGGTAGTTGTCAAGGACAGTAGCCAAGACTGGACAGCTATTATTCTTCCAATCACCATGCACAGCAGTATCTAAGCTGATACAATATCCTGTATTGTTATAAAACACCAGGCAGATGCAAGCACAGCATGTCTGCATATAATAATAATGATGAGCTTTATTGATATGGCACTTTTCTTAACATGGTTAACAAAGTGTTTTACAGTAAAAAACAATAAAGCAAACTGAGAAAAATAGGGGTAAGATATGCTAAAATCAGGAAATAATTAGGAAAAAGAAGAAAAAAATATAATAATAAAAAAGAAATGGACATAGTTAAAATGTTTGGCAAAATTAGTCATTTGCCGTATATTAGGAACTTCCTTTCTTAAGTCTTAAGTTATGATTTTTCCCAATTTGGTGTTACAGAAGCAAATCCTTACTAACTTTAGGAATCCTATCTTAATTTACTTTATCTTATTTTATCTCACGTTAAGAAATCCTAAATACTCAATCCAACATCGCTTATCAACTTTAACGTCTGTAACCTAGTAACCAACGCTACTTTTCATCTCGCCGTGTTTAACAACTTTGCAACTATTGTTTTTCTCATTGAAACATACTGAAACATACATTGAAACGTACAAAAATGTGGAGTAAAAACAATGGCGGGCACTTCAAGACAGAGAAGTTAGAACCTAATTGGCTGCTGCGTATGTGTACACACACCAAACTCTGGTGCGTGGACACATACTGTATGAGTCCATAAACACTTAGACGCAGAGTCACCCTGCTTATCCTTTCATTGTGTACATAGGCTCTGTGAGGAGCTGCAGAACCGGCGAGTTCTTAGCCTGTGAAGTCATATGGACATTGAGATTACAGGCCCCCGTAGGCTCACCAATAGCTAATATCACACACAGTTTGAGTTGGGGATTTGACTCCCTCACTCTTCTATCCTTTTGTGTGTTTGATAAAGAAAGGAATAGAGGGGGAGCTGCTTTATAGGGAAAGCATGTAAAGAAATGCCAGCAGTGGCTTCACCATATTGGTCAAAGTACAGTCCAATGGTCTTAGATAAACATGTAACAATCATTTTTACTTAAGCTCCGAGACGTGAAATGGAGGTTTTAATTTACTCACATTGCCTACCCTTCGCCTTCTCCCCCCCCCTCAGCCCAAATCCATTATGGTTAGATGAATATGTGCTTATTGCACAACCCACCCCAACACCCTGCATTTGTCCATTATGAAATGCCGCATTAATAACCCATCACACGTAGCTTTCCCAATGCTGTATATTTACTTAGCCTTTGCCTAGTGTGCAAGCAAAACAAACACGCCACTGCGGTCTATCGGGCGGCGCGAGAGAACGGAGAATGCAGCCTCGGGTATGTTCGATATGCTACGAGCGGTTTGTTTTGAGTTGCAAGATTGGAGCGTTGAAGTGAAGCGGTGGAATAGCCAATAGGAATTAGCCAGCTTGTTTGGGTCCAACATAAGTGGATTTAGTAGATATTATTCATGAAGGGAAGGTTAACTCAAAAAGGTATTTGATTGATATATATATTATGATTTGATATGGGTACCCACGAGTCTCCCCTTTACAGACATGCCCACTTTATGATGATCACATGCAGTTTGGGGCAAGTCATAGTCAAGTCAGCACACTGACACACTGACAGTTGTTGTTGCCTGTTGGGCTGCAGTTTGCCATGTTATGATTTGATCATATTTTTTATGCTAAATGCAGTACCTGTGAGGGTTTCTAGACAATATTTGTCATTGTTTTGTGTTATTAATGGATTTCCAATAATAAATATAAACATATGTTTGCATAAAGCAGCATATTTGTCTACTCCCATGTTGATAAGAGTATTAAATACTTGACAAATCTCCCTTTAAGGTGCATTTTGAACAGATAAAAAATGTGCGATTAATTTGTGATTGATCGCGATTAACTATGGACAATCTTGCGATTAATCGCCATTAAATATTGTAATTGATTGACAGCCCTAGTGATATTACAACTTGTATGAAGCAGCAATTCACTACTGAAACATTTAAGAGTACCGACAAAGACTGACAAGAAAGTACAATAAAACAGTTTGTGAATAAATGTGTTCTGTTGAAGAATACATACGTTGGTGTATCAATCTGAATCCTCCTTTTTGTTTTAGTGAAGAAGGAGACCATACTAGATGATGATTGATTGAGGCTTCCCTTCTCTCATCGCCAGTGGTCAATAAAGTGACCACTAGTCCAAAACCCACCATTCATTTCCCACTCTGACCCAATGGGAGTCTTTGAGGAAATAGGTAGCATTCTGCATGCTCTATCCCCAGTCACAGTTTCCCTGCTGTTCCGGGATTCAAACTGGCAACCTCCTGGTCACAAGCCTCTCTCTCCATGTCTCCAACATACCATTGCCTCATATTTTCATTTGGTGGGTGATAGTCCACCAACGCTGTGGTGCAAGGAGGTTGGAATACTAACATATCATTACTGGTCCATTGGGAGAGACTTGAAAAGATTAATGATCGTTTCAGTCAATATAGGGAGTTATGGCTGCTGCCGTTGTCGTGGTAACAAGCTACAGTTGAGCGTAGGTGGGTAAACAGTGTGGTTAGTGTTTTGGATATGTGCAACAAGGATCCCACAGTGTGTGTGTGTACATGTGTTTGTAGTCAATTTGTATGTGTTGAGTGCATGCACACATTAGTAGGATGACTTAGTGTATTTGTGCTTGTTCACCAGTATGTGTGTGCAATGTGTGTCTATATTTGTGTAATGTCTATGTGTGTGTGTTTGCATACAATATGCATGTTCTGATTGTGGTTGCTCCCTGGTTTTCCTCTCCACTGAGACCCTCCGGTTCTTGTCAGATAACGGTGTTCCCACAACTCCCCAACTTCCCTGGAATCTCATTTATCTTAATGAAACTACAGCAAAGGACGTATCACCTGTTAAAGTGTCTTAATCTAACATAACATGCACAGTAAGCTCCTCACAAAGGATACAAGAAATAAAAACCTGGCAAAAGAAGTTGCACTTGTATGATAACATGGATCTTGAAATTGCAACATGATCTGCAAAAAACAAAGGCACAAATGTAAACCCCCAATCTGTAAAACCATGATGTAGAGATCATATGTGGCACCGCCCTTCTTACCAAACTTCCTGATGAATACAGTCCATTTCTCGGCTACTGTTTAGCTGGTTATTGACGATTCATAATATCAGATACTGATTAATTTGCACACAGAAACGTTTTGCTCTTAAACTCTGCACGCCAACCTATAGTTTTAATTTCCTGTTATTTTGCGTGCTATCACAATGCCGTTCTTGCTTTTGGCGTGTCATTTCACGCCATGCAGTCTTTATTGACTGCAGTGTAAACCCATCCGCGTGTGTATGCTATGCTCAGAGCTATGTAGAATAAAGAGCAGTGCTCAGAGCAAGTGATGAAGAGCAAGTGGCGTAATACAAAAAGCGAGAGAGACTACTGGTGGGTGGGAGGGGAGATAGATGGGTCAAACAAATACAGGACTTTCACCCTGGAGACCAGTTCGTTCATGTCCCGTGTGAGACCAAAGGCTTGTTGACTTATGTTAAAGTTACGTGACATTTGTGGCGTATTTTCCGTACTTATGTAGCGTTGATTACGTACGTATTTTACTTAGTTTACTTTAGTTTACCTACTCATTTTAAGCCCAACCACGATGTTTTTCCTAAACCTAACTAATTAGTTTGTTGCCTAAACCTAACTGCGACCGTTACCAAGGTTTTTTGCTTAAACATAGTTTGACGTTAACAACGTGGCATGAAATGACACACGAACAGCTTAAAATATGTATCAAGATACGTGGCATGTCCTTAAATGTGGCGTGATATGCCTTCAAATGAGATCTTGTTGGATCTTAACATAGAGCATAAGAATGATATAGTGTAAGTCATCCTGCCTTAAAGGGATAGTTTGGGTGTTTTGAAGTGGGGTTGTATCCATAGTAGGTTTATTATTTACAGTACAGTACCTCATACAACCCCACTTCAAAAACACCCAAACTATCCCTTTAACAGGTGCATCTAGAGAGTGGAGGGAGATGGCACATGTTCTACACTCCTTTACTGTCTTAAAAGTATGTCTAATCAGACAATTAAGAGAAAACACCTATGTGGGTGTACCAAGTCAGGTCAATTTTATATGCTGTATACAGCCCAATATCACTAATTTGCCTCAAGGGACGATCTGTACAGCTTACGACACCGTCTGTCCTTAGACCCTCGACTCGGATAAGGAAAACCCTCCTCATCATCCTCATATAGAGATTGGATTCACCTAATATAACTGTTCAACAACTTGCCTTAATTTGCAAGACAATGTTGATAACTCATGGATAACAACAGGACCTGGTTAACAGTGGCTGAAGAAATATAATAAGCATTTTGCATGTTGAGCCTAATGTCATGGTATACTCTTGGGTAGTTTAATCCTTGGTGGCGCATCTCAATTAAAAGCTTGTATTCATTGAAAACCCTAACAAAGGAACTTGTACGGTTGCCTTATAAATTTAGTGGAGTAAAAAGTACATTTCCTTCAAAAATGTAATGGTTTATAAGTAAAGAGTAGCACAAAATGGAAATACTCAAGTGCATACCGTACACCGCAAAACTACATTAATTATTACAAATGTATACTGCTCTCGGTATAAATGTAAATCTTTAAAGAACCTCATTGGATGTTAAATTGTAAAGGAACATTTTATGCCATTAACAACAAAATGTGTGCTTGAAATTACTGTCAACTATTTCCAAAACATATTATCGCATTATTTTTGGTCAGGGTTGCATTATGGCATATTATCATTGCGTGCTAAGCTGCAAGCAGCGACTGCTTTGGGCTGTTTTGTGATTCAGACATTTGAGATTTGAGTCAGCTGTCAAATTCACATGATTCTTCTCACGACATTGTTGGCTTTTTTATTTTTCCAACAACTCATGAATGCAGCGCTCTTTAGCAGCCAACTCGTCCTTGAATGCACCAGGAAGGAGCCTTAGCTTGCTCCTGCATTAAATGGAACTTTGACAAAAAGCTTTTTACTGTGATGGATGACTTAGCAAGCAAGTGTAAATCTCTCTCTTTTTTTTATACCTGTTGTGAAATAAATGGAAACCAGTAGCCAAACCAAATAGACACTCCTCAGTGGAATCTGAAGGGGGGATTTTTTCTTATTTGACATACTGTACAAATAGAAAGTTTTAGTAATGTGACATGACAAGTGTAGCAACTACAACAGATGAGAGCTAAGGAGAAGAGTTTCCTCATTTCCCTCTCTGTGTAGTGACTCAGTCAGTAAAGCCAGAGCTATCAGGGCGTGCTGCTTTAGAAATGCCATACCAGTGCTGCTTTACATTACGGCTCCTGTCAATGACACCCATGGATAGAAATATACGAAATAATCTCACATGAAATGTTGCCTAACCAGCTTTTTGTTACATTAATATTTTTATTTTATTAAGTAAACGCGATAATAACGTGTTAATACTAATTTGCCATGTTATGATTTGAGCATATTTTTTATGCTAAATGCAGTACCTGTGAGGGTTTCTGGACAATATCTGTCATTGTTTTGTGAAGTTAATTGATTCACAATAATAAAGCATATTGGCATAAAGCAGCATATTTGTCCACTCCCATGTTGATAAGAGTATTAAATACTTGACAAATCTCCCTTTAAGGTACATTTTGAACAGTAAAAAATGTGTGATTAATTTGCGATTAATCGCAATTAAATATTTTAATCGATTGACAGCCCTAATTTTTATATTTAGCTTGTCTTTCAATATTTATTTGTAAAATTTTACAAAATTATTAAAAGACGAATGATTTTCATATAAATTTTAAAGACTGTTTTCTCAGTGCCCCTTTAAAACATATTTAATGGATATCTATTTTTGGATTCATCTTTTTATGCCTCCGCGCTGGCAACAGCTGTTTCCGTCCATATGTCCGTCCCATTCTCGTGATCGTGATGTCTAAAGAAAGCCTGGAGGGAATTTCTTCAAATTTGGCACAAACACTTGGACTCAAGGATGAACTGATTAGAATTTGATGGTCAAAGGTCACTGTGACCTCAAAAAACACATTTTTGCACATAACTCAAGAATTCATATGCTATATTATGACAATTTCACACACGTCTAACAGGATAAAATGATGAAGTGTTGACATTTTGTTCAGACATGGATGTAAACTGCAACTTGACTTGTTGGCGGAGCAAAACCGCAGGGCGGTCACTCTAGTTTCTTGTCTAAAAACTGCGTCATGGTCCTTTAAAATCAGCTGTAATTGGCTATGGCATGCAACACAAAATAAGCAGGGAGCATATTTACCAAACTGGATGTTCGTGTGATTTAAGACCCACCTGCTGCGGGACTGCACCGTCCTGTCAATGCTAAATCCTCCTAAATAGAGGAAAATAATGTTTTTTTTTCCCTTGGGGGATGAAAAACGTCCTTAAAAAAATCACTATGGTGCCAAAAATCCAAACTTGAATCCAAGTTAAAGCTAAGTTGAGTCCTTCATTTGTTGTTGGAAATATCACTAATAGGCTTTGAGTGCGCATGAACAACCAAAAAGTGGCAAATGCACTGGAAAAGCTATGTTTTTTTTAACTTGTTGATTGATGGTACAATTATGTATTTTTTTAATAGTTTTGATTGGTATACTGTAAAAAGTCACTGATGTTGCTTTATGCCGTCACAGAAACTGCCTACACTTACACCACTTACACCAACCAGAGATGGAAAGAAGAGGAGGATGAGGGAAAAGTAGCAACTAATAGAAAAAGAAATGCTTAAAGAACAGTAAATACAGTGAGAATAAAGGCGGGAAATAAATGACAAAGAGAAAAGATTGATGAAAACCATGTCTGGCATATCTCTCAGTATCTTGCTCTCCTCCGGTTGCCTCCCTCTCTCTCTTTGGTGCCATCATAAACAGCACTAATGCTAACAGAGTAGCCCTAAAGCTTGCCTGCAGGGTCTGTCACCATGGCAACAGGGCCAAACACAGAGCCCTGACCAAACCGCTAATATATAGCAGAGGAGGCTTCTCAGCTGCCGGAGCTGCATGCACACACGCTCTGTACTCACACACTCACACACCCTTGAGCCAGCCTGTTAAACAGACAATAGAGAGACGCAGAGAGTGACTGGATATAATGCTGGCATGCTGTGTGTGAGCCTGAGAGAGAGCGAGGGGAAACATCTGCACTTTAACACATGTACATGCACACGTGTTGTGTGTGTACACAGCATGTTCCAAAGCTTGTGTGAGCGAAAGCGCCTGTGCATTCTCTTTCTTGTGTACAGTGTGTCCATATGTGCATCTGTTTGTGTCTGTTTCTGTTTATGTGTGTGTGTCCATATGGTTCCATTTAACCCTTTCCTTTGAATGTGACACCATTTAACCTGTGAGCCGCTGCAGTGAGACTCCAGTTCACACCACATTTCCTGTTCGCTCAGCTGCATCTGGATGCAACACACTCACACACACACACATATACACACATTAATCAGTGTTATTAGCCTTGACTCAGCTGCATCTGGAGATGCAAATGCAAACACGATCAGCACACGTGCATGTGCCCACACACACTTTATCTTAAAGAAAAAGTCAGTACCTATTCTTAGTTTACCCCTAAAGTTTGTTATATTGTATTACTTGTGCATATCAATCATCAGGCAGGGATGATGAATGACTTCGCTTTATTTTGAAAATGGTTTTTAAATGAGACCACAACATGTTAAAGCTGCACTTGGCAAGAAGCATAGTGGAAAAATAAACCCCATCTTTGGAAATGCAACAAAAAGAGCGTCCCAGCTCTACCAATTACTGTAAGAAACTGTTGATTTGACTTAAGTAAGTCACCACAGAAGTCTGCTTCTCTACCAATATGATCACACAGGAGACCCAGAAACAGAAAAAGCCATTCTCTGCTGCATCTTGTTCGTCTGTTCTTGTGTGCAAGTGTGTGTTTTCTTCATCGCCTCACACCTCTGACAGTTAGGAGGAGGCCTGGTGTTTGAGCTGTCAGCGTGAGGACTATCCGTCACCACCTTTTTCAATGAAAGCTCGTCATGTTTTCACCCGAGCCCGTCCTCCCTCCATCGCTCCTCCTCCTCTTCTCCACTTTATCAATCTTCTGTCCCTCCTTGACAGGTGCCGGCTCTTTGTAGCAATCTGTCACCGTGTTCGTCGTTGCATCACTTGCAGTACCGGGACTGATGTCATGGTTGGTGTTGTCAGTCGTCATGGTCGAGTTAAAGTAGTCAGTTTCAGCTGGCATTGAACCAAGATTTATGAGTTTGGAGCGTTTTTGATCAACAGGATGCTGATGTGATGTGAGCTCAAACAGAGCGTTTCAGACAGAGCGTAAAAAGATGTGCTGCACCTCAGCCGGTATAAGAAAAAAAAAGAAAAGCGATTTTTGAACATTAAGGCATGTAAACATGTTCTAGTAGAAACCCAAAATACAAATATGTCCCTGAAAATAAGCATAATAGGTCCTCTTTAAAAAAAGATTCTGGTATTCCTAGCAGGGATGTCATTATACCAGAAATTAATTAGTCGATACCAATACCAGTGAAATTCCACGATTCTTGATACCCAATTCGAAACCAAGGTAAAAAACAAAAACAAAACAATAACACTTGGAGCTAGTGATAGGAAGTTAAACAGGTCATAATTCCCTCTCTATTATCTATTTTATATTGCTGTGAAAACATCTCCTTCAAACAACTGGATTTATTCAAGTTTCTCGCCAAACGCTTAATTTTACACGATTACATTTGAACACATGATAACATTAGGATGTACCTATGCCTAATAATATAATGAAAACTCAATGCAACCTCCGTTAGTGTTAGCTGTTAGCTCCGCAGGACTGTGCTGCCCAGCGGCTGCTAACCGCTAACGTTAACTAGCTTTCCTCTTGCAAATTTCAACACAGAGTTGTTGTTCACAATGTAGAATTATCAGGGAAAAAATAGGGTGCGTCCCATGGACTTGTCGATAGTGAGTTTACTGCATCCTTTCATCCGATGCATTTAGACGCTGTTAGTCTCGAGCTCCCCCGATACGTATGGTACTGTAGAAAAAATGCCTATCGTCACGTTTTCAGAATTTCGACATCTGCTTGGTACCAAAGTATCGGTTCTCGTGACATCCCTAGTTCCTGTAGCCAGTTTGAGGCAGTTACAATTTGGTTTCTTTCTGCCCCTGTGGAAGCTCATCAAAGGGCAGGCGATCAGCGACCAAGTGAAAGTCAACAGTTCCGTCCACCACCACCTCCCCCTGTGCGTTCCGACCGCCGCCCTCCAACATAAAGAGTTTGTTTAGTGGCCTTTGCAGCACCACTTGCATCACTACTCATTGATCACGGTTTAAACAGGCTTGGAGATGGAGACGGACAGAGTCACAGCTCATAAAGTTCTGATTTTTTTGGGTCCATTTGTTTCGGCGGTTATTACCACTAAGATGGCTTACTGCTTGACTGGGAATACTAATTGGGACAATGCAGATGGAGAGACAAAGGGGAAAAGAGAAGAAGGGGTGGAAGAAGGGATGGATGGATACAGGGATGTCTAGGTCAGACAATGGGGAAGAGGAGGATGTCTGGAAATGAGAGAGAGAAAAGTTAGTGAGACTAGGAGGAAATCCATCTAATATTTATTGAGACATTTCATCCAAAACCACAAATGTCAAACCACATGGTGGTGATAGAGGAAAAGTAGGGGGATCACCAAAGTCATTAGGATTCATTTTCTGGGGACCATGAATACCTGTACCAAATTTCTATGCAATAGGTTTTGAGACCTAAGTGGTGGACCGGACAACATGGCCATCCATAGAAAACGTATCCTCATACAACAGCTCATGTGAAATCTTACAAAAAGTTATTCTATATTTTTCTTGTGTTTTCCAAGGAATGTCCAGCAACACGCGACGGATTTCCAGCAACACGTGTCAATTTCCGCTCGTTACATGCACACAGTCTTTTCAAGATAAACTTCGGTCTTCATTATTGCTTACAGTGCATTGCTTTCGAAGGTACTGTATAGCTAAGAATGGTGTATGAGAACAGCCTGCCAGAGTACCACTCCTCTAGCATGGCTTAAGACATAATGAAGTAAGTCAAATAAATGAATAGGCTGTAGTGAAAATTGTGTTGACTTATTGCATCAGATTATACACATATCCTTTCTTTATTACTCTTTATCCCTGATGTTATGAACGGTTGGCATCCTTTAGTTGGGAAAATACCACTCTCTGCTACGGTGCTGGTCTGGTTCTTTAGTCTGGTCTTTTTATCACTTTGTGATATGAAGGGCATTCCAAGGACATGCTGTAATCTGCTGTTCAGAGAAGCAGCAGGGTTCAAAGCGTGGGACCTCATCATGATGTGAAATGGAGGCGGCATGGATGCATACTAAGTCGGTGGAAAGACGCAGATGCAGATCTGCTTTAGTCAGTGCAAAATGAGGTGAAGACTCATCCACTTGAGTTGCAAATGTTGCAGTTTCAATGAGAAAAATTCAAGAAAGTAGAAGAAATGTTGATGGTTCGAATCCCAGACTAGTTGGGATAACTTGTTGTTTCTTTGGGTTTACATGGTCGCATGAGTTTTGCTAGCTTTTGGTACACTTTTTCCTCAGTTTCACCCATTATATTCTTACTTGCTCTGGGTAAAAGCATTAGCTACATCCTTGCAATGTAAATATAAAAGCCTCAACTGTAAATCAGCTTGAGCAGTACGCTCACATCATCATCTCATCATCTGTCCCCAATGTTTAACACTGAAAGGTCCCAAAGCTGTAGGCCAAAACCATTTGCGTATTTGGCCCGGTCAACCAGCCCCACTGCACTGAAGACGATCTGAAATCACCGCGCATGATGATTTGTCGAAGTTAGTCTTAGCATTAAGTGAGACATCGAGGCAGTAAAACTCACAGAGCTTGAAAAAATTAATGGATTTGCTCGGAAATAACTGCCACCCCCTCTGTATTTCCAACTGGTTTTATGTCCTTCATTAATGTCAAGTATGAAAAAAGAATCTCAAACGGAAACTGCATTTGAAGAATCAAATCTTTCGACACCCCGAATAACTCACACCAGCTACACTTCAAGTGCAATTCTTGTTGACGTCAGCCGTAATTCTGTTATTACTGCGATGAAGTATTCTGGCGGATCACTTCTTTAAGAAAACAACTGGGAGTTGGTGAGAAGTTCTCGGAGGAAAAAGAATGAGAGCTTTTCTGATGGTCCTCCAAGAAAAGTCTCTTCAATCAAGCTGCAGAGTAAAAATACCCCCCAATGTCTCTGTTTCTGTTGCTCCCCCATACATTTTCCTCCCATTGATTTTACATTCTTCTCTTTTCAACCTCTCTATCATCCGTATCGATCTGGAGTTACAGGGTGTTGTGAAATACACCTGTCTGTGTGGTTACTGTCCATGTCGAGTAGACTAAATAAGCATCTCAACACTCCTCTCTGCAACCCTGAGAGGAGAGGCCGCAGCTTCCTGCAAAGAAAATGTAATTCCTAAAATTCCTACAATGGAATCAGGGATGTTTGGATTTGCAATATGGTGTTGAGTGATCTTGACATGTGCTTCCTATAGAGGAAAAAAATATCAAACACTATATAAATCCAAAGTCAAACAACAGGTCTTGCTGTTTGTGTTCTCTTACAGTCATGTGAGAGAGATTACAGCAACCAGGAAAGGTGAAGGAGACTTTATGAGTCTTTAGACTTCAGGATAAATCTGAATAAGTGTATACAGTACATGCATTGACATATCTACGTCTTTCATATGCCATGCATAAAGATGTTGCCATTTATTTGCTTTGCTGACTGCATGATGTAAAATTTAAAGAGGACTTATTATGCTTATTTTCAGGTGCATACTTGTATTTTGGTTTTCTACTCGAATATGTTTACATGCTTTATGTTCAAAAAACGTGTAATTTTTCTCGAGAAAAGCACAAAAGCATAATAGGACCTCTTTAATCTAGGCCATCGGAAGCACTGAATTAAATTGATTTTGATTTGACACTTTCCTCACAATTCTTCACAAGCAAACAAGACTATTATTATTATTATAATTTTTATGATTATTATTATTATTTTTCTTTAGTATTATTAAGTATTATTATTATTTTCATATCAGTTGGGATTTTGGTGTGTAATGGTATAAATGCAGGTTTAGAGGCTTTTCTGTCCTGACAGAAACACAGAAAATAATATGATACTTGATATATAAGAATTTTAAAATTTTTGAGATATTGAATATCAGCACAAATATTCTTCATTTGCAACTCTTATTCAATAATAAGGGTGTCAGTCTCTGCCTTCAGAAACTCGTATCTATTGATCTTCACAGATGCATGGCATTTACGGTCCGTCTGTGACTTGTGATGTCCATACAGTGGGCGTAGACCATAATTAGTAACGTATTAACGTGTATGTGAATGAGTGTCTGGATTGTTTCGGGACCACGTTTGGATTTCAAGTGAAATTTCAATGACAGAATAATGACCGAGGGGGAAACCAGCGTGACTCATATGCACCGCTCTATCACCCTCACCGCTCTGCATCACACAGCAATTATTCTCTTTACTTCTGAAGGATCTCACGGGCCGCTGGTGCGCCCCGCACAAACCACCAATGAAGTTTTTATGGGCTTATTAGGTGAATACAAAGTTGCTACATTTTGTAAGGATTATAGCTCCATTGCAATGTGTTGACAGTGAAATGAATAGCTTACTTTAAAATGGCTATAATCAATATATTTATAATAAAAATGTATCAAATGACAATGTGAAATGTTAATGTGAAAGGCAGTACAGTTACCAGTAGTCACCTAGAAGACAAAATATGTAAATAAGACAACTTTGGAGTTACTGGAAGATGAATATGTAGGTTACTCTTTTGGTGGAAGCTAGCTGCCAGCCCGCGCACCAAGCTAACGATACGACTCTCTACCAAATGCACACTCTGCTTTAACTCCTGGTAAGACAACAAGCCCAACCCTGAAAATGTTACAGTGTAGAATTGTAATGTAATCACTGAATTCCAAATTGCAATCCTTTACACTATGTGCTATACCATAAAATCACATTACTGTAATGAGTTTTTCAGCATGACTACCCAACGCTGTTACACCTCTTTTTGACAAGTCAATATGTCTGCTGTGAAAAAGATCTTTATCTCTGTAACTCATATCTCTGCTTCTGACTTTGACTTCATTTCTATCAGCCACTGTCACTCTAGTGAACTGTAAACCTTTTACTATAATGTGTGGGAAGTCCCTGCCACCTCTTAGTCACTGACTGGGTCATGAGCTCACTCTCTGTTTGCATACTTTTGGGCAACATGGTAGCTAACTGGCTTTTATCTCACTGACAGTAAGAAAGTGTTGCCAGATGGGAAATGTTAAACTATTGCACCAGAGGCTTAACATTATCGTAGTTTGAGGAAAATTATTGTATGAGTCATAACCACAACAACAAATAGGTCTGAATATGTAATTTTACAAAACACGTATTTAAATGACTTCTTGACACGCCCACAAATCTACCCAAAACGTTTTATTTAAAAAAAAAAGAAGCTGATGTCGAAGGGGGTATGTGTTCATAAGTCCATCAGTCTGACCATTTTTGTAATTGCCTACTACTACAAAATGAATTTATAAGACAGCACAACTGGAAGCCTGCTCATATTCTGCATGAAAACGGTTAAGGCCATAAGCTAATTAAATAAATAACTGGGCTTACTTGTGCATTCAAAGCGATCTCTCGTGCAAACTCTCTTCAAATGTGCGTTGAGCAGTCATGCTCGCGAGTTCATCAACATCACAACATGATTGGCTGGTAAGAGGTCATTTGAGAAGAGAAGCATAAATCTGGAAATTAATTAAAATGAGACAGCGCAGACTAAATCCAACTACTAATTGTAAGCGACCCAAAATGGACAAATTATCATACATTATCTCACTTTTGGGCATTATTGATCGTACATCGTACAGAGGGCAACATTATCGCACAAATACGATAATTATCGTACATCTGGCAACGCTGCAATGAGACAAACGGCCACAAGAACACATAGCTGACAGTTAGGGCTGGTACAATACATCTATCTCTCGATTGGATACTATTACGATACTTGGGTGCCGATTCAATATGTATTGTGATTGTGAAGTATTGAGATTCTACGAGTATTGGGATTCGATATTACGATTTTTGTCAACTTTTTTAACACTTGACCATGGGAAAAAGTTGAATCATACACTTCTAGGGACTTTTACTTTGGAAAAAATATCTAAATTAATACAGTAAAAATGTTTGATTTTCAAATATATCAGTCATTGTCAGGAATTATTTATTACATTTTTTCCTGCAAAAAAAATAAAATAAAGACATTTCCCTCACAAATTAGTGACATTTCCTTTTTAATTTATAAGGGACATGTAATGTTTTACTCTTCTGGTGAATATAATCCAATCAATCTTATTACCATATTATATTCCATGTATTTTGTACATACAGTACCCTTTGTTAACACCTTATTCTGAAAACCAAACGTAGTCACACGTGTATACTTTTGCCAACTTCGCCAAGTCCATCTCTATCCACGGCCCTCCACCATATTCTACTTTCTCATTCGGTTCGCTGCAGCCGGCTGCGGTTTGTTTTGGTTAAAAAAAAATTTAAATCGTAAAAATAAAAATTGCAATACATAGGTGAAACGATTTTTTTCCCACCCCTACTGACGGTCATATGTGGCTTGGCTATGACACATCATCGAAACTATTTATATTCAATAACAGTTTGCTGATTTGGGGAAACAAACTTTATCCTGCTGTAGCTCAGTCTGTGAGTTTGTTTTGCGACACCTCAGCTGAAGAAATTCCGTCATGTGGATTGTGTCTTTTAAAAGTTTTCTTCTTTTTTTTTACATTCAGCAGAATTTTTCCTCATCTTGCCCATCTGTCTGTGCGATACAGCTCACACTCTCACGGTTCTCCCCGTCCCTTCCTCTGTCTTGCCTTTTTTTCCCCGATGCACCAATTCCCTCTGTGTAACGTATGGAAACTTATGGCAGGGTCTTTCATGGTGAACTGAAGCTGGTTCATATTACATCATTGTATCCGTTAGTCTTATTGTCTCATTGTCAGAACAGTAGGATATTAAATGGGAATGCTCACGTATACTAACACACAGTATGCCTACACACACAGTGCAGGGAGTGGCAGGTCTATATGTTGCCACTGAATCATGAGTCTTGGTGCTTATTGCTTTATGTGCTGGGTGGATTGTGTACAGCCACTGTGACCGTCTGCTGCTGGCTTTCACCGGTACCAGCCAGTACCCTGCTGCGGTGCTAACGCTGTTCATGTGTGTATAATGTCCTCTACCATGCACATCGGGACCAAATGTTCTCGTAATGTGTACGGCTTAAATACATTGGATTTATACAGAAGTATTTCTCCGGGGGCAGAAATTAAGTCACTGTTTGAGTCGATCGTCAGCGGGCCGAGCCACAAGAGCCACAGTGTTTTTCTGTGGTAATTAACGGGCAAATTGGGTAAGGTAATGGGAAGGGAGGAACTCAAAATATACAACCATCCAGTACAGGGCTGTACACAGGCATTTTGAGGGCCAGTTGCTTAGTTATAAAAGGACCCCCTCCACCCTTTGTGTCAACATTGTGACTAGTGATGTCATGATACCAGAATTTCAGTAGTCGATACCAATACCAGTGAAATTTCATGATTCTCGATACCCAATTTGATACCACGGTAAAAAACAAAACCAAACAATAAATCCCTGGTACTTCAACATACATTCTTTAATTACCGTTTGCATACTGTTTTTTGCTAATTCATTATTAATCCCTGATGATCCACCTCAAGTTTCTCGCCAAAAAAATACATTTTACAAGATTACATTTGAACACTTGATGATAATGTTATAATTTACCGTTGCCCAATGCTCATTTTGAATGGATCATAATGTAACTCAATGCTGCTAACAGCTAACGTTACTAGCACTTGCACTAGCATATGGCTTGTTTTTAAACAAGTTTAGAATCTTATTCAATTTTCAGTTTACTATCAAGTATGACAAAGAAAAGGATCAAATCATCACATATAAGTAGATGAGTGAAAAAGCATGTAAACATGTTCTAGTAGAAACCCAAAATACAAGTATGAACCTGAAAATGAGCATGATACGTCCCCTTTAAATCGACTGGTATTCGGCAACTGTTATCATAGAGTATATGAGTAATCTTTTATTCTTTTTAAATCACATTACTTAGAAGGACAATTACACTAACTAGACAAAATGTCAGTATAGAGTGCATTTGTTGTAAGTTATTATGCGGCAGTAAGGCTTCTTAATATTCACTTTTTAGCAAGTTTTAGCAACAAAAACTTTTTGTCTAGTGACGCAAGTCAGTGAATCTGCATTTTTTTTTTTTTTTTTTTACATCTGTATGCATGAGTTTGCGTGTTTTATGGGTACATGTGCCTGTAAGTGAACAATATGTGCACAGTTTTGTGTTTGTGTGTGACTAGTTCCCTCATAACTGCCAAGCTCAGAGACCTTGTTACCCACTGGAGAGCAATAAGAACACGATGGCCTGTTATTGCTTACCGGACCCATACAGAATATAAAAGCAGAGTGAAAGCTGCAAGCAAAAGACGACATGATCCAGAGAGAGTCTCTCTGAACAAATGAATAAATCAACTTCACAGCATGGAGCACTTCACACAAAAATACAAGCCAAAACCCCCGAGCACATGGCTCCTTAATAGTGGACTTAACTGTGTTAATGATGAATTCAAAGGTGTGTGTGTGTGCGCTTTTCTTGGTCACATGCGTTGATGCGCACCTGTTGTGCTTTTGCGAGTATACAGTGTCTGCAATGCATGCTTATTTTTATGTGTTTTTTGTAAGATATGTGTGAGGATCACGTGTGTTTGTGTGTTTTTAGTGTGTGTGTGTGTGAAGACAGAAGTCACGCCAGGCCCAGTCACCTGTCACTTCTGTGTATTCGCCGTATGTGGGAATGTGCCAGTGGAAAAAGCCCTCACTATTTTAATGCTGCTTATTTCCCAGCACCTCACACCGGTCTTTTCCTCTCTCTGCTTTGGCATGAGACTGAGGAAAACCCTCTGTGTGTGTGTGTGTGTGTGTGTGTGTGTGTGTGTACGCCCTCGCACCTCGTCACCTCTGATGCTGCAGCGGGAAGCCTTCGTTGCCAGGAGAACCCCAGACTGGCAGGCATACCGGACGCCTACGCACACACATGCACGCACATGCCTGTGCGCACCAACACATGCTTTTTGCACACACGTGAGCTGCACGTATGCACATTTACCAACACAGACACACACATATTTAAATATATATATACACATGCCTCTCCCTTTCCACACACTTGTGTTAATCCTTTTCCTTTATTTTATTGCTTCTTCTATAACAGTGGCAGTGAAGCCCACATGGCCGTGTCCACACTCCAACGTAAACAGTAGGACCTGAATGTGACACCCAACACTCGGCCCTGGAGTCTAATAGCAATCAGAGGACCAGGTGGTGGATCACACAGCGGCCGACAAAACCCCCCCCCCAAAAATCCAGATTAGTGTTTCCACCAGTAGTAGTTGCCTTTACTGCTCAACTTGTTAAATATTCCCAATTCCTCACATTGGAACTTATTCATCAGTATTTCCCACTGCGGAAAACATTGGAAAATGCTGCGATGCCAGACCCAAATCCTGCACCCAAAATTTCAGCAATGAAAATGTAATTCCTCCAACCTTTATTTATCTGGGGAAAGTTGACTGTGCAGGCTGGATCTTTCTGGGCCATGCCCTACTTTACTGATTCACTCGCACAGATTCCCTTCAGGTCACAACGACTTCTTTAATCTGGCTGTATCACTGCATTGTTCTTCATGTTCCAGTTGTATAAATCAGAGTTGTTCACATTATAAACACTGTGTATGTATGTTAGGAATAAACAGTAACTGTTATCTTGCAATTTTACCGCTCGTGAAGGAAGCGGCCATAATCAATATTTTTCAATAGTAATTTATCAAACGACAATGTGAAAACAATGTGAAAGGGGTCACTTGTGGTGATGAACCTTAGGCTTGCCGTGGTAGTCGGTGTTACCGGTGTTACACGGTGTTCGTGCACACCGATTACATTTCTTACCCACCGCCCCCACAGAAATAAAACCCATTTAGTTCATTGTGGCATATGAGCAGCATGTTATCAATACATAGTCAGATGATGGACGCTACGAAGTGAAAGTGAAAGTGTCTGCTCCGTATGGAGTTGCAGCACAGAGTAGCAGGACTCAGATCTCACACACACGGGACGAGAGAGAGTTGACAGACAAGATGATGGCGGAGGATTTGGTGTCGAAGCAAAAAGCAAAATCGCCTGATTTGGCAATAATTCGTATTTAAAACCGATGTTATAAGGGAACCATAACATTTATGAGGTACACATATCGATCTTTTCTTGTAAAATGTTATTAACCGATGGTCCTCATCGTCACGTCCCTAATGAACCTACAGAGTATTATCACCAGAATCTGCAGCTCCCCTCGGTTTTACTGAGCTTTATTGTGAGTTTCAGCTCGTTTAGCTGACTGTTTTGTCTCACTCTCTCTGCTCTCTTGGCGTCGTTTTTGGCAGCTGCAGGCAGATGTTTTCAGGGACGAAGCTTTGAAAACTCACTGTACATTACATGCTCAGCACCAAATGACAGACATGCAAAGAAACCAGTTGGTGAACACAGTGCAGCATTTAGCAGCTAAAGAGCTAGATATTTCTCTCAGGAGCTGGTAGAGCCCAAAAAAGAGAGTGAACACTGGACTGACATTAAACAGGTGGACAGAACGACTCCAAATGAATGATGATGTTGCTCCGTAACTGTTGGATGTATAAATAAGGTTCATCATATCAACTTAAAGGACCATTGTGTAGGATTTAATGGCATCTAGCGGTGAGGTTGCAGATTGCAACCGACCGAATACCCCCTCCACCCCAATAGATAATAGATCCCCCTAAATCCTACACACTGGTCCTTTAAAAGGGGATGTCAATGTTTCCACTGGTTCCAACAATATTTCCGGTTTAAAAGGACTGTATGTAAGTTTTTACACGTATAAACATGTTTTAATAGCTAATGTGTGAACAGGTTGTAACCTAACCTAAAAAAAATGAGACCTTTCACGACTTTCTGGGTTTCCTCTATCAGCCTGTAGACTGCTTTTTATGTGAAGAACCCGGGCAGTTTCTTCCGGGAAAATCCAACGGATGTGATGTCATGCGTGCTCGCGAGTGTCTTTAAGTTCAGTTCCGCTTACAGGGCTAACAGTCTGCAACCAGAGCTAACGTTCGGTTAGAAATGCAGTCCGCTAATGCCAATGTGTGAGAAAACAAGCGAGCAGCGGAGCAGAAGAGAGTCTTAGTTTTGCTTTGAGAATATCAATGGAATGTACAGGGGAGGTTTTGTTTGAATGCTGCAGTTCCTCAAGACCAACAGAGGTTTCCCGTGTCTTGTTTCCCAGCAGCTGAGTGAAGTGACGGGGAGTAACGTTATCAACTCCGGCCCAGGAGACCAAAACTACGGTGTCTCCCCTGTACCTTCTGACCACGGTCGAGAGGCTGAAGCACGAAAGGTTAACCCTAGGATCAACGTCGTCCGGGCCTTCGATTCATGGAGGGACCTTCGTTTGGTAAGCTAACATTACTGCCAAGCATGTGAAATATATACAGTAGCTGTAAAATAAGAAAGTTTGCTCTGGCTGGCGGGCGGTGTTTGGTTTTTCCTCAACTTATTTCAACATGGTCACAAACTTTCTCATTTTACAGCTAAACAGTACACTACAAGATGTTTCTGAAAACATTTGAGGTGAGAAATAGGCATTACAGTAACAGGATATTAATTCATATTTGATCAGCGCTGCCTAGTTTGACCGTTTGATCGGAGTTCATGAGTGATTGACAGTTGCTCGGAGACGGCAAGGCTCCAGCTCGGCTCTGATTGGTTGTTTTCCTTCGGTCTGTGAAATCTTGCAGATGCCGTTAGGAGCACCAGAGGACACAGAGGCACATGATTTTTTTCAGATTACCTGTCTCATGCACTACTGTCAGGATATAGCGACCGTTTTATAAAAAAAAAACTTTTTTTAATCATATTTGCTCTAATTCTACCTACTGCTGCTTTAATCACTATTAATCACAAATTAATAATTTTGAATCCGTTCAAAATGTACCTTAAAGGGAGATTTGTCAAGTATTTAATACTCTTATCAACATGAGAGTGGGCAAATATGCTGCTTTATGCAAATGTATGTATATATTTATTATTGGAAATCAATTAAAACACAAAACAATGACAGATATTGTCCAGAAACCCTCACAGGTACTGCATTTAGCATAAAAATTTGCTCAAATCACAACATATATAACGCATATCTTGAGGTCAGAGGTCAAGGGGCCCCTTTGAAAATGGCCATGCCAGTTTTTCCTCGCCAAAATTTTGCATAGGTTTTGAGCGTTATTTAGCCTCCTTCTTGACAAGTTAATATGACATGGTTGTACTAATGGATTCATTAGGTTTCCTAGTTTCATATGATGCCAGTATCTTAACTCTAACTTTAAAACGGAGCCCGCTACAAACTAAAAACCACAAGTTTCGTTAAGGCATTAAAGAATTCAGTGACGTTAAAATGAATTTGCGTTAATTATCACGTTAACTTTGACAGCCCTAATTATAAGCATCATTAGTTTAGAACCCGATGTCATAAATAGTGATGGACAGATAGAACCAGGATGAAAAAGTAATATCTTGTACAATAATATATAGAAATATATAGGATAATATATAGGATAGTCCCAGTGGGATCACTATGTTTCACTCACGCTTCTCCCTGGAATTACGGGTACCGTGGCAACCAAATGATCTTGCATTAGCACTGCATTATCATTCCTTCTATATTGTATAAGTAATCCCTTTTAACATTTAGAAAATGTTATTTTTTTTTTATCTGTGTTTCAGCTCTTATTACCACACACTGCAATCCTCAAGTTAGTGGTTTCCCAACATGTGTAACATGGTACGCTCATGTTTTGCCCGCGTATCAATCAAATCTGCAATAAGACCTGTAAGGAACATATATCACATATATGAGGAGGGAAATATTGGTGGTCAGAGCGAGCGACTTGGATGAGAATCAGCCGCGGCCGTGTTTTTCCAGTTGTGTACATGCATGTGTGTGTGGAGTGGTTTACATCGAGACGTGCGTGAGCTCGGATGCCAGCCCTGCAATAAGGTATCGCTGGCAGGGAGAAGGTGGGATTAAGTTTCTCCAGTGAAATGTCAGCTGAATATTGTTACCGCCAGAGGATCAGAGAGCAGTCGGGCACCAGTGAACCGTTTCCGGATGGAAATCACTTTGGCTGGATTTCTCCCCAGCAGCCCGGCCTCTCTCTTTCCACGCCACTCCTATAGATCCCTCGCTGCTTGATGGGGTTTCCCAGCCTGTGTGTGTGTGTGAGCAGCTGGACAGATGCTGACAAAACACATATCCTGCAATGAGATAATGCAACAGAGGATTTTGCATGTGCGTGTGCTTTTGTGCACGTCTTAGCAGGTGGTGACAGAGGTTTGGGTGTGTTAGTTGTGATGAGCCGGACTGTTACCGTATGTATGAGCTTGGGAACACACACACACACACACACACACACACACACACACACACACACACACACACTGGGGCGAGACGGCTTGGTAATGGTAACAGTGATTTGATATGCAAATTCCTGCATCATGAACCAAGTGTTGCTGTGCATGAGAGAGAGAGCTAACCAGGTGGTGCCCAGTCTTGTGTCTCACTCAGGGTGGTCCACTGAGAAGGGCTGAAATTAATCCTCATTACATTAATCAGGCTCACACACACACACACACACACATTCACCATGAGCCAACTTAATCACGAAGCACGTGTGTTGCAGTACGCTTCACATTCCCTAGTCACAGACTCTGTGAAGAGGACCCGCTCCCTATGTAGATATGAAGGGCTCATTCTAAGCTAACGGAAACACAACGATTCTTAGTTGCCGGTGATTATACGCTAATGAAAAATCATTCATAACTATGAATATTATATTCCTTTTCTGCTAATAGATCCCCCGCAATGTTACACACTGTTCCTTTAACATATCCTTGAACATTTAAATAGCTTATAGGCTTTACAACAATTCACCTCAGGCAGACTGCCGGACGCTGCTCTGGATCAATAGCATCCCGGTATAGTCGGTCCTCTGCCTGCGCAAATCTATTCAAACCTTTTCTTGAAAAAGTGTTGCAACTGCAAAATATTCAAAGGCGAGTATTTCACATTTTCGTGTTGTTTAGTCGTCCCACGACCGGTGTATAAAGGCCTTAACACAATACATGGTGCAACTTTAATTGAGTTAATTGAAAAGTTAGAATGTACAACACCCCCCTACATACATACACACACACACACACACACACACACACACACACACACACACACACACACACACACACACACACACACACACACACATGGTACATCCACACAGGTGTTTTCACTTGCTGCCTGATTAGACCTCCTCTCAGGACTCTGTGGGTGTGAACACAGTGTGATTAACTGACAGCTCTCACTCTCCTGTTAGTTTTGTTGCATCTTGCAGGGCAGAAAAACACCTTTTGCTTATTATTTGTACAGATGTTTTGTCAGCTGTACAGGAGTGGAGGGCCTTTAAAGAAAAAGAATGGTGAGTACACAGACAGTTGTTTTAATAATACTCTTTAAATCACATCACCATAGTGAGTCTGTCCTCAGTATCGACTGCTGCTATTGCTAACTGCTACTTGTTTGGGAAAGAGAACTACTCACTAGCTAGCTGTACTGTACTGTAAGTCATTACCTATATCTATAAATAATTCGTGGATTTATTGCCATTGAAAAAAAACAACATTATTTATATCAAAACAATAATTGCTGTTGTCAGCTTTCCACAGTGATATAAATCATCATAACTCAAAATCTTGATACTATAGTACATGCATTTTAACCCCTGGAACAAGTGTTGTGTGCATCTGTTCAGCCATAATTACTGACACTTTCAAAATGTGACAAGATGTGTACAGTTTCTGTCAGAACTATCGTAATTTAATATCACAAAATAAAGCACTCATTTAATCTGATGAGGACCATGCTCCTCAGTGTGGCTCGGTATGGCAAAATGCCAACCGGGTTACATTTTATTAACATAATGAGGAAGAATTGTTCATTAATGTACCTAGAGAGTTGCAAAAATGTTTACAGTTTCTATTAGAACCCTCATAATTTAATATCACAAAATAAAACGGGTGTATAAATATATCTACTTCTCAGCATTTTGTATTTTCTTATTTGCACTGTGGTTATTTGTTATATATTGCACGTCTTAATGCAAATATATGTAAAAATTTCAGATTTTTAGTACTTATATTTCTTAACATATATTGTGTTTATATTGTAGCATTATGTACATAACTTACATGTTACATACCCATTTATTTCTATTTTCTTACCTTTCTTTATGTTTATACTAGGGCTGTTAATGTTAACGAGCAAATTTGTTTTAACGGCACTAATTTCTTGCAACTTGCAATTTTTTGATGGTAGCGGGCTTAGTTTTAAAGCTAGAGTGAAGATACTGACATCATATAAAACTAGAAAAACCTAATGAATCCATTTGTACCAACCATGTCATCCTAGCTTGTCGTGAAGGAGGCTAAATAACGTTCCAAAATTATGCTAAATTGACAGCTGTTGTTACCTGTTGGGCTGCAGTTTGCCATGTTGTGATTTGAGCACATTTTGTTATGCTAAATGCAGTACCTGTGAGGGTTTCTGGACAATATCTGTCATTGTTTTGTGTTGTTAATTGATTTCCAATAATAAATATATACATACATTTGCATAAAGCAGCATATTTGCCCACTCCCATGTTGATAAGAGTATTAAATACTTGACAAATCTCCCTTTAAGGTACATTTTGAACAATATTAATCGCGATTAACTATGGACACTCATGCGATTAATCATGATTAAATACTTTAGACTTAGAGCAACTGTAATGCCCCAATTTCCCCCCGGGGATCAATAAAGTATTTCTGATTCTGACTAAATAACCCATTTAGTATTAATCAGATGGGGAACATGCTCCAGATGTCGTTCATTAACATCTCCAGAATGTTGCAAAAATGTAAGGTATCAGTAAAATGTTCACTTACAACATATTTCATTTGTTTTCTGCCAAAATGTCCAATCATGGGATACAATATCTGTCTGTAATGTACAGTATCATTAAACTTTTTTTATGGTTATATTTAGGGATTGGCAGCACATGCTAAGGGTTAGGGAAAGATCGTTTTATCAACATTTAACCAAAATCTTTCTTAACCTTAAGCAAAGCGCTTTCATTGCCTTGGTCTCATGACCACAACGTCATTGGGAAACCAATTTAGTGCCATATAAACTTAATTTCTAGGTGGCAGGGTGGCAACCTCTCATGCTTGATGGTCTCTTAGCAACATTTTTCATTTTTAAACAAACTTCTTTGAGTTTAACTCTAGTTTTTGATCTAATGTTAGCAGTATAGTACCTAATCAGTTGCAGAGACCTAAAGTACCCCACAAGTTATTTTATGACAGTGGGAGACCACAGAATTATACCAGGCAGCTCCAGGCCTCAAGCCTTTGTAGGTATAGTTGACTTTGAGTTTAGGTCAGGTCCAGTTGGTTTTATATACCCCTGATGGTATCATAAAAAAACCCTCATGACACAACGATATAATGTACAGCACATCGACACTAATGACATAATAAATAATATGATGCATCAGTAACAAATGATGGGAAATCAAATCTACCGTGACTTTATTTCTGGAGCATTTAATATCAACGTAAATAAGCCTAAAATTGCACACACCCAATGTATAATGGCGTGGTAAAGATGTATATTTAAAGACATATTGGAGACTTTTTGAACTGATGTCAGAAAGATTTATGTCCTGATTTCACAGAATGTGAATACCCAGAATCTATTGCTGTCTCAGAGTGAAATTAAAGAGAGGGGTTTACATAAAGCTGCGTCATGAGTGCTGTATTCTCTGTAAATGAGGCATATAGGAAGAATATACAGTAACATGTGAGTCTTAGAGAGGACATACTGTATCACAAAAAAAATGACTTTTTTCAGTGCTTGTACACATATATTTGCGTATCTGGAGTGCCTACCAACCACAAACTGTGAAATAAGACAACCCAGTCATTTCTGTGGGCTGCCTAGATCAAAAAACATGTGATTCATACAGATTTGTCTCCCTTTCCTATGTCACATGCAGGCTCATTAGAATATGCTGCCCACTGCTTGCGAACTACCTTTACAAAGGTGCACCATATTGTTCTTGCAAGCCAATCAGAGCAGCCTGAGCTTTTTCAGGCGCTAAAACGGAGCGTTTCAGACAGAGGGTGAATAAAGGTATATTCAGACAGACAGGATGAGAAAAATAATGTGTTTTTTGAACATTAAAGCATGTAAACATGTTCTAGTAGAAACCCCAAATACAAGTATGAACCTAGAAATGAGCATGATATGTCCCCTTTAATAATTGTCAGAAATGTCATTTAGAGCTTATAGTTTTGCTCTTTAATTTTTTAGTTTTCATGAGAAGGACTCCTAATAAGTAAGTGGTTGAGCTGAAGAGTCTCTAAGCTGAATGACTCAGCGAGAGTTGTTTTTGAGGAGTGTGTGTGTGTGTCAGTAGGTATGTTCTGCACTCATCACCGATCTCATCATTTCGATTGACAGGTTAGCTTGTAGAGTCCTTGTTCTTGTGTCCAGTAGGACGGTAATGTTGTTGCATGCGCTGCACTTCACCCTTCGTGCATTTCTTCTGTGTGTTTACGGCTGTCAGTGCATTAGCCAGTGTCGGTGCACTAATTGTGTCTGTGTGCGTACGGCCTCTTGTGCGTGCATGCATGTGTGTGTGTGTGTGTTTGTGTGTGTGTGTGTGTACATATTTCCAGCGGCTCTCCCTCCAGGAATGCAGCACGGCTCTTCAGAAGGGGATATTAGCGCTGACCGCAGGGCCTCTTTCCCCTCTCCGCTTCCATCTGGTGTCGCATTAAATATTAAACTTTTTAATTTGATTCAATTCCCGACGACAAACACCCTTGATTGGATCCAGATGCCGGCAGCCAGTGGGCCCACCCCGGGCCTGTTCTGTGCCTAGGGTTCGGATGTTCTGGAGCTCGGCACAGGAGCTGGAACTGAGACCCGGATTAAGGCTGGAACTTGGAGTGGAGATACAAGTGGTGGTCCAGTTTGGAGTCAGGGGTGGAAGCGGTAGTTTTGGTAGAAGAAAAGATGGAGCTGAAGCTGCCCTTTGGGACTGGGGATAGAAATTGAGCACGCAATAGGATGAGACTGGCACTTAAAGGGATACTTTGCTGATTTTCAACCAGCTTTGTATCATTACAATGTGGTAGTGTATGCAAATGAACAATGTTGAACTTCCCTCCATGTTGCCAGCACCCAAAAGCCACCGCTCATTTACGAGCAAATTGTCCGGCTCCAGGGCTGTTTGTTCAAACTACAGATTGTACTTAGGCATTTTTTGTGTGCCCAAAATCCAAACAACCACTGGAAGGCCATAGCAGAAGGCAATGTTCCTGTAGATATGGAAATAAGCGATTTTGGTATTGTAATGCTGGAATCGGGGCTACTTAGACTGTATGAGCAAGAATACAGTGTGGAGAAATTACGGCGTCTTGAAGGGGAAGAGGCCGCCACAGCCGAGAGACACGCACCACCAGCTGGTAAAAATAGCGGCGTTGTGCCCCTGTGGTAAATGTGAACTGATGTAAGCTGAAGTGGAGTCGCTGTACTGCAGCGTATTTCGCAGAGGTCACTTTCTTATGGATGAAGTTGCTGAATCCAACGTTACAGAGGAAGGAGCACAAGCATGTGTGATATTACACCCAAGCTTTGGGCCTCATATGACCAGGGCAGTGCCTGAGACATATTTCAGGATCCCGAAAAGAAAACTGGAAAAAAAACAACCAAAGCCAGAGAGGCAAAACGGACGTCTGAGCATAGAGTTAGTGCAATAGCGACAGTGTATGTAATGCCTCCGTGCCAGCGAAAGCCGTGGCTGGAGGCATTATGATTTTAGGTTGTCCTTCGGTCCCATTCTCGTGAAGGCGATATCTCAGGAACGCCTGGCAGGAATTTCTTCAAATGTGGCACAAACGTCCACTTGGACTCAAGGATGAACTGATTAGGTTTTGGTGGTCAAAGGTCAAGGTCACTGTGACCTCACAAAACACATTTTTGGCCATAACTCAATAATTCGTATAGTAATTATGACTATTTCACACAAATGTCTTACTGTATAAAGTGAGGTAGTGATAACATTTTGGACAGACATGGAGGTAAACTGTAACTTGAGTTGTTGGCGGAGGCATACAACTGTGAGGCGGTGATTCTGGTTTTCTGAAATGTCACTGTGAAACAGTTAGTGTAACGTGAGGTATTATCACTGAAAATAGTATCGTACTTTGTCTACTCAGTGGCAGCAACAACCCCTTTGCATTCTGGGAGTTGTAGGTTTTCTACCTTTTGAGCGAAAGAGAATACCACAGTCCTTTTTTTCCTTTTTCTCTGGTCATGTAGCACCAATTTAAAAAATATTTGCGCCTTTCTACAGCCTAGTTTTATGACAAGACCATCTTTCCAGCGGTGAAATAGTGAAATAGTTCTTCTCAAACTTGAACTAAAACAGGAAACTGGAATGTTGACCCCTTTCAGAGAAGAGTAAGGAACTGGGAAAAAAAAACTTTGTTGTTGATGAGAAGTTGTCAACCTGAATCCATTTAACATGGCTTACTCTCATAGCTTTTGGTAACCTCTCAGACAATATGTTGCTCTTCTCGACTGCAAAGGCAGTAGAACACAATTGTAGAACTTGTTGCATACATTCTAGGATTTTTGCACTTGCTGTGTGTGTGTGTGTGTGTGTGTGTGTGTGTGTGTGTGTGTGTGTGTGTGTGCTTCTTTCCAAATCCTTCAAATGAAATGGCAAATTGCATTATAAAACATAATAGTTATCTTTATCTTACACCGCCATGGTTATGGTTTGGCAGACTTGGTTAGAGTTAGAGAAACATCCTGGTCATGGTCGAAAGAAACCAGCATTGACTGTCGGTAGGTAGTGGGAAGTCTGATGTTTGGCGTAACACTGTTTCCTCCTGTGGTCCAGACTGACTAGAGTCCAAATTTGTGTGGTTGCTAGATGGCTTTGTTTCTTGAGTTTTGTGTGGTGCCCCGCAGTCCAAAGACAAGCAGGTTAGGTTAACTGAAAACCCTTCTGTAAATAGGGGCGGATTTCAATGTTAATGGCTGTCTATCTATATACATCAGCCCCGTAAAAGACTTCCCTGTTCATTATCACCTGTCATATACAGAGTTTCACTTTGCGAGAATGATAAAACAATGGGACCAGAACTGCGGCTGGTATTGGGACATGAAAGAAGCCCAAGGGTCACTGTACAGTTGGGAATATTTAAGATCTGAAATGGGCTTTTCTAGACATCAGCCTTATCCTGGCTTGAGATCTTGAGTCACATGTCCTTCTATCTCCTTTTATTCTAACTCTAAGGGCGCTTTCACAAGCCATAGTTCGTTTGACTAGTGTGAATCAGAGTTAAATTTATACTTTTGGTTTCTTTTCTATTTAGTCTGGTTCAGTTACACAGTGCACAAATCAAAGCGGACCAAATGAAACAATTTAAGTTGCCAAGGGGCGTGTACGGATTGAATTGATCTTTTTCATCTCGAGAGCTGCCACTTCTATGCAGGGAATCTCGGACTTTGATGCTGTCGAAGTTTTTTCACTTTGATTCTCACTCGTCACCGGTTTATGACTTTATAAACGTCACTGTTTTTGCAGACTTTATTTAGTATGTTCTGTGTGTTCTCTTCGGCCCAGATGTCAAGCAAATATCGGACTTCTGCAGAAGTCCTGGTCAGTCCTCTCCCACTCATCTTAACCTGTCATTTACCTGTGTCCATCTCAACAAATGCCCACACAGGCCGCATTTTTGTTTGCTTGGAAAACGGTCTGAGACCACCTCTCGCGAGCGGTCTTGTGGCACCAGAGTACGATTACTGCCTAAACAAACCGCACCAGAGGTTGAACCGCACCAGAGTTCGATTAAAGCGGACTTAATGTTGTCTTGTGTAAGCGCCCTACAGTGTTTGATAACTTTTCTGTTTTCTCATTCTGTCTGTCTACACTCTTTTCGCCTTCCCTTTCCCTATTATCCTGGTATGAATCTTAAGGCCAAGTGTCAGCCGAGGTCTGGGTATTGAGGTTTGGATGGCAGTCTCTGCACTCCATCTGCTCGTGTTTCTGAGTTGTTAGAGTGTGGGCGCTTTTACAGCGCAAAGCAGCCATCAAGGTCACAGTCTTCCCATCTTATTTTCCTCTAGACAACAAAAACAAGTAATTTTCATTTTAACAAGTGCATATGGGGTGAGATAATATCATTTGTTGCCAATAAAAGAAAGAATAAATATCCTTGAATCAGTGCCATAGTGTTCTGTTGGTTGCTTAATCTCTCTTGCTTTGACATGTTTTGCTTAAATTCTTTAAAATAAGTGAACGTGCTTTGGAAACAAGCGTGGTATTATCTCATTTCATTGGCAATAACTTGTCTCTTATTATATCAAGAACATTTCTTTTAGACTAAATGACTTGTTAATGGATACTTCTCTGTCTTTCACTGTGACACTCCACTCTTTCCCTTCTCCATTTGTATTCCCCTGTTGCATTGTAATTAGTGTAATACCTACTATAGTGGAGATAATGGAGCTCAGAGGGGACCAGAGCAGTCCAGAGGACTTGGGGCTAAATGTGACTTCCCTTGCCTGCGTGAGGGCCTGACAGCAGGCTTTGGTCCAGGGGTCTGTGTCCCCACCCGCCATCCCATCTGTTGCCTTGATCCAGATGCCTCGGCAAGGATGAATCATAACTACTTCAGCTTGTTACCATTTGATTCTGTGTTTGTGTTTTTCCCAACAGTATATACTCTCACAGTTTAAGAAACAGAGTGAAAGGGAGTAAAAAGAACTTTTAAAAGACGTACAGACATAATTTTTGCAATTTTATTTTTGATTTTGTCTTCATCTTTATTGCTGATTTATTGCTGAAACCACATTTTTTTCCTAAACCTAACCATGCAGTTTTGTTGCCTAAACAACAGGTTTTGCACTGCAGGGTGCTCGCGCAGGCGCTCTAATCGCTCGTGTTGCTGGACATTTGTAGGAGCACGCACGGAAAACGAAAACTTTTCGTTAGATATCATGCAAACCGTTGTATGAGGATACGTGGCTTAGCACGATAGGCCTGTCAAGCTTTGGATTTTCACAGCAATATAAAATACATGATAGAGAGGGAATTATGTTTAACTTACCAACACTAGCTCTAAGCAGCTTATAATACATAATCGAAACTACTAATGCTGAGGAAAAACTGTCATGGCCATTTTCAAAAGGGTCCCTTGACCTCTGACCTCAAGATATGTGAATGAAAATGGGTTCTATGGCTACCCACGAGTCTCCCCTTTACAGACATGCCCACTTTATGATAATCACATGCAGTTTGGGGCAAGTCATAGTCAAGTCAGCACACTGACACACTAACAGCTGTTGTTGCCTGTTGGGCTGCAGTTTGCCATGTTATGATTTGAGCATATTTTTTATGCTAAATGCAGTACCTGTGAGGGTTTCTGGACTATATTTGTCATTGTTTTGTGTTGTTAATTTATTTCCAATAATAAATATATACATACAATATATACTGTATATAAAGCAGCATATTTGTCCACTCCCATGTTGATAAGAGTATTAAATACTTGACAAATCTCCCTTTAAGATACATTTTGAACAGATAAAAAGTGTGTGATTAATCTGCGATCAATCGCAATTACATATTGTAATTGATTGACAGCCCTAGTTTTTATGCAAAAAAGATGTTCTTTGGCAACCAAATTTAGGGGCTTGGTGGCCCCTGGGGCCAGTGCTCAAAAATATTACCATCTATCCCTGCTAAGTATATTAAAAAAGCAGCGTTCATGACTAACAAAGAAAGAAATGACAGTTTAATTTTAACATACTTCATTACCATTTAACTAGAACTAACTTAACATCAAGGTGTTTCCAGTCTCCTACCTCCCAGAGGCTGGTGGTCAGTCCTCTCAGTCTTTGGTTTTTCTGTCGATTAAGTTTGACTTTCTGTAGGTTCTACTTAAAGATGTGTGAAAAACACAGACTAATGCATTCTGAAAGATTTGAAGAGAAAAAATTAGACTGAAGACAGAATGAGAGAAGGGAGAAAACCATGACTGGAAGACAGCGAAGAGAGAGAAAAGAGACGGAGGGAGGGAAAGTGATTGAGTGAGAAATAGAGTATTATTATTATTATTAGAGTTATTCAGCATTTCCTCTCCCACCGGCTCGTATTGGACGTCCGCCTCTGACCAGATTTGGCCTGCTGCAGCCTCTTTCAGTCCTCGGCGATCAGAGAGAAACGGCGTGTGAGAGTTTTGCAGGGTCTCGAGTTAGCCTCTCTGTGGATCTTATGTAATCCAATCTAACATTATCTAAGAAGTCACAGCTTGTAGTGTGTACCTTTCCACAGTCCAGCTGCACTGATTGCATGAGTATATACTGTATCTCCTACAGTTACAGTCGAATCGAAAACACCAAATGTGTTTTATTTAAGTTCCCATTCATGCATTTATTTAGCATTTCTCTTTTATATCTACTACACGAGGCTCTTTTCTGAATGTTATGCAGCTGAGCAGATTAGTATATTGTTACATAAAACGTTGGTGTATCTCAACCAGCCAGACCATTTCTTGTAACTTCTGGCAGCTAAAAAGGAGCGAAACTCCAAGTTTTTGCAAACAATTCCACTTGGAAGGGGAGCCGTGGTGCCGCATGGGGTAAAAACGAGGCTTTTAAATTTGATGAGATTAGATTAGTACAACTTTAATGATCTCCTTTGAGAAAAATGGTTATTGCAGCAGCAAGAAGTAATAGGATACATTAAAGAAAAATAGGATATAAATACGAACAGAGTTAATAGGGGGTTATATAAACACACGCAGCCGACAATAATTTACAATGACTACATCTGTGCAATTTAATTTACGGCAAATCTCCGACACCAAATGTGAAGTATTGAATTATGGGCCATATGTGCTCCATGCATGTTAGTGATTTCTCTCTAAAAGAAGGAGTGCATATGTGCAGTATATATCCTGCATTCTCCAGTAAATTTAAAAAACAACAGCGAAAACATGCCACTGGGTGTGTTTGTACACAGTATGAACAAGCTTATGTATGAGTCTCTCTCTCCATATGTTTGTGCACCGCTGTATTGTGTGTATGCGTGGTTGGCAGGGCCGATAAACAGGCAGTGGGTTGGGAGGTGGAAGGAGTCCACCGCCTCAGATTATTGACACAATCCTGGCAGAACGCGGCGCCCGGCGCTCCAAGAAATCTGGCTGGCGGTGCTCAGCGCTGCAATCCGATCCCCTCCGTCCAACACACAGCGCCGAAAAACACACAGAGACAGGCTGCGAGGGACACAGCTCTATCTATTCTTATACCTCTCCTTGTGCCTTTTTCTTCCTTCTGTGTAACAATCAGCTTTAGGGGATTTTTTTTAGTCCAATTTGCTTTCCTGTCAGTCTCCCTGTCTCTTACTGTCTGGCACTCAATCACTCGCTCTGTCTCTGTCTCAGGAGGGCAAGTTTAGAGATGTCAAGGCCACGTGCAGGCCTTAAGGTCTGAGGTCTGGACTACAGTCTCAGCACTTTGTTTACTGAGCTGTTTTCGTGTCTGAAAGCAACATATCCTCATACAACAGCTTGTATGATATCTTACGAAAAGTTATTCCTCATTTTTCATGCTTGTCCAGCAACATGTGACAATTTCCACTCGTTACATGCATACAGTCTTTTCAAGGAAGGAGGAAACAACTTGGTTAAGTTTAGGCAAAAAAGCGACTTAGTAAGGTCTAGGAAAAGATTGTGGTTTGGGTTAAAATAACTACGGAAGTGACGTTATTTAAGTACGAAAGTTATGTGACAAATAAGTCAACGTTTGGGTTAAAATAACTACAGAAGTGGCATTAACTTAAGTACAGAAGTTACGTGACAAATCAACGTTGTCTTCTGGTTTCACACGGGATACGACCAGCAGTCTCCTGGGTGAAAGTACAGTGTTTCCGGTTCACAATTACGTGGACTACATACAAATTAATTTTGTGGGATATATATATGATTTACAGTTCATTCATATTCATAGGTATAGCTACAAATGGTGTATGAGAACAGCCTGCTGAAAGTGTGTGTTTGTGTATTTGAACATGGACTTTGTTGTACAGCTGCCATTGGTGTCAAAGTTCAGGCAGAAGTATAGAGTTGTGTTCCTGGATGATGGTTGCTGGAAGACGATGGCCTCCTTTGTTGAACACGTTCTTCACTTTCACCCTTGGATCACATTTAATCTGTTGAACGTGTTGCTCTCAGATGGAAGTCCGTTCCTTGCAGATGACAGATCGATTGCGCTGCATATGCATTTGCATTCAAGCGTTGGGTTTATTCTACTATTGATTGCGTTTCCATAAACTGAACTTTTACCCCCTTCTGTGATGGTGTCATTACGAAAGCATTTCATCAAATAGTCAAATATTTCATGAATATTCATGTTTAAACAGTGCAATCAGTAAGCAAGTAATAAGTCTCAGTACTTGTGAGGAGCAAACGGATACGTTTGCAGAAGAGATTCTCCAGAGATATAGCATTGCACCGTAATATTGGGGGACAAAACCCTGAGGGTTGAGGCGCCTACCACACAACTGTAATGTCTGCGTGTTCATACCCCACCTGTTTATCCTTGATTTCTTTTCATTTTCAATACTGTCAACTGTCAAACAAAGGTCATGAGTAAACTGAACCTTATGTGGACTTCCCCTTTAAGGGGATACAACTTACAACTTACTATACTACTGTATAACATCGGTAAATCCCTCCCTCCAGAAACGTATGGGTGATATCACAGATGCTATGTTTATTTGTGGTGTATATTCAAAACAGTAGATACAGATACAGTATATGTATTAGATATACTTGATCCCTGCAGATCATGCATATATTCTACAGGTGATTCCTTGTTAAATGTTAAAAGCATGGTTATTGTAAATTTGCATGTTCCATTAGAACATTTCACTGTCTTTAATTTACCGTTACTTGCAGATTCCAGCATCTAAAAAGGCAGTAAATCTTGATTTCTCTACTTGATAGGCGCATAACCACATGAGTTCAGCAAATCTCAAGTGTAAGTGGGGCTTTTATAAAGGCTACATCAACCTCCACTGCACTATCATCAGATCAGTAGTGCAGTGCCTATTTGGAGCGGGCCGATTGCTTGGCCCGCTGAAGTGCTGCTTGCAGCGTTCTCGAGAACCGGTCATCACTCGTTGACTCCAGGGAAGATAAGAACACTTTGGTTGTAACGTTAGTATATCCAGCATCAAGCAGCGAAATGAACTGCGGACGACATGCTCGACGCAGCCCGCCTCCGCTGCTGAACAGAGCGCTGGTTGCTTGTTTATTCAAAGTTTAATATTGAACGTATCACATGTCCAAGTTGCACCAACTCCAACACTGCGCATCCTTTGGTCCCAAGCAATATACCCGTCAAGTGTGAAGTAGATCGGAGGAACCGTTCTCGAGATATGCAAAGGTCACACAGACAGACAGATGGAGATTCCTTGCTTTATAGTTTGATGCCATTGCCTCAACCTTGATGGATACGTCAAGATACGTGCCATGTTTTAAATTTGAGATTATTTATATTCAATCAATGGTTCTATTAATGCTAACGCTTTAATTCACTCAATTCACGGTGCCATTGAGCAGCTCCAGAAGAACAACCTGACACTAGTAGCTCAGTTTCTGATTCACTTTACAGATTTTCACCATCTGTTTGATTGAAGTTCTACTTCTTCAGCCTGTTGACTATCACAACCATTAAGAAACTGCATTGACATAAGGGACAATAGTCTGAGCCATCCACTTTTCTTTGCTGCTATATGTTTAAGCTACGCTATAGCCTAGGTCCTGAGTAAGGGTTAAGAACATAAGCACTGCCATGTGTTTTGCTAGGCAGAGTGGCTCTGTTTTGCCAGGCCAATCATCTACTGTTGGCTGTTTAAACTATGGAGCTGGGACTTTCTACTGCCAGCCCCTGTTGCCAGTGGACCAGTGGACTTGGCCGAGTACGACTCTCTCTCTCCGTGGCACTTAGTGCAGCGGTATCCAGCCAATAGACTATGATCTTTTGCAGAAATGGGCTGGAAACAGGACTGCAGAGGGCTGCAGGACGGGTTATAATCTTCAGCAGTATGCCCAATACTCTTGGCTTAGCCTGAGCTGCTCCCAAATACCCTCTAATTCTACTAATGCAAGGCCTTGGCTCTGTGATGTGCACCGACAAACCTTACGCCAGTTTGTTACTTTTTATTATCATTATTAAGTTATTATTTATTCTTTATCAGTGGTACCAAAGTAGTTGTGATCCTGATAAGCTACTGTTTTTTCGGACACATGGAATTTGTGATGCATCTCTTGTATACGTTCGTCAAGTCTTTAAAGTGGAAATGAAACGGAGGGCTTTTTCAGTGCCACTAGCCAGCGATGCAGTAAATTACTGATCTCTGTTTCAACGTCATTTTATGAAATAGGCTGTTTTGTCCTTGGTTTTAACATTGTAAAGCTCATCTTCACATCCAGGAACAACACAATAGTGTCCCCTCTTTTGTTTTCTTCTGTCCCGTGTCTCCTCAGTCTCCGTCTTTCACGTTCTCTACCGTTGTATCTGTGTAACTCAGCCGAGCCAACCAACCTCGTGATGTCACAGGCTAGAGTACTGCAACATTACGGCGTTCTTACCACGAAAGATAAAGCTGAGCTTCTTTTTTCCTTCAAATGCTGACATTTGTCATGTTTGTTATATAATTGTTCATTAGAGTGGAAATCCATTTAGTAAACCAGCTTAACTTGGTTGAATGTTTAATTTCCACTTTAAGAAGTCTTGCACGCAGAAAGGCCCCTAACACTGCTAGGGTTGGGGCTTCCAATCCCATGGGGACAGTCTTTGCTAACACACAGAGTTTTTTAAATGGCGTGTTTTACCACTTGGGCCAAGTCCAGTAGGATTAATGGTTCAATATGTATTTAACTGGAGTATGTTGTATTTTCAGAACCAATCCTTTGAAATAATACTGAGCAGTCCAACAGGATTAAGTTATTGAGTTTCTTACACTCTTATTAGATTTTTTGAAACAGAAAATGAACAAGGTATAAGCTTTTTTTTCTTTCTGGAAGTGTTGCCAGTTTACATAAAAGTCATACGTAGTAGCAATTTGCTTTGTCTTATGCATCTATGTTACGAACATACCTTGATCTTAAGACAGCCGTGACCATTAGCACAAGCGTATACTTAAAACAAAAAAAAATCTCTAGCTACGGTATCATATAACGTAACCACCGGCAAAACATCAAACCGAATCAAAACAACCACAAATAGAGAGTTTACAGTATCACAACACAATTTTGATTGTGCGTGTGTGCCAGTTGGCAAACGATTAAAACATCCATTTGATTCTTGACAGTGATCACAGCGGACAACAAAGGAAGGGAACAAAGTGTTTTTTTGAACATACTAGGAAGTGGTGTGGTTTTGGAGCAGCAGCTTACTGGCTCCTTGTTTCCTGGTTTACAGTAGAAGCTAAGTGTATAATGGGAGCCCTGTAAACCTTTGGTGCTGCGGTCAGAGAAAGCAGCATTACAGTTAACATAATTAGGACCAATACCACTGTGGTACCACGTGTAGGACTTTTTCACACTGCTGGACCAGGCTGAAGCGACCTCCGTTGAGCCCAGTTAACTGAGGGGACAAAGTCGCGTTCATGAACTCTGAATCTGACATTAATCTCATTCAACGCAACAATTTAGTCTGTAAAAAGATGTGGACTCCTCAGCTGGGCCAGGAAAAACATGCTTTCTAAATTATAATCTGTTGACTCAGTTGGCGATGTGGCAGTTTTAGCACATTGGATTGTCTAGTTTTGAAAAAAACTCATTTTTATAATAGGTCAGCCTTTATAAGTAAAGGCGTCTTTAGGGTGTGCAGCAATGATTGGGTAAGTTTATTGAATGTCACACTGTGCGAGATGGTTCTAATAAAACCTTGGTCACAATTTGTCAGACTGTACGATATCCATTTGAGGCGAAGAAGTCATGGTGAATCCTTACGCTACAGTGTAAATAGGCATGTCATTACTATTGTATAAAAAAACTCAAAACAGGAGGATATATATTTATGTATCATTTTTTTCCTATGGATTGTCTATATTGTAATTTCATTATGTTGTCACTCTGTACACACAATATCTATTGCCTGTCTGTCCGTCCTGGGAGAGGGATCCCTCCTCAGTAGCTCTTCCTGAGGTTTCTTCTATTGTTTTCCCATTTAAATGTTTTTTTTTTTGGTTAAATTTTTCCTCATCCGCTGCACGGGTTGTAAAGGAGAGAGGGTGTCATAATGCTGTACAGATTGTAAAGCCCCCTGAGGCAAATTTGTGATATTGGGCTAAACTGTATAATTGACTTGACTTGAGGAGGAGAATTTAGAATGTTTCATCCCATAAACTTTATTAACCCTCAGAGACCCTGCGATCCCGACTGACTTTAATGTCTTCCAGAGGCTCTAGCAAGTTCAGCTTTAGGGCTAGAGTGAGGCTACAGATATCATATGAAACTAAAAAAACCTAAGGAACCGGTTGGTACTAACATGTCATGTTAGCTTGTTGGAAAGGACAGGAGGTCCCTTGACCTCTGACCTCAAGATATGTGAATGAAAATGGGTTCTATGGGTACCCAAAAGTCTCCCCTTTACAGACATGCCCACTTATTGCCATACAGTTTTGGGCAAAAACCATCCAGTTTTTTGCATGCAGTATAAATGTGTTATTTTTTGTCTATTCTAAAATTATGTGTTTGAATATTTTTGCATACTGGGGTCCCTAAACAGTCTTGGAATAACATAAATTGGATATAACTGTAAAGCTGAGACTCTTGTGGATCCAATGAGCCCAATTGTGTTCATGTGTGATGATGTTAGTCCCCATAGCAGCCATTTCGTTGTATTGAGACCATTTTACAACCAACAACTAGAGACCTAGAGCATTCAGAGGATGGATGGCTTTACTAGGTAGATTGACAATAAGGGGGTTTCACAACAGAAGTGCTTGCCATCCAGACGCCGAAAAATGCAATTCTTGTAGAAATCTCCAAATGTCAAAAGTTTTGGAAACCAAATCACAGCATGGCTTTTTCTTTGGTGTTCCTCAAGGTCTTGGTGTCTTAATGTGGTATTTTGGAGGGATTATTGATCATTTTTTATCAATTCTCGAATGATAAAAAATGGTTAAATTTAGCACCAAATCTATGTAATCTGTTGTATTCTGATTGATTGGTTTGTAGACATGGGTTGTAGCAGCAGCCACGATGTAAAAATTTGGTCTCAATCACTAGTTTCAAGTCTTCCGCAATACAGCATGATATTCATTTAGTAAATTATGGTCCCATTTGGAGTAAAATACACCATAAACCAGGGGATGCGTTAGGGCGTGGCTACCTTGGTTGCTACCACGGCGTTGTCCGGTCTGTCTGTTAAAGTTGTCCATGTTTTCGTCTTAGAACTTAAACTCTTTCACAGTGTGTTTTCAGTTCATGAAAGTAAATTGTAACATTTTGGTCGCCTAAAAATGTCTTGTTCAGCGTTCGGTTGTACATAGCTGCACCCTCTCGTGTCACTTCTGGTTGCAAAAAAACAAGATGGCGACGGCCAAAATGCCAAACTCAAGTCCACAAACCAATGGGTGACGTCACGTTGACTACGTCCACTTCTTATATACAGTCTATGGTTCATTGTTGCAAGTGATTCTACTGAATTGATTTGATTGAAATGAACTGATTTTGCCACAAAACTTCACGGTTTTAAAAGCTGGTGTGATCGGAACAGACTTGAAGTACAGATGTGGTCAAAATGCAGCGTGGTTTCAAGGAATATCCATGTCTTCTACATTTCTGGCATTGCACGGGACGAGAGATACAATAGGAGCTTTCCAAACACTGCCGATAATTGGATAACCTGCCTTACCCAGAGCCAAAGGATTTGATTGTGTGTTTAACCACAGATTGTCTCACATAACTGACTTTACAAAGAAAGAGGCACAGAGGGATAATTGTGTTTTGAGGGCGATGTTGCAGGCCAAAGCAAGATTAAAGGGCTTTTATTGTGAAGGTGGTGACAAGCTCTCGGTCTGGCAGAGGTAGCCAGATGGCTAGTTCCGAGGAAATGTCTGAGGAGATGAGATAGATCGAGCCAAATGACTGTTAAGTGATAGCAGAAGAAGCCTTATGATGTCGAGGGAGGATTTGTTAGTGGGATAATTAACTTTACTGTAAGTGTGTATATGTTTGTTTATGTGTGATGCTTTGGATTTTTCCTGGCAGCTACTGTACGGTACAGGCCACAAATCTCCTCAGTGAGTGACTGATCAAGCCCATTAACTATGACAGTGACTGATAATACACAAACCCCCACCACATTCACTGCCTCCCACACACACACACACACACACACACACACACACACACACACACACACACACACACACACACACACACACACACACACACACACACACACACACATACTCAGCAACTGCAGTTTGGCATGTCATCTTCTGGCTCAGTTTAGGGGGTTCACTTTTATTGGGAATGTTATCTAACTTGCATGGCAGCAGATGGTCTATGTAACTCTGTTTTACCCCTGGGAGAAAACAAAAAAAAGAAGCTGAGCAGTGAGGTCCTAACATGCAGCGTGTTGCAACCCCATTTAGAGTTTGTCTCTGGTTTGTTGTGATGGGGCTTGGCTCATAGTAGGGAGGTGCTGGAGGTGCCGGAGGCTTTTTAACACCACACACACACACACACACACACGGATACCCTCCCTCTCCCGGGGCTGCTGGAGGTTTGGCCGAGGAGAGGAGATGGTGGTTATGGTCTTTCCTCAGACGCTGCTGGGGGTGGTGGAGACGCCTGCCCACTTAACCACCAGCCACGTGAGCTATTAGCCAAAAAATGCGTCCAGCTGGACAATGTGCCTATGTGTGTGTGTATACACTGATTTGCCCGTGTAAATCATCTTTTATTCTTTTATAAGTGCTACATATTACATCTTTAACCAGTAATTGTCAAATAAACTGTGTTATAACTATTGTTGTAATTATGGGAAACAAATGGTCAACAAGTCTATTACAACAAGAGTATTACTGTTGTAAAGAAGGTGATGCTGCTATCTGTACGGCAACACTAAAGAGGACAAACTTCTGCCATAGAGAATTACTCAACATAGAAACCCATAATGATCCTGTAGGTTTTTTTGTTTTCCTAGTTGTAATTATTTGAGCTTTGTTTCTGAGAATTTGGCATGTCAATTGGCTCTGTATACTACAATACTTATATGCACCTCAGACGCTGTTGCTATGGAGAAAAAGCCAATCACAGAGGCATGAATCAGACAGCCGGTTAGACTGTTATCAGGTCATTAAATGGGCGTTATCAGTGCCAGTGCATCATAAGCCTCATAGATGTGGGTCAGTAGGGGGCTACTACACCCATTAGTAGGTTTTATCATCGATTCAAATGGGCAATCACCGAAAGAAAGAATAAAGGATGGTAACGGTGGCCTCCAGCGACTGTAGTAATTATGACAGGAGCAAAAGTGGAAGTCAGGCGCTGTACTTTAGACAGTGTGAAATTCCATATGGGGTGGAGGTCGGGGTCGATGGATGGGACACAAAACATACTTTCACCCAGGAGAGCGGGCCTCACATCCCGTGTGAAAACAACAACGTGTAGTTGTCTTTGTGTTCACAACCTTAAGTTTCACTTACACTTTTGAAACATAGTTATTTTAAGCCAAAACACAATCTTTTTCCCGAAATTAACCAAATGACTGTGTTTCCTAAACATAAAGAAGTTGTAGTTTTGTTGCCTTAACCTAAAAAAGCTGTTTTATTTGTGTTGAAAGCATAAAGTTTCATTCAGTTTTACATGTTAGAACGTGTTGCTTTTATGTTTCACTTTTACAACATAATAGCAGGCCCCTACTGACCCACATCTATGATGCTTATAACAACTGATAACGCACATTTAACGAGCTGAAAACAGTCGAATCTGGTGCATCAAATCCATCACAAAATGACTAAGAATCCCAAAATGAATTCATATAAGAGCAGATTGTTGTTAGTTTTCTCAACACTATAATCTTTAGCTTCTGCCCAACATTAGTGAATCAGTTAACAGAATTTTAAGCTGGGTGATCAGAATATTCTCATCCAAATGCACCATGGGAGTCCAGCCCGGTCTCACCAAATGGAGTATGAATGACACGGTAATTTGTAAGTCATATCGCGTGCAATAGCAATGCCTTCGTTGCTTTTGGTGTCATGTGTACGCCATGTGGTCTGTACTGACTGCAATGCAAACGCATCCGTGTGTATATGCTACGCTCAGAGCTAGTGACGTAGAATAAAAAGCGACTGTTTATGGTCGGTGGAAGGGTAGATGGATGTGTCCAACAAACACAGGACTTTCAACCAGGGGACCAGTGTTCCTGTCCCAAAGTGTTGTTGAGTTATTTTGAAGTTACATTGGTGACGTGTCTTCCGTACTTGTGTACGTACGTACAGATTTTAGTTAACCTACATATTTTAAGCCCTACCATGATGTTTTCCCTAACTAAGTAGTTTTGTTGTCTAAACAACCAAACGCCTTTTCATGGGAAAGGATTGTGCAATACACTGTAAAATACACTGTAGAGATCTGTGCTGCAAGTCTTGTCAGTGATGGTCCCATTTAAACATAGAACCCTTAAAAAGATGGTGTCCATTAGTTGCACACGCCCCCATTACCCCACTTTATTCAGGCATACAGGAAGCAAGTACCAACCAGGATCTGATCTTAGCTCAGTAAACAGTGGAAACCCTTTGCACAGCATGACAGCCACAACAGTGCTGACAGAAGTTATAAAAATGTCTTCATCTTTTTTTTTTTCATCAGAAAATTCAAATATTGATCATGAGTCGTGTGTAAGGACATTACTTTTAATCCAATGTCTTTTGTCATGCTGTGTGGTTTCTTGTGTTTCTAACAATCACTTACAAATCTTCCTCCGTGTTCATATTTTGTAGTATACAGTATTTAGTTCTTCTTGTAAAGCCTTTTTGCTAAGCACTTTCTAAAATCTGGTTCTTATTACAAACCATCATGTCATTTTGATCGCTTTATTATATCCAGCTGATCCCCAGCAGAATCACTGCAACCCCACAGTACACCACAGTAAATAGATGTAGACACTGAAGTAAACTCCTGGTCTGACCCTGTTTTACCTCATGTTGTTTGTTCTCTCTGGTCTTCCTAAAAGGCTGCTGGGTTGGAAAACCTTGCTGGGGATTCCTGAGAACCTTCTTCTTTTTGCTATTCTAGTCATAGAGCAGCTGGTGTGCTTTGATTTTCAAACATCTGATAGATATTAAAAGCTACAATGTATAATATTGGACCACAAAAATAGTAGTTCAGTGCTGCATCTATATGGTAGTCAACAATTTGTGAAAAAAAGTGAGATCCAAATTTGATTCCTCTGGATTAAATTGATTTACAGGGTATAAGTCTTTAAATAATTTTTACCCCGAGTCCTAAAAAGTGAACTATACTACCACACCAACTACAGCAAACAAATGGTCAGTGATTTAGGGTAACTGTTAAGCAATCCCAAAAAGGTTGGGCAAGATTGTGTACTAAATCTGTCTAAATCCAGCATTTTCAAAAATTCTATATGTATAGAATTGCTCATTTCTTCAGTTAAAGGAAAAGTGTGTGGCATTTAGGGGAATCTATTGGCAAAAATGGAATATAATATTAATAAGTATGTTTCCTTTAGTGTTTAATCACCTGAAAATAAGAATCTTGTTTTCGTTACCTTAGAATGAGCCCAATTTGCTTGCTTTGACAAATAATTTATGTAATTTTCAATCAACACCAAATTGTGTTATAAAGGCCAAGTTGTATCGGCTATTCACTTTCACTGTTGCTCAAAAGCTAAGGAACTCCAACATGACTGGGTACTCAATTGAAAATAACTATTTTTTTTACTGCTTCTGACCACTCTAGATGTGTTTGATGCTCAGATTTCCCAAAATGTGCTAAGCATATAACCAAGCAGGGCCTGCAGAAGAGACGCTCTCCCCTCAGAATAATGAGAACCAGAAGCTATAGCGCTCTGAAGAGACATTTCCACTGTTACACCACATCGTACTGCCGCCTTGCTGGGATGTGACCTACAGTATCCAAACTCGACGGTTAACAACATTTGTAAATGACTCATCTGTTCTTATTGTATTTCTTGAGTCATACTGTATATCTCATGTTCGCCATGTCCTCGTGCGTCACATTTTGCAAGAAAAGCTCAAATGGCAATGTTTAAAGTAACGTTATCTCCTGTCTAAGAGTTCATTGACCGTGAAAACAGTGTCACATTTTGGAGACAGATGGCAGGTTGGATGCCAAATGGGTACGACGCGTGTCAATGAAGCCAAGAAAGATATGGGAGAAATATTAAGTTATAATCGTTTTTTCAGAGGCTTTAAGGATTGGTCTGTTAACTAGATGGTAGAGAAACACAAGAGTTCTGTTTCACAATATAGGCACTAATTAACCGCATGTAAAAAAGGACTGTTTCCAGTTCTAATGAAAGGTAGATGCATTCAGGATAGCAGAATAGACAATTGCTGCCACTGTATGGTCCTATGCTGTTCTGGCAGTGCCTGTTCAGCAGCATGTGTCGGCCTATAGTTCGATAAAGATCTCCGTTCCATTCCAGTCTGGGTTTACTGCTGCGTACGGGACAGCTTATAGAGACTTCACTCTTGGATTCTGCTTCCTAACTCTGACATTTACAGACATGGGGTTTTGGATCATCCACGCTCACACAGGGGCATGGAAACATAACCCCTGCTGTCCAACTCCCCCCATCACTCCACCCTGCCAGCCTCCCTCTATCCTCCCTCCCCTCTCCCTGCTCCTATTATAACCAGTCCCAGTCTCCTATAAAGCTCTCTGGCTGGGCTGCGGTCCTGGCAGGCTGCTTGTATATCTGCTCCGCTCTGCTCCGCTTGCTCTGGTCTTGGTGCCGGTTCTGGAAGTGAATCTGCTGCCCAAGGTGACCCACATCTGCTCCCACTGTGCTCATAATGTGGCAGCCATTGTAGATGTGCTCCTTGGTGAATTTCTTCAGCTTCTGTCCTGCAGATCGTCTCTTAACCAGTTTGTTGAGTTTAAGACATCTCTCACAAGTGGTTAAATAAAAGAACTCTTAATCTTCTTACACCTGTAGTCTGCCTAAATTAAAGGAACAGCATGTAACATGTAGGGGGAACTATTGGCAGAAATGTATGCCATGAATAAGTGTTTTCTTTAGTGTAAAATCATTATGTTTTTGTTAGCTTAAAATGAGCCATTTATATGTACTGTACATACGGAGCGGGTCCTCTTCACAGAGCCGGCCGCCATGTTTCTACATTAGCCCAGAACGGACAACCAAACACTGTCTCTAGATAGGGCCCAAAGAATCGTGTTGCACTGCTGGTGCAACCGGTTCTCACTCTCAAGTCGTCAAATACCGCTGTTTGGTAAGAGTCCCTCGGCATCGGAAACCGATGCACGGAGACACCCTTTAGCAACAGTATGTGATGAACCGGGCTTTCAAATAGCTCCAATGTAAACCCACCCGCGGCGTTATTCGACGGTCGGAGCAAGTGACATCGTTATTAGGGTGAGAGTCCGCTAAGGGAAATGGAAGGTGTGGTGGATGGGTTAAACAAACACAAGACTTTCAACCAGGAGACCGGTGTCCGTGTCCCGTGTGAAACTAAAAGTAACGTTGACTTATTTTGTCACATCAGTCTTTAGTTACGTGACTTGTCGGTATCGTCAGTCCCGTGAGTCACGTGAGTCGTTAGTCAGTGAAGTTAACGTCAACCACGACCGTTTCCTAACCCTAACTAAGTGGTTGTGTTGCCTAAACCTAACTTCCTGTGAAAACTGATGTTTATTTTGAAAGGAAACTATGCATGTGAACGTATATTGACACGCCGCCCCTGACATGTCCAAGAGTAACGCAAGAGGGGTGCTCCGTGCGTCGGCCTCTGATGCTGAGGAGCACTGACCAAGTGGCGTTACGGGAGTGAGAATGTGTTGGTATGTGCCTTAATCAAGGATTGGTTGGACTGGAACCACTGGTTAATTTTGGATAGCTGGATTGTCCTACAGCGCCATCCTTTTAGCACACAGACATCATTAAAACACAAGAAGCGCGACCGCCAACGTGCGTGCACAACGTTTCTGCATCGACTTGGAGCAAATCGAGCCACACTCCCCAACTGTCTTTTAATGTTGTGCATGCTGAAATCGTCTTTTTGTCCTCGCTGCAACTCAGTTGCGTCAAATGGTCCATGTAAGCCGCCATGATTGTCAGGAGCGCTCCCACTGACCAGTCAGATGCAATTTAAGTCCTGGCTCAGCTTCCCCCTGGTCTCGATCAAACCGCAGCATGAATACAAGTTTTCAATTTTTCACTTTGCCAGCTTTTAATTCAAAATTCCAGAAGTAGAAAATTGGCAAAGCGGCCATGTATGCATGATCCTCTTGCGGAGACAATAGCCAAAGACAGACAATGAAGTTCAATGCAGGACAAAACAAGACGAGAGAATTAAAGGTAAATTGTATGGAAAGAAGGGAGAAAGTGGTTGGAAATAGTTTGGCGGTGACGGACCTCTGTGTGTCCTCATCCCTCTCTTCAACATCTTCTCTTTCATCTTTCATTCCTCAGGTCAGCATCACCTCAGCCTGACAGATCCAACACGCCGCCAAGGGAAAAAACAGGATGCGCCGCTGCGGATGACGTCACACCGTCGACTGGTAGGTGGTGACGGAGCGATGGCCTGTGTGTGCATGCGTTGGAGGTCGTGTGCGATTTTTTTAAGTACAGTGGAAGCTGAGTTAGTCAAAGAGCTACTGTGACCCCACTTCTGCTTCATTACCCCCAATTTACCGCTAAACATCCACACAAGAGTGTGTTATGTTACTTATGGGGTGATAGTAAGATGTCAATGGGCTTTTCACCCACACCAGACTGACGTGAAACATTCAATGGAACATTCAAAACCACTAATGGCCTCTAATGGTGAATGACATCACAGCTGTCATGTTTCTTGTTATTTTTCACTTTTTCTCTCTCATTACAGTCTCTCGCTCTGTCGCTCTCTTTCTCTGAGGTAAAGTGTATGGTCGTGTACTGTACGTGGACACAAGTGAAGCCCGCGGCCTCTCTCGGCCTGTGCGCCGCTGATAGATTAAGTAGGATGGAGAGGGTGTGACGGACGGAGTGGTTTTGTTCGGTACCTGCCTTCTGTCGGCTCTCCTCTCCGGGTGGAAAAAGAATGAAATCTGACTGAAAACTGTGTAAAGAGAAGGGAAAGTATACAGCTCGGTCCACTTTTTCAAAGACAAGTAATCCAACAATAACAAAAGATGTCACATCTGTTTTTGTTTCAAACATGTTTCAGTCACAGCATGAATTAATGTTTTGACTGAAATGAGGCGTCTCCCCTGGTGCCAGCCGTGTCAGTGATTTGGCTTCGTTTTCATTGTTGTGTCTTGTTGTCTTGAACGCAAAAGCTGCCAAAACTTTGACATTTTGTCACAGAAGAGTGACGTAAGGTTTACTTGTTGTCAGGGAAATGTTGACATACAGTGTGCTGATGTGAGTTGGAGTTCATTAGGCATGTCATAAGTGACTAGGCATCTGATTTTGTGAAACATATCAGTGTAGTTTAGACAAGAGCATACAGATTCACCTTGGAGTTGCTTCTGCAGTTACCAGGGGATACTTGGAAAAAATTGTGGAATAGCTTGATCATGATAACTAGTGATAATATCCACACATCCAAAAGAAGCAGACAAATGAGATTACAAATTGGTGTGATGCTGAACTATGGTTGTGTGATCGCATGGCAACTGAGTCAGGTGTAACACCTTCACACCAAATTCTGCAATTGAGAGAACAAAAAAAGCAGAAACTAATGGGCAGCCGGTGGGCGGTGCTTGGTTTTGGAGGCCGGGTCACAAACTTTCTCATTTTACAGCTGAACAGTACACTAATATATGTTCTTGGAAACTTTTTAGGTGAGAAATAGGCATTACAGTAAGAGAATCTCGATTCATATTTGATCAGTGCTGCCTAGTTTGACAGCTGCCCAGAGCTGACTCCTCGGCTCTGATTGGTTGTTTTTCTTCAGGCGTGGTGGAGTCTTGCAAATGCACTAAGAGGACAAAGAGGAACATTCATTTTCTCACAGATTATCTGTTTCATGCACTACTGTCAGGATATAGTGACAATTTTATAAAAAAAATTGTATCATATTTACTCAAAGTTACCAACTCCAGCTTTAAGGCATCAGTGTGCTTCAAATGGCAAAGCTTGTCGGATGAAAGTATGAAGGGTTTGAACTTCTCAAACTCTTTACTTTTAATCCTTCACAATTACTTTACTCATCATTTTTCATATGTACAGCGAAGTGCAACACCATGCATGTCTTAAAGATGAGAGTCTTCTAAAGTATGCACCCTTATTACCATTTGTACTACTCAACGCATCTTATCCCTCTCTATGTACACCAGGCTTTTCACCCCATCACCGCAGGGTGGCAATTCATAACGGCTATATACAGCAACACTTTTGCTTTTAGATGTAGTCGGACGCTCGTTTCAAGCATACCTTGGTGTTGTATCGATAATACCTGTAATAAGAGGTGTGATAGTGATGCAGAAGGTATAAGGTCCTGTACAGCTTTTGTACAGAGGTTATTAATGCATGTGGTCCCGAGGGTCTTGCACGAAGTTGTGTACAGTAAGAAAAAAAAGAGATCTCTGAGTAGTTCAACCAAGTCCATCTTTGATCTTGCACTGCCATGCACTGGATTGCTTCTTTGTTCCAATCAAGTCGAGTTGAAAGTAGCTATTGTATACCACATACAGTGTGCAGCCTACATCGGAGCCGCCACCGAAACCAACAGAATTGGAGGTAAACCGAGAGAGCGAGGATGACTCAGGCTCTCCTCCTTTCCCATCCATCCGTCTATCCCTCCATCTGGTTTGCGTTTGTGTGGATGTCTCTCATCCTGCAGCTCCTGCACCAACAAAAGCCCAGTTCCTCCGCTCCCCCTCCCCACCAGCACGCTGACGGTGCCAGCTCAGGACTAGGACAGTGGAGGTTCCCTGGACATGAGGTAGAAACATGTTCTCACTGAGATACACCGGACTGGAGGGAGCGTTGGCACGAATCTGGAAAGAACAGAACACGTTGTTCTGTGTGGGAGCACTGGTCTGATTACTGGGGTGATAAAGTGGGCTAAATTAGACAGGCCTGGCTTCGGGGTGAAATACACAAGGCTTTGGTTTCTATGCGGCCTGGGTTGGGATAACGGCTGACAGTTCATGGCTGGAGATGGGATTAAAGCAGGGGAAAATGTACCACCCTCTAACTTGGGCTCGGATCCTGTAGTCCGGGGGAAAAATCTGGCTCGATAACTGATGCATCACATTGTCTTTGGATGTCGGCGGGCTTGGCACTTGGGCGCACGGTGACGGTTCTGACGGAGCGCGCTCTGGGGAATGACGCAGTAGCTCATCGATCATCCCCGCTTCCAAACGCTGTCGATAGACCTCTGTGTTGAGGACAGGAGCCCAGACTGCTTTTAGACACATTGAAGTCACCTCGCTAGACACCAGAAAAAGCGCACACTGAGTGTGATGGAGTGTGTACCGAATGACAGATGGCGGTAGTCTGAGAAATGTGTGGTCTTGTGTAATTCAGCTACGGTCTGGGATTGTCTTTCTTTTGCAGCTTTGTTGCTCGACACCAGATTGATGCTTTTTGTGTCAAATATTGAACCTCTTCTTCTGAAGATGTGTTCAGAGAGAAAGCAAAGTGAATTTTTGTGCAAATTTGATCGCTGGACCGTTTGTGTTATTCGCCCCCAAACAGCCAATTTCAGATAGATAGATTTGTAGTGAGAGTGTGTTTGTGTCCAGCTCTCTCACTGAAGAACTCACCAGACATTCTGGTTCTTTCTGTTATTTCAACCTTATTTTATGGGTAGGCGTATAAATACTATAGCACACCATGGGCTTTTGTTGTGAAACGGCTTTTCACGTGTCAATTAATGCCACATCATTACCATGAAATGGTCGCAGTTAAGTTAAACTACGGTAACGTGGGCGCCCCGGTAACCCATGTACCAAGACTCGGTCCTTACCGCCGTGGCCCGGGATTCAAATCCGACCCGCGGCCCTTTGCTGCGTGTCATACCCTCTCTCTCCCCCTTTCACAACTATCGCAACTATAACTGTGCTCCGCCACTAGCTCTGAGCGTAGCATATTGACATGGAAGTGTTTGCATTGCAGTCAGTACGAACTGCACGGCGTACACATGACACACCAACAGCAACAAAGGCGTTATTATAGCACGCAAAATGACGTAGAAATTACCGTGTCATTCATACGCCATTTGGTGAGACCGGGCTGGTAATTCCCCTTCAGTCTCTCTCCTTTTTTCTCATATTTTTGTACATATATGTGAAGCAGATACATAAAACTCTGACATAAGCGCAAATTTCTTCCTCGGATGCGCCTTGTACCGCTCTTTCCCGCAATAGCTGCATCTCTGATTTCCATTCAGGGCAAACGTCCAGAAATTGCTTAAAACGTGTATAAAATGTTCTTCAGATGCATTGTGGATCTGCCTTCATAATGTTGAAATTTAGACTTCACAATCAAAAGTAATTTGATTGACAATCCTGGAGTGTCATCAGTCATTGGAATACAAACAGGAACTGCTAGCTACAGTAATGAATGCCAATGAACGGGGCTTTGGTCACTGACTCCATGGCAATATTACACTTGTTTTCTGTTTATATGACCAAAAACATGGCTGGAGCTGTAGTGCCAAAAACATATGTTTATCCCCAAAGGAAATAAAAAAACATGCTAATTGAGGAAATGCTCCAGAGATGGAATAATAGAAATAATAAGACATGTAGTGACTATGCTATAAGCGCCCAAATATTGGGAGGGAACATCATGCAAAACCAGCCAGGGTTCAGAGGGTTAATAAAGTCTTTACACACTACCAAAGTTTTAATCTCCACTGGTGCAGCTCGTGGAAATATTTAAAGAAGAAAACATCCACCATTATGGCTCGATGACTTGGTGGTGTACAGGCATGCACCAACACCAATTATCCCTCTCACTCAACCCAGCATGGCAAAACATGATTACCCGTTTGAAGCAGGCTGGAGTTAAAGTACAAACTTTACCAGAAGTTATGTAACATGTCTGCATTTTTTATTCCCATGCAGTGTCATTTACTGTAATATGCTGGCAATATTTGGGCATATTTTTCCCCCCACACAGAAACTCTTCATCCAAAACCCTTTTTGAACCATATTTATCCTGGTATCACCTCACAAACATGGATCATAACAAGGTTTCTCTTCGCTTATATTGTTATAATTGCCCACTTATTTTTGTCTCTGCTTCGGTGAATTAAACATGTTTACAGTTAAGTTTGATAGAGGAAAGGTGTCAGGTTGTGTGGAAGTGCCATACGGGAAAGCGTCATGCCTTTTAGGGCAGATTTAAAGTAAGTTTGGAGAGCTTTAATGCATCTCTGGAGCATTTACTCCATTAGTGTGTTTCATTTGGCCAGGTGAGAATGATGCCATTTGAACTGGCACCGTAATAGCATCGAGTGATGAAAGCAAATGCGGGTTTCGGTCCGCTGCCAAGGAAACCGCAGCGAAGTCCTTTACAATTGTAATCTGAACCAACAACAGGAAACAAACCTCAAATCGCAGAATTTTACGGGTACGAGGAGGCGGATGTTGACATCTGATAGCCAGCAGTTACTCCAGCTTGGAGAGGCGATCATAACAAAATGAACCGAGGGAAAACCGCAGTCCGGACGGATGCTCGTGTTCAGCTATTTTTTCTTAACTGGTACTCAGATGGAACTTGAATAAACACGCTGAGCCCGTGTGACTTTGAAACAAACTGAAGGTGTCATTGCAGCGTGAGTGAGAATAGAGTGGGAGGTTTTGTTTCATGCATGCGTCAAGATATCTCATCGGACATGTTTTATCCCTCTGACAACGGGTCGGTGGTGCGCCACAGTTTAGGATTTCACTCAAATCCCCCTTTTGTTGCAGGGGAACGGCTATTGTGTTGATGATCTGGGCTTGGCCGCGACGTGGAGACGGAGTGTGTGAATGTGTGTGTGTTTGGGGCTGGGTGGGGTTGGCAAGTGTCTGCGGGGAGGGGAGCTAAGCTCGGTTTGATGACATCTTCATTGTGAGTGTGACGAGCATCCCCCCCCCCCCCCTCACATACACAGAAACAGACAGGAACTTTGCTCATATGCCACCCATGTGGGAGAGCAACATGTCCTCTGTCTCCCACCCAAGCTGAGAATTAACCCTCTGAGACCCACAGTAGAACCCGTATTGTCTTTTTTATCGGGGTACAGGGCGTCTTTAGGGAGAGATAGCAAGTCAACAGTAGATGTTACATAGAAGTGGTGAACATCATCTGAGAGCTGGGAACCTGAAGAATAATTTGAGATGCAATTCAGTGCTGTGTGTCAAATTGTTCTAGTCATTAATCAGAAATAAACATGAATTAATTTGTGATGATATATGATGGCCATCCCCATGCTCTATTATGTCTCATAGGTTGTTGCAGCCATTTTTAGGTTGATATCATTTGTTACACACATTTGGTACTAAATGTAACCATTTTTTTACCACTCGAGAATTGATAAAAATGATCAATAATCCCTCCAAAATACCACATTAGAACACCAAGACCTGGAGGAACACCATAGAAAAAGTCATGTTGTGATTTGGTGTCAAAAACGTTTGATATTTGTACAAGAATTGCATTTTTCAGCAAATGGATGGCGATCACTTCTGTTCTGGAAACTGCTCAGAAACCCCCTTATTGTCAATCTACCTTGGAAAGCCATCCATCCTCTGAATGCCCTAGGTCTCTTGTTTGTGGCTGTAAAGTTTCATGAGGCTGTGATTATCCTAGAGGTCAACACAGGTCATTTTATACAGTGAGGTCAAGTTTAAAAAAAAAAAAAAATAGGTCTCAACAAAATAAAATGGCTTCTATGGGGACTAACATCATCACACATGAATACAGTTGGGCTCATTGGATCAAAAGAGTCTCAGCTTTACAGTGATACCCAATTTATGCTATTCAAAGACTGTTTAGGGACCCCAGTATGTAGAAATATTCAAACACATCATTTTAGAATAGACTAAAATATCACATTTATACTGCAGTCAAAAAACTGCATGTGATTATCATAAAGTGGGCATGTCTGTAAAGGGGAGACTCGTGGGTACCCATAGAACCCATTTTCAGTCGCATATCTTGAGGTCAGAGGTCAAGGGACCCCTTTGAAAATGGCCATGCCAGTTTTTCCTCGCCAAAATTTGGCCCAACTTTGGAGCGTTATTTAACCTCCTTCCGGACAAGCTAGTCTGACATGGTTGGTACCGATGGATTCCTCAGGTTTTCTAGTTTGATACGTTCTGTATCTGCAGGTCTCAGAGGGTTAAAAGGTCCAACACAAAAAAGTGTAATATTGCTCCTTCCTGACATCATATCCCCTCGTTGTCGCTCTTCCCGGGAGTCTGGGTTACCCCGGCAACACGTGCATGAGCAGGATTGAGTCATCGGTTTGTTGGGCCCCCTGAAGTTTGACAAGCCTGTGTTGTTTTTTTTTTTGCTAAACAAACATCTTGATTAGCATGCAGAGGGGAAGGGACAGGGGGAAGTGATCAGGCATAAGGTAACATATCGGTGAACGGCTTTAACTTCACATTTTTCACTTTTGATGTTCTAATCAGTTCGGTGTGACAGCACTCCTGGGTATAAGCGTCACAGCACACACACACACACACACACACACACACAAACACACATGCAGACACCTCTTCCCGGCCCTCTCCTCAGACGAGCCAAAGTTTGCTCTTCCCATGGCGCTTTGTGCTCGGGCGCTATCCCAGCCGCGCCGCTTCCCTCTGAACTCCCACAACTTCATCAAAGAGGAATGGAGCGGAGCAAGGAGGGGCAGGAAAAAAAAAAAAAAAAAAAAGAGAAAGAAAGAGGGAGAGAAAGAGCTCTGTTTTCCTAATCACATCCCCATGGGGTTCGAGCCGCGGAGGTGAGGGCGAAGTAAACAATTTTGTTCATCGTGTTTTTGTTGTGTTGTTCTTTCATTCCGTGGCCTCTTTTGTTTCAAGCTTTTGCTGAGGAATAGAGCGGTGATTAATGCAGATCCCCTCCCTATTGCTCCCCACTCTCTCTTCTGTTTTGGGAAGATTCCCCCCTGGTAATTAATTCACAGCAGAATTAATTAGAGTGAGGAGGGGGGGGGGCGGCATCGAGAGGGAGGAGTGCAAATATATTTAGAGAAAGAAGGGGAGGGGGGGCGATGAAGAAAAGTGACGATGAGAGAGGTTGAAAAATAGGGAGAGGAGAAAAAGAACATTTTGCACTTCAAGCTCAAGGGCTGCCCACAGATCCCCCCCCCCCTCACCCCCCATAACTGTGTCCAACAAGGCTGACAGAAATTACGAGTCCAAATTAGGTTTGCCCTGAGCCCGGTGGCACTCGATGAGGACAAAGATTAGAGATTTAGATATTCTGATAGATGGAGAGAGTGGCTGACTAATGGAAAATGATGTATGGATGATGTCTTGAAAGACGAGAGGAGGAGGAAAGAGTGAATTGTTAGAGAAGGGGCGAAGGATGAGAGAGGGCGAGGGTAGCGTTGTTCCTCCATTTTGCTTTAATTCGATTGGTCCCCTCGATCGCTGCGTAATGCCGATTGGTCTCCAAGAGCAAAGTGAAAAGGGCTCCGACATCCAAGCGTTGTACTGCTACCAACACAAAGACAGAAGTATTCCTATTCCCAATTCCTCAAGAACGACTCCTCTCTAAACTCAATCAAGCACTTTTCCATTTTGATTCCGCGTCGAATGCCAGTTTATATGAATGCGGATGACTCGATCGAGGCCGTAACGAATCTCTGGAACTGGCACGGCAACGCCTCTTAGCTAATTGGCTAACCGTGTTAAGGAATTGCAATGTGCTTATTCATTCTCAGGTACAGTCTCCATCTCGGTTTCACCAACTGGCCGGTGTCTCTTCTCCTCCCTCCCTCTTGCCCCTTCGCCACAATCTCACCTCTGTTTCCTCTCGCTTTTACTTTCACAAACATCCTTTTTTCCCCCTTCTCTTACTTACTGTATGCTCTCTGTTTCACCCTGGCTTTTCCATTGCGTTCATTATTCAAGCTCTCCTGCTGATAGAGCCAAGGCGGAGGGCACATTTGCTACGTCTGCTGAACTCCTGCAGCACTTTAACTCCATCCTCATGAGGGATGTTTTGGAAACGGCCTCCTTTCGTGGTGCAGCTCTGGGATTTAGTTGGTGGAGAGGCACGATACACCAACTTCATCACTCTTTAAAACTTTCAAGAGAGAGTTTCTGCCTCAGTGGCGGAGAAAGCATTCCGATCCTTTACTGAAGTAAAAGTAGCAATACCACACTGTAAAAATACTCACTAAAAGTGAAGTTCCTACATTGAAAATATCACCTGATTCAACTGTTATCAGGCCAAATGTACGTTATCGGTTGCTATAAGCCTCATAGATGTGGGTCAGTAGAGGCTACTACACCTACTACGTTGTAAATGTGGAAGCGAAACTTAAAAGCAACACATTCTAACACATTGTAAAACTGTTTTATGTTGTTAATTAATTTCCAATAATAAATGTATATATACATTTGAATAAAGTAGCCATATTTGCCCACTCCCATGTTGATAAGAGTATTAAATACGTGACAAAGCTCCCCCATTTTGAACAGATGAAAAATATGCGATTAATGTGCGAATAATGTGCGAATAATGTGCGATTAATGTGCGATTAATTTGCGATTAAATATGGACAATCATGCGATTAATCACGATTACATATTTTAATCAATTCACAGCCCTAAATTAGTTTCATTCCACTGCTCCTAGAGTACAAATCCAGGATGAAGGCAGCTCTACATCTGGCACCATGTCTGGGAAACACACTACCTGTTCCTCCTGATAGCCTCCAGATGTGCCCAATCTCTCACTTTAAGACACACAACTGGCCTGGTCTTTGTCAGCAGTTTTCAAGTGCTGATCCAGGTTCGCTTTCCCATTCAGGGCACGATAGAAGGGAGAGGTGCATCCTGGTCAGCAACTGTAAATCACCTCTCACAGTTAATACTCTTCTAATCCGTATTACTCACTATGTTCTTCTTGGTTTTCTTTTCTCATTTAACAGGACGAGTAGCTGTAACAACCAACGAGGGAGCAAGTGAAAGAATAAAGAAGCACAAGCCTGCGGGTATGTAGAGGCTTAACTTATTAAAACTGGATACAAATTGGACTTCCAGCCAGCCGCTCACCTCTCCCCATTTCTCTCTCCACAGCCCTGAGAAACGTTGGCCTAATGGAACTACAGCATGTTCTCTGCTCACCATCGACTGTCTGGTAAGGTCTGATGGAGCGATCTGCCTCGTTAGTTTATATTAGATCCGAGAGAGGTTTGCTAGAGCAATTACACCATGAGCGATGGTGGGAACTGTTTCTGCACGCTCATGTCTCCTCATTCTTTTAGGGAGGAAACATTTGGAAAGCATTTAGAAGATGCTTTCTTTCTTTCTTTGTTTCTGTCTGTCCACCTTCTGTGTTTGATCTCCTTCATTAAGTCTCCAAACCTCGTCTGCAATCTCGGTGTTTCCCACCTCTTGCCTTGTGTTCACAACGCGGCCGTGTAAACACGCCTCTAGCTGCTATCGCCGTGTTTGCATGGCCTGTGTGTGTGCGCCCAGATAGCGTGGGTGTAAAGCGATAAGGCTAAGTGAATGATTCCCTCCAGCAAACAGAGGGGAGCAGCAGACAGAGGGAGCAGAGGGCAGGCAACCTGCCATGGGAATCTGGATAATCCATTCTGCTCACTTTATTAACATCATTATGGAGGAAACAGAGAGGGCAGAGAGAGAGATGGAGGAATGGAAGGATAGAGAGACAGATGGAGTGGGTGGAGAGAGGGAGTGCAGAAGTTGATTTAGGCAAAAAAAAAAAAAAATGCATTTCAGTGATGAAAACTAATAAAGGTTCAGAGGTCAGGGAAAAACAGAAGCATGTAATTTGAGTTTCAGACATAATATTGAACCTCCATTCGTGCATTTAGCCTGCAAACTCACTGTACTGCTACAACTGGTTTACAACCCCGGCTTAATTTGTGCCGGATCCTCCCGGAACCAGTGCTCAAAGTGGGCTTGTACTCACCGGTACCCAGTACCTGCACTTCTACATTTTACTCCTTGTAGTACTGTGACTTTTTCTTGCATACCGGAGCTTCTCACAAGCTGCCGGTACTCTTCTCTGCCCTCTCCATATCAGGGTTCTCTGAAAGATTCATAATGGAGATTCATAACGGCGTAGCGCCAGTGTACAGTATGTGCGCCGCACCTAATAAGCCATATGAACATAAAAACTATGTGGGGAGAATCTGGACGAGCCGACGCACGGCATTAATGAAACTTTATTTTAAGTTTTCTGAACCTGATATTTTAGGGTAAACATTTCCAGGAGAATTAAATGTTCAGACAAAGGCTGTGATATGTGTTAAGATAAAATAATCTTTTAATTAGTAATAATAATGGTCCAAATCGATGTAAAATTGAATAGTTTTAAGTCAAAAGCCTTCAAACTTTCTTAGGGAGGACCCCAAAACCCAATATCTCCTAGTATCTTTTATTCAATGTAGAAAAATTCACAATGTGTCTCTTTATACTGCTGCATAATATGTACGAGCAACCTGAATGGGGCACTGCTCCTAAAACCTGAATGAGAACCCAACTCCAAAATTACTTAAACAGAAAATCGAGAATTGCTAATCTTACCTGTCAAGGGTTTATCCCTTTCTTACCCAGTGTGTACTGGGACAGACTCTAGCCTCCTGCAATCTACCAAAGAAGAAGCAGGTACAGAAACTGGATGGGTGGGTAATTACCAATCTAATTATTGTCATGTATAGCTTACTGTATGACATTTTATTGGGCTTTTACTATGTCCTTTGATGCCTTTTTTGACAGATAAAGCTCAGTTTAAACAACCTAGACCTTATTATTGTATTTAATGTTACTTACTGTGCAGTATTATAGAAAGTGATTTGATGCTGCAATAATTCTGTTTCATGTCCCTCTTATCCAATGAGCTAAAAGACACTCAAAAAAATATTTATTAACCTTTATTTGACAGATGACAGTGTAGAAATGGGATTAAGAGAGAGAGAGAGGGAGAGAGAGAGAGAGAGAGAGAGAGAGTTATGACATGCAACAAAGGTCCCAAGGCTGGAATCGGACCCACAACATTGTGGCTGCATGTCATCATGTGCTGTAACCACTCGGCTACCGTGGCGCTCCGGGCCCTTAGTAGCTCAGATTTTTGGACATGTTTGACTGTTTGGAGCGTCTTTAGCACTGCGTGAAGAAACACATCCCCATCATTCATTTCAATGCGTGCCTACACTGAGGGCTCGGGCAAACAAATGCACCATTGTCCGGCACAAATTTGCAACGTCATCCGGCGATGCACTGCGTTGACCAATCAAATGCGTGCAAGGGCACACTCCTGGTGGCATACTTCTCATAATACTAAGTCGAGGAGGAAGTATTAAAATTAAGTATTAAAAACGAAGCAATATCAAAATGTAAAAATCCTCTAAGTCCTGCATTTAAAATATATAAAGCACAAGATATAATTCTTCGACCTGCCAAGCGCGTCGGGACCGTGCCAAATGCACTTTTGGTGATTTCGTGGCCAGGTTCACATGATGCATCTGTGGCGCACTTGGGCACGGCTGGGATCAGAAAGAAGGCATTATCATAGGGGGGTGCATTAGAGAGGCTGTGACAATCATGGCCAATCACATTCACATTCAAAAATGTGGAGCTCCAGACAACGTTTTGGCCGCCCTTGTTTAAAAAAAAAGATGACGCACGGGTGAAAGACTGTCAGGAACGGAGGGTCCTGAGGGACTTATAAGCGGAGCAAGAAGTTTTAAGCGATTCACAAGTTTTCGCCTACATGCCTGTTGATGTTCAGAAGGAACTGTGTAGAATAACTAATCAAAATGACACGTTTGATGTCACATTAGTACAAGGGGTTCTGTGGTTATTTTACAACAGTCTGATGCTGGTTGTAAAAAATGTACCAGCAGATCTGCGTTCGTAATTGTGGCTTTACAGCACGCAATGAGTGACTTAGAGACTGCAGTGGGGTGCACGGTGTTGGCTTTCTGTATATACATTTATCGTGGAAACGTTTTAATTAAATTGAGGCCACAATTTACTATCTTGTGAGCATGAATCAATCAAAACGTGGGAACAATTTAATTAAATTGAGGGAACGAATTATATCTCGTGCACACAAATTAGTAAATTGTGGCCTCAATATATATATATATTTTTCTCTCTATGGTCACTCCTGGACTCAGTACTGATCTAGGCAGCCCACAAAAAAAATGACTGGGTTGTCTTATTTCACAGTTTGTGGGTTGGTAGGTATGGAGGACAGAACCTGCCAAAATCTAAAAAAAAAATCTTTTATTTTTTATTTATTTTATATTTATTTGCACAATTTTCCCTTTGCATTTCACCCCCTATTTATTTCCCCAAACTTATTTATTCATGTATTCTTTTTTTTACACATTTCTTTTAACATTTCTTTATGCAAGTCTGCCTCATTATGCAAATGAGGGGGCTGTGATTCATGGTGTGTTGTCATAGGGTCAGAGTGCATAGATCGACTATATGCTAGCTAGCTAGCAAGCAAGCACATTGTGCTTCTGCTTATCAACTCCAGTCTTCATTCCAGGCTCTGTACAGCAGATCGTCGGCCTGCTGCTGCCTCTGCCTCGTACTGGTACAGGTGTGAAGATCAACCGTCTGAAGCTGAACTGTTTTGCGGACCCCACGCCGGCTTCATCCCCGAGATTTAGCTCGTTCAGATTGAAACCAGATTGAAGCGCCGCGCAGCGACAATGGCACCATCAATTTATGTCAAATTTATCAATTAATTAACGGCTACATTTATCTTTCATTTTTGCTACATTTAGAGACATATTTCGTTATTGAGTCATTTATAAATTTATTTTTTATTTTGGCAGGTTCCCTCCTCCATAAGTAGGCACCCCAGATACCCAAATGTATGTGCACAAGCACTAAAAAAGTGAGTTTTTCATGATATGTCTCCTTTAAACTCATCTATGAATCCCTCAAACTGGACAATCCAGATTGAATTTAACCACTTATACTTAGACGCTACTGATTGAGGAATAGTTGCAGCCTAGAGTTCATACAAGACCTGTGATTATCATAGTAGCAGTTGTCCATTTCCCACACTGGCTGGGAAAGTTTGTGCAACTTCCATCAACTTCTACCATTGGGGGGTCCCAGTTTCTCCAAAAGAGCTATTCGGCGACTATTAGTGGTAGACTGCGGTTGAACTGGCAGCTCCCAAGTGTGACTGTAACTGCCCGAACGTGAAGCCGAGCGTCTCCGAAAATGATCCTACACGCTGAGTCCTCCCTTCGGTAAATAACTATTTTAGAAAAGCAAACACTGAGAGAGGAGAAAAGCTTGGACGCAGAAGAAAAAATAACTTTTTCTCTTTTTTTTGTGAGTAAATCAATGGCAAGAAGTTAATTTGTTTGTAGCCCAAAGCGGCTGTAAAGCCAGGCCGATTATAGTTTTGGAATACAGTTTTTCATGATGTTATCAATTCTGTCCTCTAACTACTTGAGGGCTTTTCTTTCTCTTTGTTGCTGGCACACAGGACTATTTTAATGTCCTCGCTCTCTTTGCTCACATCCAAAAGAAAGCTCATTTCCCAATGTTTGTCTTGAGCTGATTTAATTGATCTGCTTATCGTCCGTTTGTTGTCAATTATGTCAAACTTATTGCCTTTTTCTGGAAAATGCAGCTCAGAAAAAAGTGGCCCATGCGTGTCGAGAGGAGTGAAGAGGACAGCCAGGGAAATTTCCAAATAAAAGTGGGCCACGCTCAAGTATTAGAATTAGGAGTGTCACACAAACAAGTTTCTCATTGTGGAAAAAGTAATGAGCTCCATTCTGATTCCTCTCACATCAAGGGCCGCTATTTTTTTAGGGGGGGTCGCACGGATTTTGAGGTTAACATCCGTTGTGATGGCTTTTATGCTCACTGGAGACACACACACACAGACATTGTTGTGTATGTGTCACTGCTTCTGCACGAAACATTTTACCCTCCAAGTGTATGTCTGGACCGTGTACGGTCAGTCGGTGAATTTGTGGCTAAATTGTTACACTAATAGTCAGTGGTCAAGTCTATAATGTTAAATCCAGCGGTACATGTCCACCAGGTCAGGCGAAGACACTAGGGGACGCACTGCTCCGCTCAACTGGCCGTTCAAGCGTTGACGTACCCTCTCGTTGAATGTCCTTGGGGTTCTGCTTGCCGTTTCAAACAGGAAACAACATGGCGGCCTGCTCATAAGATTTCTCTTATTCCGTTTAAACAATCCACCAGAATCTACTTCTGAAAACATTTTTTAGGTACAGTGTGTAGCATTTGGTGGCATCTAGCGATGTGGTTGCAGATTGCAACCAACTGAGTACCCGTCCGCTCACTACTCCTTTTCGACTGCGGTAATGTGAGCCGCAGAGTGCAAAACTGTGGTAACGCCGTTCGCCTCGCTCAGAAGCCATCCATACCATAATAACACTACTTTAGGAGCAACAGAAGTCAGACGGTGGCTGGCGGTACCTCGGTATTACACTCTGCAGCTCACGCTACCGCAGTTTCACAAGCGCGTCAGAGAACTACGGTGGCCTTCAGAGCCTCTAGAGTCAGTGTTTGGTTTGTCCGTTCTGGGCTACTGTAGAAACATGGCGGAACAACATGGCGGACTCAGTGAAGAGGACCCGCTCCCTTCGTAGATATGAAGGGCTCATTCCAAACTAACAAAAACGCAAATCTTATTTTCAGGTGAATATAAACTAATGAAAACAGTTATGGATATTATATTCCATTTCTGCCAATAGATCCCCCAAAATGTTTCAGACTGTTCCTTTAAGCGAGAAATAGGCTATGTTACTGCTGAATCTCGTTTCATTTTAGAACTAGATCGCCTAGTTTCACTGCTTGGTCCAAGTTTTGCAAGCCGGACGCGTCGCGCTTGACGGGCTCATTGGTATAAAGTTGAGATTTTATGCAAATACAGACGCTCTCCAACTCGCCGCGACGCTCCCACCATGCACTGGGCGGCTACTTCTCCTGCTTAATATAGGAAATGAATGGAAAGCGTTGAGACGCCCTCTGTCGCCGGATCTGGTGGAAATGTGCCGATAGAGGAGCACTCGCACCAGTGAGTGGAACCGCTGACACCCCCCCCCCCCTGAAAACGTAAACAAAGGACTGTTCCCGCATTTTGATTTTGAGAGAGCTACGGCCAATGAGGACACTCCAACACTCGGCCGACCAATCATGTAACTTCATCACTCAGTCACTCGCTTAGTAACAGACTTTTGTAGGGCTGGCCTCTGCGGTCTAGCCAAAAACACACTCACACACACTCCCACACACCTCCAGCCAGACTGCTGGATAAGCCTCATTTAGCCTGGTGTGTAACTGTCTCTGTGTAACGAATGGCTTGTGTCCTACAGTCACGGGTCCAGCCAGACCAACAGCATTACTGGTCCCTCTACACTGACCAGGCACACACACACACACACACACACACACACACCGTTCAACACTACCCAGATGTCCTGCTCCCAGCTCCATCTATCACCTCCACGTCCGTGCTTCGTATCAGGAGCCACCTCAGTCCCAGCCCCAACGACCCAAGTTTTCGGGCCGTGCCGGTGCCACACCTCCCCTCCCCTTTTTGGGTGGAACTGCCCCGTTTAAGATGCACCATCACGTCCACCAGCTACCGCCGCCACTTTCTCATTCTGTCCACAGCTACCGGCAGCGGGAAATTATGACAAATGGCCTGTTTTTTTTTACGGCTGTTTTTTCTTCCTATTTCTCAGTTTGTTCTTCGCGTTGAGAAAAAAAAACTGAAAAGATTAAAACTTTCCATTTTTGGTGATGACTCAACGCGGCGCAGTGTTTTGTGGCTTGACCTTTTATGAGGTGTGCATGTGTGTAGAAATGTGTACAGTATGGGTGTTTCTAAACGGGAATATTCATCTGCGTGCATGCGTACAGCCTCTCCACACACACACACGACTATGGGTGCGTGCAGAGGATGAACAGAAGGAGGATGAGAGACTCCAACGGGGTTGTAAATGTTTCTGTCTCCTGGTAACTGCGACTGGAGTTGTTGTTCACTATTGTATGGAAGGTAACGACCAAATGGCAGTTTGGGGAAACTGTTTGACGGTTGTGCCCACAAGTCGTGGAAGGTGACATCAGTAAAGGTTGGCACGTACTGTAGGCTCAGTGGTTAGCACTGTCGCCTCACTGCAATAAGGTCCTGGCTGTTTCTCTGGATGGAGCACTTTGTTTGGAGTTTGTTCTCCCCGTGTTGGTTCTCCTGTTTCCTCTCAAAGTCTAAAGAAATGCAGGTTAGATCCAAGATGTGTGTCTAGAACTACGGTTCCCATAATACCTTGGGAGATGTAAACAGGAATTACACTGTTGACATATATGCGTTGAGTTACGCTTTGGGCTACGGCTTAAACCCTGTTTTTTTGCCTATATTTGTTCACATTTTTGCAAATTGGCACCATTAAAAGCATGCCGAATTAACTTTTAGCAGTTCCTGGTTACAGTGTACCCATGGGTGTACAGACAGTTATCACTGGATTACTTTGATACTGAAGAAAACTTAAAAACGTAATGATTCTCTGGCTGGTTCTGGAGTTATGTGGAGCGTCTTTTTTCTGTGATTTCTAAGCAGCTTTATGGATGGTTATTCATGATGGACATCTGAGATAATTAATTCTCGTTGTGTGTTGGTCATGATTAATCTAAAAATATGCATTTTGATGTGTTCGGATTTGGCTGAGATATTACGCCTATAATGTCATATTTTTTGCACAAAATATAGCAGTCAGACGCTCAGAGTTTTAAAGGACCTTGTTTGCCTCCATGACTTGTGTGTCACAGCTGCTGCTGCAGGTCCAGCTTCTGACCGTGTTAAAAGCTGGCAAAGTCATCGGGCCAAACTAAAACAACTGACCTTCTGTTGTTTTTAGAACACCTGCATGGTGGCATGCACCTGTACCTGTACCTGTGCCTCACAGTTTGAGAACTTCTGCTGTAGCTTAATAACCTGGGTCCAGACCTTTGAATCCACCCACTCCACCGAATTCAATTTGACTGATTCGTCTGGCATCGTGACATGAAATAACGGTTTCTCGGTTTAAAAATGGTCGAGCCAATGAACGCCGTGGGGAGGACTAACGATGAGCCAATCAGCACCAGGACCGGACTTACTCAGCTGTGAAGCTGTTGTGAAGCGCTGTAAAGCTGTGTTCTGTAGACGGCATGACATCGCCCAACATCGTAGTTTGTTTTTGTTTGTTTCTGATATCAGGCAAGTAGCGTCATGCATTCCAGGATAGATTCTGGCTTTCCACAGCTCTGAATGTGAGTTGCAGATGCAGAAAAATCGATGGATAAGATCATGTTCAAAATCAAAATCAACGTTACTGGGTTAGCTGGCTGAGCTAGTTTGTATTTGAGACTTTTAAATTAGGGAAAGCGGAGGATACACAAGGAAGGATCCTCGATTTTTGAACAGTCCTTTGACGGGATTCGATGATGTAGCATCCTTCCTAGGATCCTTCCTTGACTTTGAGAAACACACCATGTTGCCTCCAGCTTCCTCCTCATGTACAGCTTGCACAACAGACTACACACGGCATCCTGTTATTTAGCCCAGAGACCCAGAAACACAGCAGTACTCCTATGCTGGAATAAAACTACTTGGTCCCAGATGGTAATTTGATGAAACACTAATTTGCATAGCATGCAAACACTATTTAAACTAAAATAATTAAGGTCTCCAAATAAGATTGTGACAACAGGGGTCCTCTAGAAAAGGGGTTCACAAAGTTTTTAAAACCACATCAGTGTTTTTTTTTTCTCTCATCTGAGACTGTTGAAAACTGATATGTAGCATTTCCTGCCATGGCTTCCACTGATACAAGACAGAGCCACAACATAAGGTTATGATGAAAAACATGTCTTAGTTGTAGGGCTGTCAAAGTTGATGTAATAATAACGCGTTAACGTAAATTCATTTTAACGCCACTAATTTCTTTAACATATTAACACAACTTGCGGTTTTTAGGTTGTAGCAGTTTTAAGGCTAGAGTGAAGATACTGGCATCATATGAAACTAGAAAAACCTAAGGAATCCATTGGTACCAACCATGTCATACTGGTTTGTTGATAAAAAGGCTAAATAACGCTCCAAACTTGCGCAAAATTTTGGAGGAAAAACTGTCATGGCCATTTTCAAAGGGGTCCCTTGACCTCTGACCTCAAGATATGTGAATAAAATTGGGTTCTATGGGTACCCACGAGTCTCCCCTTTGCAGACATGCCCACTTTATGATAATCACATGCAGTTTGGGGCAAGTCATAGTCAAGTCAGCACACTGACACACTGACAGCTGTTGTTGCCTGTTATGATTTGAGCATATTTTTCATGCTAAATGCAGTACCTGTGAGGGTTTCTGGACAATATTGGTCATTGTTTTGTGTTGTTAATTGATTTCCAATAATAAATATATACATACATTTGCATAAAGCAAGAATATTTCCCACTCCCATGTTGGTAAGAGTATTAAATACTTGACAAATCTCCCTTTAAGCTACATCTTGAACAGATAAAAAAATGTGTGATTAATTTGCGATTAATCACGATTAACTATGAACACTCATGCGATTAATTGTGATTAAATATTTTAATCGATTGACAGCCCTTGTTAGTTTTTATGTACTTTTATTTGAAAATAAAAAACAATTGATACCCAGTAAACCTGAGGCTGTTGGGGTGCCTGTGGGTGCAGGTCAGATGCCCATGTTGCCTGGTTGATAATCCAGAATAGCACTACCCCTATTGTGCACACTGATTTAGACTGCTAAGACAGGTACATTTCTTATCAAGTTAGAAGTACGGACTGAATTCATCAGTTGTTTTCAGTAACTATTTGGTCTACATTTTATCTTCTAACTTTGCTTCTCTAAAATCTCTAAACCCTCAGATTGAGCCGAGCTTCTTATCATCTGTGTGAAAACAGCCGTCCGTATTGATCACCACCTACCAGACTGACAAATATTGACCCATTGTGACTTCCCACCAGATCCACAGATTAGAGGCAGGCCACAGTGCCTGTCCAGTGGGAAAGCCTGTGTATTTGCAAAGGCAGATCACAAATGAGCCCAGTCCCAGTGGAAACAACAACTGTATGTACACAGCAGAGAGACCTTGAGTTATTAGGTTTCACACCTCGGCACATTTTGGTATGCACCCTTCCCTGATCATGTTATATGTGGCAGAGCTGTCCAAAACAACCGCAATGGAACTTTAAAATATAACAGTTTTATACTGTATGTCTCAAACCTTGGTTTGATGCAGCCTGTGGCAGTCTTTTCCTTGTCTGTTTAGGATCATTATTATATATTTGCCAATGCTAACAACCCAGTTCTTCTTATTACAAACTATTTAACTGCTGTAATATTTTGAAATATTCCTATAGTTATACATAATGTATGTGTTTATCAAATGACTTTATCCAACCTTTTTCCCTACTGACCACATTAATAGTAATATCTAACAAACTGACACTGACATTGAACCCAAAATAAACTCAGCAGACACACAAGGTAGGATGCAACATTCCTCATTTAGTCGATAATCAGACTTACAGTCGACAACCTGAAGGCAGTCAGATAAAGCCAACAAGTCGAGCGCGCTGAGGTGTACAGGCAGGGAAGTGGTCATCAAAACAAAGGAAGGCAGGAAGGAAGACTAAAACAAGGCTGCAACACAACAAAGAAAATGTTGCAGAAATGTAACTTTATATACTGAGACTAATCACCCATTTTGAATCAGCCGATTGAATGGGTGTCATCACTGGTTATTATCACTGCCATTCTAATGCTTCAGACGGGCCAAACTGGACCTACAACGTTATGAAAGTGAAACAAAACAACTTCAGGTTTAGGCAACATAACTACTTGGTAAGGTTTAGGAAAAGATCATGGTTTGGGTTAAAATAAGTAGCCTACATTTGTCGCGTTTTGTATTAGCTCATGCATTAGTCGCCATGACAGCGGTGGTTGTCTTTCCGCTTCAGTCAGCTTGGTTCTCAATTTGCTATCGTTCTTTCCCACCTGACTGTGTCATCGGCTGACTTCGGGGTTCCACACACACAACAGGATATCCGATCATTGAACATGTTTAATATTTACGATTTGAAATCGGTGTGGCCAGGATGGACTTCCGAGCAGATCGGGGGATGTAAAAAACACTCTTAACATACCTCACACCACAGGAATATCTGGAAAGATAATCTTTAGAACCATCGAAAAATCGGAGCTTTGCTGACGATTGTCAGGAGGGGGGAATCGGACCCAAAATCGGCTTGATTCTCGTTTAGTGTGTACCCGGCATTAGTGATGACCCACCATATTGTGGGAATCCAGAAGCATCCAGGCCAGCTTTCTAGGCGTTCAGCCCAAACAGCAGAGGGAAGACAGGGATAGCTACATCAGGTTTTCTGTGTTACTGAAAGTCTCAGTGACTCCGTCCAATTTTCAAAAAAAGCCTCTAATTAAAAAGTTTAATAGACGATAAACCACATCATCCAGTGTGTGTTTCTTGTTTCAGATTCATTCCTGCATAGCAATCAGAGCAGTAGGTCCCAGGCATGCGGTTTTACACAAAATCACTTTTTTTCTCCATTTATTTCTTTTGGTTTTTCTTTTATTCCTTCTTTTTTTATTCCCCATGACTTTCCCTTCATGTCTTTTCTTTCTCCCTCACCCCCATCCCTTCACCCCTCCACTGGGTCTGATGATGTCTCCGGTAGGCAGCACATGTGTAGGATTATCAGACGCTTGTGAGGGAGGAGATACTGTTTCTCTTGCTAATTTTCCAGGTTTTTTTTACCGTCTCGCATCGTGCATTGACGTGTCTCTGCCCGGGGTCCGGCTCAGGTGTCGGGTTACTCGTTTGTAAGGGACTGCGGGCGGAAGGACTCCGGGGTTAAAACCAATAATCTCTGTCCTGTTCTGCACACTTGCACTGAGGTGTTCTGCCCTCTCTCGAATTAAAGTGGAGGCTCTTCCAGTGACCTTCCGCAGCATTCCTAACAGTGGTATCACTGTCATAGAGCAGAGGAGATGCTGCTGCACTGTTCGTGGATTTGGACTCTCTGAGTGCTGTTGAACTAATTGCTGATGAATTACAGAATTCATCACTTGTTAAAAAAGAGTGTAAACCACTTAGACCTGCAGTAGGCAGAATGTTTTTCAGCATCATTGGGAAAAACATCCAAAATAACCTTTCAGCATGTTGTAATTCAAGTGTCCTGAGAGAAAACTAGACCTCTGCTCCTCCTCATGGCTCTGTTTTCAGGCTTTAAAAAGTCTAGCCCAATCGTGATTTATCGAAAATTAATTGCACATTTTTCTGTTCAAAATGTACCTTAATGGAAGATTTGTCAAGTATTTAATACTCTTATCAACATGGGAGTGGGCAAATATGCTGCTTTATGCAAATGTATGTATATACTGTATTTATTATTAGAAATCAATTAACACAAAACAATGACCAATATTGTCCAGAAACCCTCACAGGTACTGCATTTAGCATAAAAAATATGCTCAAATCATAACATGCAAACTGCAGCCCAACAGGCAACAACAGCTGTCAGTGTGTCAGTGTGCTGACTTGACTATGACTTGCCCCAAAGGAGACTTTGACCAGTCACAGGTCATTTCGGAGAGAGATTGGCTGTTGGCTGTTCATTCAACAGAGGCAGCTGTCAATCCCTCGCAAACTCCGATCAAACGGTCAAACTAGGCAGCGCTGATCAAATATGAATCAATATTCTGTTACTGTAATGCCTATTTCTCTCAAATGTTTTCAGAAACATCTTGTAGTGTACTGTTTAGCTGTAAAATGAGAACGTTTGCTGCGGCTAGTGGGTGGTGCTTGGTATTTCCTCAACTTTACTCTCAACTTGGCTGCTGGGTCACAAACTTTCTATATTTGCATAAAGCAAATACATTTTCCCACTCCCATGTTGATAAGACTATTAAATACTTGACAAATCTCCCTTTAAGGTACATTTTGAACGGATAAAAAAATGTGCTATTAATTTGCGATTAATCTTGATTAATCATGGACAATCATGCGATTAATCGCGATTAAATATTTTAATCGATTGACAGCCCTAATAATAATCTATTGTTAGAATATCAGTTTCAAGATTCAGCTTTATTTTCATCATATAATACAGGATTGCACAATGAAATGCAGAACAAAGTAGAATATAAAAAGTAGCACTGAACTGAAAAAATGGAAGGAAGGAAGAACGAGTTGTGCAACATGCAATAATACAAAAAAAAGCAACATGAGACAAGATGTCACAATTCTGCTGAAAGTAGACACAGAAAGAAAACAGATCATATTTCTCCGTATGTGGATTTTGCAAAAAACACACATTAGAAACACACGTACAACCTTGTTCCAGGGAAGCACTCACACACACATACCTCATCCCAGGGCACTGACCCTGTTTGTAATAAAGAAGAAACAGGGATTTCTCTTTAATTACCTTCAAAGTAAAGGGGCTTATGGCCAACCAGCTGAACCACGCTGAAAGAAGGCCAACATGCCCCCGTCGCTGGCACAGTCCTGGAACTGTCTTTCTGGTGCTGTAACCCGACCCGGGAGGAGCTCATTAGAAACGGGAGATAAAGATCAACAGGATTATTAAAAAGAAGAACATGTTACATCCTCCTCCGACCGGTTTTCAGTTGTTTCCACCACGGCCCCTTCCTCCTTTCAAGTCTGATCAGATTATTATTATGTCTCGGGCCACATGAAATCAGTGATGCATTTTTGTTAACTCAGTCAGGAAAAATAGACAGCTAACAGAAGCAGTATTGCAACACTGGGCCTGTTGTTTCATTTTATTTTCACTACTGCCACTAATTTAATTTATCTCTGTCTTGATTTTTAAATCTTCCCTCCTCTTGTCTTATTCCCAAACCTCAATGTTTTTAAGTTTTAAATCCAGCCAACCACAGACGTTTGGCCTGTGGCTTTTTCTTGTTGAATAATCAAATATACTGTAAGGGAGCTGGCATCAGGGTTTGAGAAAATGAACTCCCCTGCACCGCAGTCATATCATCATAAGTAAGGCGATACAGTGGGATTTCATTGTTGTGAAACCAAACTAGATATGCAAATGCTAAATAAGTGTGATTTTCCAATTTCTGTCCACACCGGAAAGTCAGCTCTCGATTAAGATTTGACTTTGTAGTGTATGTTGTGTCTTTAAAAAATGCAAAGTAAAAGTTAAATGTGCAGTGTGTATGATCTGACGCCATCTAGCGGTGAGGTTACAGATTGCAACCAACGGAAGCTTCTCCTGTTTGCCGAGCGTGTAGAAGTATTAAAACAGGGCTGCCCAAAGTGGGGCCCGCCGACTTTACTGTCTTTCGGAGGCTGTAGCAGGCTCAGTTTTAGGGTTAGAGTGAAGGTACTGGTATCATATGAAACTAAAAAAACCTAAGAGATCCATTGGTATTATGTCATGTTAGCTTGTCAGGAAGGAGGTTAAATGACGCTCCAAAGTTAGGCAAAATTTTGACGAGGAAAAACTGGCATGGCCATATTCAAAGGGGTCCCATGACCTCTGACCTCAAGATATGTGAATGAAAATGGGTTCTATGGGTACCCACGAGTCTCCCCTTTACAGACATGCCCACTTTATGATAATCACATGCAGTTTCGGGCAAAAACATGCATTTTTTTTAATGCAGTATAAATATTCTAAAAATGCTGTATTCCAATATTTCTGCATGCTGGGGTCCCTAAACAGTCTTGGAAATGCATATATTGGGTATCACTGGAAATAAGCTCAATTGTATTCAGCAGGTGGGTTTTAAGGGGTTAACGATGTAAAAGCTCAAATAATATTCAATTAGGGGAACTTAGGGGATCCTGGTACCATTTTCCATCTCAGCACTTAGGGCTGCCAATCGATTAGAATATTTAATCACGATTAATTGCATGATTGTCCATGATCAATCGTGATTAATCGAAAATTAATCGCACATTTTTCTGTTCAAAATGTACCTTAATGGAAGATTTGTCAAGTATTTAATACTCTTATCAACATGGGAGTGGGCAAATATGCTGCTTTATGCAAATGTATGTATATACTGTATTTATTATTAGAAATCAATTAACACAAAACAATGAAAAATATTGTCCAGAAACCCTCACAGGTACTGCATTTAGCATAAAAAATATGCTCAAATCATAACATGCAAACTGCAGCCCAACAGGCAACAACAGCTGTCAGTGTGTCAGTGTGCTGACTTGACTATGACTTGCCCCAAACTGCATGTGATTATCATAAAGTGGGCATGTCTGTAAAGGGGAGACTCGTGGGTATCCATAGAACCCATTTTCTGGTCCCTTTTGAAAGTGGCCATGCCATTTTTTTTCTCACCAAAACTTTGCATAAGTTTGGAGTGTTATGTAGCCTCCTTCCAGACAAGCTATTATGACATGATGGTACCAATGGATTTCTTAGGTTTTTCTAGTTTCATATGATACCAGTATCGTCACTCTAGATTCAAAACTGAGCCTGCTACATCATAAGAATCGCAATTTGTGTTAATGCGTCAAAGAAATTAGTGGCGTTAAAATTAATTTGTGCCGCGTTATTATCGTGTTAACTTTGACAGCCCTATTAACAGTACAGTACAATAGGTGTTTACTTTTAGCCCGTGGCCCACCATTGAGTTCCTGTTTTGGCACTCCAAGGGAAAAAAGTTTGAGCACCCCTGCTTTAAAACAATATGTTTATGACTAAAAGTTGTTGTACTTTTACTGTTTTATGGTTTAATACACAGAAATATGGTACCTGGCATCTGTAAAGTGCTCTGTTTATGTTCCTGTTTGGGGTTAAAACACATTGTTTATGGTGAAAATTAAAGCGGGGAGGTTGCAAAATAGCATAAATGGAAAAAGACATAAACAAACGTGCAACCTTGTAGAAGAGTATCATGTTTCAGATGGTGAGACATCAGGAACCAGATTTCAGACGAAGGAGAAAAAAAAGAAGAAAAACAAAGATGTGTGGGGTAAATGTCTCACGGGAGTGGACAGGGTTCAGTGTTTGGGATCACAGTTCACCTGGACCCTCCGGAGCGGGTGGACTTGTGTCCGCGCATGCATACGAGGGAGTGTTTTTGTGCACGTAAGTGTGTGTCAAGAGGAACATTAATGTAAGGTCGACCTTTCACCTTGAGGTCATCCAGAGGTCGTCCAGCTGTGGGCAAGAGTGATGGGAGCTGTCCGGCGGGGTTGAAATGTCGGGTTTGTGCTTGTTATTAAAGGTTTGTTTTACTGCAGACTTGGTGAAACACTGATGCACGTTTGCTCAGCTCTCATGCGGAAAGGTTTGGAAGACTTTGCTCTTTATTTTTATTCTCTTAGAGCTCTGCTAACCTGTTGGACGTGAGACAGTTGAAGCGGCTCTTGAAGTGACATTTCTGTCAAAGCAGGATAAGTACAGGTGTGATTGATAACATTAAAGATGACTCCGTTCCAAGCACGCATAACTGCACAACCTGTAACCCGAAACTGTTACACATAAATGGTTTTCAGTGACACCTGTGCTTTTCCTGCTATGACAAGTCAAAAAGTCTTGTGTGAAAAAGGTCAGCTGCTACCACTGTACTCTGTTATGTTCCACAGTATTTATACCTGGAAGCATTCCAGTGGCGGAGCCCTTAAAGAGGCTAATCATTTTCTGTCTCCCCTCATGATAAAAATACAGTAAATGACATCATTAGTTAATGTTTGCAGCACAAAGCTGTACAGGAAATACCACTGTATTCTAGCCCTCCATAAACTGGTTTCTGCTGCAGGGTTAATGGTCTGACTGCTCTGCTTGAGTGACTCACTTAGTCTGTGTCACAGGCTGTTAGCTTACTCGCTAACAGACTTTCTTTTAGTGTTTGTCTTCTTGTTTTCTCTTTGTCATTCCTTCTGTTGCAATGATATATATATTTTGAATTAGCGCAAACTCTGAAATGCAGATTTCATGTTGCCAGCATGAATTAGGAATATTTATGTCCTGAATTGTGAATTGGGTTATATAGCATGAGCAATGCAAGGCTTTTTTTTTCTTGTTCATCATAAACACAGCGAGCAATGCTTGTATGTCAGAATAATCTTGTTGGCCTGTAATGAGAGGTTTCTCGAGCCCATTCTAAGGGTCGGTATCGGGGCCGATCTGAGCATATTTATATGGATCGTTATCGGCTAAGATAAAGCCGATCAAGATCCAGTCCATTCTTTACTGTTACCTCCAGCCTGCTAGTGTTGCAGACATCCGGCTCTATAGTGTGAGCATTTCACTATATATGCAGGTGAATTCGAGTTTTTGAACCAGAACCTCGTAGCTTGTGAAACATACGTTGTGTTATATTTAGTATAGTCTATAGCTGTTATTTCAGTGTGTCAGATACATATTTAATCAACATTCAGTTAAACAGAAGTATCAGATCGGACTCTGAAATCAGCAGATACTTAATATTAAAGGACCCTGATCGAACTCGATCGAGGCATCTGTAAAATAAGTTTTGGGTTCAACCTTTGTTTGAGGATAGATGACAAAGCAAATGGGAAATAAGAGACAAGAGACGCCCCTCGTATGTCATTCATTTGTCCCGCCTGTTGCCTGTCAGTCCCGAGCTCACCACAGCTACATAATGAGCCATCTAAATCTACTAGACCTCGATCAGCTGTTCTGTTGTTGTGGAGCCTGTCTGTGTACTGTACAGAATGTTTCAATGCCATCAAATGTCACACAGCTATGTAGGACAAGGAAGTAGCACCGTTGTAAACACATTCGTCATCAGCTTCTGACAGTTTTTATTCATAAACTGCTGTCACCTTTGAGTTTTGCTGCTTAAATGGTTGTTTGTTTTGGCCGTTTGTTTTCGGGATAACGGGCTGTGGGGCAAATGGGACATTTTTCGGACTATTGCGGTTTCGGAATAATGGGCTGTCGGAACGATGGCATCCAAGGCTGGACAGACCTGCTGTGCCTAGTGAAGGTTGCTAAGTTATGATCAGGCAGCAGTTCTGAAAGTGAAGCAAACGTGGAGGTGCCTTAGACTTGTATGATTTCTTATAGCCAGCAGGGGGGCGACTCCTCTGGTTGCAAAAAGAAGTCAGATAGTATAGAAGAAGTCTATGAGAAAATGACCCTACTTCTCACTTGATTTATTACCTCAGTAAACATTGTAAACATGAGTTTATGGTCTCAATCGCTAGTTTCAAGTCTTCTTCAATACAGAATGATGCTCATTTAGTAAATTATGGTCCCATTTAGAGTCAAATAGACCATAAAGCAGGGGATGCTTTAGAGCGTTTGTGATTGACAGGTTGCTACCAGGGCGTTGTCCGGTCTGGGAGTTGTCCGTGTTTTCGCCCTACAACTTTAACCCTTTCACAGTGCGGTCTCAGGTCATGAAAGTTAATTGTAACATTTTGGTCGCCTAAAAATGTCTTAGCTTAGTATAGCTCCACCCTCTCGTGTCACTTCTGGTTGTAAAACACCAAGATGGCGACGACCAAAAAGGTTGAACTCAAGGCTTTAAAGATGTAGTCCATAAACCTATGGGTGACGTCACAGTAACTACATCCACTTCTTATATACAGTCTCTGGCTATGATTGGACAATTGCAATCTACTACCTCCTCCCATGCTGTGTGTGTGTTTGCAAGTAAGCTCCATTTTTTTGGGGGGGGGAAAGGTCACGTTTGTTAATGCCAGTGTTTTGAATACAAAACGATATTTTTAATGCCAATTAATACTAAAGTCACTGTTTTGGCTGCAAAGATGAGCACTAAGGTTTCTTCAAAGAATGCATATTCAGGAGTAATACACAGAAAAGCTAGGAAGAGCTCCAAATCGTTGCTAACCACGAGAGTTGGCACAGAGGCTAAATCTGGGTAAATCACTGTTCACTTCATAAGAATTATAGGTGCGATTAGAACATGTTTTTGGCTGAAAGCAGCTGTCTCAAATATTTAGTTTTATTTCAGGCCAGATTCTTCATAAAGCTGGACTGCCACAGGACAAAGCACTTACCCTTTATCCTTGTAGATTTATCGCTCCCACCTTTTTAAGTACTGATGTGAATATTTATGAGTGTGTGTGGTCCATTAACCTTCTTTTCTTAGTGACGTTCCCTTCCAAATGTTTCTGAACGTTTAGTCTTTGTTCACAACCGACAAATTTCCAACCCAATTATTCTGACTGCTTAACGTCACACAAAAAAATCCCAGTGTTACCTTTCATTCCCAGGCCAGCATCACTGCTCCCCCAACCCACACATCTACCTCCTTACCTCAGAATGCTTATCAGCCTCTAAACTCTCAGACTATGATATCATCAGTGAGCATCCTCACAGGAAACAGTTACTTATGAGGGTTCAGAAACAATGAAAAGCCCGCGTGGTAACAAAGTCTGGTAAATAATCACACATATCTTATTTTAAGACGTACGGCAGATGACATCATTTAACCCGGTCAGTCAACCCTCACGGCGTGGTTGTAGTTCCTGGTGATGAGGATGAGCTTCAGAAGACAACAGGGGACATATGAGTCACCGTACTTTCATGGACAGATGTAGGAAACAGATAAATGTGTCAACAGTAGATTTGGTTTGTTCTGTCAAATATGATATCAGAATGATAAATAAAACTATCATCATCTGGCACGCTTTGTGTTTAAATCCTGACACTGACTGTAACTGAAACTTTACAAAGTTTGTGCTCCAAATGATGTCAGTCAATAGTATGGAAGGAGGGGAAAAAAATTAAGGAAACATGGAAATATGAAACCATTGGGAGCAATCAAATCCTCCCTTTTTTACACAAGTTCACACCATCTACTTTATGTTTTAGCTGAATGTCCATGTTGGCTTGATCTATTAAAAATGAATTAAATAAATAAATGGGCTTGACTGCACTGGTCTATCCCGTTCTCATTCCCAGGGCGTTAAATACCGAGGCTTTGTCACGGCTGTCGGCGTGTGATATGGCTGCATAAGGCACTTTAGCGCCTTTATGATACGCACCAGGCTTTCCATTAACTAAAATGTAAACCCATCCGCGGCAACAGTAGAAAGTGCGCCGGGAGTGACTGTGGTGACCTAGTTTAAAGAGCTGTTTGTGTCCCCTGTGTTACGTTTCACTTTCACGTTACAATCAGTTGTTCGTGTCCCATGTTCACAACGTTCAGTTTCATTTTCACTTTACAAACATAGCAGTTTTAAGCCCAACCATGTAGTTTTCCCCTAAAGTTAACTAAGTGGTTTTGTTGCCTCAGCCTAAAGTGAGGCCAAGGGGTGTGACAAAGTGGCCATATGTGATGAGTTGGGATGAGAACATGTTGGATGGTCATAGTTTAAATACAAGGTCAGGGATTTGATTTTCACCACAGATCCCCATGGTAAAATGCATGCATACATGATACAATGTGTTCAGTGTTACTTTATTGTCTCCCATATGACACATTGTCCTTGGCTAAAGAAATTGCTACCTATAACGACGAAGAGTCTACAGCCATGCTGGCAGCTGAGGCTACAGTGATGCTTTGAGCTAAATGCTAATGTCAGTATGCTAACAATGACAATGCTAACACACTGATGTTTAGCAGGTATAATGTTTATCTTGTTCACCATCTTAGTTTAGCGTGTTAGCATGCTAACATTTGCTAATTTGCACTGAACACAAAACACAGCTGAGGCTGATGGGAATGTCATTAGTTTTGCAGGTGTTTTTGCAAATTTTAAAAAAAAATTTCATGGCAACCCATCCAGTAGTCTAGATCAAAGTGATTCTTAAAACGTGTGCAATGTTTAAAGGGATAACTAGTGTGTGTGTGTGTGTGTGTGCGTGCGTGTGTGCGTGTGTGCGTGCGTGTGTGTGTCTGTCTGCCTTTCTGTATAGCTGTACACAACACATCCAGTAGTCTAGATCACAGTGATTCTTAAAACGTGTGCAACTAGTCTGTGTGTGAGTGTGTGTGTGTGTGTGTGTGTGTGTCTGTCTGCCTTTCTGTATAGCTGTACACAACACATCCACCTGTCTGCCACTTACCACACACAGGTCAATGAATCTCCCACACCTCGTAGCTGTAATGCGTGACTGCACCGTCACAGTGGTTGTGGGTGGAGCAGCAGGAGTGTGACAGAACTTCCACAGAATAATCTTAGGGCTGTTTTCCTGTAATTCGCACTCTGTGATTACCTTTGTACAGGAAACAGGGAGAGGAATGTTTGTTTTAACAGCGATTGTCGGTGAAGACACTTCAATCAATTATGTCTAACTAACGTGAGCTTAGGTTAATGTTTAGCTAACCTTAACCTACTTTACATTTTTCTGTCTCGCTTACAACAAAATGCTGTGAATTTTATTGGTTCTAGCCAGTAAATGTTAAGCTGGGGATGCTGGCAACTTCAAAATCACCACAATTGCTTATTCTGTCACATTCCTAAGCAAATATATACTCGTATAACAAGCTTTGTTCAGTGTGTGCCACCACCATTCCCCAGTTGAGCTGTGCGGAGTGTGTTGGGTGCGGTGCCAAGGCTGCGTTTTCCCACGCATCGTAAACTGCCCTCAGTGCATGACGGTGGCCGTAGGTTGCCCTGTAAAGAGACCAGGGGATTGGGGGTTGTGTGCCAAAGCATTATGGTATGTGGCATTCAGTATGTTGGCCTATTAAACACATATTGCTCTGTATGTTTTATGTTGTTTGGTACAAGATTCCTGAAGGCCGACTGTGTGTTGTGTGTGGCAGTGAACAGGCAGTCTGGTTAGCTCGTACCGATCCATTGTGCTGTGGTTGGCATTGACCTGGTTTTCTTTTTAGTGCAGCATCTCTCATTATGAGATGAGAGGCTCAGCACTACTGGATGTTTTCTCTCTTTTCAGTAAGCAGTGGCTTGGCGCTTTATAACTCTACTTCATTGGGCGTGTGTGTGTGTATGTGTGTGAATGTGTGCATGTTAATGGAGAGATGAAAGCAACCAAGCAACTAATCTTAGAGGGATGCAATCAGACACAAACATGCACGTACACCCCCAGAGAGGAAGATTCATAAGATAGCAGGCTGCCTCCAGTGAAGAGAGATAACAAGCAGCGGTGCTATTACACTTGCACATATGCACAAGCATGCATGCACACAGGTGGGCCAGTCAGGTCATCTGGAATCAGTTAATGCTCTCCAGGATCATTTATCCACCGCTGCCGTTTAACTCTTTGCCAGCTGGCCTCAGACCAGCGCGCAGAAGAGACAAATCGGCCTCCTCGGCGAGACAGACAGACACACGGGAAGGAATCATTGACACCTGAATCACGAGAGGGAACATCTGATCAAATATTAAAGCTTGAGATAATAGCTCAGGTAAGGATTTAATCAGAGAAAGAGATCGTCTACACAGAACATTCAGGCAGCCACCCTCCACTGGTGTAAGTTGAGATAAAGATGGCAAACACTGTGAAACCATACAGAACCATGTTTACGTTGGAACAATGCAGTGGTATTGACATAAACTGAGGAAAATATGTAATGATGAACTTAGCTCATGCAAAGCAGGTACAATAACAGCTTGTTTGCAATCAATGGACATCTAGAATGGCATCATGAAGCGGAAAAAAAATACATTTTAATATATGGAACTTCATGGATGCCTTAATCCAAAGCAACTCATAGTAGATGATTGTCTACATGAGTATTACACGTTTAGCTATGAACTGAATATTTTGTAATTGATGCCTGCCTCTAGAGTATTTTTTTCAGATATGCTTAAAAGTGCTGTGGTAGTACCTAGCAATATCTCTTTTGGACATACCTGATCCATCCATTGGGCCCATAGGACATGCGCAGTAGCGTCCGCTCGGTCACATGGCTCGGTCCCGGGGTCCCAACGTCACGCTGTCGTCACGGTCTACGTCTCATTCACATGAACAGAGGAAGGGAAATAACTCTGGATTCAGCTATTAGTGCGTTTTACAACTTTTAGGACCTCATGATTTAAATAAGGGCTATTCCAGTGTTAGTACTGGTGAGTTGATTTACCTAAAAAAAAAATGATCCGCTGAGTTACAGACGTCTCTTTCCTAATGTAAGTCTATGGTAAAAAGTATTTTTGGGCCCAATGGCATCATGTGACGGACGCGGAAGTTGTAGTACCGCCGTTTGGCCACTACGAAAGTTGGGATCAACGACCGGCGCTCTTCCTGGGGGCTTGTATTTAATCCATGTAATCGTGAACCAGGAACTAAAAAGAGCGAGAAAAAAAAAATGCCGCGTAGGGAGTTTCCTGTGAAGAAGTTTATTTTGAAAGACTATGCATGTAATGATCAGAAATAGGTACGCGTTGCTGGACATATGTTAGGTTTTGTTACGCATTTGTAGGAGAACGCATGAAAATTGAGGAATAACTTTTCATAAGATATCATACGAAGCGTTGTGTGAGGATATGTTGCAGTAGATGCTGTGTAAAGATGCTGCTAGAATTTTAGAAACATTGACCTTGGACAATGATTACAGCACATCTAGATGTCTCTTTAGATAACTTTTATGTCACATTGCATTGTGATTTACAGACTTTAAGCACTGGCTTCTGTATCCTATACTCCATATACTGGCTGGTGTGAAGGCCGTTTTCCAATATCTATCACAGGGAACTTTCATGGTGTGTAATCATCCAAATCTCCTATGTATAAATCTGTACCCAGGCTCCGTCTGAACCAGACTTTTTTGGGCTGGATACTGTCTACTGGATACTGCCTGTACAGGTAGCACTCTGTAGACACATGCAGGCATACAGGACAAGGACATAATATTCCTAATCAAAACACAGCAGACATTTTGACTCATCATAAGGGTAAAAGCACAGGGGTTTCTAATAATATTAAAGATGGCTCCTTTGTAGTCATGTGTCCCAGTTAACAATGGTAGTGTGACAGTAAGCCAGCATTCATGAACCTGAAGCAGCTAAATCAAATTCAGCCATCATTAATCATTATCCTACTGTGACAAGCCAACATGTCTTCCGTGAGAAAGGTCTGTCTGTGTTTGTTTCACCTGCTCCAAAATGATCTGCTGAATCATGCTGGATTGGCACAAACATGGTGATTGAGTCATATACCATGGCCTTTCATTGCTTCCAGTGTTTCCTCTGATGGTTGAGCCCCTCTCTCAGTTGATTGGTCGGTTGCTCCATCTGTCGGTCCGTCTGTCCAAAACTTTCATTCAGAGAAAGATATCTTGACAATTACTGGATACATTGCCATGACATTTGGTATGAATATTCATGGTTTTGAGCTACTGAAACCCTTCTTTTTACCAAAGACATTTCATGCTCACGGCAGGGCAACCTCTGCACTTAGGAATGAAATTTAATAAGCAGATTTCCATGAACTTTGCTGTTTACATTCATGCTCCAAAGGTATCAAACCCGTATGATTTAGAGGTCTAGTGCCATTCTCAATACAAAATGTTAAGGGTGTAATGCATATTGCAGCCTCTAGGGGCCACATTAAGCCTATAAGTTGACTGAGAGGCCATGTTATGTTGAGTCATGATCCATGATGCACCTATGACATTTGGTTATTTGAGTAGTTGTTTGGCAGGGAACAAAAAAATTGCATTATAAAGACCACGTTCCCTGCTGAGAAACATTTAAGCCTACATTGACAGAGCCACAGCCCATAATGTTGACACCATTTGGCACACATTTTGGCATTATAAAATATGTTTAACAAATATGTCTGTCACCATTTGATGGCTTTCATCCTCAGTACAGTCCTGTCAGCACATTTTCATACTCAGTACAGTACTGTCAACACTGAATGTGAAATTCCCAATGTCAAGACATGAAAAACAAATTTGTGTGCATCAATCTGTTGATTTAGGTCTTCAAAATGTATGCACCAAACATTGATATTATGTATACTATGCCCTGATACTCACTGTACTAAAGTATTCACCAAAGTATTCATTCATTTTTCTGCAAATATTCTTCACTGTGTAGAGATGGAAGAACATTTCTGCCAAGGCTGACCAAAAAACATATAATTCATGGAATGCAAACCATACATTATTCTGGAAAATGCAGTCATTGTAGACTACACTCACTTTGAAAATGGGACATGTCTATAAAAAGACCTCGAAAAAGAAAATGTATTATGTTATTTCCAACTTTTCCTAGTACAATTTGGAAGCTATCTTTGCTAACATTTTAGCACTTTGTGAAGTTGGTACAGATAGTTGTTTTGTTTCCTGCCTTCTAGATTCATTGGCTTCCATTGATTGATTGCTTGATTGATTGATTGATTGATTGATTGATTGATTGATTGATTGATTGATTGCTTGCTTGAGAAGTGAACAATCATTTGCTCAGCTTTTGTCAACTTTGCATCACTAGTGCAGTGCCCGTTTGTGGCGTGCCCATTCAGAGCGGGCCTATTGGTTGGCCCAATGGAAGAGCTGCTTGCAGCTTTTGGAGAACCAGTCATCGCTTGTTGAAGTGAAGAAGAGATTTGTTGTAACGTTAGTATATCCTGCATCAAAAGTACTGCAGTCAATGAGCTGTGTCTGCCCTGCCCGAACTGCACTATTCATGGGTTTATTCAAAGTTTATTCATATTTAATGTGTCCAAATTGCACCAAATTCGACATAGCACTCCCTTCGGTCCCGAGCAATACACCCGCCAAGTGTAAAGTAGATCAGATGAACAGTTCTTGAGATATGCAAAGGACAAACAGGCATAAAGACAGACAGACAGAGATTCCTTGCTTTGTAGTGAGATTGTCATGTAGTAGTGTAGCTGCGAACAGGGACCATTTTCAAAACTCGTTTGACGGTGCATTCATGAACATTCAACATTGAGTAATGGATTGTTTGCATACCAAAAAAAATTGCAGCCCAAGGCCATGTTATCAGAAAATCAGAAGACCATTGAGCTTTTACAAAATGAAAAGGATAAAAAATAAATAAATGAAGGAAGCCATTTTCAAGCCTCTGCAAATGAAAGAAATTTCTACCTGGGAGGTAGGACATTGATCCGAAACTGTGTCTTATACTTTGGTGTGATAGTTAATGAGTAAATACATTTGAATTACATATATTCATGTATAACTTATGTGTGTTGGGAGCATAAATGTGTTTAAAACGGCACGCTTTATGTGCATTTAATATACACTTTTGGAGTGACCATTGGCCTGTCAGGACAATAGAGAAGAACCACAGCCAATCAAATAAGACAGAAGCAACTCTGACGTGAAGCAACCGACAAATATTTTTAATGTAACTTCATTAGCCATTTGTCTATGTCAATGCCCGACTGGTGTCTTTTCTCGTTAGTAGTTAACAAGCATGGTGGATGTTAGAAAGGAGAGAGTGAGCTATGTGAGCTTATAGCCAACCGGTTGGCACAAACCTGCATGCTGTAATATCTGCAGCCAGTAACCCACTGGCACTACGAACCAACTGTCGTCATCCTCTTTATGAAGTATGGACGGCCGAGCTCGTTGAGCTGTCAGTCACATTAACGAGCCAGTAAAATCCCACCCTCGCTGTTGCAGGGGCGGGACCCTGGGTAGGGGGTGGTTGCCCTGTTAAAGTTAATGAGGGCTCATATCTTTTACTGGCAAATTTTCACCTGCATGGCATGGGGCTCGAACACCGGAGTGCCTCTCCTTTCCAAATCCTGCTGCTACTGCATTTGGTTAATGAACCTATGACGCAAGTGTGTTGTGTACGGTGTATGTAGGTGTGAACATTCAGCTGTTTTCATAAGTCCTCGGTCCCCATGGTGTCACTACTTCTGTGCAATGATGCAAGCTGCCTCTTTTATATCTGAGGTGGGAAAAAACACATTTTAGTCCGTGTTGAGATGAATAACAGTATAAGGCCCAAATGATTAACACATGTCAGAATGCTATGTCTAGTGTCAGCTTTACACTGCTAACGTTGACTGATTTATATGCAAAGCTTATGTGTTGAGCTCTTGATTCGAAAGATAATAAACATCAGACAACCTTTTATATGTAAGTTGGTTAACAGTACTTTGGTATATTTTCCAATACTAGTGCCAATATAATATTTTTTTCCCATTTACCGTGGTATTATACATGTTTTTCTACTTTAAATAAACACAATTTTGAATCTGACCAGATATCCCAACATTCACTACATGACAGTTTTTGAAACTCTGTCCTATGTGAACATTTTGATTCATACCAAAGAAGTACTGAAGCTGCACTCCCAGCAATATGGCTAACATGAATAAGTACCATCAGTTAAAAAACAAGTCAAGGTACTTGACCTAAATTGTACTTAATGATCATACTAATGTGAATAACAGTGGGCATGACGTAGGGTGTTCAGATTGGGTTTGATGCAAAACAGCTCTGGGAACAGAAGGGAAGTTCAGTGGGCGGAGTTTTTCTTGTCCTTGGAGAGTCAATTTTGGTAGAACTCTCCTCCCAGCATACTTAAACTAGAATTACTCGCGGTTGTATGCGTCCACCAACCAGTCAGGTTGCACATCCATGTCTGTCCAAAATGCCATCACTACATAATTTTATCCTTTTAGACATTTGTGTGAAAATGTCATAATTATCATATGAATTCTTGAGTTATGGCCAAAAATGTGTTTTGTGAGGTCACAGTGACCTTGAACTTTGACCCTTGACCATCAAAATATAATCAGTTCCTCCTTGAGTCCGAGTGGACGTTTGTGCCAACTTTGAAGAAAATTCCCTCCAGGCGTTCCTGAGATATCATGTTCACGAGAATAGGACAGATGTGACGTCTTTAATTGATTGACAGCCCTACTGCCTGCATCAACTGCTCTACATGTCCCTTGTATTCAAAGCCTACGTAGAGAGCAAAAGGAACTTCAAATACAACAGGTTTCACATCTGTAAGTTCCCACCGAGAACATCACTTTGATGGATCTACATAAAGGTACACTGTCTTCCCTGCACTCAGTCCAGAAAAAGGATGTGATGCTACAGTTCCAATATGGGTAATAAATAAATATTGAGCAGTGTGATCACAAACCGTAACCAGTGTGTGAGAGCAATGCTGCCGTTTGTACTCTGGTAGTGCGATTGTGACACATCCCTATAATAATGACCTCCCAATTCCCACCCACAGTGCATCAATGTTTGTGTTGGACAACTGTGTGAATTAGCAGGACAAAGTTGAACAAAGGTGAACTCTGACAGGCAAGTTCCCCCAAGAGATGGCACTGAAAGAGAAAACACATGCTTGAATTTGTCATTTGTTCGGGCTTCAATTAAAGTGAACGGGAAGCTTCTTTTGGCCACCCTCAAGATTTGCAGATGCTTTTTGAGAGCACTCTACATCACCTGTGTATTAGGCCAATCCTGTGCTCTGTGATTATCTGTGGAAAAGTATTTAAGGGATCATCAAAAATTGATTTTCCATCTCCGACATCAGTTTACGTGCTTCCCAGCAGCTTAGCTGAGGTTTCTGAGTCTTTTATAAACCCGTGGGGACCAGAGTTGATACCATATCATTTCACTGTTGAATGCGGGACAAGATAAATACTTGTCATCTTTACTGGATAGATGCTGAAATCTGTGGTTTGAGTTTCCTTGGCCGACTATGACAGTTACCGTGACGACCGGGAAATGTTTTCATTATGTGGCTTTTCATCTCTTTCTTTGTTGCTACAGAGTGTGTGTACTACATGTGCGCCGTTGTGTGGGTGCGATGTGTGTTCATGCGATCCCAGGTATTGGTACGCGGGGCGCCACGCTGACCAAACAAACCTGTCGACGGAGACGCGTGACGGAACGTCCACACGTAAACCTGATCCTTTTGTTTGCAGGAGAAGCCAAACAGGCTGTGTTAACCAACCACTCCGGTGTTATCTGAGAGAATCTGATCTCAGTGTGTGGTGGAGGGGGGGGGGGGGAATGCGGCTCAGCCTGACTGAGGTATCCCAACCACACACAGCGAGGACTCTGCGTCTGACATAGAAGAGGGACACTGCCAGCTACAGTATATTATTCTCTCTATTCTGTCATCTTTGTGAAATGAAGGCTGACATAAAGGATGGAGGACAGCACTGTGGAAATGAGATTCACTGCATGAGATCTGGCGGAAATTAGGAGGGAAACTACATTTGGACAATCTTGCCAAGATCAGTCAAATCTTTCACTGAGTCCAGTCATTTGTTATGTCGAGAAGTGAACTACATTCATTGTGAATGTCTGTTTTCTTTGTTGACAGGTTGTTTCATGGCTGTAAGCACATTTGTCTTGACAACAGCGTATTACTATAAAGGGATCTTTGCTTTTAAGGAACAGCGTGTAACATTTCGGGGGATCTTTTAGCCAATATGGAATATAATATTCATAACTATGTTTTCATTAGTGTATCATCACCTGAAACTAAGAATTATATTTTTGGTTAGCTCAGAATGAGCCCTTCGTATCTACATAAGGAGCGGGTCCTCTTCAGGGAATCTGCCATGTTGCTCCGCCAGCTGTTTTTGTCATGAATACTTTAACACACAGAATGCGAATATTACGCGACGAAAACACAACATAATTATGGTGTTTTCGTCTCTGCAGCTATTTCGTCATCTCTATAGTTGAGTGGTTTCATGTACGTCATGATTTAATTGCGAAGGCTGTTTCCATTGCACTTTGTTGCATCTTCTTTTCATTGACACTTCAACTTTTCCTTGTTAACCAAGCAAAATTTGGACATTTTTTATTTCCCCTTTCTGCTTAAAGGGGCTATATGTAAGAATCAGAAATTGCTTGTTCACAGCGACAACTGTGGCCGCAATGTCAACGAAAGTCAGCGTCCTGTGGCTCGCGCTCGCGCTTTCGGCTCGCGCTACATTGACATGAACGAGCACCGGTCTAAACAGTGAGGCGACACACGTCAGCTAACACACAATATCACTCTATATTTCACCTGCTTGGCAGTAATGTTAGCTGACCAGACGAAGGTCTCTCCATGAATCAATGCTGATCCTAGTGTTGGCTTTTCCTCCCGATCCGGAGGGAACGGGGGGGGGAGACACCGACACCCGGTCGGGGGGGGGGGAAGGGGGAGACCGACACCCGGTCGGGACGATAACGTAACTCGCTGCGGAGCCCCGTCACTTCACAAGACGAGGGAAACCTCTGTTGGTCTGGAGGAGCTGCAGCAGTTATTTCTGCAAAAACGTCCACTGCACATTCACCAGATATTCTCAGAGCTAAACTAACTCTTCTGCAGTGTGTAGTGTGCGCGCGTTCACGTGGAGGTGGAGCGAGCCGAGCGTGTGAGAACGAGCGCGGTGTGCAAACAGGCAGGAGCAGAGCTGCTGCGCGCTCGCGTACCCACACGCGAGCGCGCATGGGATACCGACCCGTTAAGATTTATGCGCGTGATAAGTTACAAATAGTCCCTTTAACTTTTTTAATGTAAAATTGAAAAATGAAAATACACATACAAGTAGATGGATGAAAACGTAGGTAGTGAAAGGTTGGATGTTTGGTTGGTGACTCGGTTGGCACTCGGCCCCTGAGTAACCTTTGCTGGTATTTCTTGTTAGCTCATGATCATAAATCAACAAACTTGCATTCTGTGATGTCTTGCATCAGAAGAAATTCACCATTTAGCAAAAATCTGAATCACATGAATAGCTAGCAAGAGATCTGCAGACGGGCAAACGGCACACTGCAGGCGGGCAGGCAGGCCACACTAGGCTGGCAGGATCAGGGCGGCACACTGCAGACTCAGGTAGCGATGGTTTACAGAAGGAGCAGAACGCCTGTTTGTTTAAGGCTGTCGGTTATGGAGCGTGACCAAACAGACTCTTAACCACATTCCTTTCTCTTTCTGTCTCTCGGTTTTGTCCATGTCTCTCTGGCAAGACAGCAGGACTTAATACTCAATTCTGCTCATACCAGTTTATTGTCGATTAGTATTCGTATTAGTTGTATAGGCTGTAACCGATATCTAAAACAGTAACTCATATGATGTTGAAATTACAAACAAAAAACAAAAGTGTTTTTTTCCAGTTGGTTTCAAAGAGACAAGCTCAAATCACAGTGAAGTCTACAAATGCAAACCACAAAACATAACCAAAGCATTAAGTACCACAAAATACTGTTCCGCTACTACATTGTTGCACAATTCAGTACCAAAGTCTTTCTGTTATGTCTCCTTGTCCTTCATGTTAATGTAATAAAAGCTGCCTTGGTACATCAAATATGACAACTAACTCAAATGAATGGTTTTGTCAAGGCAACGGTTACAAATCCCTTAGAATCTGATACAAAATGATCCAAATAGTAATGAATGAAAATTTGTCATCATGCAGCTTTTTGCTGTTAACAAGCTACAGTATGTGTTCACACATATAGCTTTTGCCCTGATGTCTGAAGTATGCGGATGTTAAGCAGGCGACGGGATGAAACTGTGTATAAATGTATGTGTATAAACCACAGACTGTCTATGGTATAAACAACAACCGTATTTATGCCTAGATGGCTTTATCTTGAGGGTCGATGGTGCAGATGCATAGCCTGGCACTGATCGATCCGAACTCCATTCAGAAAACAAGCATTTTAAAAGCTGTTTGCTTGTCGTCTTGCGGACGGACCTGACAAAGCATGAATTCAGACCTCTTACAAATCTGCATTATTATGTAGTTATTTCGGCATCCTTTTGATCTGCTTATTGCAATTAAATCACAGCACAATCTGTTTATTTTGGGTTCATACTGCAGTAGCAACGTGTGGTCAGTGCAATGTCACTGTATGTGAATACAGCCTGCCAGGTGATGTTATGAACCCAGACACGATGGCGTTTGATTTTCTAACATATCTGGGACTTTTACAATATGTAAAAATCAAATGGCGGAAAGAAAAGTTGTTGGTATCTATGGAGACAAACTCCTTCTCCTCTCCGGCGCTTCTCACGCGAATGAACAGCGATTGATGTGACTTTACTGTCCCCTCTCCCTGACTGTACTTCCACAGGCTGGTACATGACTTACTACAGTGGTAAAATAAAAAGCCATCACGTAGAGTTTCGCCACTGTTTTGTGAAGCAGCACCGCCGTTGCTACAGCTGATCGCTTGTTACTGAACCCACGTAATACCGTGTCATATTGTGTCTTCGTACGCTCCCTGCAGCTCAGCGGTCGCGTTGGATTCACTTGTTTTCCACATTGCGCCGTGCCAGCGCTATGGTTAGCAGCAGAGCGCTCTCAAGGGGCACGACTCTCTTCGGTTTTGGACCCGGGCAGCCTTGCTTCCATTTAATGAGGCCCGTCTTTAAAAAATGAGAGACAGAGGGAGAGAGTGAGAGAAACTTATCCTTCGCTCTGTTCTGTCTGAACAGCTGCATCTGTGGTTTTCTCCTCTGATGGCGTTGTGGTTTTGGGAGCCGTGCCCTTTAGACACTCTACCTCTGCTCCCATGTTTAATGGCAGCTCATCTGAGACACAGAGAGAGAGAGACAGTGAGTGAGAGAGAAAGAGAATGAGATACACACCATTGGTAAAAAGCAACATGCACTCTTACAGAATGATTGATAGCACATGAAAACACAAAACGGCACTTATTAGGTAACTTACTGAAAGTTCTTGGTTGATAAAATGGCAAACACAGACCAAATAATCAATAATTAAGAGATATTGCTCGATGAACGTTATGTAACGATTCTATCCCCCGAATGGACATTTTGATATATAACTACTCAAGCGCTAAATGGCAGCGGGCTTCGCCGCAGTAACCAAAACACCACGCAACATTTAGCCTCCACCTCTGCCAGAAAGTCTCAGCACAGGACTGATACCCAAGACCAGACACATGCAGGAGAGCAGCATGGAGAAATAATCATCAGAGGAAAAGGAGAGGGAATTGGAGGAGATGAGAGGAGCAATAAAACTGGAGCGTGGTGTCGCAGCCAGGGCTTGCGGTTAGGCCGAGGAACAGGCACTGAAAACAAATTTGGCGAGCACATTTTGTGAGATTCGACGTAGCATCGCCGTGTCGGATCCAAATGTTTAGATGAGGAGTATAGTGAGTCTTCAGGGTTCATGATAGGATCTGACCTTTCCCTACCATCTATCTCTCTTGCACGATCAATATAAACTATGACAAATGACAAACATTTTGTGGTTCATAGTAGGCACTTTGGATTTTTTGTGGAACACTTTGTGGCTTCGCTGTGGTACTTGTGGCAATGAGCACAACCCCCTCTTATTTTTTCTCTCTGGGATTTTCATCACAAGGCTGCTTTTCCACTGGTCAGGTGCATTATTAAAAGGGCTGTGTTCGCTTGTCGGCACTGTGCGTGGGTTCGTATCTACTGTATAACCTGCTCTCTCAGTCGACACTTATCACTTTGTAATAAAAGTCAATCATCTAAGCTCCTGCTCACAGCTGGTAGACAAAGGGAGGAGGTGCAGACAACAACCCAACCGGAGGGACAACAGATAAAGGAGAGAAAGACGCTCACTCAGAAAAATAGGAGTGCAGGAAGGGAGGGAGGTGCACATAGAGTCAAGGCCAGACAGAGGGAGGAGAGGAAGCACTTCTAGCTAGTTGGTCCAGAGCAGGGAGTTGTGTAACCTTGGCATGCTATCTTATCCAGGGCAGGAGTCAACCTTCCTTACCTTTCAGTTCATCATACCAAATACCTACCACTCTTTTTTTTCTCGTTCTGTTGCTTCCGTTGTATTAATATCCTCATGGACCAGTGTAGGATATCTTCATATGTGGGAACTTTTTGTGCTACAAGAAAATCTTTTTTTCTTCTGGTAACATCAAAACATGGAAAATATGGTCATTTCTCACCATTAAGCGTAGCATATATGCCATCCTACATTTATGAATGATCACTCCTACGTCATTAACACCGGAAACTTTATGCAATTCACTGGGAGGTTGGCAGGATGACGAGTGAGAAGCGAGCCCCGTGGGGAGCCCTGGGTTAACCACTAACAACCAGAGGCTTTCCAGCGCAGACCATGCTGTGCTTTAAACAGCCACTTCGCCAGCACAGTGATGGACGCATGGTGCCAGCCGGGAGGGCCGCGCTCGCTGGGCAGCCACCAATATTCATTGTTCACACATATGAAAGGCGAAAGGGAAAGGACAGCTCCAAGAAAATCTATTATGGGGTGGTATGAAAGAAAACTGTTGGAAAATACTCAAGGAAGAGCAAAAAAAAAACGTCCCTTTTTCCATCCAATTTCTGTCTCTGTCAGCCTCCTTTTCCTTTATCTCTCCATCCAACATAGCTGGGAACACGGTGGAGTGGCAGAAAAAGGGAGAGAATGTGAAGCCATGTCTCGGTAAGAGCACCGCTCAAGTTCATAATCAGCCAAATCAACTTGATGCTCACTGACGGGCTGTTCCACTGAAAGCTGCCCTGCCAGGGCTGTGTGGGTGAGTTTGAGCCGACAATAAAAGCCATTGTTGCGTTTGTTTAGGCAGCCCATCCAAGTTCAACCCTCCCCTTTGGAGCAGGTTTGTCGGCCCAATAATGGCACCTAATTTGTACGGAAGTCGAGAGCAATCAGCGTGAAGCGAAATTCGAAAAACAAGCGCTTTCTCAAGCCACCTTATTTCCCCCACGCTTGCATCCTGTTGTCGTATGCCGAAGTTCTTTTTGTCCTTGGACTCCAGGACTTGTGGTGATTTAAGTGTTGCTGAAACAGAGTGACGTTCAGAGTCGTTGTTTGCCAGGGAAGTGTCTGAGCTGCTTTAACGGGGTTGCTGTGTCTGTGTAGTGAACATCGAAGGGAAAGGGATGCAATCAGAAGAGGTGAGAAAGGTGGGAGAAGATTATGTCTAATCACAGAGACAACCTTATCCACTCCTTCACCCACATCCTCCCCACTCTCTTTGTCCAACCAGCTACCTGGATCCCATTTTCCCTCCTCTGTCATCCATCCATATGCCCGTGCCAGCTGTAAGGAACTGACAGGGCAGCAAGCAGAGTGGGATTTTCCCAGTAACATTAGCCTCTCAGAGGACAAGGTGAGATTGGCGGGTAGGATGACTATCTGTCTAGCTGTCTGTCTTGGTCAGTCTCGCTGTCACTCCTGCGCCACTTGGCTTCAAACCTCCATGTAGCTCCGCTACAAATTCATATTCATCATCAAGATATATGAGATGCCTCTCCACAGCAGTCGGAGAGAAGAAGATGAATAGGATGAGGATAAAAATGACTCTGAAACTTTCCGTTTGTTTTCCACTCCGTCTCTCACTTATTCCTCTTTCCCACCCTATGAACAATGGCATTGAGTCACTGCCGGCCGTGACCCATCTGTGCCAGTCCAAGTGCTTAAGTCCTCAGGATCAACAAGGTGTGGGAAAAATGCCTCCAGAGACAATTTCCTATTTCAGTCAAATCACAGATCACTGAATTTTCCTCCAATTATCCACCTTTACTTGACAGGTTTAAAGTCTTTTTTGTGTTAAAGTAGCTGCATTGGATCTGTTTCTCTGAGAGGTGCCAAGCAGAAACACAACAGCAAAGGCCACAGTGCCATTCCCCAAAACCATTGATACCCAATTATGGTCTGTAGTCATGAGTTCAATATGGCGCCAGTGCTGCCAGTAGTGGCTTACTCTCTCTGGGCACAGAATATAGAAAAGGGGCACCTTTTCCATATACAGGGGTGACTGTTCATTATTGGCACACTAGAATGGACTTTAGGCCTACTTGACTACTGTAAGGGTCAGGTTATGCTCGGACAAAACTGCTTCGTACGAAATCAAAAGTGTTTATATCTGTTCCGAACGGCCCCATTTGAAAGCGGAGTGAAAAGCCGGCCATCACTGAGAGAGACGCGGTATCTAACTATAAACCAAGGAATCTGTCTGTGTGTGTGTGTGTGTGTGTGTGTGTGTGTGTGTGTGTTTCCTTCGTATATCTCGAGAACTGTTCATTCAATCTACTTCACAGTTGGCGGGTGTATTGCTGGGGAACCAAGGACATGTATTGTTGGTGCAATTTGGAGGCGCGACATGTTCAGTATTAATAAACTTTGATTAACTAACTTTACAGGCCACAGCGGGCCTGTACAGGCTGCAGCTCAACGACTGCAGTTCACTTTTGCTGCTGGGTGCTGGATGTACTAATTTTACAACCAAACTCTTCTTCACTTCCCTGGAGTCAACGAGCGATGAGTAGTTCTCGCTTCCGGGGGCCAAGCAACTTGCCAGGTCCGAAGGGGCACACATTCGAAACGGCTACACACACTTGAACGGGCATGCCCCCCCGACAACGCAATGCTGCAAGCAGCAATACGGGAGCCAAACAATCAGCCTGTTCGGAGCGCGTGCCTGTTCGGAACGGGCCGATCGCTTGGCACTTGCCCCAAACAGGAACTGCACGCCTGGCCAATCACTGCGTAGAGTCGGTGTGAATGTCAGGTTGTGAGTTGTGGAAAGTTACAGAAATGTTCGGACACAGACTTTAACCATTCTATCTTCATTATCATATTCAGGATTGTGTTATTTTTCAGACAAATTCCCCAAAAAATGATCTGCTAACTAACAAACTAGAATGGAGAAAAACCAGCAATGCAGAATATACTGTACTTACATGGGATAATATTACAGCTTTCACAATCTACAGTTCTAACAATGAGCGTGACCTCCATTATACAGTATTTGCATTTACAATGTAAACTGATGTTTGCTTTGTAATGTGCTGTAATGTCTGCAATTTGTTTCCACCCACGCTGGTCATAGCCCATCATGCTGGAGACAATATAGGAGCATATGAATGACCTCATTTAAGCACAATTGTTCCACAGATTTATCACGTCCCAGCACACAAAACGGTGCTCTTGAGTCACTTTTGCCTGTCATGTCATCTCAACTGATCCCACTGTTAAAGTCCCTGAGCTCAGCAACCTGATACAGTAGACTGTTGCAACAATTATCCCCCAATTTCAGTTTTCCTTCACCTTTCTGGTTAAACATAGCCAATCAACATCAGTTGAAACTCAAGAACCTTCAAAGTAGGTGAAATCTTTGGGGCCTTTTAGAGGCTCTGGTTTTATATTATAAATCTCCCTGCAAGCTTTCAAGTGTTTCCAAATGTGTGTTACTGTAACAGAGGAAAATTGGCATGTTAGTTCAACAACCAGCCAGACAAGAAGGTCGATTTCCTGTAAAAGATTGTGTAAAACCCCTGGTCATGTTCAAGTTAAAGTTAGGGATGCACCAATCTGACTTTTTTTCTCCAGATACAAATTACAATGCCTCAACTCAGTGTATCTGTTGCCACTGAGTACATATTCAATACCAGTTTTCTCTTTTTCCCAAATTATAAATATACTGTATATCCCTCACTGTTTAGAGCTCATTGGAACCATTTAAGGTAACATGAAGCCAGGCATCGCTGTGGCAAGAAAAACTGATTTTCAGCCGTGATTGAATGGATATAACTGATTGGTAAAAAATGACATGTTATCATAACTTTAATGAAGAAACTATTTAATGTGTATCTGTCACATCAGGGGTGATATACACAATTGCAATACAAAATTACATTCCAATACAACTAAATTGCATTCTCAATTATGTTTCGAGGGACACGTATTTCCACCTGGATTACGGTCGCAGTTGTAATCAGTTTTGAAGACGTGGTCAACGTTGTAAATTGAAACAAAACAAAACAAAAAATGCAACAAAACTACTTTGTTAGGTTTAATAAAAAAACATCATGGCTTCACTTAAAATGACTCTGGTTGTTACGTTATTAAGCTACAGACATAAATTGAAGTAAGTAAACTAAAAGTTGACTTTTAGTTTCTCACGGGACTCGAACAGCGGTCTCCTGGGCGAAAGTGCTGTGTTTGAGCCATCCACCCCGACCTCCTCCCTACGCGGAAGTCATTAGGACCATCATTAGTATTTGTTTCTGATATTACGTGATATGTCAAAAAACTAACGTAATACACAACAAAATACGTTTCCCTCGAAACTCAATTCACAATGCAGTTCTGTTGTATGGGAACATCATTTTTAGTAGACATGGCTGCTACAGGAGGAGCTTGGGATCAAACCCCCAGTAGGTCACACTATAATACATCACTAGGATATCTGACATTACATAAATCTGAACATTTCACATCACAAAGAAAACATGAAAATTTGATCCCTTAAGTAAATCAACTTTAAATACCTAAAGTATAAAGGGAACAGCTCAAGTGACCTAATGAATTTAATAAACTTAGATACAAATGGTGTATGTGAAGTTTCTCAGTGTGTCATTATGGTTTTCGTAGCAAACGGTGTACATTTATTTGCTACTTGACTTCGTTGACCCGAGAGCTGCGGTGGAAAATGTTCGATAGGTCCTCTTTTTTGTTCTGGTGCCGCTTGGTCCGATGTGGGAGCTCACCCACTGACAGCCCTTAGAGAGCTCATTTTAAACAGCAGGACTGACCTCAGAGTTATGACTATGGGATGTGGCTACGGGCTAATACCCACTATGCTAACTATACCCCTGATGGAAAAGAGGCAGAGAGAGAGCGACGGGGTGACTGTGACATCTGATTCGTTCTGCCATGCTGATACCCCAGCAATCTCATGGTTTACTAAATTACAGCCTTGTACTCTTGCTCTGCTTCATTATCCCAGTCCCACAAACACACACACACATTTCATTTTTCATTCTCACACACTGATGAGTGATGTAAGAGTTGAGAGGAGGAGGAAGAAAGGGTACTGTGGATTTATGGAGAATCTGTGGTAACTGCATTCTTTTCAACACCTAAAGAGGACTTCTTTTACGACATGGCTTCGTTAATTTGAGGTTGTTTAAATGTCTGATGAAACTACTCAATCAGTAAACAAATAATATTTGAAAACTGCTGTGTATTCTAATACATTTTTGGTCATGTCTGTGTGTAACCGAGCTTTGGTAATAACATGGCTCCTCAGCCAAGCTGCCCAATGACAGCACAGATGCCTCCAGCCAGCCACCAAGTCGGCACCAGCAAAAACACACACACACACACACACACACACACACACACACACACACACACACACACACACACACACAACCTTTTACTTCTATTTTAGTGAGGGCACTTATTGACATAATGCATTCCCTAGCCCCTTACACAAACCCTAACCATCACAATTAAATACCTGACCCCAACCCTTACCCTAAACCTAATTCTAACCTGAACCTTAAAACCAAGTCTGAATCCTCATACAGGCCTCCAGAGGTCTGTCCCAAACTAAGGACCAGCCAAAATGTCCTCACTTTCCAAAAAAGTCCTCACTCTGAAGGTCTAAAACTCAAATTGGTCCTCACAAATGTAGCTACACAAGCACACACACACACAGTAGCACGTGGGGACTCTGCACACGTAACACGCTCCTGTAGCAAAGGTACATTCTGCTCCTGTGGCGACTTCACAAATAGACTTGTTTTCTTCACGCTGGAAAACATGACATGGAGCCAAGCAACACTCACCACCCTCGGCCCTTTCAACCACACCCACCCTCCCACCCTCCCACCCCTGAAATGAGATGTTTATGGCAGAAGATAGAGGCAATTCTGAAGGGGCGGGGCGGAGGCGTACACTCTGTAAATGAGGATTCGTTTTTGGGGGTGTTTAGAGAGGAATCTAACAAACACCTTACCGTTCCTCACCACAGCAAGGATTGAGTGAACGGCACACGTTTTAAAGCATCCTGTGATGACTCATGACCATTTGTAATGTAGGTCTTCGAAGGAGCTTCGCGGCACCGCTTTGCCTGACACCTTTAAAGGTTCTGCCGAGTGCTTTCCCTTCTCAGAGTGGACAGGACACTGCGTTCTGTTCCAGGACTATTAGGAGAACAGAGAGTTTCCATCAGCAGTCACACGTCAAGATGCTTTTTTACGAGGGCACTTGCTGTGGATTGGTCATCGTTGTTTTTGCAAGGATATTAGGTGCTGCTGTGAGGCATTGGAAAGCTTTATTAGTGTGTGTGTGTGTGTGTGTGTGTGTGTGTGTGTGGCTACCCTGGCTAACTAAAGCATCCTACAATAACTCTCCTAGTATCATGTTTTAAAAGTGGTTATATTATTTAACCTCCTTCGCGACAAACTAGTGTGACATGGTTGGTACCAATGGATTCCTTAGGTTCTAGTTTCATATGATACCAGGATCTTCACTCTAAAAACAGTTGATTGGCATACGAATTACAAATTAAGATATGTTACCCAAATCAACTGCAATTAAAATAAAATTATTAAGTAAAGCTCAATATGAAATGAATTGCCAAATTACCGAAGGTTTGACCACTCTGGACTTGTTTTTATATTCTGTTGGTATGAGTATTTTGGCGCAACAACAACCACAATTCAGTAGTTGCTGGAAAACATTGCAACACCTGTCTCGGGGTCTTTACGCAAGTTGTTATCCAGGTGAACATTTTCTCTTATAATACCCGACATTGCAACATCACCTGTAATGGAATATATTCCTCTTGTCCTCTTACCTGTTCTAGTTTTCATTCTTTGCTGACATTATGTGAATGAAATGGAGCAGGACACACAGCCTCTTATAGCATTTTGGGTGCGCTACTTATGCTAATTAACAGATCTCACGAATGTGCACCTATGTACAGGTGGCATTTATCAAGTCGAAACAAGCAACTTGTGACACGTTTGTGCCATTATGAGGGTTTGCTGAATCAGACTTGGAACACTTCCAAGCAAATCTGACAGAAAAAAAAGCGAGAGAGTACAGAATAAGAATAGCCTACACAAACATTCTTGCATGAGGCCCAGTGAAGGTTGGACTATAAACTAACTAAGGAGGATACAAGTCCGGCTAAAGAGGGGAGTGAAAGGAAGAAGATAAAGGTAGCATTAGCAAAGATAGAAAGGAGGTGTTCTCATCCATTAGAGCTCCCTACATCAAACTATCCTCAATCTTTCTTTCATACTACACCTTCTCTGTTGGCTTTTTATGCAATAGGCTAAGTTAATGCCCAAAATTGTGCGTCAGCATGCTAGTTTATAGCTACATAGGCAAAACATATAAAGTCCTGTGCACATGGTCTCACATTCACAGACTTATATATCATCCCAATTAGTCTCTGTTGCAATGGCGCTCGGTTCTGGATCTGACCTGACTAAAGAGGCCAATTCCTCTCAAGTGAATCCATGCTAAACTGGGCTGAGCCTAAAACCTGATCCAAAACCACCGGGGTCATGGAGGTAAAATGAGATCAACTTGTAAGAGTGGGGACTGGGTTAATGCGCTGTCTCTGCTCTAAGTGGCATCAAGCTCATGTCTATTAATGTGCAGATATGTCGTATGGACATGTACAGCCGTTTTACTACATGCTAGCTGAGCTTGCATTCTCAAGAGTATTGTTTGTTAGACATCATTTTGTTCCCCTGTCAGGGGTCGAAAGGAGAGCAATGAATGAAACCAGCCCTCTACAATGACAACCACTGTACAAAATCATGACCATGTGGACGCACACACTGCTGCACACACTTTCACACAATTTATTTGACCTCAGATCACACTTGTCGTCAATTTAGTTTGCACTCCAGTTCCTCCCCTCCGGTTCCTTGCGCAAACAGTGAGGCACGGACCAACGCAACCCAGCATGACAAGAGGCGGTAGAATGGTTGAAGAGGAGGAGGAGGAAGAGAAGAAAACAAACAAATAGCAGGAGAGGGAGAAGGGCTATGACTCTTGACAAAATGTCCAACAGATGTTATGGGTCTTCTTCCAACTCCATGTCTGATGCCTTCATGTGTTACACTTCCAATGGGAGGGAAAGGTTAGGGGTGCTTTCACAGCAGGTTTACACATTTCAATGGGGGGGAAAGGCTCGGGATGCTTTCACAGTAGGTTTTATTAAAATTAGTTTGATTTGTTTAGACAGGTAATGAGTTACCCAAGAAGATATAAGGTAAACAACAATAAACAGCACCGAAATGCTCATTACATTCAACTAAACTTTTTGGAATTGGAATAGTTTATTTTGATATCTCTTCTTGCCAAAATTTCTAATCTGGCAGGATGACAGATGACCAAACTCCGTCTAATAAATGAGCTACTTGAGGGTCCAGGAGATTTCTGTTTACAAGTCCTGGTTCACTTGTATTAAGGCAATTTTGAACCTTAACAAACCCAATAATGTAGAACGAGACTAAGAGTCACACCAGCAGCTCTTTGAGGCTCTTATTAGACACAGCTGTGCATTGAGCTAAATGCTAACACTAGCATCTAGAATTGTTAAAACTTGCAAAAACTCTCGCGAGACTCACTGCTCGACGACCATCTCACAATTTGTGCTCTAGCTTCTAGACACAACCAGGAAATGTCAGGGGACAACACATTCTCACTCCAAACTGCTCAAATACCGCCGCTTGGTCGGAGCCCCTCGGCATCAGGGACCGATGCACGGGGTTCCCCTCTTGCGTTACTTTTGGATGGACCAGGGACGGCGTGTCAATAAATTGACCCATCCTCCACACCTCCCTTAGCGGACTCTCACGCTATTAATACTATGTCACTTGCTCCGACCGTTGAATAACACCGGGGGTGGGTTTACATTGAGTTAGTTGAAAGCCCAGTTTGTCTCTGTGCGTCGATTTTCCGATGCCGAGGGGCGCTGCCCAATCGGCGGTGAAACTTAACAGGTGTAGTTGAGATCAAAATGAATGCTGAGTTTGACGATGGGTGTGGTCCGAGAAGAAGAAGGGGGTAGGAAGTGGGGACATTGGTCACACACTAACTGGAAGTTGTTGCGTATCCACATGAATACAGACTACACAGACTGATTCATTTGAGTTCATGTCATTAGAGACAGTGTTACGTCAATACAGGCAGCATGTGTGTGAGTAACCAAAGCAGTCTATGATATTCAGTTATAAGTCTGCAGTGTCCGTCAATAAAGGGACTCACTCTGCTCCACGGTAAGCAGGCTTAGCACCCCATCACATCCAAGGTGGACGGACCTGATCCCTTTCGGCCCAGAGGGTGGGCCACTGTGTTTGCGCATCTGATTACATGTGAGTGTTTGCATGTCAGGGACCGTAGGCTAACGGAGGGATCAGACCTCCATCATGTGAGCTGGCTTTCAGAGCTCGGCTCATGGTATCCGACCCGTCGGGGGAAATGTGAGGGATTTCATTTAAGGGTAACTAACCAAGAGAGAGGAAGTTATATGGGTGTTTCACATGTACGCTTTCAGCTTAAAAGCCTTCCATTTGAAACTGCAGCACATTGCGTCAGGGTGTGGCTATGGCAAAGGGTGGAAATCATAAAAAAATCATAAAACGCTCCATGAGGATTCATAAGGTCTCACAGGGTGACCTAAAGTGACGGGAGGGTTTAAGGAGAGCTATCCGGTTTGAATCTGACTTTGATCCTGTCGTCTTATCCGGCCCTTCCTCTCCACTTCTACCTCATAGGCACCTCATCATCTTGTTACAGGCTTCAGCAGGCTTTCGGTTGCCGGACATGTGTAAGACGCTGCAGCTGCAGGTCGGAGAACCCACTTTTTTTTTTAACTCTCTTGACTTCTCATCCTGTGTGCCTCTTAGATGCAGGAGAAGATGATATTTCAGGGAGAGCTTTCTGCAAATCATATCTACATTTCTTTTCATGACCTTCCAGAGGACGCCGTATTCTTTGCTTTTCTCTGCTGCTTCTCTCTGCGGTTTTTCCACCTTTCACCCTGTGGTATTTTCCTCCTTCAGACTCTCTCTCTCCATGATCTATTTTCCTGTCTTCTCATCCCCAGGCTCCTCTTCCCCCCCCCCTCTCCCATGGGTTCTCATCTTCTCTACCGTATCAGCCATTCATTATATTCCGCACTCCTCAGATAATGCTGCCTTCACTGTATCTGCTTAATGATCTTAAGATGCATCTCTGTGCTCTGCATCTCAGATGTAGCCACAGCAGAAAGCTTTTTTTTTTTTTAGCTACCCCTGCTGCTCTTCTCCATCCTCCAGAGAATATTTGGAAAAAAATCTAATTCCTCTTTCTCTTAGTTATCATTGGAAGTGACAAGGAATATATTGGGAGTGTTCATGCAGGACACATGAAGGATAAACTCCCAAACATCTATCACTGCAGCTTCCAAAAAGTGTTGCTCAACGCGGAGACAGCATGGTTTCGAAACAGGGGCAATTAGAAGTGATAAAGCTGTTGGCGAACCAAGAGGTTTCCCGTAATTAAAATTAGGCATTGGCGCTCACGGGGGCTAGTATCAAGACTCATGTGAAGGCTGTTATTGGCAACGCACCGTTCGCCACAGATTGGAGTTCGGAAACTCGATCGTCCGTTGGACTGTGAAACAACATTTTAGCAGAGAAAGAGGTGGTCAGTAGAGCGGATAATATCCATCTCTTGGACACACACACGAGTCTCTGGTGGACAAGAGTGCATGCGTATACACCAACACACACTATTTTATACTATTGTATTCTGTTCTGTGCAATTAAGGTGATGTCCGCACAATTTTCCTCCTATTTTATCAGTAAGACAATGTGAATTGTCTGAGGTTGCCTTGACGTCTCTTGCTGTGCTTGCTTGTGCTTCAGGGGATAACCACGCAGTCTTGTTTTCCTTCTCAGTTTGACCCTCAGCTCTCAGCCAGTGTCTTGCACAAACGCTCAAAAAGCTAAGGGTTCATTGGGGGATCATAAAAGGTACGAGGGGATTGATTACGCGTGGCAGTGATTATCAAGCATGTGCCAAATGTTCCGAGAGTGAGAGTAGGTTTTCATTTCAACCAAGCGACTGATTTCTCAGATTGGTACACCTTTTTAATGGGAATGGGAGAGACACATTACTGGAAGGAGCTGCTGTGCTGTTTCATTGTAAAGATGCACTCATGAAGTTCATTGAAGTTATAATCCTTAAAGTTGAGATGAAATTAAGAAATGCCTTTTTAACCCTCTTAGATCACATTCTTGGTTATATTGTGCACCTGTTTTACAATACATGCAAACAAATGACAAAATACCGGGTTTTGGGTATCGGCCGATAACGAGTACCGATCCGATGCCAGTATTTACTTTAATTAATAAGCTGTATGCCTCACTGTGTGGAAGTAAATGGGATCATTCTTTTATGTGTAAAGCAACAACAGGCTTGACTTAAACATTGCTTTCCTAACTTTGTAAAACAAAATGTAACAAATAAATACATAGCTAACATGACATAAATTTAGTGATTTGTTATTTATTATTTAAATAATAAATCGTATTTCATCATCAATTCATGATCATCAACATCATCAATTTGGCCCTTGTAAAAGTCACTCACATCCTTATGTTGCCCATTTTTTTCTGCTTCCAACACATCAACTTCAAGGACAAAATGTTCACTTGCTGCCTAATATATCCCCCCCCACTGCCAGGTGCCATTGTAATGAGATAAACAATTTTATTCACTTCACCTGTCAGTGGTCTTAATGTTATGGCTGATCGGTGTATGTGTCTTTAAAAAGGCGGTTGCTAACAAGTGGCTAAATGAGATTACTAAACGTCATCACGCGGACTCGTCCGCCTTTATAGTCTCGTTGTTTATACTCGCGCTCATGCGACCTTGGTGTAGTTTGTTTATAGCCCATTGTTTTACTTTTTTACTTCTGGCGACTGCATTTACACTTCACAAATCATAAAAGTGATGTTCATTTGTGTAGATTATCTAACAGAGCAAAACATGTAAGTATAAAAGTTTGTTTGCCACAGAGCTTATTTTCTGAAATAATCCAAAATCCAATGAAAAAATCCCATTGGCTTTTTGTCGAGGGAACCAGGGCGATGCAAACTTCCAGGATGGACTACAAAAATACATCATCCCTGCACCACTCTATTCATTTGTAGCAATGTAAATGTGCTCTCAGATCTCAGCAGTTACTCTGGTGAGTACAATGTTATCACAACCAATAGGAATGAAACTACAAAATTAGTCCACAAGTTGTATTAAATTGAAATGATCCCTTAAGCCTCAAATAATACCTGTTTTTCTTCGTCAGTCTCAGCTGATCAGCCAGTTATAGCCCTCAGTACAGGCGTTGTAAACGAAAGATACGTCAGGGGAGGGAGAAACTTATTACAGGCTTTAAAACCCAATGTTTAGTATCACCAGGCAGTTGTTCGCCCAGAGCAATTAGCTTCTCCTCTTGTTCTCTCTGTCTGCTAACAGGGTGTTTTTGGCCTACAGCAGCTTGGCTCACAGCACTCTGGGTAAAAAGACACACAGGAGAGTCAGGGTGGGGTGGACAGAGGTGTTAAATACAGTCGTGTAGCCATGAAGTATGCGTGTGCGTGCCTGCGCGTGTGCTGTGATTGCAGAAAGCAGCCCAGAACCAGGGGAGGGATCGAGCCAAAGAGGATTGTAGGGGATTTGTATTCATTTCCACTCATTTTTCACTTGAGGGAGGATTTAGAGGAAAGGTTGAAAGAGTTTTGCGGGGCGCAGGGTCCGTTTAAAGTATCTTTTTTTGGCTTTGTGGTTAGCACAGTTCCATGATGGTGCAACCAGGGCTTGAATAACCCATGACTGTGGTTTGAAAATCATGTTGGTTCCATTGTGATAAATGGAAAGAAATGATAGCCAAACTAATATTTTTTTGAAAACCAAGACTAGAAGGGGTTATTTAATACCTCCAATGCAACAAACGCTATAATTAAGTGCAACTATGGTGAGCAATGTGTGTCTGCATGGTCAGATATTGTCTGACCGCAACATTTGAGGTGCCACAGTCTGGAGGAGTTGCTCTACAACTGGTGGTCATGACAACTCAGGCTTTAAAAGATGTTTCTTGAGGGTGATAAGGCATGTATAACCGTGGTTTATTCTACTAAACAGCATCTGTAACTATGAAAGTAAAAGGGGGGGAAAGAAAAGATGGGAGTGATGAGACGACAAAGACAGAAACAGGGGAAGAGGAAGAGGAAGAAGCTGTGCAGTTGTCAGGGTTCATGGTTAGGGTCAGCAGGTTGAACAGTAATCAAGTTTTTAATGTGAACACATCTCTGCATCTGACTGACTGGAGCATCATTTACTATTACACACACACACACACACACACACACACACACACACACACACACACACACACACACACACACACACACACACACACACACACATACACACACAATTGGTACACAAATGCACGAGTGCTTACCATAATCAGCATCCCACCACAATCACCAATCACTATCAATGGCCTTGCAATCACCGCAGCGGCGCTCTGGCCAGTCAAATGATGGATGAGCGGTGATGTCATCAGGATGTTATCATCTGGTCGGCTAATAACAGGAAGTTTGCAGAGCAGAGGTCGTGGCCTTCGAACTGAATCGGTCGGTGGTGTTTTGTAGTGAAAGTGACATAACAGAAAATGAGTCCATGTGTACTTAAATGACACTCCAATTATGAGTTTGTGGTTTAAGTTTTACCATGGAAATTATAGTTTGACAAAATAATCTCAGCTCAGCCTAATATTTTCTAGAACTTTGAACCACATTTCCTGGTCTTCATGTGTGCATGGACTCATCAAACTGTTTCTTCTACTCTTCCTCACATTAACTTCCACATGCATTTAAGATAAACACGGGCCTTCAAACAGACTGGAGATTTAGCTATGCAAACATCTACAGTACAAATATTCTCTGCTGGTTAAAAAATAACCAGGCTGCAACCTCCGGGTCTGAGAAGTGAAGCCGATGCTGAAGTGTCTTAAACTTGTATTCTTTCTAACAGCCAGCAGGGGGCGATTTCTCTGGTTGCTAAAAGTAGTCCGATTGCATAGAAGTCTATGTGAAAATTACCCTACACTGGATTTATTACCTCAGTAAACATTGTAAACATGAGTTTATGCTCTCAATCGCTAGTTTCAAGTCTTCTTCAATACAGCATGATGTTCATTTACTAAATTATGGTCCCATTTCGAGTAAAACAGACCATAAAGCAGGGGATGCTTTAGGGCACGGCTACCTTGGGTGACGTCACATGACTAAACTGTTTTATTTTTCAACAGTGATTTGTAAAAGTTCTGAAAGGCACAGATAAATATAGATAAATGCTTCAATGTGTCGTTTGTTAAGGGTCACATTATATTTTGTCGTTTAATTCACTTCACTGTACCTTTCTGCTACAATGCAGAATAAAGTGGTGATGGGAGGCACTGTTTTGATTTTAATGGGGAAAATAAACACAGAAACACAGAGGCCAAACACACAGTTATGACACACAGAAAAGCCACCATTTGATGTAACTATTTGGTCTTTATTTAGTTTTTTTTGTCATTCTTTTTTCCAATAACTCTCACAAGGACAGAATGACATAAAATATAAATATGGCATTTGAAAAAAACATCCTCCCCCTTCTCTCCAAAAAAAGTGACTTCCCAGCAAAAATACAATATATATAACCCTCCTTCTTCTCTGCCCTCCCTCCCCACCTAATAATTTTCACACAGTCCCTTAACTGTGGTCTTGTTTTCAACACACTTAATGTGTTTATTTCTATTTTATCATCGTAGCCTATATTCATATTAAGATTGCATTGAGAAATAGTAATAAAGGCCCCAACAAGCCTGTCATACTGTGGTTGGCGACCCTTCCTGACGTCTCACACACACACACTCACACACACACACACACACACACACACACACACTCTGTGAGGCTCATTAATCAACGTCAGACCTCCCTCTTCTCCTCCCTTCATCTGTCCATCCCACACTGTCCTCATCCATCTTTCCCTGCCACTCTTCTGTCCATTACTTTCACACTCTGTCCTTCACTCTCCGCATCATTATCATCTGTCAAACTTTAATTGTTTGCACTCTCTTGAGTGAAGGGCACGCTGCAGATTCAACATTAAACTCAGATCTGTCACTTTCAACTTCAAAGTTCAATTTGGTAGTAGCACAACAAGATCTAATGAGGTGAAGTTTGTGGAAATAATAAAGGGAATCACCATCCCTCTGCATCGCTAAGTGCCACTGTTTCAATTTAAATACTGTTTTTGAAAAAACACAGTTTTGAAGACAGATTTGAGTCGGTTCCTACCGTTACAGTTGCTTCCCTGTCCAACTTTAAATGGGACGTTTACCCAACAGCTGCTGTGCTGTCACTCCGTCTCCAGGAAGAACAGTCCTGCACGATGAGTGACGGCTACAATCGCTACGAGTGTGTAGCGCCACATAATAAGAGGCCTTAGTCTCAGTGAGAGAGAGACAGTAGGCAGGCAGTTTTGATTAATGACTAATGTTGGATCTGACATGTTATGAAGCCACTTGTCGTTACCGTTGTAATATTTGTATTCAGGAGAAAATCAGGAGTAAGGCAAGACGTCGTTCTGTCTGACAGGCTCCCCAACCGAGGTCACTTCAACCAGCACACTGCACTCACCATCTGTCTGTCCTGCCTGGGGGATTTACAGGGTGGGCTTCACTCTTGTTAATTGTGCTGTACATTAAAGTCAAATAGCAACGGACAATGATTCACAATTTAGATGTTATTTAAAAAAACATTGAAAACTGTGATCCTTTCCTTTCTAATCAAAGATTAGTATTATTCACATAAAAGCACAAATAACAGACTTAAAACAAAACAGCAAAAAGCAAAAAAAAAACAACATATCATATGCATCTGATTTGCTAAATTTCCCATACTCAAGGAGAAAGATCAACTTGCATGTCAGCCATCCAAGCCATGTCTGACTGTGTGACAGCTCTCTGCAGGCCAGCGTTGGCCTTGGACCTTCCAGTGTCTGATACACAACCACACACACACAAACACACGCCTATGCTTGCATCTGTTTCTCTCTCTCACAAAACCCATCCTCCCCTCTCTCTCACTCTGTCTTGAAATTAAATCAAGTAGTTGCCCAGCAGTGACGGGCTGACCCACCAATGTGCCTCCCCCCACAATGCCAGCTGTCAATCACGATGACTAATGAGCAGTTGATTACATCATTGGCCCTCTAATAGTCAACTGGGGACCTCAAGGAGGACGTGGAGGGGTTGAGGGGCAGAAACAGTGACAGAGAGATGAAAAAACAGAGAGTGAGTGAAAGATGGAGAAAAAGAGAAGAAGGGAGACACAGACAAAGACATGGGGGAGATAGTATTTATGTTAGGGAATAAAAGGGGAGTATAATGAGCAGGATAATGAGCCCGGGACATCCCAGCGCAACATGCAGACGAAAGATGAGAGATCTGGTTTCCATTCAAAACCGCTGGGGGTTTCCTGACTGAGGAAGGGAGAGAGGGAGGAGGGGGGGGGGGGGAGCTGAGAGGAGGCCAGAGGAGGGTCTGTGCATCCCAGAATTCCTTCCTCCTCTTCACATCTCCGCTCCCTTCCTCCATTCTCCCTCTGCATGGGTGTTGTTTTGACAGCTGACCTGTTTCCAGTTAATGCTAGCAGCTACTAGCAACTATGCTTCGTCGTCTTCACACTTTGCCACATTTCCCATGATGCTTGTCATGAAGTCGACCCCTTCTGTTTGTCTTTAGAAAGAGGATAATCATGTTTGAATTGACTTTTTCATCAGCCTTTCTCTCCTGTCACCACACACGTTCTAAGAACTCAGTTTGCAGAGCTGTGCCTGCTTCCTGTACGGCGATAGAAATAAATCCAGATTTCCCTCTGAGTCCAGCTGCTGATGTTCATTATTACCTCATGTAATGGTTTTACACATAAGGGCATACAAGAAAAACAAGTATGATGGGGACAAAGTACTGAATGGGGTTGTATATTAGGTTGCATGTCAGAAATATTCATAAACCCATTTTATTAATTTTGTTTAGTTTCAACTTGTGACTGCTGCTCCTCTTTGTCAGTGCAATGTGTCTGTGTTTCACATCAACACACTTTCCTTTTACGGGGGAAGTGATGCACCTGTTTGGGCACAAATGATTTAGTCTTTTCTCTGTGAGAAGACTTGTTAAGCATATAGTCTTTAGTGCCTCAAAGATTAGGGAAATTAGACCGACAAAGAAATGAAAGGTGATGCTTTGATGGATGACTTTTGCATGTGACAAGATGACAACACAGCCACAATTTTGATATTTGTCATTTTTTTGTTGTGCCTTTATTTGGTTTTGAAACGTAGTTATTTTAAGCCAAAACATGATCTTTTTCCCTAAACTTAACTATTTTTGTTGCCTAAACCTAAAGAAGCTTTTTTGTATGTGTTCAAAACGTAACGTTTCATCCAGTTTTACAAGGTGTTAAACATGTTTCTTATAAGTTTCGCTTTCACTTTTACAACATAGTAAGCGTTTTATGCCCCTACTGACCCACATCTATGGTCCTTATAGCGACTGATAACGCCTATTTAATGGCATGATAACAGTCAAATTGCAATATTTGTACTGGAATGCAAAAAAAAAAAAAGAAGGAGAGCGGTGGAGCTCCACCTATGCTGCAGCAGAGGACATGAGCAGCAGGATGCTATTAATGACAATGAGATAAGATTGCTCCTGTATGAGCAATGAGCCTCCTCCACCCAACTCCCACACAAGGGTTGGTGCTCCTCATGGGTAACATCATCTACTTTCATTATCCCTGGATCTGTCAGCCCCTCTCAGTGTCAGGTCCATGGCCACTGACTGATAATGTTTCCTAATAACTTCCAGTTTATCCTGCTAATACTAATGAAGGACAGACAGAACATGGGAAAGAACACGAGAGGAAAATCTGGTGACCAAATGTTCTCGTCTGTCCATTTGTTGGAGCTGTACTAACAAGATCACAAGATAGCAGCAGCTCTGCTCCTCATGCAAGTATCCCACAACTGTCCACCAAAGCTTAATTCCTGTGAGCTATCAAAATAATTCCAAACATATGCAGGAAAAGGCGAGTTTCAGTAGCAAAGAGGGACGACGTGAACCCAGAGAAAGGGAACGGTTAACTTCAGGGTTAGTGTTGTATTTTCTTATGCAATACTGAGCTCCTGCCAAGTGATCTGTTTGGCCACACTAGTCTTCCTACTGAGCTTTATTTGACTTTATTAAATGGTATTTATCCAGCAAAGATTCACTCAGCAGGCATGTTCTTTTTCACCAAATGTCCTGCTTCACACTCACACTATTTCACACATTTACACCTGGGAGCATCCCAGTGTAACCACAGGCCTCTCAAAGGCGCAGTTTGAACTTGAAGGTTGGGGGTTCACAAACCAAACATCTAGAGGGGATGTAATGTGTACAACATAGGCTGCGTTTACACATAAATTAATAATCAGGCACAAAATATTAGACAACCTTACTATGAGACAACTTTAGTAAGAGTAACCAATGACATTCTTATGCATGCAGACAAAGGGGAATATTCCATCCTAATACTTGCAAAATTGGGTTGGCATATCTGGTACAGCTTTAAACTGGTTTTATTCTTATTTGACAAATAGATATTTCAGTGTTTGCATCACCAATCATGTATCCTCCTCAGCTCCCTTGCGGTGTGGAGTCCTGAGTCAGGGCTCAGTCCTTGGACCAATCCTTTTCTCATTGTACATGCTTCCTCTGGGTCATTTGTTCTGCCTATGAGCCTTAGCATATATGTTAAAACACAAAGAGGTCTAATGTATTGGGATGCTGTGTGTACATATTACACCTTGTCCTAATTGAATGTGACGTGAGTGGGCATCAGCTACAAAATCAGCTTGATTGCAGTGTTTGTTTTCTTCACGATCGATGCAGCGCTGCGCAGAGCGATGACGATCCGAGCTGAACTTTTGTGGGACGCCCTGTTTCTATTTACTCCTGTCGCTAAGTTGAAAGAGCCGCAACGGACGAGGAACGGCTGATTTGCGAAGTTGAAATGAGGAATTATAAACAATACCTCCTCATTTCACTACAAAAACTTAAATAAGGTGGCAGCTGGCTGGAGGGAGATCAGCAGAAGATCGCCTGAAAGTTTCCTACTTGCTGTTGGCTGTATAGTGTGTCATTTCCAGTAAATATCACAATATAACACATGTTTTCTGTTTAAATCGTAGGCAACGAACGTGGGAAGATAGCAAGTATCATCCATCTCACCATCTGTCTCCAGTCTGATCTCGAGGGCACAGCTGATAGGTACGTGGTTTGTTTACATCATGTAACAGAAGTGCATATTTAAAGCTGAAGTACTGTAGGTAGAATTGGAGCAAATATGATTAAAAAAAGTTATTTCTATAAAATGGTCACTATATCCTGACACTATATCCTGACTAATGTCATCTGCAAGATTTGACAGACCGGAGGAAAACAACCAATCAGAGCCAAGCTTGAGCCTTGCTGTCTCTGAGCAGCTGTCAATCACTCGTGAACGATCAAACGGTCAAACTAGGCAGCGCTGATCAAATATGAATCAATATTCTGTTACTGTAATGCCTATTTCTCTCGGGTTAGGGTTAGGGTTAGTCTTTTCTTCAGAAACATCTTGTAGTGTACTGTTTAGCTGTTTAATGAGAATGTTTGTGACCTGGCAGCCATGTTGAGGTAAGTTGAGGAAATACCAAGCACCGCCCACCAGCCGGAGCAAATTTTCTCATTTGACAGCTGAACAGTACACTACAAGATGTTTCTGAAAACATTTGTAAATTAGACACAAATGTCTAATTTGACGTGTGAAGCAGTTTTATCAAAATCTCGGGTAGAATGTGCCAGTAGCTGCTCGGAAAATTATACAAAGAGAACAGCTTTTGGCTCAGGTTTAGTCATAATGAGCTTTGTTTGAAAAGCCGTATTAGCTTCAGAAAATGTCCTTATTTCCATAGACAATATTAAGTATACATAATAAGTATTGTTAGTTACAAATACACATTTGGTTTGCCATAATATGCATAAAGTAGCTTATATTTCCTAACCTTACTCAACACACATGCCGTCTTTTTGTGTTTTCATTTGTGCCCATAATCATAGTAAAGAACGCCCTCTTTAAAGGCTTAGACTATAGACTTTAATGCTTCATAGGCTCTTTGCAGCTGGCAGCAAAACCCAAATACAATACATAATAACTCTTAACAAAATACAGGAAGACAAACTGCAATCAACAATGGAAAGAGCAGTAAAGAGGCTGATTGAGCGAGGAAGTGGGGCCATCAGCTGGAGAGCTTGTTGTGGAGTAATTGTACAGAATGCATCCCTGCAGTCACGTGCTGTCCGATACGGTACACTGGAAAAATGAATTCCACGAAGGAAGTTTCACATGAATGCCGTACAAAGATGGATGATGAAGTCGGAAAGTAAGGGAACGTTTAGCTGTAATTCAGTGATAACCTTTAACCCTTTCAGACTCACAGTATGTACACTTACATATTTTCAGTAAATGAGGTCACATTCAGGTGGGTCTCATGACATTTAGGTATTCTGAGAAATCAGAAAGCAAAACAAAGGAAATGTTGTGTCATTATTAAAAAGAGATAGGATCAGTAGCCTATTGGGCTAATTTTGCATCATTGATATATTATAAACTCTAAGAGTATGCACAAAAAAACAATGGTGGTGTATCTCTGGTGAGGACAGTGCCATTGAATCATAAAAAACATCTGTATTTAACCCTAATTGAAATGCTGACTTCTTATGTGGAGATGGCCTGAAACAAACTGTTCAGATTAAATTGAATACAAACATATAAACATTTATTACACGGCTGTGTTGAATACTCGATTCTGATTGGTTAATCAAGGCGTTCTGCGGTTTGCTATTTCTTTATAGCAGACAGTTGCTATGTATAGCAGACCGTTGCTATGTATAGCAGACCGTTGCTATGTATAGCAGACCGTTACTCTGTATAGCAGACCGTTGCTATGGGCGCAGTTCTGATGTCGGACTCTGGCGGACCGTTTTTGTGTCAAAACATTGATTTTTTAAGTAAGTAGCCGTGTAATAAGCGTGATGATGTACAGCGAGTGGGTCAGTGACCAGCTCGCTGTACATTATCCCTTACTTGGACAGCAGTCACTGTGGAACTCTGCACATGAGTCAGATAGAATGGAACTGTTTCCAGAATGTTTCATATATGTACATAAGAATGTAATGTTTTAGTCAATATAAGAATTGGAACTAGCATGCTGTATGCCATACTATTAATTAATTCATTCATTCATTCATTCATTTGTTTGTTTATTTATGTATTCATTTATTTAAAAATAAAAAAGTAGTGCTTCGATGACATCATGGAATGTTTCGAGTGCTGTGATGTTTTCAGGTGTCACAAAGCCACCAGGTCTGGGAAGGTTACAAATAGAGGTCAAGTCAGTACGAACTCCAGATCACACCATTTTGAGAGAGAGCAAAATTTCAATTGAGACAGAACGGCTCATCAGTGACAGACTGCTTCTTCTCATGGCATTTGGAAGAAGACTCTACCAGCGACAAATGGAGTGTGATATGGAACACACCTTCAACCTGGAGGAGGAAGGAGATGACTTCAACATTTTGTTGGATTTGGTGGACTATTACACTAGAGATCTCATGCACAAACTGGACAACACCACAAAAGAGCTGGATCGTGAGAGGGACCTGAATCAAATGTTAATCAGCAAAGAGAAAGACACTCTTGATGAACTGGAAAGGGCCATGACGATCAAATCTGAGGTTCTTCAAAAGTACGAGAACCTCAGAGTGGCTTACATGTCAAGCCACGAACGCTTCTCAGCCGAGGTTCAGGCTGAGAAAGACAAAAATGAAGCTCTTCAGCTGCGGCTTGAGCAGCTGAAAGTTTCACATGAGGTCAGCCTGAGCTCTCAGGAAGAGATGGTGAAGGAGCTCAACACCGTAGTGGTCAGACTGATGGTGGAAACGGGGTCCCTCCAGAAGCAAGTGGAGCACTTGAATGAGCTACTTGAGGAGAAAAACAACACCCCACAGGACGAAGACATGGTGTAATGTGCATATATATATATGTGTAAAAATAAATTAAAAAATTAAATAAAAAATATATTTATATATAATCTATATAATACATATTAATAAATAATCATTCAATTGATAAATAAGTAAATAACTACTTGCGTTTGCATGTCATTACAACCATCATCCATCCAGTGCTGTCAACAGCTGATAAGGTAAAAGAGAGTTTATGATTTTATACATTCCTAATGTAGTAGGCTAGAGAGTTTTAGTTTCTCATGACCTCAATAATGTTACAGCACCTACGTTACATGTGTGTTTTATTATTTTTGGGGTATTTTCTTCCCATTAAAATGGTGACATTTAAAAACACGGCACAAAATATTATATATATAATATCAGCTTGGAAGAATACAAAATCAGAGTCATCATACTTTTGAAACCGTTTTACCGAAGAGCAAAGACTGGGATTTGATGGGGATTTTGATGTAAAAATACTCTGATGCTTTAAAATGAGAAAGTTTGCTCCGGCTGGTGGGCGGTGCTTGGTATTTCCTCAACTTATCTCAATATGTCTGCCGGGTTACAAACTTTCTCATTTTACAGCTAAACAGTACAGTACAAGATGCTTCTGGAAACATTTGAGGCGAGAAATAGGCATTACAGTAACATAATATTGATTCATATTTGATCAGCGCTGCCTATTTTGACCATTTGATCGGAGTTCACGAGTGATTGACAGCTGCTCAGAGACAGCAAGGCTCCAGCCCGGCTCTGATTGGTTGTTTTCCTCCGGTCTGTCAAATCTTGCAGATGACGTTAGGAGCACCTGTTAGGAGCACTGTCAATCAACGTTCGCGAGTGATTGACAGCTGCTTAGAGATGGCAAGGCTCCAGCTCCGGCTGGAGCCTTGCTGTGATTGGTTGTTTTCCTCCGGTCTGTGAAATCTTGCAGATGCCGTTAGGAACACCGGAGGAAACCAGAGGACACATGATTTTCTTCAGATTACCTGTCTCATGCACTACTGTCGCGATATAGTGACCGTTTTATAAAAATAACTTTTATTAATCATATTTGCTCCAATTCTACCTACTGCTGCTTTAACTATGGACAATCATGTGATTAATCGTGATTGAATATTGCCAGTATGATCAATATCTTTATTAGATGCAGGAAACTTTATAGTACAAAGAGAGGAAATACTTACAGAATAGACTATTAGGGACTAGTGTAAAAAGTATAGCGGAGGCAGTGGGGGGGGCAGAAGAAGCTGTTTGATACTCTGAGAGCACGTGCACTGATCGAACTGGACATCCATGTTGTTTACATCCAGGAGGAGGCAGTGATGCAGCATCAAGGGTGCCAGTCAAACCTCAATGAAGAAGAAAATGAAGCAGCCCACCTGACCGGACTTAAGGAAGTCAGAAAGTGCATGCAAAACACAGGAAGGCCTTCTTCCATCAGCACCAATCAACCCATGTTCAGTGTTCATCAGTTCAGTCTTTGGATTTCTGTGGAAATACTGAGCAAAGTCAACCAATCTGGTAAGATTGATGTTTTTGTCTTTACATTGTCATTTTAACCAGGAGTTTTTTCCTCTTCTGTGTTTGCGTTGGCTGTCTGTGATATGTTGTAGTGGTTGGAACATCTTCTATGGGAAGATTGCAACATGTTCCAACAGTTTGAGAGAGTTAATCACACTCGTGATTAACATCCATTTTGCTTCTTCTGCAACCATAACTCCCTCAGGCTGGGCTGCTATTACTATTATTTCATGGCAGAGTCTCTTGTTACCAGTCTTTGTAATATTACGAGATGATGCAATATGATGAAAGACCACTGCAGCATGGACTTTCCATCAGGTATGTCTGTAGCATCTGCTAGCATAAACACTTGTGAATGTGTGCGTGTTCGTCCCACCTCTCCCACTCTGGGACTTGAATTTCACAGCTCTAGGACCTCATAGCTCAGCGCCAAACAAAAAAACAGAGACTACTACTTTGGCAAATCATCCATGTCTTGCTCTTATTATCCCCTTTCTTCCTCTCCACTGTCTTCCATCTCACTCCTCCTCTCTCTTTACATTCTCTTTGAGTTGTTGTGTCTGCCGTGCTGCGTTCCCTGGCCGCTCTCCGATACGAGCCCCTTGTTTTCTCCGAGCCAGAATCTCCCCAGTGCAATGTCCTATTAGTGAAAATGAGACATGGGAGTCAGGCTACAGGAATGCTCCTTTTCCCCCAGACGGCCTATCAGTTACCGTGATGGAAAGTTATGATGATACGTTTTACTGCGTCTGTAGAATCTCTGAACTAACTTTAGAAATCACACATTCGTATTCGTCCTGCTCCTCAGTCCAGATAATAATATGATCAGTCTTCTGGATTGTGAATAAAATATTTTATAGTATCGCAACACAAGATGTTGGGGAAAAAAAAAAAACCATCACCTCAATTTATATAGCAAAGGTTAGCTAAGGTTGTCTCTATCTGCTGTTTATCTGCTAGTTCCTTGGATTCCCTTCATGTTTTTGAGGTTAAAGCTTCAGTAGGCAGAGCATTTTTGTTTTTCAGTTCAATTTAAATTTTCAGTTTTTACTCTTCAAAACAAACGCATCTAGCAAAAAAACAAGCACAGCTACAGTCTTCCTTTAAACTGATGCAATACCTGATCAAGCATGAATCCAGTGATTAATGAAACGCTCCAGTCCTTTGAACATGAATAACACTGAACTGATTGCTTTTCTCACTGCACCATGTTTTCATCTACAAAATGAATTGTCTCCAATACTCAGCCTTTATGTCAACTCTGCAACAAGTTCCATTTATATTATCTGCATCCAGAAATATTGTCTGCAGATGACCTGGCCATGCTCCCAGTATTACAAGTCTCTCTAACATGTGTTTAGTTAATCAGAAAACTTGTGTGTGTGTGTGAGCGCTGCGGGGTGATCCACTGCTGTAAATCATGACTTTGCGATTAGTGATAAGCCCCTTTTTGAAGGGCTGGGGTGCGATAAAGCTGTGAGGTTTGGTGTGTGTGTGTGTGACAGAAAACCACGAGTGCTGCCAGATACCGCTGATGACATCATGAAGGTTATCTCCCTGTCCAACAGACGTGCACGTGTCCTGAATGCATGAAAACATTTATACAAGGAACATGACACACGCATTCTCCCTCCACCTACTCATTGCTCTTTCTCGTTCCTTAAATCTGCTCTAATCAATACTTTTCTGTTAACTATGGATCAAATAACTGAAAGGTGTTACTTGTATTGACAAACCTATCAATAATTATTAACCCACTCTGCAGTTCCCCTCAGCTTTACTGAACTTTTTAGCATCATTCAGCTTATTGTTTTGGTTTTAGGCCCCACAACTTTACTGTTTTGGTTCAGTTTGTTGCACTTTTCCCAGGCGGACAAAACAAAATAAAACAATTAATACAGGTTCAAAAGAATACATTAGGGAGGGGACAAGAAGATAGATATCTTATGTTTGTGCATTAAAGGGATAGTTTGGGTGTTTTGAAGTGGGGTTGTATGAGGTACTTATCCATAGTAGGTGTATTACTTACAGTAGATGACGGTCGATACGCCCCCAGCTTAGAGAAACATACAGGAGTTACCAGAAGCAAAGCAATGTGCTGCTGTGGACGGGGTTGGTTGCAAAATGTATTTTAGCCACCTAAAAGAAAGGCCCACCTTAAATAATCAATATCAGTTTAAGTGTACGCTATATTTAGAATATTTTTGCCGGTTTACCTTGCTGTGAGACAGCTATACAATCTGTTTCCGACGGGGAACTGTAGGTAATACACTGACTATGGATAAGCACCTCATACAACCCCACTTCAAAACACCCAAACTATCCCTTTAATAAGAACGTTTTAGAGGTTTTCATAGGTGTATTTTTTAACTTTAGACAGAGCCAACTACCAACAGTTTTAATGCTAAGCGAGGCTAAACACATTCTGACTCCAGCTCTGTGCTGAACGCACAAATCAATCGTATCATCTCACTTTTGGGGGGGAAAAAAGCCAATACGCATATTTCCCAAAATGTGGAACTTTGTTTAGAAGGCATCCAGATGCTTATAAAGAAGATGAAATTGATTAAATCAGCCTGCTAACATGTTCATTCGCAGCATTTTTTTTCTCCCCAAAACATGTTTATTTGCCGGTACAGAACAGCTGGTACTCTCCCTCTCTCCGCGTCCCCCACCCCATGCGGTGCAGTGCACCAGGCGCTCTGCAGAGACGGGATGTTCTCCCTCCCTGCCGCCTCTACATCTGGCCGCGTTGTGTTGAACCTCCCAGCTCGGCCGACAGATAAGCCCCAGTGATGGATACGCGGTGTCACCATCCAAAGCCCTGCCTATCTATTACAGCGCAGAGGCCGTTTCATGTGGTGGCTCTGTGTGTATGGGTGAGCTGGTTTTGTGTGTGTTCCTTGGCAGGGAGGATGGTTCACATATTGGGTCGGTGGGTGTGCGAGGTGAGTGGGTGTTTGTAGGAGCTGTGACTGGAAAGGGAAATTATTAGTGGGAGTAGAAAAACGAACCGTAGAGGAAGATATAGGGGGACAAAGTTGAGAGAGACAGATGGAGAGAGGTAGAGCCCAGTTATACAAAATAAAGACAGAAATGTGTTTAGAACACCAACAACTGTTAGAGTGGAAGTTATAATCTCCTGTTTTGTTATATGAAAATGTAATTTTTGCTACTCCATTACCAGTTGCTTCCTGTAAATATTTAATATAAAACAATACTGATAACCAGTCCTTAACTAACAGGGAAAAATACTATCTCAAATATCATCGACAGGAAATGCAAGAAAACAGTTGTCATAGTTTGATCACCTTGACATTTTGGCTTAAAAAAATTGTTAAAATGATTAATTGATCAGTGAAATAGTGTCCAATTCATTTTCTGACCCTGGATTATTCATTTAATCATTTCAGCTCCAATTTCCACATCTTTCAAAGATGATTTACCAGGCATATACCGGCTGAACCATTAAGTGTCTGTGAACATATATGTGTGCTTAAGTTAGTGCGTGTGTGTGTGTTTGCTTGTGCAAAGCAGTATCTCACCCTCTGTGCCTGTAATCTTAATTGTGGGATTTAACTGTGCCGTCCACTTTCATATCTCCGTCAGTGATATGTTCAACTAGTGGGAAATAACTCATAGAAATTTATCAGCACCGTCCAGTTGTCAAGGCCCCGAGCAGCTCATAAACCTCCCCGACACACCAGTAGGAAGATTCAAGACCCCCGGTAGAACACTCAAGACCCCCATAAAGCAGCTGACCAGTTGTGAGACTCGCAGGCCTGTAATCAAGGGAAGGCTGCTGGTTTTGAAAATCTGGGAAAGTGAATGAAAAATGTGAAAAATGTGAAATTGAGTGGAGACCCACACAGACTGCAAATTTTGTCAGCAATGGACATGTTTATTTACAGTAAAGTACATGAAACCCTGACTACATTAACTGATCTGATTGCACCAAACAACTGCAGCTTTCCACTTGTAGGCGTTCAGTTCAGTTCACAGATGCTTGTTTCCACTGGAGACCCGGGACCCCGTGCCTCGACCCCCCGACTGTGTAAAAGTGTAGTAAAAGCTTCCAGACTGGCTTTTCCACATTGATGCACAGTTTCCGCTGTGATCAGAAGTGGCTTTTTGGGAGGGCCTGGAGGTTTGTAAAGGGAGGTCAACCACCACCACACACACAGAGGCCCGGGTCCAGAAAGGAAGGAATAGTACACGGGGGCCCTCGCACACGTAAGAGGTTAAATGTCCTAAAGACATGGAGGTGTATATATCTATTTGTAACGCGTGTGTTCATAACTACCCATGTGGTTATGTACTGGCGCATGTTTTGACTACAGTATGTCAGAGTAGTGCAGTAAAAGCAGCCCTGGAGCACCATAAAGCCAACTCTTACAGTACACATTGTTGCCCCTCAGCTAAATAAGTAAAACTAATGCAGCCCTCCATTGTTTTTAATAATGAGTGGATTTTCAGTACGAGGCTCATGTTGTGTTTTTCATTTTCCCATGTTGCTGGATGGCAGCAGAAATGCAATTAAAGTCATTGTTTCATTAGGGCATGTTGCCTGTGAGCAGGAATTAAAAACACCACAACACAGCTACAGTACCTTGTGGAGTACACACAGCTTTTTGTAGTCAACACACACACACACACACACACACACACACACACACACACATATATACTGTACAGTAACTAGAACTTAAAGCCCCAGCAATTAGAGCCCAATCAAATTTTCCTCCGTGCTTGTCAACAATCTTCCCCACATACATTTTTTCACTCATTTATCTCTTTATGTCCGCATGCTTCGACCGTCCACCAGTTTCCGGAGTTGTTAGTCGGCATATTCTCCCTCTTTCTCTCTTTGTCTTTCTCCATCTGTCTGTTTTTCTGTCTCTATCACAGGCTCTTGGTCTCTAACCCTCGTTCTGCCTTTGTGCAGTATTTTGCATTTGAAAAGACCACCCATGGGTGCAGGAGGGGGGCAGATTCTCAGAGAGGAATTGGTTTAGAATATTAATTGTTTTTTTTCTGTTTTCTCCTGGGAAAACGACCCACATTAACACCGCCTGCCACTTTCATTTAAAGGGGACCTATCATGCTAATTTTCAGGTTCATACTTGTGTTTTGGGGTTCTACTAGAATATGTTTACACGCTTTAATGTTAAAAAAACACATTATTTCTCTCATACAGTCTGTTTGAATATACCTGTATTCACCCTCTGTCTGAAACGCTTCGTTTTAGCGCCTGTCTCTTTAAGACCCCCCTCCCGACAAAGCCCAGTCTGCTCTGATTGGCTTGCGAGGAAAAATATGGTGCACCTTTTGTAAAGGTAGTTCTCAAGCTGTGGGCGATATATTCTAATGAGCCTTCATGTGACATAAGAAGGGGAGCCAAATCTGAATGGTTTATTGTATCACATGTTTGTCACATGTACTTGTATCGAAGAAAATCTGAGGCCCCCGACGTCATCACCTTAAAATAAATTACTAATCCTCTAACAAATCCACAATTTGAATAAAGTGATTCAGTGTATTAAATTAGTTTTTTTTTTTTTTTATCAAATCAGCTTTCTTTAATGAATAGAACTTGTTAGTTTCGTTAACATAAATAAAGTGGTGATGTCTTTACAGATTCGCCAAACGAATGCTGATGCATAATATGATCTCTTTTTTTGTTACGACTAAATTAATTTACTATAATAGTGTTAGAACCGAAATAGATTTTTGTTATTGTGGTTAAATAAATGTAATTCATGGTGCTGTTGGATCGCTGCTAGAGTGCCCGTTAATACAGCTGCGGGCCTTTCTTTGTGCGCGTTTTTGACTGCAGTGAAAATGTTATTTTTGAAAGGCTAAATGCCAACAAATATGGATTGAAGCAGAATATTTCGTTAGATTTTTCTACTAAGTAGCAAAAAAATCTATATTTTCAAATAGTTTTATACATACTTTTGCATAAATGATCCAGTAAGTGAGTCAGTATGATTTTAGTTATACGTGAGCAAATCTAATTTTAACAACCTCAGAGCACCCCCTGTGATCATTGGTGCCCTCCTAAGGGGGGCTTCCCCATGTTGGGATCTAGGCAGGCCACAAAAAACTGACTGTGTTGTCTTATTTCACAGTTTGTGGGTTGGTAGGCACTCCAGACACCCAAATGCATGTGCAACAAGCACTGAAAAAGTAATTTTTTTCATGATATGTCCCCTTTAAGACCCTACTCTGCATTGACAAACTGCAATTCGGCTAAGCGAGCAAGGCTGATATTCAAATCAAGCTAGCTTCTGTAATGTGAGTGCATTTTGCATTTCTTTCATCTGTCTTTTTAAAGTTTAAACAATTCCCTGGTATTTACTATACATATTGTAATATAAATGAGTGTTTAGTACAGCTCTTGGTATTAGCATTTGAGCCATGTGTGATTATAACAAAGATGAGCAATAGTTAGCGTGTTAGCAGTTAGCTTGTTAGTAGTTCTCGTGACATTTTCCCAGCAGAGAAGTGTTATGGGTCTTTCCAAATTGATATTATTTTAGGAATGAACTCATCTAAATGACCTTCCCTGTTATTTTCAGAACTATATCCTTAGCTGCCACGTCACCCAGCACCACATTATTGCGTCTGTAGTGACCTCAAAGATTGATGAGATAAACATTTCTTCCCGACCCTCCCTGCCCTACCAAATCCAGAGTTCCACCAGCGTCCGTCATGCTCCGTATCTCAGAACTCACACTACACCAACAATGGTGTGGTCCTTTAATTGTCACCCGTATCAAGCCTATAACCGGACTACCCGTCTGGTAAGGGTATCGGATGGTAATCAGCACGGCAGCCTACAGTTAGTGCTGTCGCTCAGAGCCTCTGACGTCACGTCGACATGCCTGTATGATTAGTTCTGGTTCAAATCCAGCTGACCTGCATTGTCACCCGTGATCAGCGTCCTGCAAATGCCTGTAACGGGACAAACATTGTTCATTAAGAGTTTGCAGTGTTGTAAATTAGAACTATGTGATGTGACGCAGGGGGAGGAGGTTAGAGGCTGGGGCTGCCATTCTGTCTGGAGCCTTGAATTTAGGATTTCTTTAGTATGGTTAGGGTATATAGGGCTATAGATTATGAATACAGAAATATCTACCTACATATCTACCTTTTTTATTAATCAGTGATAGTCTGCGCTCTTTCCGAGTGCCCTTCTAGATGGTTCATGGTGTCTGGTGATCTCACGTAACTCCAGCATAGCTCACCCAGCTTAGACTTGAGAGAGGCTCTAATTAGCCAGAAGATGTGCAAACACCTGTGTTGGTGTGCAGAACTTCTTTAATATTTGAATCATCAGGGCTCACTCATCCACCAAGCAGGACCTGAATCAGTGAAACGTGACCTTTTGCTTGTTACTCTCTTGGTTTTGTGTAGAACTCGCTTTGATCGGCGTTTATTTGGCCGAGGCGGTGCTCGCGCCTCCGATGTGACGTGCCTTGTCTGCTTGGCTGTCCGCTGTGGAACACATTCTAATGAAACATGTCATCTGTTCTGTGCTTGTTACTACCATTTCCCCTGTCATGCGAGCGCTGCGGAGACTGATGGCTTTTTCAGATGGGACCATGTGCTACTTAGTCCTGACCGCAGTCAACCAACCTACTCACCGCCACCTTTTTGATATCCCGCCATCTGCCTTTCCCTCCCTTGTTTACTCTGTTATCCTACCTCTCTTCTCCATCAACTCCATCACTCTTTCTCTTTCGTTTCCTCAATATCTGAGGACTAATTGCTCTTACGCTGCACAGGGTGAGATTTTCATGTAGAAGTGGGGCCAAACCCTAAATAACTGATGCACCGTTTATTCACCTCATTTGCCCAAATTAAATTGATTTTAAATGACATATTTGTTATCTTAAATTCTCTAGAATTCATTTATTTCAGATTAAGCTCAACAACCAATTTTTTTTGACATTTTGTCCCTTTGGTCTCCTTGACTGTGGAGCATCACAGACCAGCCAAGTTAGTAGAGGGTGCAGTTTACTCACATCATATCACATGGTGGATCTGAGGTCCTCAAAAGGCTGTTCTCATACTCCGTTCGTAGCTATACTTACGAAAAGTAAGTATATATCCCACAAAATCAGTGCTTATTTAATCCAAGTAATCGTGAATCAGGAAGTATAAAGAATGACAAACACTGTGTAGGGAGGAAGTCGTGGTGGAGGGATGGGTGAAGAAATCACAGGACTTTCGCCCAGGAGACTGGTGTTCGTGTCCCATTTGAAACCAGAAGTCAGCGTTGATTTATTTGTTACCTAACTTCCGTACTTCAGTTAAACCTCTTTTGTAGTTATATTAACCCAAATGTTGACTTATTTGTCACATAACTTATGTATTTAAGTAACGACACTTCTGTAGTTTAATTAACCCAAACGTCGACTTATTTGTCACATAACTTCCGTACTTAAGTAAAGCAACTTCTCTAGTTATATTAACCCATATGTTGACTTATTTGTCACATAACTTCTGTACTTAAGTAATGCAACTTCTGCAGTTATTTTAACCCAAACGACGACTTATTTGTCACATAACTTCCGTACTTAAGTAACGCCACTTTTGCAGTTATTATAACTCAAACCACAATCTTTTCCTAAATCTAACAAAGTTGTTTTCTGTGAAGACGGAAGATTATTTTGAAAAGACTGTATGCATGTAACGTGCGGAAATGGACATGTGTTGCTGGACATTCGTAGGCGAACGTATGGAAAATTAGGAATAACAAGGCACATTACAGTGTCTCTCTTCTGAATGTAAATCAGCAGATATTTTACATTGTACAGTGAGTATTCACAGCATTATCCTGCGATGTTAAGCACTGCAGATAGAGGGAAAGTAGCTGGAGGAAAAGAAAACAATCGCACATATTTAGATCAGACTAGCCAGGAGACTTCTTTTTCACTTGGCAACTCTTCTTTCTGTTATACCTCTCTGTTTTAAAAACCTTTATTTAACCAGATAAAAACCTGTTGAGATAAAATCTCTTTTCAATAGCGATCTGGCCAAGAAGGGAGCAGCCTAAAGGTCACCAACTGCATGCAATCATGTCATATGACCTTTGTCACCTTTGTGACTGGCACATGTTGTTCCCAGAGACAGATTGATACTTCTTCCTTGTTCTTGCAGTCAGCGTACTGTATCTTGTTTCTGTTGCATTTTTCTTTGCGTGTCAAGAGGCACGTAGACACATCCATCATCCGACTGTGTCGACCTGTTGGCATATTGGAGCTCAAAATGTAAAATCATATCAGTAATAGAAACGCTCAAACCTCTGCTTTTATCATCCGATTGCTACGATAACCCCAAACCTTTTTTTTATTCCAAATAAGTCCTCATGGGGACGGAGCTGTCAGCCCATCAGCAGCCATGCGGTACAAAGTGAGTCTTGGCCACGTCTCCGTCTCACTCGTTGGACTCCTCCATGAATAGAGTGTTCACAAGCCGCCTCCAATGGGTATGAAAACACTGTGTCGCCTAACACATAATCCACATCATAGGAAAATGGTGTTTGGTCCCGCGGCAGCGTGACATCACTCAGTGTTTCCCCTGCTTGACCTTTGTCGGATGGCAGCGCCGAGGACCCGAGGGGAGGGCTCTGCTGTCGAGCAGCTTGTGCCCGCTCGGATGTTCGATATCTAATATTTCATAATGAGAAACAACCGAACGCAGAACATAGAGAGTTCTGTATGGTGTCGTTGCTTTCTGACTTGTTAATTAGTTGTGATAGTTGGGTAACGGATGCTCTGCTTGAAGGGACACCAAGAACATATCCACTGTTCCGTAACGTATAAGTCGTACAATGCTCAGACATTTCCACTCGTTCAGTTCTCCAAACCATGAGAACCTAATGAAGGGACGTCCTGGTAGCATAGAGTTTAAGATGCACACCATATAACCTCAATGTACCCAGTTAGAGTCCAGCTGGGGACTGTTGCTTCATGTCATACCCCACTCTCTCTCTCTCCACGTGCCCTTTCTATAGCTATGCTGTCAGCTGACGATTCCCCACATATGCACCCTGAGTTACTGAGCAGGAGCTTTCACTGTATCACTGAGCACCTTAGGAGCCTTGTTGCACAGTCGTCACGCCTCACTGAGCTGAAATATTCATAACAATTGCGCATTTGCTGATAAAATTAACACATTTGGCACAGACATAAGTTGAAATGTTATGAAAAGGTATAGATATCGGGGTGCTGCAAATTTGGCCCCTGACGGCCATGGCAGCCATTTTTCAAAATGGCCACCAAACAGGCGCTAAATATTCCTAACTCCTACAGAAAACTGATTTTATGACTCTTGATGATTTCAAAGGTGTGGTCAAGCTGATTAGATCAGATGTCAGAAGATCACAGACATGTTTTTTTCCCTCTTTATTTTTTTTTTTTAACGATGCTTTTTTAAAAGGTTTTAACCTGAGAAAAACGTGAAAACCAAATAAAAGGAGCATGGTCAATTCAGGGTCAAACTTCACCACCATGCTTTCATAGGCATGTATGCAGCAATGTATCAGCAATGAAATGTACTGATGGAAAGCTGAAGATCTTGCCGTTCTATAGGTGTATTGTTCGTCATTCTATCATGAAGGTAAGGGGGTGAAGTTTGACCCTGAAGTGACCATGCTCCTTCTATTTGGTTTTCATGTTTTTCTCAGGTTAAAACCTTTTAAAAAAGCACCGTTAAAAAAAAAATAAAGAGGGAAAAAAACATGTCTGTGATCTTCTGACATCTGATCTAATCAGCTTGAACACACCTTGGAAATCATCAAGAGTCATAAAATCAGTTTTCTGCAACATTTTGGAATATTTAACGCCTGTTTGGTGGCCATTTTGAAAAATGGCTTCCGTGGCCCTCAGGGGCTAAATTTGCAGCTTAAGAACGTCCCGTCGTCCCGGGGCTGAAAAAAATATGATCGGGGAGGATACAAATTAATTTTGGGACGAGAGTTGAAAGAAAAATACCTGTTACATTAGAATGAACAGCGATGAAAATGACGGCATGTTTTGTGTAGCGCACCGTTATTATTAAAAATCCTTGACAACAGAAACACACATATGAACACACACACCGCACATCCCGCCGGCCTGTGACTTACCGGCAACGGAAAATTATTCCCAAGTCAATGAGGTAAACTTTTGAGTATTAATGTTGGACTGTTTGATGTTAACGGTAACGTTACCGTTAACGCTCGCTAAAGAGTCAGCAGCCGACGTTTGCATTTAGAGTGAGTGAGCTGACGATAACGTTACGTTACCTATGAGGAGTCAAACTGTTTAACAGCTCAAATCCTCTCACTAATGTTAACCACTTATTTACTTACTCCTTTATCCCCTCTGGGTAATAAGGGTGCAATAAGATCTCTCCATCACATTTTGTCCGTACCAACATGCTGCTCCTCTCCCCACGACAGGAGCATCTTGTCCAGCAGCTCCTCCAACTTCAAGACGCTCAGCTAGCAGGGCCGGTTCTAGCTTTTTGGGGGCCCATATGCAAAATCTTGTTTTTTGATTAAAATGCAACTTTTTACACATAGAAAATATTTGAATTTAACTTAGCTGCATTGTTAACATCAAAATCAAAATAAACATGCAAATTATAAATAAATAAAAAAACAAAACAATAAATGGCTTTTTAAAATAAAAATAAAAAGTTTTGGATAAATTATAAATTTATGAACAAAATAAACCACGTTTGATTTATGTTAAAGGTCATTTTGAATGATTAACTAGTGATAATGTACTGGTACTATTGAGACGGTCCACTTTCATTTTGGGACGGTTCTGGGAGGATGGTGAAAAAAGTTAGTTTAGAGCCCTGGCCCTCAGGGGCCAAATTTGCAGTGCCCCGATATCTACAGTATATCTTTTCATTTCTTCATCTGTGCCATATTTGTTACTTTTATCGCAAAATGCACAATTGTTATGTTTAACTGCCCCGCTATTATGGGGTTTAACAGCCCATCTGGAGCTAAAACATGACAGTAACCTGAGCTGGAGTTCTGAGGTTTTTCACAGGATGTCATTCTCATGCACGGAGTGCAAAGCTTGAGCTAAAAGTCTCTGTTACTGTTTGCATGAATCTCTTCCTCCCCTACCAGGATTGGATCTAACCACTTTCCCCAAGTTTCTTCTATTGAAATCAATTCCGATTACTTTCAGTAGTTTTACAGCACTCGCTAATATATGGACTGCCCCCCCTCCAGGCCCCCCAGGGCCTCACAACCCCCTGCTGCTACCAGCTGACGGGGAGAGAGGGAGGAAGAAAATAAAAGCAGGGAGGAAAAAAAACAAGGCTTCTGGGAAAACAAACACTAGTCCTGCTTCTTGGCACTCTTCTCTTAACCCTTTCACTGCCTCTGGAAAACACAACGAGCTGTTGGAAGGTGGTTATTCAGAGTTTTAACCTCAGGGACAAATGACAAAACTTTCATTCGTTTTTAATAGCATTTTCATTTTTTTATTGCAAATACATATACAAAAGGTTCTTTAAAGACAGTACAAATACATGGCAAGATCACAGAAGAAGAAAAACAAGAGTATTGGGAACATCAGTTCTTTGATATTGAGAGAAAAAGGAAATGGAGCTTGTCGAGCAGAAAGGTTCGACGGCCCCTCTGGTGATCGCACAAGCGAAAAAAAGCCCAACAGAAAATAAAAAACCTTGTAACTGAGATAAGATTTTCCAGTTCTTTCCGCCATAGTTTAAAGTTCAACTCAAAGGAAAATTCACAAATAAAAAATACACAATTCGTTAGATAGCCCCCCCCCCCTCCCACCTCCCTCAGAAAAAAAGGCAAATACATACTTAAAATAGACATTTAGATAAGATAAATAAAAAATCAAAAAAGACGATTACAGCGTGTACCATTTATTCTAAGTACCCCCTGGGTTGAAAATAAACAATTCAAAAAAAAAAAAAAAGGGGAAATTATATGCCGTCTACATTTGCAAAATTCATTAGTTATAAGAATAGTATGCAAAATAATTACTTTGAAATAAAATTAAAGCTAATAAATAAATAAACTGAGGGTGAAGGGAGTGTTTTGGACACCAGCATGGTGGGAGACTGCATCGGGGGGGAGGAAGGGGTCAAAGGTGACTTCCTGTAGCTGTCAAACACACGCTGTTGGACGGTAAGTGTAATCTCAGCTGTGGCCTTTACACACACACACACACACACAAACATACACACACACACACTCACATGCACGCATACAAAAAGTGTAAAAAATCCAAGGCACGGATGGTGGAAAGGGCTGCAGTCTCCCTCTGTCGAGACAGCGCAGCGTTGTGAAACTTAGCCGCCTCTCTCTTTCTCTGTATTGCCTGATAGCTTTTCCGATGGATAATCATGACACATAACTCGAGGAAACAAATCAACAGCTTAAATACAAACCATACCTGCTGAATGGTACCAAGCAAAAATTACAAATAAAACAGAAATCCTTGTATGAAATCGAAGCAGATACGGCGCTACCGTGAGTGGTTAGCTGCTGAACTGTTTCAAATATAAAGCTTTTTGTTTTATATCTACAGGTACAAATAATTAACCCCCCCCCACCCCCACCCCCATGGGTTACAAACTGCCAGCGTATGAAGGAATAAACCAAAAAAAGAAACATACACAGTACCTACTGGAATATCAACAATCAATAAGTCCTCACAGAGGATTTTGCTAAGTCTCTTCATCTCTCTAAAAATATATATATAGTTTCTATCAATAGCAAGGCACGACGTGAGCCAATCACAAGTCCAGCTCCTCTTCTTCTTCGTATTCAAGTGTCAGAGTCAGGGAGCAGAACTCTCCCTGCGGTAAAGTGTTCTGTATGTCAGATGTGTGTGGCTGTACATGTCTGTGTTGTCTCTCAGGGTCTGGTGAGCTGGGTGTAAACCGGAGCCTGCTCCCAGTGCCCCGGGCTGCTCTGAGGGATGGAGGGCACCCCCGTGTTGTCGGCGATGGGCGTGTACATGGGCCTCTGGCTGGGGCTGCCCATGTAGCTGAAAGTCGAGTACAGCCCCGAGCCCTGCCCCGCCCCCGCGTGGCTGTAGTAGGACGCGGCGGTGGCGGCGGCCCCTCCCCCCTGGTGGTCGGGGGAGTAGTCGTACTGCTGCGCCCTGGAGATGGCCGGGTAGGAGGAGGAGGGGGGGCTGTAGTGCTGCAGGTTGAAGGGGCTGTAGGTGACGTGCTGCGGGGAGCCCTGCTGCTCGGTGTAGTGGCTCGGGCTCAGCTGCTCCGTCTTGATCTGGGTCCTGTGCTGGGCCTGAGCCGCCTCGGAGCCTCCGCTCCCCAGAGGGGGCAGAGTGTGCTGCTGCTGTCCTTGCTGGTTCTGGCTTTTCGCCAACCAGGCTGCGGCGGCTCCCGCCTGCGGGCTGACCGGAGCCCCGCCGCTGCTGATGCTGTAGGTGCCGGTGTAGGCGACCCCCGTGGCGTTGCTGGCAGAGCCGGGGTGCCCGTTGGGCGGGAGGTACTGGTCGAACTCGTTGACGTCAAAGGTCTCGATGTGGGAGATGACATCGCTGCTGAGCTCGCCGATGTCCACGTCGCGGAAGTCGATGTTGAGCTGGCGCCCGCCGGGGCCCTCGGGCAGGGAGCGGAGGCCACCTTCACGCTTTAGGTCCATCTTGCCTGAGCTCACCTCAGTCTTTGGGGTGGTGGGAGGGGTAGGGGGCCCCTGGGAGCCTGGAAGTTACAAAAATATGACACAGATTAGATTTTTGTTTCTATATTCAAGTTATTTTGACCCAAACCAATCAGGTTTGGGAATGATTTATTCAACTTTTTATGACTTTTGAATGATCTTCAGAGAAAAAGGGGAGAACATGAGACATTCAAACCAGCACTGAGGTAAATATCTGACTACTTAAAGAACTGAAAACACTCTTCCTGCTCACCTGAGTGCTCACTGGGAGAGTGCACCTCTCCCATGCTGGAGGCTGGGGAGTCCGCCTGCTGGAGAGCTTTGAAGATGGCGTTGGGGGAGATGTGCGTCTGCTCGCTTCCGTCCTCCGATTCACTCTGCCCGTTCTTCACCGACTTCCTCCGCCGGGGCTGGTACTTGTAGTCCGGGTGATCCTTCTTGTGCTGCACCCGGAGCCGCTCCGCCTCTTCCACAAACGGCCGCTTCTCCCCCTCATTGAGAAGTCTGCGCGTAAAAAGGATAATTAATTAACCAAAAATATTAACGGTACACTACTTTAATGCTCGATTCCAACACAAACTATGTAAATAATAACAACCACAGAGCTGATTCGGTGTAAATGTGCAAAACAGAAACTAGGTCACATAAAAGAAAACAACACTCCTTACATCCTAAATTGGTGCGTAAAAGCTGAAAACCATTCCCACTCACCTCCAGAGTTTCCCCAGAGTCTTGCTGAGCTCCGCGTTATGCAGGTGCGGGTACTGATCCGCCAGCTTCCTCCGCGCAGCCTGCGCCCACACCATGAAGGCGTTCATCGGTCTCTTCACGTGAGGCTTGTTCTTGGAAGATCCGTTAACGCGCACCGGCATGGGCACGAGAGTCCAGTCGTAGCCCTTGAGCACCTGGGACACGGCCTCGCGGATGCAAGCGGGGAACTTGTCGTCGTCGTCCTTCTTGAACTCCCCTTCCACGGCGAGCAGCAGCCCGTTCTCCGACGGCCGGGTGTTCTCGGTGTCGGAGCCCGAGCCGGACGGGCACGGGGAGCCCGCGGAGTCCTCGGACATGCTCGGGCTCGGGGCGTCGGAGAGACACTTGTCTTGTTCCTCCGTCATCTTCAGGTAAGGGTCGAGGAGATTCATACGAAAAACGGTTTGGTGCCAAATTACGCGTGAAACAGGGGGAGTTGTTTCTGCTTTTCTCGCGAGAGAAAAAACGTCTCTAAATGGACTTCACCTTGCCAGGATGAGTTTGATCAAAGTCTTTCAACTGAGAGAAGAAAATTCTCTTTTGCTCCGGTGCGTAAAACCGATATGTCTTTACGCACGAGTTTCACACAGACTCCTAGGATGAGTGCGTTCTCTGCAAACGGATCCGCACTTGAAAGGGCAAAAAACACAAGCCAGCCTATTTAGAGTTTACCGTCAGCTCTGCAGGATGAAACGGTAAAGTGCTCCTCTCTTGGTCTCCAAGTACAATCCCCAGAACGCGTGAGTGCTTTGAACTGCAGACGTTTCGCACGCGGGCTTTATAAGAGCGTTGCCATGCCGCACAGGAAAGCCCGAACCTGATTGGGCGACAGCGTGTGACGCCAAAGTAGAGGAATTTGATCCCATTTCTCCCCCCCCCCCTTCCACTAACCAGCACACAAAACACACACAGACACTTTCTCTCAAACATACACACACACTGCCCACGAGCCAGTATATATGCAGTTTAATCCGGCTGGATTTTCCTATAGATACTTACGAGGCTGTATATGGAAAGAAACATCTAATCAGACATATGGAATCTATTTATTTATACTCTAATTGACTGAAAGTGATTTTTATTATGAAGGAAAACACTGAAAGAGAATAAATTACTTGCAAAAGTCCCTAAAAATCAGACCAAAAAGATATATTATCAGTAAACTATGTAATTTATGACATTTAGCATCCTTAACTGCTATACATACTTTCTATTCCTACTTTCAAAACATTTTCTTGTGTTTCCAAGTGTCTTTCTCCACACTGGATCCATAGCTACAGTTACACCATGTGGTCAATAGGGGGAGACAGCAGTCTAGAAACCCAGTACGCTTGCTGAGAGCAGGAGGATGAGGAGGAGGAGGAGGAGGAGGAGGAGGAGGGAGAGGGAGAGGGAGCTCCAGCAGACTGTTGCTGCAGCGCAACAGTTGCTGTCAAACATCAGCTCCTGATTTGTATCGTTCATCTCATTTCCAACAACAGAGCAATGATCCTGTGAATGGTGAATTCTGTGAAATTTGCTGACTGGTCAAATTCCACACTGGCCGTAGACCTTTTTTTTTTTATCAAAAGTTCTCTATAAAGTTGATTTTAAGACACAGTATTATAACTTTATATCCATTTTGGAATTATCAATATTTGAAACTGAACTTACCTGGTATCCTATGAAAGGAAACATTCATTTTATTTTTGTACTTTTCTACTCGTCAGACATCAATTTTTTGTAAATGTTGTAAAAGAACACACAACACATTTTTAGCATCCGAAATAGTGGCATAACTACAAGTATCAGAGGAAGCATTGAGATCCTTTACTTAAGTAAACGTAGCAATAAATACCCCATTACAAGTAAAAGTCCTGCACTCAAAAACTTAAAGGGGAACTACGGCCATTTTCAAAATTCCTACATGTCATTCCTATGGTCTAAGACAGTCCAAAAAATATTAGTAAACATGAACAACTCTCTCCCAAATCCAAAAACTAGAGTGCCAAAACTCAAACTTGTGATGTCATAGGGTAGCCCCACTGGCTAGCTCACTGCTGCTGCTCTGCACTGCGCTCATACGGCGGTTACAGCTGATGACGCCATCCCGACAGATGGCGCTATCGCTGAAGCGTAGCCCGCACCCTCCGGTTCCCCCGCCAGGTTAGCTCTGTTAGCACTGTTGCCGATGTTTTCACGGTTGGTAACGTTAGCAAAGAGTATAAAAGCAAAGTGACGAAACTCCGGTCTTTTTTTGCCAACAGCTGCTGCCGCCATTTTGGACTAAAAACGCTTATTATATTATATTATATTTCATTGTTCAACAATCTTGCATTTGGCACCTTTTAAGTAAAAGTACAGAAGTTTTATCTGCAAAATATACAAAATAAAAGTACTCACTGTGCACCAGAATGACCCCTTTCAGAGTTATATTACCACATATTACAATATTGCATTAATGTTGCTGATATAAATATGTAGGGATCTTTTTAATGTTGTAGCTGGTCATGGTAGAGCTCATTGTAACTACTTCACATACTGTTGGGTAGTTTAATTGTAACAATACAATTTTATGTTTTGAATAGAAAATCTTAACCCGCAGAGTGACTAGTAGGTCTGATTTAACTGTTAAATATGTGTAGTGGAGTAAAAACTACAATATTTTGCTCTAAAATGTATTGGAGTAAAAGCAGAAAGTTGCAGAAAATAGAAAAAAAGTCCCCAAAATTGTAATTAAGCACGGTACTTGAGTGCAACTGTATTAATATGCGTCATCTATGAGTGTATTTTCACCTCACACACACTCTCCCTTTGTCCTCTCTCTTCAGCCAAACACAGTGCGACTCTCCGATCCCAGTAATATGAGGTGCTCTGCACTGGTCACCGATGGTAACCTGCCTGCACACGCCCCCCTCTGATTGTTTATTATGCTTTGTGGAGATGTGGAAATGTAAATCTCAGTTCAGCCTAATGTGGACAACATGTGCTACCTGAAGTCGCCTTTTAATAGCTCACAGATGTCAGGTAGAGCTAATTTCACTGCTCTGCTGTAGCTGCACACACAGACACCCACAGGCCTTTTTGTTCAACAGATACAAACCTTTTCCTTTCCCCCTGTTATGTTGCTGGTTTGCGTTTACTGCTCAAACTCTGAATCACTCAGTAGTTCTTTCTCTCCCTGACCAATTAGGCCTTGTGGTTCCAAAACACTACAGCCTAACATCGGCGGCCTCCTTCGTTCCTCCGGGCCCGGTTTATTTACACGAGACATGCTTATTTAAGATACTCACTTTGAACACAAATAGAAGGGAGCAGTTTGGCTCCGCGTTAATAGCTCGTGGGACGACGCTGCGGTCGCGCGTGCGCTGCGTGCCGTTACACAAGGCCACCGAACCGTGTTTGCTTGTGGAGCTAAAGAGGCGTGAACGCATTGACTCACAGAGCTGTGGCAGAGGAGTGGAAAACATGGTGTTGCTATTGACAGAGTAAATATGGTTGATAGAAGACGGAGGGAGGAGATGGTGAGGTAGAAGGGACGAGGGGGGGCATCAGGAGTGTCAATGAGAAAAGGGAGATGGAGAAGGCATGAACATTAGTTTCAAGTTTTATTGATGCGTGTATGATGCAAAGAGGGCACCACAATCAATAGTGGAAAGGTACACAACACCAAGGAACTTTAAGAATAACAATGATAACCCAATAGAACACCCCCCATGAAAATGGCAATAAGAATAAGAATAATATTACGATAAAAGACACAGATTAAAAAATAAATAAATGAAATTATTTAAATAAATAATGAATACATAAATATATGTAAATAAATAACAATATATGCTGTATATAAAATATAATATCATAATTTAAGTAAATAAATACATTAAACACACATACATTAAATGTATTAAAATAAGTAAATTTAAAATAAAATAATAAAAATGATTTGATAGATAAATAAATAAATTAATACAAAATAGAAAATTAAAATAAATAATGAAATATAATATATAAATCCCAAAATATAATATAATAAAATATAAAACCCAACTAAGACAAGACAATTAGTAAGGACAACTACGTGAATGAACCCTTTCCTTGTACACCAGCAGTGAAGAGCGGCTGCTCAGCTGTTACGTAGCAGATCTGCACACCTCAAACACACATGTAAACACATGTATGAGCTCCACTCCCACGTGACATCTTGTCAAAACTGTAAAAACTGCAAAAAAAAACTAATCCGAGATCAACATATGGTTGAACACACTCCTCCACCTCCTCCTCCTCCACATGTCACACAGGCAAGTTAGACTCCAAAAATGATTCATATGACAACTGTTGGATAATAAATTCAGTAAGTTCAACTCTCCAAAGTGAATATTTAATATCAGAGTTGGAACTTTCGCAAATTGTTTTCCTGCTTTCGACCAATTTCAGTCAAACAAGTTTCAAACAAACAGTTAGTGGGAGATCTGTCTGTGGTTTCAAAGCTGCTGCAGGATGAAAGTGCCGTCCATTCTGTGGTGTTTTAGGTGGCAGGGGGATGACCAGAGGCTGGTGGGTGCAGCAGGCAGGCAGGCACGCAGGGCGAGGTCTTGGGAAACTTCTCATCTCGACTTGGAGCTACAGCGTAAAAAATTTGAGCAAACAGTGGGAGTCAACTGCTAAACCCTGTCTGCTTTTCTTTGGGAGTCCCATCAGGCCTGCTTTGCATTTCTGAGCTTCACAGCTATGGGGAGTGACAGATGCGTGTCCAGCTTTCTGATATACATTCGATTTTAAAGGTGCAACGTTTGCCAAATTAAACATTAGTATATTGATTTAAATTTACTTGTATTACCCTGGTATAATGACCATAACCCAATGAAATTCTTCATGGGAGGGTTGGAAGCATAATACTTTGTCTGAAGACATTTCCCACTTTTCCTTTTGTTTTCTGTCAGAAAGGCCCCTTTCAGACTTGGCATTAACCTGCGTCCTGAGTGATCGGATCATAAGTCCACCTCTGAATGTGGTCTGAGTGATTGGATCTCAATGCGTCCTCAATGCGTCTTGTGTGCGTTCACACCTGTACTTAGAGCTGTCCACTTGTGATCCGATCACTCAGGACGCCTGTTAATACCAGGTCTGAACAGGGCCTAAGAGGATATGCGCCGCAGTCACGCAATGTCGGCAGAATTGGACGAACCAGAAAACCTCCCAGTGTCATCAAACTTCTCAAACTATTCCTGCAGCATGATTGGCACTTATCTGCCATGTATTCATGATCCATATTCAGTATATTCTTTACAACATAACTAAATACAGCACTTCAGAGTTGTGTTATTGCATACTCCTACTGTAGCTCCAAAGCTCAGCAGGGGGTAATTAGTGGTGAAGTGAAAATTGGTGTGAACATACCGAACATACAGTATGAATGAAACAAAACAACATCAAAACAGCATCAAACAACAAAACTGCTTGGTTAGGTTTAGGAAAAGATTGTGGTTTGGGTTAACATGAGTATGCTTGTTATGTTACTTACATAACTTGGCATTACGCCTAGTTTCCACATAGCTCTGTGTACATACTGTATATGAGTCAACCGGAAATTCATTCATTCCTATAGGAACCTCTGTGATCGTTATTATTGCGTTAACTTTGACAGCCCTGTTATATTTCTATCATCCCTGGTTGATCGTGAGTTCCTTAAATGATCGTGTGATGCTACAAATTGCACCTTAATAAAAAGATGACCATTTAATTTCTGTGGCAGTTATGTAAACAGGAGAGGATCAGAGCTATTCCAAAACCTAAGCAAGAATCTGAAGGAAGCATCTCATCTCTCGGTGCCTGTAGCTTTCAGATAGGTGTGATGTGCCGTTCTGAGAAGAACCGAGAGTGATTAATAGCCGCCGCGAGCCCGTGTGTGTCTGTTCCGCTCTGATCTGAGCGTCTGGGCAGCGGGTGTCTGTTGACTGAACGTCATTCTGATCCTTGTGCTGTTTAAACAACACTTAGAAAAGACCCAGGCAACTCCCGAGGAGGATTGCTCAGTCTGCCATCCATCACTGACCCAACTCCTGCTGCCAGAATCTCCCTCCACGGCTCTGTTTCTGTCTCAAGATTTCACTTTCCCTGATTTTTTTTTTGCTCTAAAATGATTAGCTAAGCAAAAACCTGGGCTGAAAATCATCCCCAGAAAATCCCGTCCAAAATTTAGCGAGTCCTCTCCAGACTAAATCCTGCAGAAAACAGACACTTCATGCCGCTGGATGCATTTCCCAGCAGCCTGAGTTGTCGCTGATTAAAATATGCGCATTAGCTGATCGTACGGCGCGTTACGAGAGGTTGGAGGAGCGAGAGGAAACCCAATCCAGTCGGGCTGAGCCGAAAAAGCCGCAGAGGAGTACCGTTTCCCTCCAAAGATATGGCTTGTGCAAACAGCCCTCGCTTTAACAATAACAATGGTCTCACCCAGCCGGGCCAAGCTAACTAATGACAGATCCACACCTTAATGCTGAGCAGTTGTTTGGGTTTAGGCGAGGGAGGATGTGTGTGTGTGTGACGGGTGGTTTTTGGGGGGAAAGAATGGCAGTTGTCAGCGGGTGGCTCGTGCTACTGGAAAACTCCCTCCTTCCTTCCCCGGACGGAGAGCGGCACCCACGATCGGAGATCGAGGGAGAAAATCTCTGACGCAGCGAAACGCTACTCTGAGCGACGGAGGACGTCCAACCATAACGCAGCACATTTTTGCAGCTTATTGAATTGTGCAGCAGGCAGGATGGGAGCGAGGGAGGGAGGGAGCGTAGACGTCTCAAATGATTCCTCAGTGGGTTTTTGGTCCTCTCTCTATTGTAACAGTTACAGCGTGTCTCTTGGCCAGCAGCGCTCCGTTTCCTCTCTGGGCCCCTGTCTGTCTTCACCGTTGCGGTTGATGGTAATTGATGCCTTGCAGTGTGTAATGAATTGATGTGCTTATGGGGTTTATTTGGTGTCAGGTGGAGGCAAATCTAATTTTAGCTGCATAACTTCTAGGAGACAGGGTTGAACAACAAGGGTGCACACATTTGGTTTAGCTGAATGACGCCTGAATTCCATTTAGCTCCTTCCGTTTCAGGGTTCGAGTATTGTGCATGCTGGCTCACTGTCACTCTGTCATGACTTATTGGGGAAACTGAATAGAACAGAGCCATCGTTAATGTTATTAGTAACAGTGATCTCCCTGCTATGACAAGTCAAAATGTCTGCCATGACAAGAGCACATGCGGGTGACCAACCAACACATCACTGTTAATGTTAATGTTAACTTATGTTCGTGGCCCTCTCTGTTAGTGCTGACATATTAAATGGATCAGAAGGAAATATTTTCAATATTCTTGCCGAATCAAATTGAATCATTACTTGAAAAGGATCCAACCTGCTTCCTTACGTTTGAATGAAGTTTGGTGGTCCTACAGAGAACCTGCATTCTTCCACTTAATGAAACGGTGATGATATCTCGCTGCTTTGGCTGGCTCGCTTCAGCTGCGTCCTTCCACTGAAACCTCCGTCCTGCTTCAACCACAGCCATCCGGATTAAAAGACCACCTTTAAAGGAAGGAAGACTTAGAAAGCTTATATGACAGAAATAGTTACTGTCAACTTTTGCTATACAGAAAAGCCATTTGGCAAACAGTGGTGAGACTCATAAACTGTACAATCTGCCCTCTGGCATTAATGCTGCAGAGGAACTGCGTTAATAACGCGTGAACACAAATTAATGAATTAATTTGTGATTAATCGTGATCAAATATTTTAATCGACTGACAGCCCAAGTTGTTATATGAGTTGTATTTTTTTTTAATTTGTTACAATAAAATGTTTGCAGAAGTAATTCGTCATTCATGTTATCAACTTCAGAAACATGCTGCAGTGCCAGATGCTGCTTAGCTCTTCTAGTATGCTAACATCTGCTAATTAGTGCTAAATACAAAGTACAGCTGAGGCTGGTGGGAATGTCATTAGTTTTGCAGGTATTTGGTCATAAAGGTGCAAGATTCCTTGGTTGAGATTTGTTCATTTGAGTCCAGAAGTGAAATGGTATTAATTACCTGACATCTTTGCAGTCATTTGTCTTGTTCTCTCTTGTTTCATAATATTGATAATCTAGAAATGTATTAAAGGTGAGACGCTACAGGCAAAAACATAGCTTTTTCATGCACTGGTCAATTCTGTATGGAGTCATAGGACTGCCATGAAAATAATTGAATAATTAAACTGTTGACAGTATTTTCTGATTTATGGAGTGATAAAAAGAGCTATCCAAAATTCCCTGTTAAAACCTTTGACTCTAATATATCAACAAAACGAAACAAGAATTTTGAACCTGGCTTTATCCAATGTTCAGATTTCTGTTCTGGAAATGTATGCAAATTAGCACATATTTAATAACATAATGCATCATTTGCATATTGAAACATACAATTTCAGAAAACTTGTAATACAAAAAATTATTGTCTTAATGTAAGTAATCAACTGGGGAAGTTTCATGGTGGTATTTATTATTTAGATTTTTACCCTATTCACCTGTAGTCTCCCCAACATCTGATTCTTTTATGTTGCTTGTAAAGAGAGCAACCTCATGCATAAGTACTTCAGCTAACAGCTGCAGTAGCACGAAGTGTGAATTGCTACTTTGGATAATATACGCAAGTCTATCCTCCCCCAATAGATCCAGTTCATATTACACATCTCAGGGTTCTTTTCAAATCTCCTCTCTTGGATATATATGTCAACAGAAGAGAGCTGGATACAGTACAGTATAGGATACAGTACAGGACTGTGACTTTCCTGTCTCAAGTGTAGAGAGACGGCGTGAAGTGAGAGAAGCAGGGAAACTGAAGGAAGTCGACTGTAACCGCAGTAGTTTGGTGAAACACTGTCACGTCCTGCTCCAGGCTTTCATAACGCAGACTGCATGTAGGGAGAGCGTGCCGAGCCAGTCAGCATCCGACCTCCGTCTTGTAACCTCGACCCAGTAACCTTGAGCAGATGTCAGGACTCTGACATCGGGGTGTGGTGTACAGTATATATGTGTGTGTTTTCTGCATTGACAGAGTGCTTTTTCTCAGCATTGCTCAGTTGTCTGCTATTGGCAGAAAATAAGGTTTGTGGTTAACATAAGCCTGAGAAAATTCAGTAAATAACATCCATTATTTCTGTATCTGGGCTGGGAGTTATTAAAATCCTGTATTGAAACTACATCAGTGCATAATCATAGCCGGCTAATGAAACATTAGTGGTGATGATGATGAGAAAGGATAATGTCAGCTTTCTATTAATTCCATGTGTAGTCAAAGTAAATGTGCTAAAACTTGTGAATATAAGGAGCACTTGTTTGCTTATTTCATTCAAAATTCAATGCAGAAATTGGTGAATTGTTAAAGGTTCTCTATGATATCCAGAGCATTAATATAGCAGCAAACAACTATTGTCTATGTAAAGATATAGAGGAGTAATGTGTACCTGAGCAGAGAATGAAGTCACTCTCCCTCTGTGTGTGTTGTAGTCCGAGCTTCTCCTCCTTTTGTTGACATATTACAAGGCACATGCCTTTATTTTTTTATCTTAATCTTCGTCCACAGCAGTGAGATGAATATCACATGTTAGTTTGACATATTAGGGCCTTGGAATGTTTATATAGCTAAACTGTTGCCTGATACATATTATTACAATATATTAGCATGAATTTTGGATTGTTTCTGGCGACCTGATTAATAAAGTCCATAGTTCACTCTTCTTTTATCTCTAGTTTGGTCTCAACCAACTCCTGAGAAATAAAACTGGGTGTAGCTACTAGATACCTCACTGCAGCTAGTCCATAACTTATAACACACAAACCTCTTCAATGCCAAGGTGATTATTTAAAAATGCAAAATATCATCATGTACATGTTTCAACATTTCACTTAACGATGCTTATTATAGTAATTTCTGTTCAACTGTAACTCAAAGTGGAAGTCAAAGCAGAACATTTAAATAGCGTCTTTCAGCATTTGTTCTGCAATTCGAAATGTTCGGTCAAATTGTTGGCAGTCGAGCAACAAGAGCAGCAGGTGCACAAACATATGAATGTCCTTCATTTAGCTAATGTTGTCAGTATTTGTCTTTATGAGAAAAGTTGGTGAAAGTTACCACCAATCTTCGTCCACACTCTTCTAACATGTTTTTCCCATTTAAACCAATAAACATGTGGCGTGCTGGCGACCACACACTAAAACAATGTGAATGCAGCATTACGTCATTTGCGAGTGTGTGTTTGAATAAGCGAACCGCACAATTAGGGCCTACTTTTCTGTGCATTGTGTGTGAGCCGGTACCAAGCTGTGGTGATGTAAAACAAGCCAGCTGTGGCATCGCGTCCAGTCCTGATTCGCCACATCTGGTCCCATCACCTTTATGAGCTTTCACATTGTCAAAAGTCTTCCTCCAGTATCCTGATCATTTGATTCCAAACTAAGCTTCCCTGAGCAGAGTTTATCTCACCAAAGCTCTGTGTGATTGTCTCCATGAGGCGCAGCCCCGGTCTAAATAAGATTCAGATGGGAGCCAACAAATCCATTGTCAGGACTCGCTTGTTACCTCTGCTTTACCTTTTAAACCAACAATTGACTCGTGAGGTTTGATTTGAATTTCTCAAATTGTTTGTGAGGTCACGGCTGGTGGGGCTTTAAGGAGGTATTACGTAGTAAATGACGAATTGCAATCTGTTTTTAGTCATTGGAACCAGCAGTGAACTTACTTATTTCCCCTTAAAAACATCAGCTTCGTAATGTTTTTGCAATATATATTTTGCCAGTTCAATTACCGTCCTCTTATTTAGCTTAATGAACAGGTCAAGTTCTCCGCTTCCAGCTAAAACTGTCTGCATTTAAATTAGCTTTGAATAAAATAACCCACCAAATGCTTTATGTTATACAACACGTAAACATGCAATAAGTCATTTTGGATTGTGCTGAGGAGGAAATGAGATCGGTAGTTACTGCTGACTCAGAACGTCCACTCCGAAACTCTCCGCCAACACGACAGCCCGGTCCAATCTGTTTAGCCTCAATAATAGCTCTGAGCTGGATTTCTTCCTACTGTTTGGATAGCGCCAGTTTTCTGTGCCCATACAGGTCATGCCTCTTTCTTTACACTACCACTCTCCCCCCCCCCCTCTCTAACCTGTCTCCTGTCTGCGCCGCCTCACCGTGCTAGTGTTACATGTGGCGATAGGAAATTGCTCAGTCTGATTTCCTGCCATCAGAATGTCTTCGCATACTGTAGCGTTCACAGAGGGAAGGGACAGAACATGGGGAGGACGAGGTGCAGTGAGAGGTCATCCTTTTATCAGCTGAACGGTTTTATCTAAGCGGACTTCGAGTTGAAGGCTGTAAGAGCAAGTCAGTGTGAGTGACATGCTTTTTTTCCCCTGAAGAAAGTGTTAGGAAGCATCCTTTTATATTTATTCTAGTCAAAATTAGTCTGTCAAAATATGCTGTATCTGTGGTTAGAAAAGAAACTAATGTCAAAACTACCAATGTATCATTAAAATAGTTTAAATGAACATACCAGATAATTACAGATAACGAACCTGTCCAAAGTATTTTCCTGCCATGTACCCAAAGCATGCTGGGATAGGCTTCAGCCCCCATGTGATTGTGAACATTAATACGAATACATAGGCAGAATGTTTTTGGCATTATTGGGCAAAAATTCCATAATAACCTTCCAGTATATTGTAATTCATGTGTTCTGAGAGATAACTAGACTTCTGCTCCTCCTCATGGCTCTGTTTTCAGGCTTTAAAAAATCTAGCCCTTGACGGGAGACTTTGGCCAATCACAGGTAATTTCAGAGAGAGAGCGTTCCTATTGGCTGTTCATTCGGAGGCAGCTGTCAATCACTCGCAAACTCCGATCAAACTAGGCAGCGCTGATCAAATATGAATCAATATTCTGTTACTGTAATGCCTATTTCTCGCCTCAAAGGTTTTCAGAAACATCTTGTAGTGTACTGTTTAGCTGTAAAATGAGAAAGTTTACTCCGGCTGGTGGGCGGTGCTTGGTATTTCCTCAACTGATCTCAACATGGCTGCCGGGTCACAAACTTTCTCATTTTACAGCTAAACAGTACACTACAAGATGTTTCTGAAAACATTTGATGGGAGAAATAGTCATTACAGTAACAGAATATTGATTCATATTTGATCAGCGCTGCCTAGTTTGACTGTTTGATGGAGTTCGCGAGTGTTTGACAGCTGCTCAGAGACAGCAAGGCTCCAGCTCGGCTCTAACTGGTTGTTTTCCTCCGGTCTGTGAAATCTTGCAGATGCCATTAGGAGCACCTGAGGACACCGGAGGACACAGAGGCACATGATATTTTTTTCCGATTGCCTGTCTCATGCACTACTGTCAGGATATAGTGACCGTTTTATAAAAATAACTTTTTTTAATCATATTTGCACCATTTCTACCCACTGCTACTTTAAGGAACATTTTTACACGTCACCGTTCAGCTTCGATCGACATTTCCTGTTTGCCAAAGACATTTAGAACCAGTGACCATACCCATAATTTAGGCAAATAGGGAGAATCCACTGGGTCTTAATTATAGAGGACGGCACACTCTTTTCTTAAGCTGCCTCAATTTGAGATTTCAACGGAAAAGATGGATGTATTTTTACATCAAACCTTCGCCAAGTGCAGCTTTATATCTGACTCTGTTAAAGTCAGGAACCGTACTCGGAGCCATGAGCTGCATCGCACCACTGAGGCTCGTAATTAAAAATCTCCGGTTACTCCCTCCTTACCTCCGCTGACCCCCGGCCTCGCAAGCTCAGCATGTACCCGGGACCGGTGAGCCGCCTCTGGGGAGCCACGGGAGGAACTTGGCCTGGGCTGGATGGAAACCGGACGACGTTGGGGAAGTGATGGGGATGTTGACTTGAGGGTGACTAGGGCGGGCGGATGTGACCGCCGAAGAAGAGCGTGCCAGGTAAACACCGTGCCATCACGATGCCAGATGATGCCAGCGTGTAGGCTCGGGAGAAAATTGATGAGGTTTGAATGTGACAGAGAGGGAAACGAAGACAAAATGAGAGGAAGACTGAGCGAAAGAGACAGGAACACGCTGGAAGCGATCGCGTTTCTGTCTCTGGGGTCGTTATTAAAGCGGCACCAAACACCCAGGAATGCAGGAATGTCCGCTGACGTCTTTCTCATCAGGTGAAGAGAACGAGACTGGGGTGGTGGAGAAAGTGTTTCAGGAAGGAACTGATACTGCAGGACCATCTGAGCATTCAAATATTGCCACTCGAGGGGGGAAAGACAGGAAGAAAGGAGCGGAACAACAGTCATACAGCGACAAAGACAAATTTGAATTAAACCACGACTGAATGACGTCTAAACCCGTCACGGCGAATGAGCCGAAGCTAAAGGGTAACACTGGCTCCCTGTCACCGGGACCCCCTCCTCGAGCGCCAGCCCTCTGTGGTGAGAGAGCGGCGGAGTAAGCAGAGGGCCATACGTACAGTGAACACTCTGTCTATCTCATAGGCTCATTCAGCCGTGCGGTTTGGCAGGTGGAGCTGCGATGTAGGTGGCTGCGAGTGAAGATATGGAGACCTATGTGTGCCCAGCTTAAGTATTCAATTTACCTCTGCCATTAAGACACATTGAGTCTGTGTGTGGAGGGGGCCAAAGTGTTGGCTTATTGCAGCTAATCCCTCACCTTGAGCCCGCACTTGGCATTGTGCAGCGCCTTATGTTTGTCATGCAACTCAAGTTTAAGATTCTAATAAGGAAGCCTGAGCTTCTGCAAACCGGTAACGGTGGCACCGCTATTCCCGAAAGTCAGCCAGGCATACATCAGCACTGTTTCATATCAAAGACCTTTATTTTGGCAATTGCAGGTGTTTGCTTGGAAGTAGCACTTTTTAATGAACTCGTTTGGTTCTGTACATAGTGTTAATGCACAGGAAAAACACAAGCCAAAGCCTTTTGACGCCCGTCTTAAGTAATATGGGCTTATAGGGAGCTTAGACAACTTCCCATAAGACAACACAGAGCCATGCAGAGCCTCGGAGCACAAATGCTCTTTGTGGGACACACAGAGCGGCCCTCTTGAAGTCTTCAAGTAGAAGAAATGATCCCCAAAAAAGAGGTCAAGTTGTAGCTATTGTGGAGGGACCAGTGCTGAATAGACTGTACCATGTATGCCAGAGGATTCTTTTTTTTTTTTTTTTTTCATTTTCAGCTGTCGGAGGGGATTGGTAGTCATGTGGGCTGATATTTATCAAACTGTTACAGGTACATTTTTGGACTTGAATGAAAGATAAAAGTAAAAATCCTTCACTTTAAAGCAGCAGTAGGTAGAATTGGAGCAAATAATGATTAAAAAAGGTTATTTTTATGAAACGGTCACTATATCCTGACAGTAGTGCATGAGACAGGTAATGTGAAAAAATCATGTGCCTCTGTGTCCTCTGGTGCTCCTAACGGCATCTACAGGATTTCACAGACCGGAGGAAAACAACCAATCAGAGCCGAGCTGGAGCCTTGGCGTCTCTAGGCAGCTGTCAATCACTCGCAAACTCTGATCTAACGGTTAAACTAGGCAGCGCTGATCAGATATGAATCAATATTCTGTTAATGTGTACTTCTTGTAGTGTACTGTTAAGCTGTAAAATGAGAAAGTTTGTGACCCGGCAGCCATGTTGAGATAAGTTGAGGAAATACCAAGCACCGCCCAACAGCCGGAGCATACCCGTGATTAATCATGTGATCACTTGAGAGATGCTCTTAAATTTTACTCGCACGCCATTATAAGGACATTCCACGTGTCATGAGAACGCATTTCAGCCTTTTCGCGTGTCATTTGTACGCCACACAACAAAGCTATAGTAACAGCCGCAGTTGGTTTAGGCACAACAAACACTTAGTTAGGTTTAGGAAAAACATCACGGTTGGGCTTAAAATAAGCATGTAAACTAAGTAAAATATATACGGAACCAACGTAACAGAAGTTAGGAAATCACGTCACAAACATCACTAATGTTTTTTTATTCCTAAATTGGCTCATTCTTAAACTGGGGACACACCAACCCGACATCAGAGAACTAGCGGCGACGAAGGCCGTCTGTTGCGTCGCCTCACGTCGCCATTGTTTTGGCCGTCAAGTTGCACCCGAACTCACCGCAAAGACTACAGCAGACGGCCAGTTAGCACGTACGTTCTGCGCCTGCGTGAGATGAAATAACTCTCCACACCAGCAGGTCGCGGTGGTCTGTGTTTGTCATTTAAAAAGGGAAACTGGAAGACTGAGGACTGCGGATTTACAAGCTGTTGTTATGATACGTACGTGAAACAAAGCGGCGTTTGCCGACCATTTTCACACCACTCTCACTCATCACTTAGCTTCAGATGGCCATGTTGTTGTGAAAATATTTGTGTATTGGAATGATCAGATGAGATGACGATGAAAAATGAGAAGAGCCCTCTGTGTTTGTCCTATTGACTTTACTCGTTGGCTTGCTTTCCTCACTTCCGTTTCTCTTCTCGTGCACTGATTCGTTTAAGCCGAACAGCCAATCAGAGTGATTTCTCTCATTGACGAGCTCGGCCGCCGATTCAACATGCTGAATCAGCCGAAAAAACTCTGACACGGGCAGACTAGAGCCGACGGTGCGGGACACACTGCAAAAACTAGACTGACAGATGCTCACCAACGGCCCCAAACTGGCTGACCGTCGGCTCGGTGTGTCAGGGCCTTTAAGCCCAATTTTGAAAGATACAGGTCCTGATTGAGAGACAGCTACGTTCCAATGTACTATTTTTATATTTCCTATGTAATAATTCTTCAAGGAAGAACTATCTGCACACTATTGTAGCATTGTGAAAGGATGAAAGTATGAAGAGAGGCCTGCACAGTGGCTGCTGTACTGATCTGTATTTGCAATGGCCACGAGATTTTTCTTTACATGAAGGTATTTTTCTATTTATTGCCAGTGTTTACCCTTTTCCCTTCTGAAAATAAAGTATGCAACCTATTAACCCGGCGGTTAAGTAGCAGAGCCCTGATATTGCTTCAGACCCATGTGTGGCTTGTCCTCCTCTCCTGCCTGTGTACACTGAAGCCGTGCCAGAGAGCGGTGCTGCGCGGTGCTGCGCGGTGCTGCGCCGTGCTGCGCCGTGCTGCGCCGTGCTACGATGTGCTGTTCCTTTCTGCGCTGTCCTGTCCTGTGCTGCGATGCCGGCTCCTCGCTAGGTGCCAAGTGATTTTTATCACTGGGAAAACAGTCTCCTTCCAATCTCAGTCCTCTTAGGAGCATATGAATACACTTTACACTCACACGAAGGAAAACAGGTAACTTGAGACTCAGGCTTGGGGCAAGAGCTGAGCCCGCAGGTAAAAGGACTGCAGTGTGTCAGCGTGTGTGCAGCGTGGCATCTGAGCGAGTGTGTGTTGGACTTGTTCACACTCATGGATACCTTTATGAACAGAGGTGTGTCTGCTCAGTATATATGCTTCAGTTTTAATGCTCCGCATACAGTTAGCGCTGCATTTTTTGGCACAATAGATGCAGGGCTAAGTCTTGAGCTAACATAAAATAAGAGTTAGGGACCGCTCTGACATACTGTGTTTTAATTGTAACCTTTATTTATTCAGGGAGAGTCAACAGGGCACATTTGACCTTTTCCAGTGATGTCCTGTGTCACATTCACACATTGACACATTGAGGCTGCTCAATGCAACCAGAGCTTTCTGCTGTCAACCGCACATCAGCAGTCACATCCTTGCCCAACGCCTTGCTCAACGACAACACAAGTTGTGGAAGGAGGGGGTGGCATTGCTTAATTTTCCAGCCGGGTCAGGGGTTTGAACAGGCGACTCTAGTACATTATCCTGCGTAATAGGGATGTAAATGACTTTCCATGATGTTGTTTTGCCAAACGATGACATTCAACGGAGCCATGCAATTGTTCCGACGACCCATTATTCCGAAAGTTCATAGTCCGAAGGCCTGTTATGCCCAAAACAAAAGCCCACTTTTGTTTATTTAACTGAGTTTACAGAAGAGCTGTTAAAGTTAACTATCAGCCGAAATGAAAAGTCTTTCTTTAGGAGTCATGCAAAGCCATATTTTAGGATTTACATTGTGATTTATGCATTATCTGTTAAATTGAGCGACATGTTAACGGAGTCTGGAAAACAGTAAGGCCAGCAGTCACTGAACTCCAACTCCAGAATGTGTATTTTCAGCAACCCAATCTCACGTATATATATATATATATATATATATATATTTATATATATATTTATTACAGAAATCAATTAACAACACAAAACAATGACAAATATTTTCCAGAAACCCTCACAGGTACTGCATTTAGCATAAAAAATATGCTCAGATTTAACGCAAATTCGTTTTAGCGCCACTCATTTCTTTAACGCATTAATGAAAATTGCAGGTCGTAGCGGGCTCAGTTTTAAAGTTAGAGTCAAGTTTGGCATCATATGAAACTAAAAAAACGAAGGAATCCATTGATACCAACCATGTCATACTAGCTTGTTGATAAAGAGGCTAAATAAAACTCCAAACTTACGCTAAATTTTGGCGAGGAAAAACTGTCATGGCCATTTTCAAAGGGGTCCCTTGACCTTTGACTTCAAGACATGTGAACGAAAATGGGTTCTATGGGTACCCACGAGTCTCCCCTTTACAGACATGCCCACTTTATGATAATCACATGCAGTTTGGGGCAAGTCATAGTCAAGTCAGCACACTGACACACTGACAGCTGTTGTTGCCTGTTGGGCTGCAGTTTGCCATGTTATGATTTGAGCATATTTTTTATGCTAAATGCAGTACCTGTGAGGGTTTCTGGACAATATTTGTCATTGTTTTGTGTTGTTAATTGATTTTCAGTAATAAATATATACATATATTTGAATAAAGCAGCATATAAACCCACATATTAAATACTTGACAAATCTCTCTTTTGTACAGGTACATTTTGAACAGATAAAAAATGGGCGATTAATTTGCGATTAATCGCGAATAACTATGGACAATCATGTGATTAATCGCAATTAAATATTTTAATCGATTGACAGCCCCAATTCTTATATTTTGTTATGCAATATGTCCCGATGAGCTATCAAGGACAACTTAATGTAAAGACCAACTTTACATTAATCTGGGCCTCCTCCTATTATATGAACAACCAACATCCAGCTTTTAAAGAAAAAACATGCAATATGACCCATTGCAATTCTGACTTGTATTTTCCCCAATGCTAAAACCTCCTGTTCTATTTCCACTACTCATTCCCACCTGGACCATAAACCGTTACGCAGCTTAATAAATCATTAATAATAAATCATGCTTTATTATTTCATTGATTTAAGTGTGGATAAAAAAATAGCAACATTGAACAAGAAAGACAGAAAATGACTAGAAGATTTATACCAACTTGTGGTATAAGTCATGTATAATACCGGCATCATCCGAACATGAATACAGATGTTTTTGTAAATAAACAGATATAGACCGTAGCTTTGCATTACACCCCGAGTGCCTTATCCTGTTTGCTTGAAATCTGTACAGACCAATTAATCATAGTTTTACATTCAGCAATGGCATAATCAATCCATGAAATCATTTCCATGTTTGTTTTAATCACATATGTGCTGGAAAAAGGAGACCTTTGGAAGGTAGCCACCACTCTAACATGGAAACTTTGTGTCCTAAAACATGGATCTGGAGTAGTTTCTGACCCGAACAAGGCGCGTCAAAGGCCCTCTCCTCATCAACTTGTGTTTATTTAATTTCAGATTTTCTTTTTCTACACACACACATGTGCATTAATCCCCCAGTCATACGTCTCCATCCCTCCTTCGCTCCATCCTTCCCTCCGTCTTTCACCGGGGCTGTTTATTTTAGACTTTTTTTTTAGGAAAACCTGCAGTGAAATGAAAATAAAGGTAGCTTCACACTCATAATATTTGGAGTGGAGAGCAATTTATTTTCTTTTTATTAAATGCTGATTAATATGCAGTGTTGGGGAGACTAATACTGCGGGTTTCATTTCCCCAGTATCCTGTGCTGTGCCGCCTCTGCCTCAGAGGTGGAATCGGCCGCAAACGGGCCGCAGATATGGAAGTCTGGTTTGAATTAAAAGAAAGAAACTTCTTTTCACCGTTACTCTTTTCCTGTCTCCTCTTCTGTCAGGGTTTTTTTCTCAGAGCTTGTAATTGTCAAGATGAGGTGTGTTGTGTTTTGGGGCCGGCGTTAATGTGGATGCCGGGAACGTCCAGACCCTAATTGCTCTGGTTAAATTCTCTCCTGGATGTGTGTGTGTGTGTGTGTGTGTGTGAGTGGATTCCTATTAATTAACAATGAGCATGAATCATTGTGGCAGATGAGGAAGTTAAGCCACCCGGTAACGATGCCGCCTCAGCAGCCGTAGAAGCATCTCAAACCACATTCTTAGTATATTTATTTCATGTTTTGTTACATACATCAAGATCTGAAACTACTTTCGCAGTGAATTAGTGCTCCTGAAAGGTTTCAAGAGTAAATGGGCGGAATAGTAAACTTGGACACAAATGAATATTTAGTATTTTTTTTCTTTCCAGGGTACTTTACTTGATTCATTATTGGGAGAAGCCAACTGGCGGCAAACATTGGTTATTACTCGTCTAAAACTCATTTATCATAAAGAGTAAATCCAGACACTCAGGTTAGACTAATATATTAGTTTGCCAATATGTTGGCCGGTACTGGCCCGCCGGTGTCCTCCACCGTCCTGTCCTTCGTCTGGTATGACGAAGATCAGGATATCATGTTACAGCCTCACCCACACATTTTTAAGCCTGAGGTTCAGTGGAGAGTTTTAATGTCCCATAATGATCGGACTGTTATGTCAGATGCTTTTCCACCCTGATGTGAATGATATTTGGTGGAAAATGTAAAGGCACCTGGATGGGAACAGCAGCTCAGGTCCATGTCACAAATGCTGGTATCCTATTAAAAAGTCAAAGCTTAAAGCTGCTATCATCAATATTTGTATTATAACAATGGATCAAATTCGTAGCGACAAACCCACATATAATTATCACATGAATTTGCAGTTCCCCTCAATTCTACGGCTGGTTTTAGCATCTTTTAACTCTTTGTTTTGGTTTAACAGCTCACAACGTCATTGTTTTGGTTGAGTCTCACAGTTCTCATCAGCGTCATTTCTGGCGGCAGCAGGCAGCTGATTCTGTGACGAACCCTGTCTCCTACAACATTACGTTCCCGTACAACTAAACTGCATTCTCAGTTACGATTCGAGGGAAACATATTTACTGCCATGTTACAGTACTGTCGCAGTTTTAAACACGTGGTTAACGTTGTAAATGGAAACAAAACAAAACAACAAAACTACCTGGTTAGGTTAAGTAAAAGATAATGGTTTGGGTTTAAAACAAGTATGTTTGTTATGTAACTGAAGTTACGGACGTAAATTAAAGTAAGTCAACGTTGACTTTTGGTTTCACATTGGACACAAATAGCGGCCTCCTGGGTAAAAGTCTTGTGTTTGTTTTACCCATCCATCAACCCCGACCTCCTCCCTATGTGGACTTCTGCAAACTATGATTACAAACGTATATGTAAAAAAAAACAACATAATCCTTCGAAACGTAATTGACAATGCAGTTTTGTTGTATGGGAACCTAATTTTTAGTGAAAAATGCTGCAGTGAAAAAAATCTTGATTAACCCCCGCTACCTGCTCAGCACCAAACAGCAGACAGACAAAGTTAACAAGTGAATATAGTGGACAATTTAGCAGCTAAAGAGCCAGATATTTCATTCAGGAGTTGGTGGAGACCTAAACGGAGCTAAAAAGACAGTAATCGAAAGGTGGCTAATAAGGCTACATAATTTTAAACCAGTGTTGATAAAACAAGTGGACCGATACAGGATTGGATATCGGGCCGATACTGACTCAAATAGCTGGATCAGGTATCGGTGACAATGGGGCCAATCTATTCAATTCTATGTTTATCAACTATATACATTATATAACGGAATTTAAATTCCTGTTTAACTTTTGACCAATTTGTTGCTGCATTAAATAGGTTAACACTATTTTTTTGTAATTCCTATTAATTAAAAAATATATATATATATATCTATGTATTTATTTGTTACATTTCGTTGTACGAAGTTAAGAAAGAAATGTTTATGTCAGTTGCCTTACACATAAAATAATGATCCCAGTCACTTCCACACAGTTAGGCACACTGGTATAGGATCGGTACTCGGTATTGGCCGATACCCAAAGCCCAGGTATCGCTATCGGTATCGGGACTGAAAAAGTCAGATCGGTGCATCCCTAAAAGGAAGAATGTCATGATCTTAAATTGCCACAATTGCCAGGGAGATTTGGTATACATCTCTCAGCATCATACCAGTAGCACACAGTTAAAAACGGGTGTACGTGCAACGACAAAAACACAGCAGTGCAAGCAAACATACACAGATTGCACTAATGTTTCTTTGCACAAGCACAACACTCGCATGCAAGGAACACCTCCGAGATGACGACCTGGTAGGGAACTATGACTCACGTCGGTTGCAGGTCGGCCCATCACGTGAAAGGCTGTCCTGGAACAACTCTGTAACCGTATAAGTCGCTGTTTAAACAGGCCTCTGAGAGATGCCCTCTCATTTCCTGCTGGAAAAGCTGATCAATCACAGCTCTCATCACCTTGGAGTTGGGGAGAAATAGAGATGTGGGTGGACTGGCTCGGGACGGAGTGAAAGGTGAGATGAGTGGAGAAATGACAGGATTCGGAGGTCTTTTTTTTAACAGTGTTTCATTGGATAGATGAGAGCCTGAAATATTAAAGGTCCCATATCATGCTCACTTTCAGGTTCATACTTGTATTTTGTGTTTCTACTAGAACATGCTTACATGCTGTAATGTTAAAAAAAAACTTTATTTTCCTCATACTGTGTGCCTGAATATACCTGTACTCACCCTCTGTCTGAATCGGTCTGTTTTAGTGCATTTCAACGGAATTGCAATGGTTTGGGTCCATGTTTACTTCCTGTCAGCTGATGTTATTAACATCCACTGCAACAGGAAATAAACTGGGACACATTTAGAATGTTTACGTTTAAAACCGTGTAATGGTCTAAATATTGTATATTTGTGACATAACAAATGGACAGAAATCCTAACGGCTTGTTTCAAACGCACAATTTTTGAATAAGGGCTGTGTGTGTTTCTCCGTATATTGAGCGTTTTGATAGTTTAACAGTATTTATAAAGCACTTAAACCTGCTTTATAATATAAAAGACATGAAGATCTCACTTTTTACAATATGGGACCTTTAAGACAGAGGAAGGCCGTGACTGGCAAAAAAAAAAGAGCATGAGCCATATTGATCGAAATTGTGAAGGTGCAAGAACATTTTGAAGCACTTTCATGAAGATTATATTTGAGCGTGGCACATTATTGTCAGAAATTAGATTTTGTAAATGTCGAGTGGCAAATCAGAAAAACATTAAAAGGAGCACAGAATGTCATTTTCAAAAATTGCCTTTCAGATTTTTAAAATTGGGCAGAAAAGCGAAAAAAAAACATATTCTTACAAGTTAAACCTATTGGACCACATTATGCCTCTGTAGGGCAACTATGTAGTAACATGGAAAGATGAAAGGAAAGGGAAGGAAAGGAGGAAGAAGACATTGGAAGAGACTCGATGTTGGCTCTAAATCGAGAACACTCCCTCCCTCCCTCCCTCCCTCCCTCCCTCCCCCAATTTGTCTCTGTGAGTGTTTTACAAGAGCTAGATGAATTGCGAGAGTTAACATCCATCTATCAATGCGAAAAGAGGAATGTTCTGCTCTTAGCGGTCCTCCCTTCGCTCCCCCCCACCCCGGCACTTAAAACAACACATTGTGCCAGCAGCTCTTGATTTCCACTGCTTCAACACCATGTCGTTTTTCAAGCGAGGTCTATCAGAAGCATTTAGGCTGAAAGCAGAGCAGGCCCCGGTAGCCAACTAGCCCCTGCCTTCTCTGACTCAGAACATACTCAGCTCCAATTTGTCCAGACATGGGCCAGTGTGTGTGTGTGTGTGTGTGTGTGTGTGTGTGTGTGTGTGTGTGTGTGTGTGTATTGTGATGCTAGTTTTGGGTAGATAGAGCACTGCAGAAGAACTTTTTTATGTTTGAATGTTGTACAATACAACAAAATGGATCTCTGGTAAAGATGCATGCTGACATTTTAAATTTGACTTAAAATGATGAATATAATATATCTGTTACTGTTATTCAACAATGTCAATACATGTTTTTGCTGTTAGCTGTCTTGCAACTTACTGAGAAGGCTAACAGAGCCAAACTAACAGACTGCTCTAGCCCATGGATGGCTTTTTGGCAATTTTTTTTTTTTTGGGGTTAATTGAACTATTGCAAAACAATTTAAACTGCTAATATTTCAGTTTTAAGGTTTAAGATAATTATGTCCAACTACTACATCATACAGTATTGTAAAGCTAGGAAAATAGGGTAGACTACAGAGTAGGGTATGCTACATGCACTCTTATCAAAGTATCTGGATATGAACTAAAGTTTGGAAGATCTAGCATGATTCAGGTGTTTTTAAAGACAAAGTGGTATATTTAGCTTCTTTTATTACACGGCGTTGTTGAATACTCAATTCTGACTGGTCAATCATAGCGTTCTGCGGTCTGTTATTTCTTTATAGCATACCGTTGCTATGTATAACAGACCGTTGCTATGGGCGCAGTTCTGATGTCGGACTCTGGCGGACCGTTTTTGTGTCAAATTATTGATTTCTTAAGTAAGTAGCTGTGTAATAAGTGGGATAATGTACAGCTAGCGGGTCATTGTTGTGAAATAAACCCGCTCCGCATTGGGGTGTGGCATCGCCCTGTCGGGGTTTCTTTCACAACAATGACCGGCTTGCTGTACATTATCCCTTACTTAGCATACATAATGTGAGTTGAATATTATTGAATGAAACAATGATTTAAAATAATTCAGGGTTTTGAATTGATCTTTCGAAAACAGTTACGTACAACTTAGCAAGCATGGAGTTGAACCACAGCTATCTGGAACTGTCGTTAGATTATAAGGGGGAAGATGAGGGAAACTGAGTAAATTACAACATAATAATGTACTTTTGGAAATGTAACATTTTTTGCTAACTGATATCCAAATACAGCCCTCTGACCCATGATAGCCCATCGTATGCTAGCTACTAGGCTACATACTAGCTAACGAGTTCCAGTGTGGTTACCTGGGCACCACAAATCCTTTTTGAGTGGATATATTAACGCTTCAAAGTGCAGATTGTGTCATTGAAAAAAAAATTTTACAGGAAAAAAAGAGAGACATTTGATATGTACCAGCTGAATATTGAATGCAGCCACTCAAGATAAGAACTTGTATTTGACTCTGCCTTTACGTGCTGTGTTGCACTGGTATTTGTAATGTGTGTGTGTGTGTGTTTCCTTCAGATGGAAGAACCGGTGGGTCCGAGGCATCCTCACACTAGCCATGATCTCCTTCTTCTTCATCATCTACACGGGCCCCGTGGATCTTATGATGATTGTGAGTACAAACGATGCTGATGGTGCTGTGCAAAAGCTTGGACACTTCTTGAGTTACCTCACAGAAAATGTGTTGCTTCAGCTGAGTGAAACACTTACGGGGAAATTACTTCCAATAAGTAGAGTAGTACATGTGTAGTTCTTATCACACTGATGTGTGTTTAAGTGTTCATTTTTCTGATAAGTTTGGTTTTAATTAGTTCTTAAATGTTATAAAAAGGGGGTGAGACGTCATGATTGGCCGTGCTCGGCTCGCGATTGGTCCGGTCGGGTAACCTCGATACGGCGGCCCCAGCCCCCCCGATCACTACTGCGCAGAATCCGGCTTCGAATGATGTCAAAATCTCAAGATGGCAGCTCCCGTATCCGGGATATTTTGGCTTCACCACTGTACAGCGAGGGGAAGTGGAAACACGTCGTCCATCTTTATATACAGTCTATGATGTGAACCCGATTATGCACTCAAAATACCACGTAAAGTAAGTGTGGAAGAATGCAAATTGTGACACAGATCTTGTCTTGCACATTGGCTCGTTCCCAATAAGAAACTTTTTAGGTAAAGTAGTTTCCCTCTGGTGCAGTTTCATTTTACAAAATATTATTTCTGTTGTTTAACTCAAGATGAACGAATGCATGAAGTGAGTCTCCTTGGATGGCTGTGATGTATATCCAGCCAACCGATGTTTTCTACAAAAGGTCAAACCTATAGCAAAGACTATACTGTACAATTTGGCTTTCGGCTCGCTTTCGGGACTCCTGCACTGTAACACTTGAGGCTGCCAATCCCTCGTTAACTTGCCACGTCCTGTTGAAAAGAAAAGAAAAAAAAATTGCCCTGCAAAAAAAAATAAAAAAATCTGTGAAATGGATCCCCATTATAGCTTCATGTATTATAGCAGACTTTAGTTTTATGAGCTTTTAACAAGTTTCCCAGGGGTTGCAATAATTTCTGTGGTTTATTTTCGGAACATTTACTTTTTCTTTTTCCTTAAACGATCGGTATGGGCCTTTTAGCTCTCCAGCCATCTCAACCCAGTTTCACACTCCTTCTTTTGGGGCACTTTACTGTAGCTGGATAGCACGCCGGTAGAGCCAACGTCAATCCTTAAATTTCCACAACTCTCCTCTTAAGGCTCTTGCAGCTTGATTGACATTCAGCATGTAAAGAGTAATAATAAGCAGGAGAGGCGCGGCAGAATGGTGACATTTCACAAAACCAAGAGCCGAGCTCCAAACATGCAGCGGTGGAGGTCGGCGTGTTTGTCAGCGCATACCTTGTCAGCCACAACATCTTGTAGCGGAGTGTCATGTTCTGGCAACAAAACATAATTCCTCAGTCTCTCTGTCTGGCTGTCATTTCACAAAGCCTGAAAGATTACAAGAAATCACATCCATATGTGGGAAAACAAATGAGAGAGAGAGAGAGAGAGAGAGGATGGTGTAAAACACGACTTCCACCCTCAGCTGTGCCCACAAGAGCTGGTGTTTTTCTTTGGCTGTGCAGATAAATCAGCCTCAGGGAGGACATCGTTGTCCCACATCTTACCATTCTTTCTCCGTTCCCATCTCCGCCCGTAATGCTTTCATCCCATTACGATTATTCCCGACATCCCCCTCTCGATCCCTCCCTCCCTCTCGTTTTCACAGTTGTCTCTCATCCTGCATGTTTTTACGTTCTTTCAGCTCCCCTCCTCCGTCTGTCCCTCCATCCATCCGAGCACTGCGTCATGTCGTTATTGTGCGAGTCTGAGCCGTTTGTCTGACAGCCAAAGTGTAACGCTACACCTCTGACCCCGGAGAGTCAGCAGTCTGTAGTTTTAGTTAGAGAAACATGTCTTGAAGCTGCTGTGCTGAGTTTGTCGGAGAGCAAATGAGCTCCGTGGAAAAGCTGAAAAATGAAAAGGGAACTACACATACAGTAGTTCAGCTATATTTTTGATTTAGTTCCACTCTTTTGAGTTTGTCAGTTTTAGATCAGAAGATTCTTCCTGACTTTACTGCAGCTACCTGCGTCCTCCCCTGCACAGCGTGGTCATTCAGAAGCTGGATTCATGTGACTGTTCAGCAGTGCTTGAAGTGGAAAAAAATAGGTGCCAGTACTCCCCTTATTCACATGTTGGCATGTGTATTGGTCGGTATCAGCAATCTCTTGCGACTTTTTCCTATTTATTCATTATTTCTTTAAGCATGTTGTTCTGTATCAGTCATAATCAGCTGTGATTTTATTGCTATCTTATTATACTTGGGCGATGCATCTTCTGTAGTAGGCCTATAATACTCCAATAATATTCACACTGGAACATTATAAGGTTAAGGTGGTGTGTTTGTATATTTACCCATAGTGTTAGTAGTTAGTTAATAGTTAAAGTGCTTTCCTGTGTTATTTGTAGCCTATAGCATCGCTCTATAATGTATTATAGGATGTCTATAGCCTGGAATCAACAGCAGCCAGCCAGAGAGACAGGTATGCATGTAGAGCTGAGGTGTGAGAGCACACGGTGACTGAAAGAACTGTCAAACTCGGGAGAAGAGCGAAAACATCTTTTCCATCGAGAAAAGCCTTCAGTGCCGTTCTTTGCTCTTCTTTCAATGAAGAAATACTCTCCAGTTCTGATAGAACTGATGCTATTGCAGCATCTACACTGACCTCTTCAGGAGCCGCCATTGTTGTTTAGAATGAACAGTCACCTCTCCGTGTCGTCTCCCGGCTGCCGGTAGGTCCTCGCAGGACGCCGATTGCTCCGGCTTGCCGGACCCAAACACATTACTTGAAGCCCGACAAGATGGATTTAGTGTAATATGTGATTCTGTGAACCTCGTGTGATCTCGTGACATCACAAGAATCCAGCTGCCGTGCAAGGTTAATGAGCATAGGCTACGTGACATAGACTATGCCTCTTTGATATGAACTTTTATTTATATTGTCATAATTACAAGAAGATTTCGTTTTTGTTGCCTCTTTTCTCTGTGCTTATTGTCATTATGTCATTGGTTTGCACAACTTTAATTCTACTTATGAGATAATTTATATCTCAAGAACACATCCACATGGTTTGGAAGATTCTAAGATCTAGGCGCTACTCCCACAACAAAAACTTGATGTATTCTTTCAAAAACCAAAATTGTCAAAAACGTTAATAATAAGACATTAACCAATATGCCTCCCTCCCGGTCCAGAACTCCTACTGTGGATGGTTGTGTTCCCCTCGGAGGAAAATGACTCAGCATTCTGCATGCGAGTCACGCTACACTCTCCCCCTGAGCGTTTGTCCTTGTCCACCAGCCAATTTCTTCCCTAGAAAAAAAACTAAAAATCAAACTGCTGCTGTGCTCTTCTAAGATACAAACCCTGGTGGCTTCATCAGAACCTGGAAGGACAGGATGTGCTGCACTGAATCTAATGTGTGAGTACCTACAGGATCTGTGTTCTCAGCACTGCCCCCTGCGGAGCGCTCTGGCCGAGGCCCGCTGCCTCCCTGCCAATCAGATTCCTCTCATCCTGGGCCAGGCCGAGACTCGAGCCAATCAGAGTCCTGATTCATTTCCTGAGAGGAAATGGTGGCGGTAATGGTGCAGTTGTGGGTATCTTTTGGCAGCTATGGCAGGGTGGGGCAACGGGCTGTAGTGAAATGATTAATTTCAAGCAACCATGATTGCACAATGGCCAAGGACTCCTGAATCATTCAGCAATAAAAAACACATGACCTTTACAACAGCCTGACCCTTTAAGTACTGTATATTGTGTTTCAACAATACCTACACATGTAGAGATGTGATTGCAATAACGAGGAGGGGGTTTGGAAGATCTGCAAAGTTCCTTGATAAATGACCAAACCCGTAAGTAGTGATATGTTCTTGGTAAAGTCATCAGACATACTACTTTCATGCAGGATGATGCACTGCCTTGCAGCTGTGCACTGAAGGCCAGAGCCTAAAACTGCATATTTCAGCCATAAAACACACTCCATGATAAATGAAGAGCACGTAGGCAGATTAAGAGCGATGTTCATCTCCCCAAAACCCCGACTTATGTGTAGGAATTCACACATGCTCTACAATCTCATGCATCTATCAAACATAGGTTGCATCCGAAATTCCACACTAACATGCCATTTAGTACGCTAAAACAGTACGTGAGATATTTTAGTATGTCCGAAACCTCAGTATGAAACCAATAGTACGGGAATTGCATACTATTTCTGGTGAAATATTACAGTATGCAACGCTGGATACTACGGCGGCATAAATATCCCACAATGCAATGCGGTCATAACGACAACGTTCATAACGGACATTGACGGACAGCTCTGAAACGCTTCAATTTAACTGTAAGTATAAGATTTCACTTTGCTAGGCGTAATATGTATTTTACATTAATTCAGATTCTCTTTGATTCTCACAAACCGTTGTTTTGGTCAGATGAGGTTGGCTCGGGTTACCATGGTTACAAGTCTCCAACCAGCAAGTAGGCTCTCAGGAAGAGACAACGTAAAGTACTGCTCAGTGCGTCCGAAAAGGTACATACTACTGTTTATGGCCATACTGGCCACTACGAGAATTTGCTTTAAAGCCTGCCACACTTCCTGCGGGCTTGTTTATAACGTGCAAGCAGTGTATGTCACACACACTTCCTGATGTAGAACAGGAGTTCAAATGACAAGAATCCAAGCAGGTGGATCATGGTTGGACCATGCAGGGACCTAGCCTTATCCTCTGTCTCTCCTACTTCCTTATTCTCTTCTGTCCACTTAATCTTTCTTTCCCAATCACCTGCTTTCTTTCTGAGTTCCGGTGTGCACGCACATGAGACCTGTAACATGCTTTTACACAGTTATATTTAAGTTGGAGGAGACACCAGCAGGCACAGAGGCAGGCAGTAACAATCCTGGACACAGCAGATCTGCTACACTGTGCCAAAGCTGCCTTGCCAAGACGTAATTGTTTCCATATTACACAATATATTACACAGTCCTTTTTCTGTCTTTCTGTCACTCTGTGTCTCTGTCACTCTTTCACTGGCCGGCTTTCTTTCTCTCATTATCACCTCCTTCTCTTGGCATTGTCCATTTCACCCTATATTGACTTATTAAATGATTTAATGTTATCTACACCAATATAATAGGTGTGATATCTGTTAGTTGTAATAAAGTCACGAGCAGGTCTTTCCATTTACACACACTTCTCCATGTGTCAAGGACTATGTTTCTCTCACTACCACAGTCTGAGCAAGCTGTTCTGTCAAAAACAAACCGTTTTACCGTACATTAGGGCACATTTCAGAAGATTCAGACATTCAGCACGGATATACTGAATGGGCAATTTCGTATTCAGAGTGCCCCTGCATTAGTTTAGGTTTTTAGGGTTTGGCGTGCGTTTATTTTTCCTCTCCTGCGGCGAGGCGCATATGTTAAAGAGCAGCTCCCCCCGGCCCATTTGTGTGGTTCTGTTTCTGTCCCATAAATAAAAGGGGAAATACAGACCGAAACGCGCTCGGCTCTGGTACCAGATGTCTGGGCTTTTTTGGTTCTTCGTTTTCGTGGTTGTTAAAAAAAATAGCAAAAATAACAGGTGATGGAAGAAAAAATTCAAATGAGTTCCAGTCCATCAACCGCTTGGTTATGACTTCTTCAGTTCTGGACTCAACTGCAGAAGTAAAGCTTTGGTTTGTGGGTCGTCGTCTGGAGTGTTCCGCAAAACCACGTGGTGGAACAATGACGGAAATTACCCCCCTCCTTCTGCGAGATTCTGGTGCCAAAGCAGGTGTCTGGGCTCTGGTTTCATGGCTTTTCGGATCTTTCGTACTTGTCACATTTTCTGGTTGATTGAGCTCGGCCCTGGATTAAATTCCCGGGGCCGTGTGCTAGATTAAATTCTGGGTCTCGGTCTGGGGTCGCGGTTGCGGGTTGCGCTCTGGGTGGAGATTCTGCCTGGATACGTTTTACTCCACCGAACTCTCAGACCTCAGATACTCTGTTGGCAATTCCACACATTCGGGTGGCGAGATAAGTGAAGGAGGGCAGGAGCAAAAGAAGACCGGAGGCATGTCAGCAGTTCTGCATGAGGGACCTTGAGAGGGCCACAGAGAGAAAAGTGGAAGACAAATTATATGGGCATGATTCAGCAAGAAAAAACAGCTGGATGGATGATGGATAGGATGGTGAGGAGGGAATGGGAAGAGAAAGCGTGAGTCAGCAGCTAGATGGAGAAAAAGAGTAAGAAGGCGATGAAGAGGCTGGAGGAGTGAAGATGGTGGAAACCCAAGGCAGTAGTTGTACAGATGTGTCTGTCAAAAAGAGAAGAATAATATGTGGAAATAATTGCAATGGACCATATAGTTGGTCTGACCTGTAATGACTACTGTAACAATTACTTATGATCATGACATAAGATATAATAGAGACATAATATTAACATAGGAAACAATGACAGGTGCAAGGTGTCACTTGTGAAGATGAAGCCACAAACATCACCCGATTTTGCAGTTCCCCAAACCTGATCTCATGGGAAGGTTTATAAATAGCAGGACATTATGCGTGTCATGAGAACACATTATAGCCTTTTTCCTCGTCATTTGTACGCCTATTTTTGCGTGTCATTTTTAAGACACACAAAACTACGGTAACGTCCGCAGTTAGGTTTAGGCAGCAAAACCACTAGTTAGGTTTAGGCAGCTAAACCACTAATTACGTTTAAGAAAAACATCATGGTTGGGCTTAAAATAAGTACGTAAACTAATTAATATTGGTACGGAAACAATGTAAAAGAATTATGGAAAATACATGACAAACATCACTAAAAAACACGTCAAAAAACGTCAATAAAAACACATGACAAACATCACTAAATAACAAGTCACAAACATCACTAACATACCTTCACAACAACACTTGGGGACATGAACACCCGTTTCCTGGTTGAAAGTCCTGTGTTTGTTTGACGCATCCACCTTCACTCCTGCCCACCATAAGCAGTCTTTCTCATTTTTTATTATATGTCAGGAGCATATTTTACGCAGGGGGGGACATCAAGAGGAATGGGCTGGTAACCTGTTAAAGCAACATACTGTAAGAGTTTTGTGTTACAGTATACTGATTAAGTTTTTCTATATACCATTTAAATCTGCGGTACAATATCGTCTGTGGCTACTGAGAAGGATGGGGTAGAAATGTAGCCGGCAGGCCTCCGACGGTGCTTAACCGAACATACGTAGGTTACTAATGTAACTGTCAGTCAGCTGCTAACCCTCGCCCTCATCTCACATAGTCCTTATATCTGCCAAATGACACAGCCTGCTGGGACGCTCGAGAGTGAGACGAGGATCCAGAACAAACACATTAACGCCGCCTCAATGACCATTCACTCTCAAGCCTTTCCAGAAACCACCACTCTGTCCCCTCTCATCTTCCCTTTCCTCTCCTGATTACATCTAAACACACTTTTCAACGGCTACACCTTTGTCCTCTGTTGGCTTTCCTCTCCGATGTGATTTTCTTTAGTTTTCACAGTTTGAGATGTTGGCAAGCGCAGAACTTTTCTTTTCTTCACCACACTCTTTTTCAACTTTCGACATTGCATCTCATACATATTTCATAATCACATTCCTCCAGAACTCCCATTCCATCATGTTTTGAGGTAAACAACTGAGGTTATGTGTGATATACACTAATCTGCCTATACTTTTTTGCTATTTTGAGAGTTGTTTGAGGCTCAGTTCCCAAGAGTCTGCTTCTTTCACTTCAGCTGGTGGCTCCAAACACGCCAAAGAGCACTGAGTCTTGTTTCATCCGTTCCGACAGACTTTGTACCTCCTACAGAAGACCCAAGGTGTTACGGCGTCACATTTCTGAGGTTGGCAACATCATATGGCGTGTCACTTACTGTGGGATTGCCATATGGACTTCAGGGATGCTTAGGGTGTCAGCGGAGATGTTGGGAATTTATTGTCATAAACAGAACGGAAACAAATATTGAGCAACGTTTTGTCTGACTTTGTTGTTTGGACTAAAATAAAAATGAAGGAACTTTTCTTTTGCATATTCCCTGGTTTAAAATTAAAAAGTTCTCAGCATGAAGAGTTGGGTGTATACAATAGGGACTTAGGCCTACTGTAATCTCACAGAGGCAAATTAAGTGTCACTTCAAGAAAGTGTACAAAGAAGATAACCTCCCTGGGCACCTTTATGTATTGAAGTGCTCCTCTTCTGTCTATCATGGTGACGGCACGGAGTAACTTTAGCTCGCCGAGCCTCAACCACCTGCTGCTATGAGTGAGCCAGATGATGGCTCCTAAATTAAAATGTCCCCCTGTTGCTGCTCATGAACTTGACCGGGTCAGAGCAGAAAGCGCGATACAATCTCTGTGTGTGTGAAAAAGATCGGATGAATGAGCAAAAGTATGTGTGTCAGAGGAAAAGGCGATGAGTTTGTAATTGGATGGATGAAATGTGCATTAGAGGTGGTCAGAAACTCATTTGGTTTGGTTTGGCAGCAAAGTATGCAGTTTGTCTTCAGTCCAATGGGAAATACAGAAGTACTGAAAGTGGCTGTGAGTTTAGTAAGCATTGTCAGGACGTTGGAGGAAACAGACAATGGAAATTATACGTTTAACTTAAAGGGGCAGTGTCTGACTTTTGTAGCTCTTAAAGTAGTGTTATCATGGTAAGAATGGCCTCTGAGCGAGGCGATGGTCCTGAAAGATACCACAGCGCTACCACAGGTTTACACCCGGCGGCTCACATTACAGCAGTCTTGGAAAGGGAGGAGTGAGCGGAGGGATGCTCAGTTGGTTGCAAACTGCAACCACACCACTAGATGCCATTAAGTCCTACACATTGGTCCTTTAAAAAAAAAAATATGACCAATGTCTGCAAACATTTACCTATTTATACATTCAGCAGACATGGAGCAACATTAGCATTAATTTGGAGTCATGTATCTAGCTACCTAATGAATAGTCCATTTTCATTTTAGCTTTGTTTTGGTCTTCCTTAACTCCTGAGGTAGCACCAGCTAGTCACTAACTTTGTCTATCTGACATTTAGTGTGAAATAATTAGTGTTCAGTGGGTTTATCAGAGCTTTTTCTCTCAAAACAAAACAGGGTTGATGAGATTGGAATTTTTGGGCTGTAAATAAAAAAAAATGAGCTAAAAGAGAGTGGAGGCCATGAAGCTGAGCGGATTTGTAAAATGTGTAAATAGGTAAATGTTTGCAAAGACATTCATCATAACAATTTTTTTAAAGGTCCAATGTGTAGGATTTAGTGGCATCTAGCGCTGAGGTTGCAGATTGCAACCGACTGAAAAACCCTCTCTCAGTCCTCCCTTTTCAAGTGTGTTGGAGAACTACGGTGGCCTTTACTTAACGTAAAAAGGCTCTCTCTAGAGCCAGTGTTTGGTTTGTCTGTTCTGGGCTACTGTAGAAACATGGCGGAGCAACATGGCGGACTCCCCTAGGTGAAATCCAAATTTCGCCTCGGGCACCAAAAGGCCTAGAGCCGGCCCTGCTGAAAGCTTAGCGTCAACTTGTCTCCTTTCACTCCTCCACTGCCATTGCAACATCACTCTATGACAAAAACTTTGTTTTTTACACACTGCTCACTGCCAGTAAACTCATCAAATAAGACACAGTTTTGACATCAGAGAATTGTTTTTATGAGAAATCCAGCTAAGAAAGATCTCAACTCTGCATACCTGACAGGAATGTGTGCTACAGAAGCAAGCCTGAGAGAGAGAGACAGAAAGACGGAGGAGGAGATGTTGTGGATTTACGGTACAGGTTGAGGAGGTGTTGCACATGCTGGGTGGCAGACTTATACTTAGACTGTGACTGTGGCATTGTGGCTGGCATTTTATCACTGTGGCTTCCGTGCTGGCAAGTCTTCCCCTCACATGAAGCTGTATATGACCTGTGAAACACAGCTGATGTGTGTGTGTGTATTTATGCAGTTCCTACAGGTCGACGCTGCTCTGTATAGGTTTTAAAGCGAAGCCCAATTTAGTAAAAAGCAACAAAGTTTTAATCGTCTGTCCGGAGGGTTAAAACTGTGGACGCCTGGCGTTGGCTATGTTTAGCCATCTCCGAGTTGGCTGGAAACAAAATAATCTCGATGCTGTTTTTGGATGTGTGTTTTTCTTTGTTTCTGACACTGCACATTCCTGCTGGATAACAGGTTTTAACCGGTTGTTATTATGCAGTATTGTGTTTCAAATTCTTGGCCCTGCGTTCGGGACCTGCTGCTCCCTTTGCAGACAGAAGAATTTGATTCCAAAACACTGCTTAGCCATATTGGAAATAAAGCATTGCTCGATATACAGTACCGGACATTACATCATCTGAAATGCTATTCTCTCTTATGTCTCTTGTTGCTGATCATTTCAGTAATGTTCCATAGTGAGTTTGAGTTTTAATTTTCAAATGGATGATAACTCTGTTTGGAGAAGAAACAACTTTTGTTAGTGCCAATTTTGTTGTGTTATGCAACAAAAGATTTAAAGAGTACCTAAAATTCCTTTTTTTTGTTTTTTCCCTTTCCTTTAGTGTGTTATATAGTTTTTTTTGTGCATGTTAAAGGTCTGCAAAGTTACAAAGCCCAAAGTCCAGACCAAAGGGAGTTACTCTCCCTCACAGAAACACTGCTCCTGAACTGCCTGAAACACCTTGCTTGAAGTCCCGCATTTTCTTCCGTAACGTGGTGATGTCACCAAGTAAGACATTTGCATAATACCTGCCTTGCAGCTAGTGCCACACGCCCTCAAACAAAGCTAGTTAGAGTGGAGCTGGAACGGAGTCCGAAGAGTTTAGTTCGCTTGACCAATCATAACAGTGTGCCAGCTGACAAAATCAAAGCAGACTGGGCTTTTCGGGAGGGGGGGGGGGGGCAGGAGCTCAAACAGAGCGTTTCAGACAGAGGGTGAAAAGAATTGCTGCAGCACAGCCGGTATGAGAAAAGTAAAGCCGTTTTTTTGAACATTAAAATATGTAAACATGTTCTAGTAGAGACCCAAAATACAAGGATGCACCTGGTAATTAGCATAATAGGTCCTCTTTAACATCACCAAAAATAAAAAAGCAAAGAGTTGGCTTGCTAAATCAAAGCAATTATGTTGTTAAAGATGCATGCACACGATGTCCTCTGAGGTAGAACAGAACGCAAACTGTGCTCTGCCTGCTTTGGGGTTTATTTGTGTCTGAAAGAGGAGCAATGAGTTGTTCACTTTGTTAAACCGGTCCATTGATCAGATCACACTTACATAATATGTGTTTGCAATAAATACAAAAAAAAAAAAACATGCATTGAAAAAAAATGACCCACATGATTGTAGCCTGGAGAGACTCTAAAACTGGACGTCACCTCATCCATTTTATCTCCATCCCTGTTGCTGGGGGACACGTCTTCGTGCCACACGCACACACACACCCTCCCACCACCACATTGCCATAGGTGGCAGTCGCAGTGGCTGCAGCGCTGAGGGGACCACACAGGGAGACGGGCTCAGAGAAGAGCGATAGGGGGAAACACCGGCAGCAGGATGACTCGGTCCTCCCTGGCTGCTGCTGGATATGATGAGTCAGCAGCGTGTGGTTCAGGAGGGAATATACTCGGTGTGTGTTTGTAGGTTTATGGTGATGGCTCTAAGACCAGCAGACAGTGCTCGGTGGGAGCTGTAAACCTATAGCGGCGTATAGGACATAATTTAACACCACAGAGTGCGGGCTGTGTGTGTGTGCGCTCTCTGGACCAAAGCTGTTTTTAACACTTCTCTTCCTTCAGAAAATCCCACTTGATTTCCACTCAATAAAATACTGTTGATATAGCATCAGTAAGCGGAGCCAACTCCACTTTCACTCCACATTCGGGTCTTTAAGACGGAGCTCCTCGGTGGCCTGTAGTCATTAATCCATAGTGTTGGAGGTCTGCACGGAGATAGATTATTTTTACCGCGTGTGCATGCAAACGGCATCATCTGACTTTTTTTTGTGTCCGTGTTTACCCAGTTGTAATTGGAGCGCAGGTAGGCACAGAGTGTGTCATTTTGTCCTAATCTCCTCCTGGGCAATTCAGCCAAAAACAGTCTCCCCCCCCATAGACCCTGCTTGACCCTGCGCCTCGGCTGCAATTACAAAAGCCATGCGACGCACACGCACACATAAACACACACTACCAAACCTGTCCAAATCCATCCTGTGCTAGACAGATACCAGGACCTCCGTGGGCGTGTGTTTCCAGAGGAGATGTGACCTTAATTGCTTAAGTCTTAAATTATCTTTAATTGTGCTCACTGTGTTGCTTTATGGTAATGGAGGGGGGGGGGGGGGGTCTGGGAGTGGGGGTGGGGGGGGTGGCCGGGTTCATGTTGAGCTATAGTTACAGCAGGAAACAGGGCAGTGAAAGGCCATGTAGTCACCTCCAGCTGAGTCCCGACACACACACACACATACATACTCACACAGACATGTCGTTTACATCTCCTGGTGTTATAGATTCATATGTACTCATAAAAGTGTGCGCATGCAAAGCACTCATACATACATAAATGCAGTCACAAGCAATGTATATCGCAATGTCTGTGCAGTCTGTTCTCATCGACTTGTTTGTGTTTGGGCGGGTCCATCTCTTCCGTTTTATTCAAATGGAAACGCCCACTCGGCCGTTAGCAAAAAGCAGTTACCAAAATAAGCTAATCGAAGCTAATCAATAAGGTTATAATATCAGTATCAATGTCAGTTTAAGTGTACGCTATGTTTAGACTATTTTCACCACTTTACCTCGCCGTCATACAGCTCTTTCCGACGGGGAACTGAAGCTGTTATATCGGGGGTCTTCAAAGCCGCCAGACTACATTCACAAAAACAGTAATTTTACCTCGCATAACACGGGAGTTGCTGGTCTACCGCTGCATTGATCGGTTAGTTTTTTGTTTGTATTATTGTGTGACTTTCAGATCTGAACCAACGTGACATCCACAGCAGTACATTGCTTAGCTTCCGTGCCGGTACTCCCGTCTGCCTCTCCAAACTGGGGGCATACCGACTGCCATCTAAGTCAGTGTATGTAACTTTAATACACTGACTATAAGGCTGTAAATCTACTGTACATGTAGCAGCGTCATCATGCAGAAACCTACGTCAGGTCACGTGGGAAAACGTTTTTAGAAGAGCTTGGGAAAATAGCATTTTCACGCTAAAACGTGTACTTTGACCAAAATTTTAATAATCTGATTTGAATACAGAAGGAACACCACTGGGAAGCTACAGAATGATATAAAAACCTCAAAAAATGGACTTGCCCTTTAAAAAGGCTTCATGTACTAACTTGACTTTCTTTGGACCAGGTAGACGCAGACGAAAAGCCAAGCACATAGAACGGGGAGGATGTTTGAGGTTCTGTGTTCATCCAAGTTCTTTAGCTGTCTAATGGATGATTAGTGGATGGCATTAAGAGCTCTGCAGGGAGGACGAGCTTCTCGCTGGAGGACAGCCAGTCAGAACGGAATCCTTTTCCAGTCATTATCTTCTTCCACCCGTGCAGATTTTATGGATTTCTAGTGAAAGTCCATGGCTAGATTGATAACTGTCTCTGTTGAGGTTCCTGTGGTTGGTGTCCTTATGCATGAATGAAGAGCATAGCTTTTGTGTTTTTCCATTTGGCCAATGAAAGCTGGGTATCCACTGTATTATCTGATCTGCTGCTTGGAAACTATGGAGTGAGTTTACAATGTGGGGTCTCCAGCATATAATATCAAAAAGTTTTTACGCTCGCTTGAGGTGGTTTCTTGCCTTTGTCGAAAAAGAGTTGATGGGCTAGATGGATTATGGAAATGCCTCTGCAGAATAAATTCTGACGAGCGGTGGACTCTGAGGGGCAGGGGTGAAAAAAAAAAAAAAAAGGGCACCAGCGCGCAGAAAGATTTCTAGTATGTTCGGCAGCCTAGAGGACACTTCGTCATGTGTTATCTACCATAGCACTTTACATTGTTTTCTCTACTGGAAGGGCATCCGGGATAATCGTCTCCGTAGGGTATTCAAGATGGCACTTTCACTGCGATTCTTCTGCGATACCCCCCCCCAACAGCCGAACTCGAGGCTTCAAAACCGTCGTCCACAAACCAATGGGTGACATCACAGTGACTATGTCCACTTTTTAGATACAGTCTCTTTTATAAAACGCAAGGAGTAAGCAAAAGAGAAGCTCATATTATGTAGCCTCACGTATTCACTTGTAATAGAAAACATGCATCTTTGCTATTTGGCTCAGCTGATCTTTCAGGGTCAAGAATGCCAAGATTATGAAAGAAGTGTAATTCCCATTTATATTGTTCATTTAACAATATTTTGCCAGTAGTTTTGACAATTTGTGCTCCAAAAAGCTGTCTTTTCACTGCTCCTATTGAGAGTCAACATAACCAATGAGATTATTTCTTGCTCCAGAGGAGCTCTGATTCAGAGAAGTAAAGTTGCTTTCAATTAACTGCTAACATTAGGCTACAAGGACTGATGCTAAAGAAGGGAGTTCGGCTATAGGCACTGCAACCCTTCACTTAGCAAAGAGAGCATGCATCTGATCTAACTGACTACATAAAAAGGATACATGTGGAGTAGCAAATGGAAAGTGATTTGAGCCATGAGCCAGTGTGCTGTGTGATATCACCAATGTTAAATCAGTAGTTGTTCCTCACCGCTGGATATCACACAGGTGGGTATACTACAACAGCAGCTGTCACACACTGACAATCCCTCAGTGTCAACACATCAGCATAACAGCCACCCAGCTCCCCCCCCCCCCCTCCGTCCTTCATCGTGTCTTTGTATTTCAGAGGTCGGGGAGACGCTGGGTGACGACAGCGAGAGGTCAGCGCTTGACCGCCATTAAACTGTCAGAGGTCAGAGTGTAGGAAAGAACCTGACGTGTGCTGTGATGTAAACCTGCTTTCAGCGCTGGCTCAGGGAATGCTACTGGATGGATGTGTATTGAGTATCCTGCTTACAATATTCATTTTTGCACAGTTTTTAACTTATTATGTAAATGTTAAAGGTATATATCACATACATATTGTCATTTAAAATATTAATTATAAAAGCTTTAAAGGTCCAGTATTGTCGAAAGTGAGATTTCCACGTCTTATTTTTATAAAGCAGGTCTAGGTTTTATATAAATAATGTGAAAGTATCCAAATGCTCAAAAGAAATGCACACAGCCCGTATTCAGAAACTGTTCCTTTAAATGAGCCGCCTGGACTTCCCTTAAGATTGTGATGTCACAACTGAACAGTCATCGGTAAAAGTGCTGCTAAAGTCCCATATAGTTGACACACACTGTGAGTCCCCGGCTGCGGTGACGCTGTGAAGACGGCGACAGTGCAGACGCGGAAGACCGGAAAACTCTGACCAATCAGAGCAGACTGGGCTTTTTTGGGAGGCTTAAAGAGACGGGCGCTAAAACGGAGCGTTTCAGACAGAGGGTGATTACAGGTATATTCAGACAGACAGAACAGTTTGACCATTAAAGCATGTGAACATGTTCTAGTAGTGTGTCCCATTTAAGCAAATCTCTAAACCCCATTTTCCTCTGCGTAATCAAAATAACTTTTGTTGTGTGCAGGCAGGGTTATTACGGGGAACTCTCAGTTCTATGTATGTTTCCTTACAGTACAGAATACAGTATACATTAGTGACATTGTGGTACAGATGTCAGTATCCTGATATGACTAACTAAATGCAACCTATTTAATCAATTCTCCCTATGAATTAATCCACCAGAGCAAAGGTAGGACATTTCTTAAAAGTGGGCATATGTGGAGCTATTTACCATTTGTTTTCAGAATCAGTGATACAACTCTAACTTTGCTAAAGACAGAAAAAACAGCTCCTTCTTAAAATATTAAAAAGTGTTTATGTTGTATGATTTTATTTTATTTGAAGAAGGTGGAAGCTTTCCAGCAGCTCCAGTAGAAGAAACACACAACATACCTGCAGGCCATGAATCTGAGAGCGATCACAGCGAAACCGACGTCAGGGAATATTTGCTGAAATAGTTTATATTGACAAACATATGGGTGGGAGAGGCACTTAATGCAAAATATAGCACGCTGCCAGCTACATTTCTGTGGCTTTCCGAGCTCTGTGTGTGCAGTGTATGCATGTGTGTGTGTGTGTGTGTGTGTGTGCGTGCATGTTGACACACTTGTAGCTGGATATTTCACAGGCTTGGCACACGTCCTTTACTCATGTGTGGTCCTTCTGTAAACATGTCAGTGTTGGAAACTCCTCCACATGCGTGCACCATACACAACATACACACATAAACAGCATCCGTGCATACAGCTAGTGAATGCAGTTCTTTGGTTTAACTGGGAACATTGTTGTACACCAACACAACATATACTGTATGCTCCCTTTATCTTTCTCACTATTACTCCCTGAACACATGAACACACACTGGTAGAAATATTCAAATCTAGGGTAGTAATTAAAAGCATTCATCTTCACCTTCAAGCGGGTAGCCCTGTTGTAATGGAGATGCAAATCCCTGCTGTGCTCGGCTGTTGCGCCCAGTCAAACCGAGTCAAGCCAAGCCAGTACATGTGTATGGAAAAGGGGCTATAAAAAGGTACATGCATGCAGGTTTACAGCATGGCATGCCTTCCATCTTGCAAGCTCACAACAAGAGATCTTTGCACTCTGGGATGCACAATTGACATGAGGATGCTCCTGTTTGCCCCTTGTGATGGTGCTCTGTTCCCTGGTCGGGGAAGCAACATGCTTGACTTGCTTAGTGCTGCAGGATCGGACTCTTTATCACCCACGGGACACAATGTCTTCCCTGAGCTGGTGGTGACGGTTGCCGTCTGGCTGGTAGGCTTCTGCCTTCGCCTGCTCTTCTCTTGATGGAGATGACTCAAGTTTTATTCTATGGTTGTTATTCACTCTTGTGCTGGGGCACCCTGGTGCACAAACACTGTGAAAATGGTGAAAACTGGTGTTGTTTCATCGATCCAGTAACTTCAAGCAGCAGCACAGTAATTGCTTAAAATTGAAAATACTTCCAATAACCTTGCGTTTTGATTTTGATAGCCACATTACTGTTGCTAGGAATATAGCTTTATTTAAAACTAAGGCAGTCAACAGTTACACGATAACAACGCCATAACGCAAATTCCTTTCAGCCACTAATTTCTTTAACGCATTTAATGCAACTTGCGATTTTTAGCCCATTGGTGCCAACCATGTCATACTAGCTTGTCGTGAAGGAGGCTAAATAACGCTCCAAACATGCGCTACATTTTGGCGAGGAGAAACTGTCATGGCCATTTTAAAAGGGGTCCCTTGACCTCTGACCTCAATTTATGTGAATGAAAATGGGTTCTATGGGTACCTACAAGTCCCTCTAATTGATTTACAATAATAAATATATACATACATTTGCATAAAGCAGCATATTTGCCCACTCCCATGTTGATAAGAGTATTAAATACTTGACAAATCTCCCTTTAATGTACATTGTGGACAGATAATAATAATAATCGTGGTTGAATATTTGAATCGACTGACAGTCGTATTTAAAACAAATAGCTGTGTTGTATAGTGTAGTTGATTAGAAAGATGATTAAATCAACTTTTTGATGGTTTGACAAGTTTGACTTTCATTCAGCTGTAAATCAGTTCTATTGATCAATCATACTGTGTCTATATCTGTTCCAATCACAGACGTATATCATATATTTAACTGTGTTTTCCTTTGGGGTGTAAACCATTTTTTTCAGTTCATTTAAATTTATAAGAATCAACTGAATGGAAATCTTTTTTCTTTTTTTTTTTTTTTCCCCTCCTCTTTTTGGCGGGGGGAGTTTTATGGCTAGAAAAACAGAATTTGTGGTTTCGACGGTCGAGGTTTGATGCAAACGGCTTTGGAACCTTTTATGCAACCTGGCGTCCAGGAGACTAAAGAAAATATTTAGCTTTCCACCCTTTTGAGCCTTTTAGCCTCTGCTAGGGGAAAAGGAGAAAAAAAAACTTTTGGAGAAAAAAAAAACGTCTCTCCAAGGTCAAATGTCCTGAGTGGGATGGCTGCCAGATCTGCTCCATAACCACTTTGCTCACACACAGTTATACGCAGAACACACACAGTTACACACACAGGTGGACATGCTGCAGGGACACACATATCTACATGTGTGTGCAGAGACATTATTGTAAGTGCAGAGAGATGATGAGATAACTATGAGGATTGTGTGTTTATGTGTGAGAGGGCAAACAAATGGGGGTTTCCTCATCACAATCCTGTCTTTGTGTACATGCGAACATGCTTCCACTGTGCTTTAGTCTAATCTGTGTTTAACCATGATGTCATACTCGAGTATACGAGTGCACGCACACTCACAGTCCGTAGCCTCCTGTGTGCAATTAGGATGCAGTGTGTGGTGGCTTAATGTAAAGTCCGTCGCATGAGATCGGAGGCTGATTACATGCGGAGGTTCACTCTTCGTACGTGGCTCCGTCAGGTCGCACCGGGCCACACAGTGGAGCCGCTGCACAGAGGGCGACATGGTGGCGTGCAGGCCAGGCGCGAGTATGAACACTGGTGGTCCTGTGTCGCTCAGCCTCCTAACAAGACATGTTGAAGGGGTTGTGTCCAGAGCTTGCCTTGCTCCACCAAATTAAGAGAAATCTGAAGGGCTGCTGCACTGGGGCAAAAAGGCATTCTGTATTTTAGGCAGTTGTTTGTATTGTTTCTTAAAGGCCATCTGCTTTCTGTACTTGTTCGAGTGGAAACGCCCACTCAGCCGTTGCAAAAAAAGCAGTAATGTAGGTTACCAAAGTAAGCTAATCGAAGCTGATCAATAAGGTTATGAATAATGTGAACGCTAGCACTAGCTGAGTCAACGTTAGCTGTGCTAAGTTTGGAGTCTGGTGGCTTTGAAGAGATGGGCTGTCTGACGGCTACGTAAAGCGGCTGTGGACAGGAGCAGCAGAAAAATGTAATTTAGCCAACCAGAGAAACACATGTACTCATAAAAGAGTGTGCAGACAAAGCAGCTAAATGTCTGTGCAGTCTGTTCTCATCGACTTGCTTGTGTTGAGATTTATAATAAGTACGTAAATTAAGTAAAATACGTACGGAAACAACGTAGCATAAGTATGTAAAACACGACGCAAACGCCACTAATTTAACTTACAAAACGAAACGCCGGTCTCCTCGTTAAAAGTCCAGTGTTTGCTGGACTCATGCACCTCCCCACCTGCCCGCCATAAGCGGTCTTTCTCACTTTTTATTCTACGTCACTAGCTCTGAGCGTGGCATATTTACAGACTATATGGCGTAAAAAATGACCAAAAGCGAGTAATGCGTTCTTATTACACGCTAAATGCGTTGCACATTATTGTGTCATTCATACCCTTTTTCGTGGGAACGGGCTGCATGTATACAGACAGACTGTATGAGAAAAATAATGTGTTTTTTGAACATTTTTAAGGCATCTAAACATGTTCTCATAGAAATCCCAAACAATTATGAATCTGAAAAAAACCCAGATATATCCGCTTTAAAACTCAGATTTAAGGCGACCACACAAACGTTCCCCCCTCAGCAGGTGAATGTGATAACAGTCTTCTAGTGTCAAACTCTGCACAGACATCATTCTGCACAGTGAAGCTCAAACATCACAGTGAGCAAAACACAGTTTTGAGCGGAGGGGCACTTCAGAAATAGCTGTTCTAAAGTTATGTGACCAGACGGAAATCTGATACAGGATCAAAACACTGTTCTGACATCAGAATCTTCTACTTATTTAAAGAAGACCTATTATGCCTATTTTCAGGTGCATACTTCTATTTTGGGTTTCTGCTAAAACATGTTTACATGATTTAATGTTCAAAAAAACATTAAACATGCTGTGCAGCAGCACCTCTTTTCACCCTCTGTCTGAAATGCTCCGTTTGAGCTCCTGTCCTCCCTCTCCCGAAAAGCCCAGTCTGCTCTGATTGGTCAGCTGGCCCACTCTGTTGTGATTGGTCAACAGAACCAAGCTCTTCAGACTCCGCTCCAGCTCCGCTCTAACCAGCTTTGTTTTAGGGCGTAGCAAACTAGCCGCTAGGCAGGTATTATGCGAATGTGTTACTTGGTGACATCACCACGTTACGGAAGAAAAGGCGGGACTTCATGCAAGGCATTTCAGGCAGTTCAGGAGTGTTTCTCTGGGGGAGAGTAACTCCCTTTGGCGTGGACTTTGTAACTTTGCAGAACTTTTACATGCACAAAAAACTATATAAAACACTAAAGGAAAGGGAAAAAGCACAAAAGTGTAGCAGGTCCTCTTTAATGTATGTTGCAGTGATTTAATGCTCGCTCTGCCACTGTTTATGGTTATTAGCCACTGAATTGCTTTATACATATAGGTGTGTTTTTTCACTATGATGAGGCAGAGTAGCATCGAGGTTCAGGCCTCTGTCCTACAGCAGGAACACGGTGTGCACTTTTCTCAGGCTGCCGCTGCTCCTGCTGATGGAGAGCTCTGTAAGACGACCCAGGAACCAGCTGGAGCTGTGAATAGATGAGGTGTGCATGCATGTGTGTGTGTGGGATGGTGCGAGTGTGTGTTGATCCATGACTTCATAATTACCAGCCGCTCTCGGGGGAACATCAGAGTGCTGCTGGTGACCTAAGCAGTGACCTCATCAGTGACATCACGGCCGATGGGGCTCCGCTTCAGCTCAGAGGCAAAACAGGAAGCTATGATTGAGTACATGCGGGAGCACATTCGTGTGTGTGCACGGCTCCTGTGTGTGTGTGTGGGCTTGTGTCTATATTTATATGCGTGCGTATGCATATTTGAACTGTTGCTTGGGTTGGGCCATGTGCTTCGACCTGTTGCTGCAGGACCCTCTTGTCAGTGTGTGCATTTTTATTACCGTTCACATGACAAAGATTTGATCTTTTCTTGTAAATGTGAGTAGCATAGGTGCAAATCCGGTTGTTGCTCAAAGGTTCAGGCACCCACGGGCAGTTGTGAACACCCACAGGAGGTGTGAGGTGCTGTGATGGGACTATATTGGGAGAATAGAACAGGTTTTTAACTGTGATCTTTGCTTGTGTCCTTTCTTGTTTCCAACTTTCTCAGTGTCCTGACAGTGCCCTTTTTTGACCACTCACTGGTTTCATATAGTGATTAGAGCTGTCAATCGATTCAAATATTTAATCGTGATTAATCGCAAATTAATCGCACATTTTTTATCTGCTCAAAATGTATCTTAAAGGGAGATTTGTCAAATATTTAATACTCTTATCAACATGGGACTGCGCAAGTATGCTGCTTTATGCAAATTTATGTATATATTTATTATTGGAACTCAATTAATAACACAAAACAATGACAAATATTGTCCAGAAACCCTCACAGGTACTGCATTTAGCATAAAAAAATATGCTCAAATCATATCATGGCAAACTGCAGCCCAACAGGCAACAACAGCTGTCAGTGTGTCAGTGTGCTGACTTGACTATGACTTGCCCCAAACTGCATGTGATTATCATAAAGTGGGCATGTCTGTAAAGGGGAGACTCGTGGGTACCCATAGAACTCATTTTCATTCACATATCTTGAGGTCAGAGGTCAAGGGACCCCTTTGAAAATGGCTATGCCAGTTTCTCCTCGCCAAAATTTTGCGTGACTTTGTAGCGTTATTTAGCGATCTCCCCGACAAGCTATTATAGCATCGGTTGGTACCAGTGCTATGTTAGTCTTCCTTCCCGACACTAGTATGACATGGTTGGTACCAATGGATATCATAAGTTTGGAGCATTATTTAGCCTCCTTAACGACAAGCTAGCATGACATGGATTCCTTAGGTTTTTCTAGTTTCATGTGATACCAGTATCTTCACTCTAGCTTAAAAACTGAGCCCGCTGCAACCTCCGAAAGATCGATTGCGTTAATGCGTTAAAGAAATTGGTGGAGTTAAAACGAATTTACGTTAGTATCGCGTTAACTTTGACAGCCTTAATAGTGATATAAAATTATGTCATTTTGTATCACCATTTGAGCCAGTATAACACACCCTGTCCATTAACAACTACATCTTTTTAAAAAAAAATGATTTTCATACATAATAAATTAGTATTGTTCCATATACAGTATATTGTTGTTATATATTTATATTGTTGCATGTATTTTATCTTAATTTTTTAATGCAAGAAGCACAACTATCCTGCAATACTGTCTTCTTAAAATTACATTCCCATAAACTGCATTTTTGCATGTTGCCCCATAGTGTTTTGTCGGCAGTGATCTGTTGTGGCAGAAAGGTTTGGACCAGATTTAGACAGCCACTCCAGCATGAACTAAATACTCCAGTTCTAATGAAGCACTTAAGCAGCACTTTAGAAGGTTGGCATCATCATGAGTAGGGATTCTGTGCGATGCTGATTACTAAAGTACATAAACTCCATCATTTTCCAAGCCTGTTGTCATTTTCTTACGCTGACATAATGTTATGATGCAGTCGTGATTTACAACATTGTACGGATCCTATTCTGCTTGTGTATCGTGTGACTGTGAGGCTCGAATATATCGGACACACCCAGAAAATTATAAATTCAGCGACAATAGTTATCAGCAAAAATTTCAAAACGCGAGAATATTGCATGTATTAATCAAAAATAATGGAGGGAGCTCACCTTAGATCTGATGGTGATCAAGGGACACTTTGTTAAAGTAAAAAAAAAGGAAGCCTTTATTATTTTGGCTACATGATTTAAAGACTGTATAATGTGGATTCATTTTTACAAAGTCAGATTCTGTGGAAGGTTACCCATTGCTGACAACAATCTGGAGAGACACTGTAATTCAGTTAAAGCTCAAATGCACATATTGAGTGGCCATTAGCTTCATTATGTTCTAAATATGAGAGGGTAAATGTTACAGAAGCAACCCTGAGGTCTGCTGTCGTTTCTATTTTCTATAATTTAACAGGAGTCACATATTTGAATAAAGATCCACAATCATTCAAAGAAATCCAGTAAGATATAATCAGAAATGTGATATTCAGCATGTAACCTGTGATGTGAACACCGCACAGGATTCATTGCGTATAGATGTCGCCGTTGGTGATGGGCTGTCTGCAATGCACCTGAGGGGACGAGCTCAGCCCGGCGGGGAGCCGTCACGTCCCTGATGCGTCCTGGTGCTCCCCGTCGACCCCCCTCGGGTCTTCGCGGTTCCCCCTACGGCCGTCCAGCAGCCCCTTTGAATCTGCTGTGAGCGCTGCCACTGCTGCAGGGCGGGGTCATGTGGTCGAGGTCAGAGGTCAGAAGTCAGCGCTCCAGCAGTGACGTGCTGATTAAACGGTGCCTTCATCTCTCTCTGATCCTGACCTCTCAGCTGGACATCAAGAGAAGGAGTCTGACAGATGAGATGGGAGCACACGCTCAGTAGTCACTGATCCACACATGGCAAGAGCTAAAGAAAGTAACAATATCCGCCTACCAACATCTCCAAAGCAACAACCAAAATGTAAAAATGTTTTACGGGGGATTATGTGCCATTCTATTTCTTGGCAAGGGCAGTGATCTTGTGGAGTCGCCACTGGTTGCTTGGCAACCTTACAGCGCTATCAGGAGTCTCCTGCTTGTAAGATACATGTGAAGGATGACCTGTTAAGCTTCTCCTTGATTTGAACATGATGCCAGGATTATTCTCCAATTTCTCCAAGACAGATCTTTTTTGCACTTGGCAGACCTTGTGACTTCTCATTCTGGATTATCTGTTTGAATACCAAAGAAATGATGATCCTTGTAGCATGAATTATTTTCATGTTATCTTCATTTCGCCTCTTGTTTCCACGTGGCCATCTGCACCCCAGATCACTGGCGAGTGCACTTCTTGACATGTGTTTATTTCCTCGGCTCGTGATACTGTACAGCGCGCGCCTTTTCAAATCATTCAATCTTTATCTGCTCTTTTCTTCACCGCCTTGCCTTCCCACACCTCATTTCTCTTTACCTTGGCACCACGCTCTCGGCACTTCCCTCCGCCTCTGCCCCAGCCTCTGTCTGCGTATACTCTCCACATACTGTAGTTTTAGAGGCAGCGTGCTCTTCTAGGTCATTAATACCTGAGTTAAATGGTCTGTGACTCTTCCTGGCCTGGCGAGGAGGCAGAGATATATAGGTATAGCTGGTACCAGACTTCCAGGGTTGTAGCCTCGGATGCTGAACAGCTATTGCCCTGTTCGCGGTATGTACAGGATGGATATGGGTGTGGAGGAAAAGACGGGGAGGTGACATGTATGTTTCAGCTACCTGAGTGAATGTGGTCTATTTAATTATTGCTGCCTGCCTCTACTTGATCGGTGCATCACCGGTTCAAGCCCGGGTTTAACTGCTGCCCTCGGAGACACTGCGGTTTAAGAGATTTACACTTAGCATAATTATGGACTCCAAAGACGGCATATTTACACCGACTTTGCATCTGAAGCAAGCGTGGTCGCATTTGGCAGCAGGGGCCGCGGCAATTACTGCCGCTTCCCGATGAAAAATTGCAATAACTTTGCTTCCACCTTCAGCAAACTTCAACAAACTTTTGGGACAACAAATCAACTGACCGCTTCGCTTCCATCCGCAGGCCACCTAGGAGCTCCAACCCCCCCCTCCCTCCTCCTACTTCTCTCCCATGACGAATCTTTACTGAACAAAAATGCCTCTTGTTTCCTCGACGCATTTCACTACTTCCCTCGGACGCTCGGACACCGCGTGTCACCCCCCTCCCGGGTGTCGCATCCCTCGTTCGTCGTCGTCATTCCCGATCGAAATAGCATCCTGCATCAAAAACCAAATTAAATATAAACTCAAGTAGCGGCGGCACCACCCACGGTACGCACACACACCGACCTCCTTCGGTAAACAGACGAGGCTTTTAGCTGGGGCCCCGGTGGTCCGACTGTGGTCCCACCTCGCACCAGGGCCCGCGCTGGCATCCGTTTGAAATCCAAACCTGTCCGAGGAGAGGGATGCTACGCCCTTTTCAGACCTGGCTGCAGACCAGGAACCATAAATGTGGCTCCTAACCTGAGGTGGACAAATCGGGGGGCGTGAGGGGGGAGAGGGATGCAAGATATGTGTGCACATATAGTATGATATGTGAGATATTAGGGATGAAGCAGTAAAGGTGTATGTAGGCAGGAGGAGAGGAGTGTCGAAGCTGAAGCTGGACTTTTTTTTTTTTTTACAGCGGGGTAATATATCTTATGTGGTGTATTTTAAAAAATCAGGGTGCATCAGAGTAAAATTCAACAGAAAGGCCTCCCTGGTCAGCTCACTTGGACTATGAAAGAAGCCATTCAAGGCTGCGGGTGGCAACAGGTCTGGCACGCGGCTCGAGAAAAACGAAAAACTCGATTCGAAGACCGTAGAGCAAAAACAGGGAAGCCAAAAAAGTTTTTCAGCAAACATTGTTAGTTATTTTCTAGATCCCCCCTACTCGTTTTGGGTACTGGTGGGGGACGTGGAATGGCCGAGTCAGCAACTTTTTTGCCCTACTTTTAAATCTTTTTTGAACTTATCTTCCTCCAAGATTTATAATCTAACTTGGCATGAAGCAACTTCCATAACCATCAATATCAGTGTCTCCCACATCTTCATTTGTTGTCTCCCACATCTTCATTTATTCCTCCCTGGCATCTACATTCAAACCGGAGTTCTGGCAGGATGTATGTGGGAGGCTTTGTGTGTGCACATGCATATCACCATGCACACATGCATGTGTGGGCATGGTCGTCCATGCATTATTATTTTTTTAGCAGACGGACACCTGTGGCAGACAAAGAAGGCCTTATATATCGCTGCTGCTGCGGGATGGCACTGTCATTCAGCAGAGCCCCAGCTGCACTGCATTCACTCTGCTCCTCGCATTCAAGCTCCCTGCCCGCGAGACCAGATGAATGGTTGTCATGACAACACAAAGTGCATCCCGTCACTGAATGTGACCCTTATGTTTGTTAAGCATCACAGTTCCAGTTTTGGTCAGAATTTGTAGCAGAGTTCTCTAAAAAGTATATATATATTATTTAGGGCTGTCAATCGATAAAAATATTTAATTAATCGCATGATTGTCCAAAGTTAATCGCACATTTTTTATCTGTTCAAAATGTACCTTAAAGGGAGATTTGTATTATCAATTATCAAAACAAAACAATGCCAGATATTGTCCAGAAACCCTCACAGGTACTGCATTTAGCATAAAAAATATGCTCAAATCATAACATGTCAAACTGCAGCCCAACAGGCAACAACAGCTGTCAGTGTGTCAGTGTGCTGACTTGACTATGATTAGCCCAAAAACTGCATGTGATTATCATAAAGTGGGCATGTCTGTAAAGGGGAGACTCGTGGATACCCATAGAACCCATTTTCATTCACATATCTTGAGGTCAGAGGTCAAGGGACCCCTTTGGAAATGGCCATGACAGTTTTTCCTCACAAAAATGTAGTGTAAGTTTAGAGCGTTATTTAGCCTCCTTCCTGACAAGCCAGTATAACATGGTTGGTACCAATGGATTCATTAGGTTTTCTAGTTTCATATACTGTACCAGTATCTTACTAGCATTGCAACAAATTTGTGTTAACACGTTATCACGTTAACTTTGACAGCCCTAATATTATTAGATAATCTGTCGCAAAGTCATTTATGTTTGATTAATTTTTGAGATCTGAATTAATGACATAATGACATAATGTCACCCACACCCAAATTACATCTGATCAGTTTCTGTCTTTTCATCGAGTCGTCTTTATCTGTCCTATCTCGAGATGGAGGTGGGTCAAGCAAAAACAAAGGAGCTGTCACAGCAAGCATCAGGCCAAACCCCCACCCGTCTCCATCACTAACCTCCACACAACAAGCTCTTTATGGTCGGCATGGATGAGAGTCCCACAGCTGTTTGTGTGTAGAGTGTGTGTGTGTGTGTGTGTGTGTTTTTGTAGAGTGTGTGTGTGTGTGTAGAGTGTGTGTGTGTGTGTATGTGTAGTGTGTGTGTGTGTGTGAGTGAGTGTGCGTTAAATCCGACTTGAAAGCTGAAGAGTTTTTAGATTGTGAGTGACTTAGCCTGTAAGACTGAAACATCTCTTCTGTTTGATTTGGAAAAAGAAACAGTGCAGGAACACAGGACAGATAACTGTGCTTTAATATTAACTATACTAGATTTGATTCTTATATTATTTTACTGAAATTGAGCTCCTTTTTTCGGTCATACCCTTGGTAAAACAACCATGGTATTTGTCACATGTTGCACACATTTTTTAAGAATGTGCATTTCAAAATGTTATTAGACGTTGCAGTTTGTACAGTACATCAGTATTTTCCATTAGCATGCAAGTGTTTAATCATCTTATCCAAAGGTGCAGTACTCGCCTTCTGTTTAAGATAGATACCTGTAGAGGGTCACAGGTTTTGAACCTGTGACCCTCGAGTTATATCATCACTATATACAGTATACCAATCCTCCTGGTGCTCACAAAGGTCTATTGTTGACAAATGGGATTTACTTACAATTTGCCACCTGACTTGTATCACTGACAATACAAGTTATATGTCTTTACATGATATAAACATTTATTATTTATAAAGCACGGTAAACGAGACGGGGTGTTGACATCGACGCAGACGCAGATGCAGACGCAGTTCTTCCTCACCAAACGCAGACCCCTCACACTGAGGACAGTCCACCAGTTGCGACAGGAATCCTGTCCCTCCACGAGGCTTGCTGTAAAACTCACGGTCGGGCCTTTCCAAGCAGACCTCGGTCACGGCACACCGGACGATGCGCCCGGCGAGGGTCAGCCCAACAGTTGAGAAGTGTAAAAATATTTTCGGTTCAATATGAAACTGTAGCGGGCTGAATGTCAGATCACTTTGATTTCATTTAAATTAGGCCAATTTGAAAAATGTTGTTCCCCCCGTCCATAATTCCTTGTGGCTGGCCTGATTAGAGCTGAGGCCTGGTTATCATCAGCAAACTTTAAAGGAGAACAGCAGGGGGTGTAAAAAGTAAAAGTTGATGATTCTCATATTTATGCAAAAAATTGAGTTAATTTATGGTTTGCAATCAATTGCATGCAATTTTTGTCCATGTTTTTTGGAAGGCAGGACATAAAATGTAACATTTCCGATGCGGTATGAAGACAGTGGAGCATACAGTATATAAAATGATCTATAGCAGTAGCCATCTTATTAAGGTCTCTTTGAACATTTATAGTGCACCTGTCATGCTTTTACAACTCCAGACTACTTTTTCTTGAATGTTACAGAAGAACAAAATAACTCCAGCATAAAAGAAAAAATAATGTCTTTACCAACTGCACCTTGAAACTGCCAACAGCTAAAAGCAAAACTTCATATTTTCCAAGCAATTCCTCTTCGGGTTGGAACTAACATGCGGTTAAAAAATGATACAGTACGACTGAGTCCGACTTTTACTCACTGCGCTCCCTCCACCTGCTCGTTTACTGCTCAGAGCTGCTCTCTCACCCAGATGTATGAAAGTTAAACGCAAGCTGATGGAAAGCGGTTCCACCAAAAAGGTCAATTACAACACTTCATCACAAAATAATTGTTGGAACACGCCGAGCATCGCAGATTAACAAGAGCTAACATTATAAGCATATCCAAGGGGCGATTTTTCCTTATTATTTGACCTTCCGTGCGGACAAACGTCATAGCGCTCGCTAGCTCGCCGCTGGCACTTTGTTAATGGAGACTGAGAGCGTGACAGAAAGCGAGTGTTTTAGTGAAAAAGAAACACTGACAATGAAATTGGGTGTTTGAGAGTGATAAAATAGAAAGAGAGAGCCGGCGATCCATTAAGGCAAACCGTTTCTGTTTGGAAAAGTTCTCCCTGGCAGCAAATTCGTCCCAATCATCGAGCTCTAATGTAATCACTTTATGAGGCCAGGGCATAATGAATATAGTGTTTAGGTGTGCAGATCCAGTCCTGGCCCCCGGTCCTCTAGAGGGAAGTGTACATTTCTGTGGCATCCTGTATTTATTTGAAATACCCTCTGTCTGGTCTCGTAATACAGACACAGGCAAGTGGGCATAGAAACCCTTTTCTATTCCATCCATTTTCATGATGCGGTCTCCCATTAATGGCACTCTCCATATGCTTTAAAGAAATAAAGCAGTAAAAGTTGCTGTGCTCTGCCTTCACTCAATTTGTCTCAAATTTTAGAGGGAAAAAAAGCATACAATTTGTTTCCATTTTTAGGTTAAGGTATACAATTTGTCTCCAGAGATATATTTAGATTGCATGGGTCTCGAGTCTTGGCCAGCTTGTTGGTTTTCTTACAAACTGTACCCTGTGTACACACATTGGAATAGACGCACAGTGTTGGGTGTGAGGACAAGAGTGGTCAGGGTTTTGGATTTTGTTCTTGTTAGGGTGTTAAAGCCCCTGGAACAGCATTGACACCATCGTAGGGCACTAAAACACTCCGCTGAAACCACACCGAGGAGATTTTGTTAGTGCACACTGATTTAAAAAACAACAACTGTGGAATAGTTCATTCCCATTCATTAAAGGGCTGGTGTGTAACATTTTGGGGGATCTATTAGCAGAAATGGAATATAATATACAGTAACTATATTTCCATTAGTGTAGAATCACCTGAAAATAAGAATTGTGTTTTCGTTAGCTTAGATTGAGCCCTTCATATCTACATAGGGAGCGGGTCCTCTTCATGGAGTCTGCCATGTTTCTGCAGTAGCCTAGAACGGACAAACCAACACTGCCTCTAGAGAGAGAGCCTTTCACATTTTTTACGTTCCCTTAAGTTCTCTGACACGCGTGTGAAACTACGGAAACGTGAGCCGAAGGGTGCAAAAACGTGGTCAAAGACTTGAAACTTGACTTGGACTTGCAAAAAATGACTTATGAGAATCTCTGTTGCTCCTGAAGTAGTGTTATTATGGTAAGGATGGCCTCTGAGCGAGGCGAACGGCGTTACCACGGTGTTGCACTTGGCGGCTCACATTACCGCAGTCTTGGAAAGGGAGGAGTGAGCGGAGGGGTACTCAGTTGTTTGCAATCTGCAACCACACCACAAGATGCCACCATATCCTACACACTATCCCTTTAAGTATGGCTCTTGAGCCGGGAGGCATTTAGCTTAGCTTAGCATACACAGGGACAGTTTAAGGAGGGGGAAGCATTTAGCCTGGCCATGCCTAGCAACACTGCTAAAGCTCACTAATTAACACATTGTCTCTTGTTGGTTTAATGAAAACCACATATTGTCGTTTTTACATTTTTGTGTGCATTAAATTGATGATTAAACTTAAATAATTAAATTATTGAACTTTACTAGGCCATGGAAATAACATATTGGAATTCTTAATTTGGTTGGTGGTTCCCCTTTCACTAGCTGTTTCTCCCTAGCTACCAGTTTATGCTAAGCTAAGCTAGCTCTAGCTCTGTACTTGACGCACATATATCAGAGTATATCCTCTTATCTAACTCTCAGCAAAAAACTAGTGTAATTCAAAGAATTTTGCACTATTCCTTTAACTGCAAAATTGGTATCACTGCTTCTTTGCACAAAACAACCATATAGGTGTGCTTTGTCGGTCTCAGTCCTCTGAAACCTAAAGGGCTGATGGGATTCAAACTCTCCATGTAGGCACAGTCATGTAGCCCAAAAAATGAATACACAAATATATATAAACTCATATAAAATAGAACTGCACTAAAGATAGGGTTAGACCAAGTCTATGCAAAGGTATTCAGGACTTGTTTTAGGGGAAAGGTCAGCACTAACAGACAGGGTGGTGAGAGGATAAACAAACACTGAGCGTCTCCTCTCATCCCTGCTGCACGACGGCTCGTCTCTGTGGGCTCCAGCTGATGTAAAATTAGATCCTCCTTCCTCTGTCGTCACTGTGTGTGTAGAAGCGTCTGTGTCTATGCCGGCATGTATTTTTGTGCAAATGTGTGAGCACCTGCATACTTGCTGTATGGTCGTACATGTGCATGATTTCAAGCATCACGGTGCCAACATCCACATTGTCCCATTCCAGACTTCACTCATTCAGCTCTTGTTTGTTTTCGACTTAACGCTTGTCTGAACATGACTCCTGTCCAGGCCCAAAGTGGCGTTGGTTAATTTGTACAATGTATAGTGAGAACGCCCAACATTCCTTGCTTCAGAGATCTAGCTTATATTTCATTTTTGAAGGTTTGGCCATCGTTTCTATTGGTTATGATAATGTTGTTCTCACCAAACTAATTGCTGACATCTTGAAATGGGGTAACATTACTGAAATGGGGCAAGAGGCGTTCAGACAAACGCATATGTTGTAAACAAGCTAACGGTTATCAAGATTATCCAAATCACTTTATTTGAAGTGAGCGCACCTGAAACCCCCATTTTGAATGTTATCAGCCGATTGAATGGGCTTATCAGGGATTATAACTACCATTCTAATGCTTCAGATGGGCCAAACTGCACCTACCACGTTGTGAAAGTGAAACCGACAACAGTCTCTTGGGTGAAAGTCCTGTGTTTGTCTGACCCATCCATCCACTTCGACGCCACACCAGACCAGCTATTTTGCTCTTTATACTACGTCACTTGACTTCCTCCTTTGCTCCTGTCATAATTACTACAGCCGCTAGAGGTCAGCGTCGTCTTCTTGTATTCATATCGGTGATCAACCATGTCAATAGATGATAAATAGCCTTCTGAGCCTGCTAGTAGGTGTAGCAGGCCCCTCTCAACCCATATTTATGGGGCTGATAACTGCTGATAACATACATTCAATCAGCTGATATCATTCGAAGCGGGTGCCTGAAATGTATCTAATAATCCCTCGTTGCACAGGAAAACTGTGTGCGCAGTTCTGCATCAAAGTTGAACCCGGAACCATGGCCGCAAATTTGATATTCGATATTTGATAACAGACAATTTGGGTAATAAATATATCTTTTCCTATTTCAAGTAAGTGTGTTTAAAAGGGTCCTCACTAAGACAAGCCTTTTAGATAAGTAACATCATTATAAATTATATGTTATATACTGTAATAGATGCCCAATTAAAATCCCCCGTTGCTTAGCAGAGTTAAACCTGTCATTGTCATGTACTTCTGCTCCTGTAGACATTTTTATTTGTATTCCATGCAGCAGCAGCTTCATTCAGCCATCTATAACCTGGTGGACAGAACACCAGAAGTGCCAGAGCTGTGAATAGCTGGAATAAAGAGGAGAAATACCATATAACTCAGCTGCCATATTTTACGGCCATATTATACTTATTGCTGAAAGCTAACCATCTGTTCATGTTACTTATATTCTAACATATGTGAAGGTTACGGCCTCGCTGTCTCCAGCAATAGAAGAAACATGTTGCTATTAGCTGTATGGAGACAGAAAATAGTTCCTGAGACATCTCCACCCTTTCATCTCCATCTGTCTTAATTTTGAAATCCTCACACTCACACACACACACACACACACACACACACACACACACACACACACACACACACACACACACACACACACACACACACACACACACTCTCTGTAGTGCATGTGTTTGCAATAATGAACTGTGCCTGTAAGGAGTAAATACCACATGGTGGTATCAATGGACAACAGGTGACCTAAGTTTATCGCACAGAGACGCACATACAGAAAGCCAAACACACAGTCAGCAGCTCGCGTGAGTCTGCGCCCATGCCTTCCTACCGTACCTGCTGGCGTGTCGAATCACTTTCACGCGGCGGGTTCAGGGGGCGTGGTGGATCATGCGAAACCCATCGAGCCACGCTCCGCGGCAGACGTTTCACATCGATTGGTGCTGACACCTGGCAAACGCTCCGGCGTTTTCACGTATGGGAGAACATCGACATGCAACTTCCTCCTGCGGTTTGGGCCCGCTCCCCAAACGTCTTTCCATTACCTTCCAGTGCCACACAGATGTTTCGGTTGATTTCGGCTGTAACTCGTGAAGGTTCTGGGTTCAGTGGCCTTGTTGTGCTGCCGGTGGCTGTTTGGCTGCACTGAATGGGTTCACAGGAGTGTTTATTTGAGATCAGATTGCCATCTGTCTGGAGCTATGGAGCCTTTGTAAGCTCAACCAGTAGATCTGAATTGAAGTCATGCCTATATGTGTACAGTTAATTTGCAATGTCTCTGTGTGACATATAGGACATTCATAATCCAGAGGAAATATAACAGTTAAGGTTTCTGGAGTTAATTTGAGAGCACACTGGTCCATGAATGTACACTACCATACAGTGAATATATACATATACAATATATTACATGAAGGAAAAGGGCACTACCAGTTCAATGACATATTTTTCTGTTGTATAGGCTATGCACAAAATCAATTTCTTAAATCACAAGCCTCATTCAAACAATAGACACAAAACAAAACTAAACATATAAGAGATAAGAATGACATCGACAACACTTGGATTTAACCTTAGGACGGATATACACCTAATTGGACACGGAGAGCCGGTGCGCACATAGTTTATAATACATTGGGTGTTTGCATACAGTAATAGTAGTCCCCTAAAAAATAGTATACTTCAAGGTAATTTTATGAAGTTAACTTATTTAAGTTCAAGTATATTTCCCAAGCATACTTTATGTAGTAAGTATACTAATATCAATGTACTTCAATACGTCTTGGGACTAAATTGGCCCACTTTTTAGTCAGTAAAAGTATATTTGTAAATACTTTAAGTACTGTACTTTAAGTGTAAGAAAAGTAAACTTTGACTTTACATCTAAGTTGTATGTTGTACTGCAACTATACTATGAATTGAACTATATTACAGGGGAACTTATAGGTTTACTGTTAGTTTACTAGTTATATACTTGTGGTATAGTGAAAGTACACTTTAAAGTATACTCTCAGTAAACTATTAGATTAATAGTTTTTATTGCAAGTATACTTAAGTTTAAGTAAGTTTAAGTATACTTAGATTTTTCTGTATACTTGGCAATATAAGCCAAGCTAATTTTGTTAAGTATATCTCTGTTAAGTACATAAAAAGTAAACTGAAAGAATACTCTCTTATTTTAAGTTTAAAAGAAGTATACTAATAGCACACTTGAAAAAACATCTTTTTGCTAAAGGGTGGACGTGTTCACACGTGCATTCTGCACAGTTATACATTTTTAGTTGCACTGGTCATCTGAAGTTTACATCATTCGGACACTCGTGTCTACAGACAAAGTGAGTTTTTCGAAACAAGGGGTCTTGTAGTTGCATGGTTGAACACTCAAATCCAATGTAGACTTATTAATATTCTGGGGAAAATGTTCATGGAAAATGTGGTCTTAATTTTTAGAAACACAAAATATTGGTAAGAGGTTTGTTAAGATATGGATGGGAGTGAAGCTGTGGATTACAGGTTCACCGCTACTTGCCTGTCAGATATAATGTTCCAACACTTCCTGTGTTGCAGAAGCCTCCATGCTTGACTGTTTTCTTTTGACCTGCGGTTTAGAATCTATGAAAATTGATGAAAATTGTGGTCTAACTATTTATATCACAAAATGATCGAGTGTAGGTGGAGGGAGTAAAGGATAATTTAGGTATGATTCATCACTTGCATAGTTGATTTTTCTTAAAAACCCTTTATTTATTTAGGAAAGGTTTGGTGAGCATGCACGCTCTGTTTCAGCATGACTCATGCAGTTCTGCATGCAGGAGCTGCACTTTTTCACTGTTATTTGGATGTGGAGGCTAAATGTTCAAGGACACCCACTTCGATGACAGTAACAGATTTACAGCACTAAATCCTTATGTTGTGATGATGGCTGATATTTCACAAGTTTGTATTTGAATAAAAAAATGTGAATGTGAAGGTTTTGGAGTCCTAGCAACTATGTCTGGAGGTCCATGGGAGTATTGGCGGTGCACAAACAAGCTAAAGTAACCTGTAAAAACCAGGAAAGAACAAACTAAAGAACATTAAAGAACACAACAACACTAAAGTCATTTTGTCTGCTAACAATGTAACTAGCTTAAATAAACAACAATCGCCCTTCGTGCACTTTCTTATGTAATGTTATGTAACAAGAAAAGCAATGTTACAGAAACAATAACAGCAAACAATGTTACGTAAAACAATGTTACATAAAATATGTTTTGTAAAACGTTATATAAATGACGTTACATGAATGACGTTACATGAATGACGTTACGTAAATGACGCTGCGTAAATGTTACGTGAAACAACGTTGCGTGAAACAACGTTGCGTGAAACAACGTTGCGTGAAACAACGTTGCGTGAAACAACGTTGTTGCGTGAAACAACGTTGCGTGAAACAACGTTGCGTGAAACAACGTTGCGTGAAACAACGTTGCGTGAAACAACGTTGCGTGAAACAACGTTGCGTGAAACAACGTTGCGTGGAACAACGTTGCGTGGAACAACGTTGCGTGAAACAACGTTGTTACCGGCATATAATGAGCATATGTCCCCTTTAAAAGTCCCCTTGACAACACATTCAGACCACCATCCTCAGCGTATGAGTTTATTTACTGCATCATTGATTGGAGAACATCTAACCAGTCCAATAATAAGCTGATCTGTCTTATTTTGTTTGACTTCCTCTGTACAATATCCCAACATGTCATTCTCTTCTTCAACACTCAGCACTTCGTTGCACACCTCTGCACTTCTCGAGGACGATCTAACTATGTATTCCACCCTTCTCCATCTGTGTTGCATTCAACAGGTCCGGACTGTTGTAACCTTCCTAAGAAGATATCGCAGATCTGGTTACTGCACAAGCAGTACCACTCCCTTTCGTTGGAGATCTACTCGCTGCCCTGCGAGGCCTCACTCGGCTGGCTGACCTTAAGATAACGCCTTGGAGAGACACTTCAAGCCCGCGATGCACAGAGGTATGTTTTCCTTCACAACAGTGACTAATTCCTGCATCTGAGGTATGACAAAGACAACTCTCTCACTGTACCAAAAACAAGTTATTTCCAGCGCTTAATCTAATTCAGGCAGTGTCTGAATTTCTTCAAGTTGTGCAAGACTTTCCCTCAGTACCCTTTTTTTTTTTCTTCGCCGTGCCCTTTGCCACAGAGGGAAAGGAGGTAATAGCGTTCACTAATTTGGCCCTGGGCTGCGCAGTCAAAGCCATATGCCAGAGTGAATCTGTAAAGCTAACATTAGGCAGCAGATATCTGAGGCTAGCGGCTGTGGGCTTTGACATCCTGTATTACACCTAATTGCCACCAGACATTACATCGAAGTCTCGCGCAAAAAAATTCCCCCACAACCACCTGCTCCTCGCTCTGTTTACCTTTTAAACCGGGGAATAATGCAGGGGAGAGCGGGGGCGAGAGTTCCTCGCTGTTATTTTCTGACACCCGAGCTGAGGATTGGGGAACTGGAATGTCAGTAGAAATTTGAATTGGAGACGTGTTAGGATAGTTAAGGGGTATCCCCCAGTGCATTGTGTTGCAGGGGCACGGGTGTATACTTTTCTGATTTATGTGTTTTTGTAAGAGTAATGAGAGAGGGAGCAAACAGGGCAAGGGTAATATGGAGGCATAACCATAATTAGGTGAATTATAAGTTTCGGAGTCATTTTCGTAACACGGGGGGAAACTTTTAATGAACGTTATAGCGAGAGGAGTGTAAATGTATTCTGCGGTTATGGCCACGATGCGGTGAGTGTACATTTTTAGCAGTTTTGTACATTTTAACCGAATACCAGTGTCTCATGTGGGCTGTGTATTAATTCATTCTCCTGCGCTCCTCTGACATGAAAGACAGGAAAATTCCCAAACTCCTTGACAGTGTAATGATCATCGGAGGCTGGTCTATAGAGGCAGAGGAGGTTGCTCCTCCTCTATTTTTGAGAGGCAAGAGGGACAGCAAAATATTTAAAAAAAGATTAATTGGTTGGTGTCCTCCCTTGAGGCGGGACCTCTTCTATCAATTCAACGTATTTAATTTTTTTCACGCCTATCTGTGATTGGCCAAAACACGTAAAATGACGCTCCAAGGGAGGTCATCCTGATTTCCAAATGTCATCTTCAATTTCTACCACTGTATTGTACTTGATGAACTGGCAGTAAAATATCAGACAGCAGCATATTGTGAAAGAAATTACAACGTGCAAATTGTGAGCTACTTCTAAACACATAAGAAAACAACTTTGGGGCTTTGTATCGAGCTGTAGCTAGCTGCTAGTGTTAGCCCAGGCATCAGTTAGCTTGTTGTAGCAGCCCTGATAGACCCGTGCAGCAGTCCGTCGCTGTCATAATAATTTAAATAGCACTTGTCAAGCTTAAACGCAAAGTGCTTTCCAGTTTAAAACATTTACAGAATAAAAACTAAAAATCAAAATCCCATGTTAGCCCCGAAGAATTAGGAACATGAGAGCACATACAGTATATCAAGCAGAACTGAGCCCATACACACAATGCAAGTGCGAAATAAGAGAAATAACTAAATAAAATGACACCGTGGGTTGGTTTTCCTTCTGTCCTCCCCAATTTCACCAGCCATCACTGGTAATGATGAAATGATTTCATAGCTCTGTATCCTCTCACACCAGGAGGGTCAACCCCTAAATAAGTCTAGCGCCGTTCACTCTCTTTTCGATTTGTAAAGCCTCCCGAAAACACTGCTGAGAGCTCTCCGCTGTGGAAATAACAAGCCAGTTATAAAACAACGGTGTTTACGGACTTCATGACTCCACTTTGGAAGGAAACCATAAAGTTTTGTTGCGAACTTAATTCAATTTCTCTGTCTGGTACACTTGGATACAAAGCTCCACATCCAAAAGGTGACCTAAGCGATCAGACTTGGCTGTTGGTTGTGATGTATTTTGGTTTGAGTTACAGTGGCAGCTTCGATAGAAAATACTGGCTGGAATTTAGACTCTTTGTTCTCGAATACTTTTCCTTAATGAACCAATTAATTTTTTGAGTTTCCAGTTATTTTCACCACATTGCCTGTAATCATTTATTATAATCAGTGCAATCTGAAATTGCAGTATTTAGTAGTATAAGTTAGTCAGTAGACTGTATAAGTTGTACTTTTTTATATAATTGCAATAGTGATACGAGATTTTTTATTTGTCCAGTGCTTTAAGAGCTTTTTTAAAGACTAAAGCCTGGCCAAGCCTACTGCAAAAACCACTTGTTAAACCGCTTTTACTGTTTCAGATTACATACTACTGAGGAACGCAGTATGCAGTATGTACTGTATACTGCGTTCGTCAGTAGTATGTAGTAGGCGGTTTCGAATACAGCCATGTTTGTTGTCAGGTCTCCTAATGATGATGTCTTTAGAACAACTGATTCATGGGGAAATGAAGGGAGATACAGTACTTTGCTATCATCCTGTAGTTGCAGCTTCTGTTTCAAAATCAAAAAAAGTTGTAGTCTCTCAAGCAGCACAGTCTACACCCAGTCCTACCCCTTAAGGAAACCACAGTTACATATGGATCCGAGTAGAAGGACATAGAACAATATTCAAGTTTTACCTCAATGAACATTTCACTGTGTGTGTGTGTGTGTGTGTGTGTGTGTTTGTGTGTGTGTGTGAGAGTGGTAGACAGAGAAAGGTGAAGGAGATTTACAGCCCTAATCAAAAACTGGCCCACGGTTGGAAATGTAGCGTGAATGATGCCATGAAACTGTCCCCACTCTGATGCTGTGATTTATCACACAATATGGGAGTCATAAAAGAGCACCAGTTACGAAAGAAAAAAAAAATCAAATCAACAACAGGGACAAACTTTCATGAGCTGTCCTGTGTAGTGTACCCTGCGTGCATGGCCATCCACGTTTCCTTGCCAGAAAAGCAAACAAATGTACATTTGGATATTTTCTTTTTCGCCTCGGATGTTACACAAGCCCGTTGCCACCGCGGGATGATGCATCGCGCCGCCAACCCGTCATCAATATGGATAATTACGCTCGGCGCAGTCGCGTTGTAAATATTTTTGCTGGGAATCGGGTTGTTATTCCCACGGTGGCTCGCACGCAGTCCAGGCCTTCCTGAGATGAACCCAAGCATATCCCGTGTGTCACTGTGTATCTGCGCTGAGAGGAAGCATGACCAACTGCACTTTGGCACTTCATTAAACAAATCACTGGAACGCTTACGCCACCAGCTTGCAGGGACTCCCAGAAATAGAGAGAGAGAGAGAGAGAGGGTTGTGTAATATCCTTTGTCTCCTCATTGAATACATGCATATAAACACATGGATAATGTACTATATATTTAAAACATTAGTGCAGAAAGGATAAGTCTATTGGTTGATCAACAGAAACTTTTGGCAAGTGTAAATTGTTTCATTTATCAAGCAATAATTCACATCCACTGTTTCCAGCCTCTCATATGTGAAGATTTACTGCTTCTGTCTGTTCCATATTATTCTAAATTGAATTATTTTGTGTCTTAGTTTCAGCTCTTTTTTTTAGAGGGATAGGGATGGGGGACAGGGGATGTTCAGGGGCAGATACAAAGTCAACAGTAGATGTCACATAGAAGTGGTGTACATCATCTGAAAGCTGGGAACCTGAAGATTAATTTGAGATGCAGCTCAGCACTGTTTGTCAAGCTGTTCTAGTCATTAATAAGAATTGGATGGCGAGCGCTTCCTTATTGTCAATCTACCTAGGAAAGCCATTCATCCTCTGAATGCTGTAGGTCTCTAGTCTGTGGATGTAAAGGCTCATGAGTCATGATTATCCTAGAGGTCACCACAGGTCATTTTATACAGTGAGGTCAAATTAAAAAAAAAATGGTCTCACTACAATGAAATGGCTACTATGGGGACTAAAATCATCACACATGAATACAGTTGGGCTCATTGGATCTACAAGAGTCTCAGCTTTACAGTGATACGCAATTTATTTTTAATTTCAAGACTGTTTAGGGACCCCAGTATGTAGAAATATTCAAACACATCATTTTAGAATTGGCCTAAAAATACACGTTTGTACTGCATTCAAAAACTGCATGGTTTTTGCCCTAAACTCTATGTGATCATTATAAAGTGGGCATGTCTGTAAAGGGGAGACTCATGGGTACCCATAGAACCCATTTTCATTCACATATCTTGAGGTCAGAGGTTATTTAGCGATCTTCCCGAGAAGCTACTGTAGCATGACATGGTTGGTACCAACGGATTCTTCTTCTAGTTTCATATGATATCTGAACCTTCACTCTAGCTCTAAAACTGAACCTACTACAGCCTCTGAAAGACGGTAAAGTCGCGGGTCTCAGTGGGTTAATCTTATTTCCATATTGTGTATTTTGTATGTACCCTTGTTAAGACCTTATTTTGAAAAATGGACGTAGTCACGTGTGAATCCTTCCGCTAACTTCATCAAGTCTGTCACTGTCAGCTCGATCTGAGCCGTTTCAATGCATCATCAGTCGGCTGATTACGGCATTAAAAAGAGAATTGCAAGCACGGCCGTTCTCAGATTCTGGACTTTCCTCTTTTTTCATGATCAATTTAACTAGTAGATGACAGTCTAAAAAATAACCTTACTAAATAAACACGACATTTGGTGCATGACTAGCATCTCTGCTCCTTTTTCCTAAGATCTCATCAAAATGTACTAAGGTTTATGATGATAGCGAAGGTGGTGTTTGTTTCAGAGGCAGACCCACCACTGCTACAAAACACTGCCGGCAGCCCTGATGATGGGTGCTGCTGAAAGATGACTTACGAACGAGGCATCACTGTCACTCAGTAGGAATCTGTGGCTTGTGAAAGGATCTGCTTCTGGGACAAAACAAAACTCCAAAGCAGAGTCCAGCAGCCACAGAGAGCAGGTCGGAGCACAGCCCAAAATAGAACAGGGAATCCTGACGCTTGTATTTAAAGGGGTGAGGAAACACCTCCTCCCACGTGTGGGTCACACTCACACACAGACAGAAACAGGAGGCCTGACTATAATAAATGAACTGCCACGGCGGTGCTATTTCAGGTTGGGTCACTGGAATAATAATACAGGGCTAGAGGCACAGCTGGGGCAGCGATCACACGTTCCCTCGCGTGTGGTGCTGAGCTTGTTTCTGCCTCCTGTCACACACACACACACACACAGACAGGTAAAGCAGATTCAGACTTCACCATTAAATCCTTGTCTGACTGGATCTAAAATACTCTCTCGCTGTACGTCACTCTTTGTCGCCTCAGTATTCAGTTTCGTCTCAGGAGTAAAGTGCTCTGGAAATAGGAGGATTTAAGTTGAGTTTTGCAGATTTTGTCTGTCACACGTGAAAAAATAGTGAAGTGAGTGACTGTTTTTAAAGGTTCCCCGTGGAGTCTTAGACCTCTAGTAGCACTATGGAGCTGTTTTATATGAGTGGGTCCCTGTTTTGTTTATCCCGTGCACGATGACGCACCTACACGCGGGCGACACAATACACAGTCTTACTAATGACGTCACACTATTCTACTGATCTACAGGTGGTGGTAACACGCCAAGATATATAAGATGGCGAGCTAGTGAAGATGGGCGCAGGCCTCAACAATGAGGATTGCTCAATGCTGGATTTTTAATTTGCAGCACATTCTAGAATTTATTGTTATGTTATTATCCAGATTATTCTGGAATTCCTTCTTTATTTTTGGCAGGGTGGTTGTAGGTGTGACTTAACGTCTGACACATACTGACTGTATATAAGAGGTGGACGTAGTCTCTGTGACGTCACCCATTGGTTTGTGGACTGCCGTTTCGATGCCTAGAGTTCGGCATTTTGTCACCATCACCATCTTGGTTTTCGGCCGTTGCCATCTTGGTTTTTGGTTGTCGCCGTCTTGGACATAATGGTTAATAACTGGTTTGTAAACCGTCTCTAAACATTATTTGGATGGCTATTATAAAGTTGCAAATGAGGATCATAATACCTTGTTAAATGGATAATAAATACTTTGTAAAGCACCTATAAAACAATTTGTGCAACAATAAACTGTTAATAGATAGTGTATTAATGTAATCAGAATGTAATTAACGTCTGTTATCAGCTATGATAAAATATAGAATGTATAAACAAATTATTACATATTACACAAACTAATGATAAAATAACATAAATTACAGCATTACTAATAATTAGTAAACATCATTAATTATCATTTAATTGTTTGTTAACAGTAAAATAACTCTGAACTAAGTTTAATTAACTATCAATTTACCATTTCTAAAAGATGGTTATTATAAAGTGTTACCGCTCCTCTGCAGCATCATTCAGTCTCTTATAGGACTCTCTTCCCTCATCACATGACTACGTGTAGCTCAGTCCCCAGCTCTCCTTCCCCCAGCCATACAGATCTACTCTCAGCCCCCCCCTAGCCCCTGCACTCCATGCCCACCCAGGTCCCTCCACAGAGGGGCTTGCACCCCAGTGGAAACAGGCCTGGTCTGGTTACCCACTGTGGAGATGATGGATTGACGGCTCACTTACGGGAAAGGCCGGGGCCTTCAGGTAAACAAGCGCAGAGCTGTATTAAATATGAAGGAGAGAAAGAAAACATGTTCTACCTTTTGGCTAGAACGGAGGGAAAAGGAGACAGGAATGCGGTTTGTGCATTAAAACCTGAAGCTGACATCCTGCGTTAAAAAGAATGCACGTTCAGGAGTCTCACTCAGGCCAATTCCTATCTCTAGATAAAGCAAATGTGACTTGGTTATTTGTGTTCTAATTGCTTTTCCAAATTAGCGGATTACATTAAGATTGTATCTGCAACTTGCACACTTTGACGCAGCGCTTCAAACATGAATGGTACCTTTTAGAAATGCCCTTGGATCCTTGATAGTGGTGACATTTTTTTCCTCTATCCTGCCTTAATTTTACTCCAGGAGGCCTTTACCAAGCAATGATCCATGAGAAGCCAAATCAACAGGGAAATTGAGCTAGATCTTTGCCCTCCCAAATGCTGTATAAAAGCCATTTTGCTCATTACCCTGCCACAAGGAACGTTCACCAACATTACTCTCCGATCGGTCCTGATGGCAGCAATTTCATCTTCTAACAATCTGATCCTGACAAATTAATTTCTGCTCCATTTTTTTCTTTTATGCCAAAAAGAACCCCTTCAATTCAGTAGTGACAAAAACTGAGACGGGCAAAACAAGATAATTTAAGTGACTGTAAATGATGATTAACCAAAGCTCCAACCGCCTGGCTCTTCCAAAGACGGGACAGTCTACGTTACCTAAAGAAAAACTGCTGTAAAGTTTTAGCCATATAAATAAGAGGAAATTAATTAAATGCAGGGCGGGCGGTTTGGCGCCATGGAAAGAATACACAATTTAGAGTCTCGCGCCAAGCAGCCAAATGGACAAAATGAAGGTGATCAGTCATATTTTGCTGCTTTTTGACATTAAGCATATGCTTTTTTTTCTAAGAGGTCAGCTAAGCAATTTAGACAAATTGGACAAAATTGCAAAGGTAAACATAGGGAGAGGTCTCGTAATGTTTCTTTCACTCTCTTTTTCTTTCCCTCAGTCTCATTTTCAGACACTGCTTTGTTTAGTAAATCCCTTACCTGAATTTTCTGTGACGGTAACGGTGAGACAAAACGACTCCGTCGGGGCTATCAGGGGCAGGACTGTGTTATGGTGTTTGACTGCACCACCATCCACCGAGCCAACTCAAACTACACTCCTTTGCCCTATAAAATACTTATGCAACTGCTGAAACTACACTGTAGTATATTTACTACACAAACAGTATAAATTAGGGATGTCACAATACCATAAAAACTTAGTAGTCAATACCATCACTAGTGAAATTTCACTATTCTTTATACCAATTCGATACCACGGTAAAAAACTAAAGTAAAACAATAAATCCCACGTAATTCAACATCCACTCCTTTATTACTGTTTGCATACTGGTTTTTGTTAAGAAAAAAAGTTATAATTCCCTCTCTATTATAAACGTATTCTCATACAACATTTTGTATGGTATCTTATGAAAAGGTTATTCCTCCTTTTTCGTTCTTTTTCCTACGAATGTCCAGCAACACGTGTCAATTTCAGCTCATTACATGCATACGGTCTTTTCAAAATAAACTTCCGTCCTCACTGGAAACAACTTCCTTAGGTTTAGGCAAACAAACTACTTAGTTAGGTTTAGGAAAAGATCGACTTGGTTAGGATTAGGTCTCCAGGTCGTCCTCCCATCCCTCCATAGTAGAAGGCAGAGCTACGATCACATTATCCCGTTTGAGCTGGAATAGGTGGTGTTCACACATGTTTCACTAGATGTTTTGATACAATCGCTCTAGAAGAGACGATTAGCGTAGCGTTACCATGGAAAACGATTCAGTGACAGGCATCATGGGGGCTAGGAATAAGGTGGATAGATTAGGCATTTATCTTCATATTCCACGGTTTCTTGCTTCTTGATATGCTCTTATAGATTCGGTTTCTTGCTCTGGGCAATTTGACAGGATACATTATATGTGATCTTTCAGTTGCAGGCCAGTCAATTTTCAGTATGTCTTCATCTTTTTCCAGACTAAAATTATAAAGTGCCACTTTATCCCGTAGCCGGCATGTTCTGCACCGGTGTTGCCTTTATCAGCCTGTAGGAACTCTACAAAAAAGTCTCATTTCTAAAACACTCTGTTTTAAAGACAAGAGTTTTTTGTGAACATAAACTAATTGGGAGCTTTATGATCTGCTTTGTAATATTAACCCAGTGCACATTTTGACAGTGAATAGCTGCTATGACATCCTATAGTGTTGGAAAAGAGCATCCTGCCTACGTTGTTTCATGAAACTGTCAAATACATCTATCAAGGTGCTTGTGATTTGATTTGATTTGATTTATCCCCCAGGTGCACAGTTTGCAACTCAATCCAGCTATGTGTATCATTTTTTGCGTAATCATAATATGATGAATGTTTTGCGATTGTACTGGTTGTGTGGTGTACAGGGGTGACCAAAAATAGAAAGGTGGAACCAGCTGCAGGTGGTGGGGCACCAGTGTGCAGAAAGTTTTCTATCATGTAGGGCAGCCTATATGGCACTGCATCATGTTTTCTCTACTGAAAGGCCAACCTACAGGGCACTTTATCACGTTTTCTCCACTAGAAGAGCACCCTAGAGGGCACTTTATCACGTTTTTACTCTACTGAAAGGGCACCCTAGAGGGCACTTTATCACGTTTTTACTCTACTGGAAGGGCACCCTAGAGGGCATTTTATAATGTTTTATCTACCATAGGGGCATCCAAGAGGGCACTTTTGCTGCATTTCTTGCAAACATGAGGGCACCAAGGGGGGTGGTCGCCCACCTCACCCCCAGTCCACCAGTGTGCCGATATGATGTGGACTCGAATCAAATTGCTGATCCCCTGAGATTCATACAAGTGGCTGCAGGGTCAGCCTCAGTGCACCACTCCGGGGTCGACTCGTCAGCCGAGACCCAGCCAGTGCCTTTCAGCACCATGTTTCCATGTGGTACAATAATGGCAAGATGAATCATTGGCAAGAGGCACACACACACACACTCACTGAAACCATTGGTAACACCTTTTGGGTCTAGACATGCGTGCAAGGTGCTGAAAAGTGAGAGCGGGCTGCAAGGTGATTGGTCGCACTGACCGCAGAACTGAGGTTTACACAGGGAGAGTAACAAATATCGGTTGCTAAGACACTGAAAGGAAACCTGCTGCTGCTTTTCTATTCTTTCGCAAGTCTTTTGGTTTTTCCTCCCCTTTTTGGAGCGCGCTGGAATTCCTCGGTCAGTCTTCACTTCCTTTCGACAGTTTCAATGAGGCAACGGTTCACATTTGACAGGTTTTTATTCCACCTTGTTAGCTTAAAGTATCATTAAAATGATGATTGTGGCCACACATTTAGTAACAGACAGTGTGTAGATGTAAAACATTAACCGTCCCTTTAAGTGCGGAGCCCTTGACTGTTCGGTTTGTTGTCATCTATTTATCTAATGACTCCTTCACAGTTTAGACAGTGGGCTAGATTCTGTCCACTCCTGTATGCCTAAAAAAGCAGGGTGCTGCCATAACCCTAATCACCTAATTGCCCTGCCCTGCCTCATTAGAAAACAAGCCTAACTGGAAAATCACCTTAAGTGGCCTAAATTAATGAGACCTTCACACTGGATGCTGAGTCATCAGAGGCCTGAGTCAGGGCGACGTCACCACAAGGGAAACGGCTGCTCCATAAACTGTCAATGGGCGTTTGGTAGGCAGTGGAGAGGCTGACGCTGACCTTCTGACCATCATTATACATGTCGCACTATTTGGTATGTGTGATTGTTGCGAGTCACCGTGTATTGTTACTGTACGAGTTTTGGCCACAATGGCCCGTTCACACCAGGAAGCGGCACACTGTTAGCTTGCTATTGGTCAACGGTGATAATTTGTTGGTCAAAATTGACCAAACTCAATGTTGACTAGCGGTTTCACAGAATAGTCGACACTGAACTAAGCTAAATTTTACAAGATTACATTTGAACACGTCATGATAATGTTTTTAATTTACCTTTGCCCAATAATCTTTACTGAATAGAGCTTGAACACATAGTAATGTAACTCAATGCAACATCTGTACGTTAGCTGTTAGCTCTGGTATTTAGCCAAGCAGGACTGTGTTGCCCACCGGCTGCTAACAGCTAACGTTACTAGCACTCCTTTTTCCATCGTTCCCCGGGACGACGGGATGCCATTAGTCTCAAGTGCAGTACTGCACCTGCAAAAAATTTGTGTCGGCACGTTTTCAGAATTTGTGTGACCCGGCAGCCATAATGAGATCAGTTGAGGAAATACCAAGCACCGCCCACCAGCCGGAGCAAACATTCTCATGTTACAGCTAAACAGCACACTACAAGATGTTTCTGAAAACATTTGAGGCGAGAAATAGACATTACAGTAACAGAATATTGATTCATATTTGATCAGCGCTGCCTAGTTTGACCGTTTGATCGGAGTTCGCAAGTGATTGACAGCCGTTGAATGAACAGCCAATAGGAACGCTCTCTCTGAAATTACCTGTGATTGTCTTAAATCTCCTCTCACAGGCTCGATTTTTTAAAGCCTGAAAACAGAGCCACGAGGAGGTGCAGAAGTCTAGTTTTCTCTCAGAGCACTTGATTTACAATATGCTGAAAGGTTATTATGGGACTTTTGCCCAATGATGCTTAAAACCTTCTGCCTACTGCAGGTTTAATCGACTAGACGACAACTTTTTGGAAGTAGTCGATGACCACTAAAACGCAGCAGTCGTGAATGCCCTAATGTTGACGTGGAAAGGATTTACTTTGTACGCATAAGTAAATCCATGAGTCCATTAGAATACATTTATTTTGACGTGATATTTGGCTGATCTAAATGCTGGTGTGACTAGGCCTTATTGTATTTGTATTCGGGTATTTGGAGCAGTAGATATCGGAAGAAGGATTGTCTCTTTTTATGCAAAGTTATAATAGTAACAAGCCTGAAACTGATAAGTAACACATCATCAAAAACACGCAACAGGACGTTATTGAACTTGGCAGTGAACGGCATCCAAACAGGCAGGACGACTGCAGTGATGACCCCATTATTTTACAGCCACTGAGCTTCACAGACCTCATAACTCACCAGCTCCGAGGACGTAGTGTGATGACTTCATTATGTTCGCTCCCATGGTGCTGCATTCCTACCTGTTGCCCTCTGACCTCCAACATGCTGCGTGGACGGTAGGCATGTGTCTCTGGAGCAGAGGAGACGCACATATTCTGGGTTAAAACAAGCTGTAAAATATCAACACTGTTGAGATCGTTCTAGGATAAACAGAGTGAGTGGAGGGTTGGTGCTGCTGGTTGTAACTTTCACAGCTACAATGTAGGCAAACTCTTTAATTTCTCTTCACCTGAAATTATTTAGGGGAAATTGTAATTTTTGAACGGTTCCTCAGTGCTTGGTGAACAGACGACTGTGAGTTTATCAGTCTGTTCTGCCCTACAGCGGTCCAACCATCTGTGTCTCATCTTCTGAAAGTATTTACCATTCACTTCCCCTCTGCCTGCCATCCCTCTGTGGGAGACGGAGGTGTTGATAGTCGAGAAATGATGGCTCTACTGATTCCTTATTTTGGCAAACTCATCACTCCAACCTCAGTGTTCAGCCTCGGGTGATGTACTGCAGCCAGACCGTATGGTGGATTGAGTTATAGGCCTACAAGTGTGTACTCAAGGTAGAGATGCTCTGCAGCCATGAATACTCTAGCTGCTTGTATGAAATCGTAGAGGAAGGAGTTAACGATTTTTTGCTTTTTACCATGCAATAACAGTAGAAGTAGTTGTCGATTTCAATCAGGGGAGTCCATCACATACCCATGTTACAAAGATTTTGTGCTAAATTTAACCATTTTTTACCACTCGTAGGATTTCAAATTATCAATAATCCCTCCAAAATACCAGATTAAGACACCAGGACCTTGAGGAATACCATAGAAAAAGACATGCTGTGATTTGGCATCAAAAACTTTTGACATTTGGAGATTTCTGCAAGAATTGCATTTTTTGGCAATTGGATAGCGAGCGCTTCTGTTCTGGAAACTGCTCAGAAACACCCTTATTGTCAATCTACCTAGTAAAACCATTCATCCTCTAAATGCTCTAGGTCTCTAGTTTGTGGTTGTAAAGTTTCATGAGGCTGTGATTATCCTAGAGGTCACCACAGGTCATTTTATACAGTGAGGTAAAAAAAATGGGCTCACTATATGAAATGGCTACTATGGGGACTAACATCATCACACATGAATATACTTGGGCTCATTGGATCTACAAGAGTCTCAGCTTTACAGTGATACCTAATTTATGTAATTCCAAGACTGTTTAGGGACCCCAGTATGCAGAAATATTCAAACACATAATTTTAGAATAGGCGAAAATATCCCATTTATACTGCATTAAAAAAACTGCATGTGATCATCATAAAGTGGGCATGTCTGTAAAGGGGAGACTCGTGGGTACCCATAGAACCCATTTTCATTCACATATCTTGATGTCAGAGGTCAAGGGACCCCTTTGAAAATGGCCATGACAGTTTTTCCTCGCCAAAATTTAGCCTAACTTTGGAGTGTTATTTAGCCTCCTTCGCGACAAGCTAGTATGACATGGTTGGTACGTATTCTAGTTTCATATGATACCAGTATCTACACTCTCACAAGTAAATATTGCTTCATTTTAAGGGGTTACAAGCCAGAAAGGTTTAGAATTATTCCTGTCTCATCTGCCTTTTGAAGTAGTGTTTGAAGCCAGGAGTAAATCTTTGACTGCAACTACAGTATATGGCAATTGTGTCAGTAGGTGTAGCTACATATAGCCACAGTAACAGTATGTAGTAACGGCGCAATGCATATTAATGGTGAAATGTGAACAGCAATCCTCTTAGATTGATCATTTTGACTACATATGACGCCAGTCTCCCAATGTCCTCCCCATATCTATTTCCCTGTCTCCAGCCACTGTCTCCATCACTGCCTGTCCAGAAAGACAAAAGCTATTCAGGTATTCCTTATTTGATTTGGGTCAGGGCCTCCCATAACTAATACCTGTAAGCCCTATAATATGGTAATTTGTAGCGGCTGGGGTAAGGTACGCGGATTTATCAATAACTGGCCTAACCGGGCTCATATTGAGCTCAGATTTTGGTTTTTGGAGGGAGACGAGGGGCTCACCGAGGGGTTGGGTGAAACAGAGGTTATTCAATAAGGGGGTGGTTGTTATTCCAACAGGGAACCAGGGGGACTTATAGGCTGCCAGTGAGCAGGCACTGACAGCCTCGTAGACTGACACCCCGTGTCTCTCCCATGGGGGAAACGGGTAGATGACATGCATGTGCATACATACATGTGTATATGAACACATAGATATTCAGTCAAGCACATGGAGGTTTATGAAAGTCCCCTTACATTTATTCATCCTGTACCATTTCTGAAGGTACTGTAGTACAAATGTGTATTTTTACAGGCTTTACTGTAAAACAAATTTGAGATTCTTTAAAAGATGCAGATTAGTTTTCACTCAGCTTTAATGTCACAAAGCCTCCAATAGTTGAGTTTTCTGCTGCAAGTAGACATGTATTCCACTGTTTATAATGAACAAGCTTCTCTTGGGACAAACACAACCCAGCATATGCTGCTAGTGATAGAAAAAGTCATTTCTAACCGGAAAAATGGAGAAGAGAAATTGCAAATGAGCTGCTGATTATGCATTTGTGAATATAACGATGTGTTTAAAAATCAGCCAGACTTGGTGGTGTGGTATTACAGTATGTGGTATTATTTCTTTTTCTGTGCTGGTCTATATAAAGCCGCTCAGCGGTCCCGAGTGTTAAGACTCGGTCGCAGCTCCCCAATAATATAAGAGATCTCCAGAGCTCTGACCAGCAGAGGCAGCAGCTACTGCACATACATTGTGCCCGGAAATATATGATAAGTTTATAGAAGATAGGTCCCATGCACACACACTACCTACACTGGAAAACAAAACAAAAAGTAATCTTACTCTGTATTTTGGCAGGTTTATGTTTTATTTACTATATTATTTTATAGATTTCTTAATGTGAAGCAACAGTAAAGGGTTCATGACATGGAAATATATGATAAGTTTATACAAGATAGGTCCCATGCACACACACTATCTATACTGTAAATAAAAACAAAAAAGTAATTTTACAGGAAATATTCTGTATTATTTAACAGATTTTTCCCTTTTTTCCATAGAACAATGAATTTATAGTGGATTTACAGATATTTTCACTAATTTAAAGGTTAACCCTTAAAATTACAAGTAATTGACCATAATTTAAGATTACAATAATATGTTTTTTAATGGCAATTTATTGTATTTGTATTCAACTTTAAAATGTAATTTTACATTAAATGTGAGATCATATTTTACAGAGGTTTCCTGTTCATGAAAATGAAAAAAAAAAAGGATGTAAGATTTGTACAGACACAAAAAGTAATTTTCTGTAAATAACTGTAGAATGACAATTAAAAATATTATTTTGCATAAAGTACTATATTGTTTTACATATTATTATTTTTTATATAATTTTATATTTTTAAATTATTTGACATGTTGGATCCAGCTTGAACACAATAAATTGTTCACACGCTAGAGTGATTCTTCCTAATGTTCACATTAACACACACCTTAGCTGAGCTGTGAACATAGACAGTGATTTTACGGTAAATACTGTATAAAAACTTGCCAGTAAACTTTATAAAAACTTTTAATTGTTGTGTTCTCTGGTATGAAAAGAGTGTAGTTTGCTCATATACAAGCCTTTCATATGGCCTCCATAGATGAGGATCACTTAAAATGCTCACTATATCGTGATACTTTAACTCAATTAAGATTCTATTATGAATAAAATCCCAAATTGCATATATTATCAAAATTACAATATTTCATTTAATCTTCCAATGAATTCCCAGATCTTTTTTATATTCAGTATATTATAATTAGGAACTAAAACAAGCTGTAGTTATAATCTATGACGACTTTCAACTAATAACCATGTAATTCCCAGCGTCTTCGTTACCCAAAATAAAGTAGAACTTTTAGCCAAACTGTTCCTCTTCCAGAAGAGGAAAAAAAATTCAGCTAACATGAAGGGAAAAGTGGAATTTTTACTATTGCTAACTGCGCGCATGGACACCCGAGAAGCAAATGCATGCACATACACACTGACGTAAGGTAAACAAAAGGAATTTATTAAGTCTCCTACCCACCGTCTTTGCATCATACCTGGGTCCTGAGCCAGGGAAGTGCTGTATAATGAGCTGCGGAGATGAAAGCAGCTCAGCAGGCAGCAGGAGGCAGACTTCTTTACACTGTGAAGTGTTTTTGGCCCCACATTATCTTCTTTCCAATCTCCACGGACAAAACAGGAGCAGACCTGGCAGATGGCTGTGATAAGATAAAAACCACCTCCACAGGGAATGAATGCAAGAGCACACGCTGCTGAGTCTCTGGGGCTGTTTACCAGGACAAACTATCCTAGAGTTGGGACTGCAGTTTAAGTTAGAATTTTGGGTGCTGTGAAGTCATTCATTTTCTTTTCTTAAAATCAGTCATTTATCACTAGTGATATAATATATTGACTGAGTTATTTATTTAGTTAAAGGGAAACCTATTATCCTTTCGTGCTTTTCTCCTTCCTTTAGTGTGTGTTATGTAGTTTTTTGTGCATGTAAAAGGTCTGCAAAGTTACAAAGTCCACGCCAAAGAGAGTTACTCTCCCCCACAGAAACACTGCTCCTGAACTACCTGAAACGCCTCGCTTGAAGTCCCACCTTTTCTTCTGTAACTAGGTGATGTCGCCAAGTAACACATTTGCATATTACCTGGCTAGCAACTAGTTTGGCACGCCTTCAAACAAAGCTAGGAGCTGGATTGGAGTCTGAAGAGTTTGGTTCGCTTGACCAATCACAACAGAGTGGGCCAGCTGACCAATCAGAGCAGACTGGGGGCCCTGTCAGTAAGCACCGCCTACTGACCAATCAAAGCTCTGTGCGCGGATCGTAAAATAATATTACACAAAGACGAAGAAGTTAAAGTCATGGACCTGAGCATGATATGTCCCCTTTAAAAGGTACATCCATGCACTACCAGCTTATTCTACTGTGAGATCACCCCCACAAACCCCCCTCAAAACACTGACATATGCCCACCGAATCTGGTTGTGACTGTGGTTGTGTAGTTAATTAGAGCCAATGTGGCCACACTGTTAATCACCTCCATGCCAGCCCTCTCACAGTTTGTTAACACTGGATCCCTGAGATTACCTAGACTTAATGGACTCATTAATTACACACATTTACTGTGTTTTTAATTAGTCATCTGTTCATTTAGCAAATCAGTGGTGTTTTTTTTTTTTTTTCGTAGCCAGGAGCTCGGTGTTATGTAGCGTTACTCATAACAGCTGCTCAGTGGTCAGCTTGAAAAGAGGGAATAGATGATGTGTCGGGGTCTGGAGCAACTGGAGCTGTGAAAAAAGAGCGCGGGGGTGTGCGTCTGCTTTGTTTCCAATGTATTTGTTTCTGGTCGGGTTGTTTCAGGACTGGCAGTGTTCATTTTTTGACTGCAGCGCATGACAGTGTTTGTTCGCCGAATGATTGTTTATCTCGATACGAGGGTTGAGAAATGTGTCTGGAGGTATGTGCGGGCACGTGTGTGATTTTGGAATCTCCAGGTCGCTCGCAGCCCTACAAGTGATTTGTGAGGCCGTTCCCATCAGGCGAGCCTTGCCTCGGCACAAGTGGAAATGTTTTTCTAATTTGTATATTTTCTGAGGCAGAAACCAAAGCGCCTGTGTGTGTTAATTAGCGGCTGCAAAGTACTTCATGATGTAGCGCGGCACGTCGGTGTTGCGTTGTAACAAAGCGTCGTGGGCCCCGTGCGACCGCTGCTTCTGCTACTGCTGGTTCCCACTCAGGTCCTTTGCTTATTTCATTTCTGCTTTGTAATGGGAGTCAGATGCGGCGGTGTTTATAACAGGCCCGAATCAGTCACATGCTGTCTAATTAGCTGCAAATGGGCGATAGGCAGAGGCGGATATTTTTACCTCTGAGTAGTCACGAGTGGCGGATCAAACCCCATACTGACTCTACATGATTGTCTGCATGAAATGTGTCTGAGCAGGTAGTGGCTGCTTTTGAAGTACTGCATTGAGAAATTATGCTTCAACATAAAAGAGTAAGATGTCAAAAGACTGAGTTCAGGACATTGTATGTGAGACAGCAATGTATTTTTCCATACAAATAATATAATATTAAAACTATAATAAAAATGATATTCTAAATACATACGTAGGTACTTACAAAATGTTGATATAGAAAATAACGTAATGGTACTATGGGCATGAGAAAGAGATAGAGAGGTTCCCAGTCTAAATAAGAGAGGCCATGTCCATGTGAATGAACAAATCACACTCCTGACTCCTCCAATCTATTGATTTATGAGAATTGTAATTCCCACCCACACATATGCCTCTGCTACTGGCCATATAGCAGCCATTTAACCCAGAGGAGCGACACATCTGAAGGCGACCTGTGACTCTGCTCATGAATGGAGGCAAAGGAAGGGGAGGTCCTGTCCCATTGTCCACTTCGATTAATCTTCACCCAGGACAAGGCTTCTTTCATCCACTTTCCCTGCCACTGTTTTATTGGGCTCTCCCAAAACGGGTGGGCGACGATGGCCCCCACAATTCAAAATGGAACTCGGAGGGGTCAAATGTCGGATGTGTAGGGCGGCGTGAAGAAGAAGAAGAAGGAGAGGAACAGGAAGTGTCGGGGTCAGGACAAGAAAGCCGGAGGGATGGGTGGATGAATGGAGGAGAGAAGAGGGGAAGAAATTCCAGCTTGAACAGTGTGAACTTGAACTCAGCAATAAAAGTGGGAAAATAAGTCAAGCTGCAAACACCTGCACCTTCCTTAATAAATCACAGAGGTGCCACAAGGAGGGAATCAGTATTGACCGAGCATGTACGAACAATTTTGGTATTTTTGTTTTTATTGGCATTTACTGTATTTGCATTATCTATACAGTATATTCTATTCTTATTATAGCCCTTATATTAGTCTGCTTGATCTTTATAAACTAACTTTTAATGCTCTGCCTTGGTTTCAGTTCATGCCATGACAATAGATAGAGTACTTTATCAATACCAATATAGGAAATGGTAACATTAGCCAAGTCACATCAATCAAAACGCACTTAATTGAAATAAAATACAATAATAAATAATAGACTAAGATCTTTAGCTATAAGCTGGACTAAAACTAGAAACATAAATCCATCCATCCATCTATCTATCCATTTTCTAGGGCTTGTCTGGGTCACAGTGACAGCAGACTGAGTAAGGGTAACCCAGACAGTCCTTTACCTGCCTCAGTCAGTATCAGAAAATCGTACGCAGACCCATCAATTCTGATGTCATAAAGGTGTGGTGGCAGGGGGCTTTAGATGCTGTTTGACCATCTGAAATATTGTGACGACCTAAGGGTGAGCCCAGCCAGTTAGGCCGCTTGTATCCGTGATTATATTCTTTCTGTCATTACCCAGTGCCCCAGATTATAGCTGAGGGTTGGAACTTACTGACAATCTAAAAACATCCACTATAAGTGCCTGGTAACAAATTATAGTGCCCAGTAATATGTTGCATACTGGTGGTGCGTGTCTAGAAGATACCTTGTATTGTCTTGACTTGGTTTGGTAAATACTGGTGATCATCATCATTATTAAGGTCATTTAGCGTTATTGCCAGCAGCTTTGCATTGCCATGAATTATGGAATCATGGTTTCCATTCCAATGCTACATTTCCCACACACTCCCATTTTCCTTCCAGCTTCAGGAAGCCACTCGCCAAGCCGCTATAGTGGTGGAAAGCCACCGTTTCCCATCACAACCAGATGTATACCCATTTATTTCGATATAGTTCTTGGATGGGGCACACACGCCCACGTCTTTACAGTATGGTATACGTTGTATCTCCTATACTAGTCTGCTGGCCTGATTACAACCTCAGTGTTTGCGTTACGCCATGTGTTTTTGCCAGCGGTCACCGGTGGGATGGTCGGGGCGGTCGCACAGCGGCGACAGCTTAAAGAGCAACGCCGCAACACCGGTGACACACACACACACTCGCATGCATTCACACTGGCACCAGGGCTGACTGGTTGGTGGAAGATCACGTCAATTAGACCTGAAGGCAAGAATAACAGGCGATGCAGCCACACACGCTTCTGCACACACATGTAGTAAGAGAAGAGAGACACACCACGGAAGGTTTATTATCCTGTGTTTCCTGGCTGTGAGCTTTTCTACAGGCCAGTTTTCTTTTTGGTTTTCCTCCGCTGTATCCCCGCAGTCCTGCGCGACCGCTGTGACCACCCTCCGTATGGGATGTGCCTCGACTCTGCTGCAGAATTGAAATGGGCGGTTGGAAAAGAATGGCTGCCGAAGCGAACGAGCTCGGAGAGCATCCATAAATCCACTTCACCGCTGTGCACAGTGAAAGTGCAGTGGGATGGAGCAGGCACGGGTGCGTAAACATGCCCTCTTGAAATAAAGACCATCAGACACACACACACCTGCTCTGTCCTGTGACTTGGTGCCGCTCCGCTTCATGTGGCCTGTAGCGGTCTGCTGAGGAATGCTGAACAGAACCACAAATGGACCAGACACACAGCCAGACGACATAAAACTCAATTGGCTGGTTCCTGTTCTCTCTGTTTCTCTGTCTCTGTCTCTACTGCTCTTCATCATCCTTGAGTTTTTCTTCCTCCTTGTCCTGTTTCCATCCCAGTGTCCATACCCGCAGAACAAAATAATCCGAACAGGTAGAAGAAGTAAGATGTAAGAGGAGCACAGGATGCTTTTCTTACTCTCTTGCTCCTTGCATTTTAATGCATCCCGATTTGTTCTTTCTCTCATTTTTACCACCTAGCTAGATAAAAACAATCAAAACGAGGCTTCGTACTAAAATATTGTAGTGACGGCCCACGTTTCCCATCATGCCTAGTGCTGGAGTAGTTTGTTAAGTTTGCTGTTTTATGTTCGGAAATGCAAATGTTACTGTTTGTAAATGTTTGTGATGTGTCTGTTCAGAACACGGTGGTTTGGTAGTTGTCATTTTTGTGCTGGTTTAGTTTGAACCATTAGTGAGGTGGCTGGTACGTTTCCTGACACCAGGTAGCTCGACACAACCTTCACACTTGTGTTTGATTTGGTAATGATGCTCATGCGTAGCGTGGCAATTATCAAGTTAATTTCTTCATCCACACTCGTTCCCTTGACCAAGGGCTCGGGACAACTGACCCGGTTGTCGGCTCTGAGTTGGACCATCACTTTTGTCCAGACTGAAATATCTGAACAACCATTGGATGGGTTGCCTTTCAGTTGTGCACAGACATTCACGATCCCCCGACTTTTCCTCCTGTTCCAACATTTGCGGTGTTGAGTGAAATAAATCAACAATTATTGGATGGATTGCCATTAAATATGTGTTCCTCTCAGGTTGAGCTGTACTAACTTTGCTGATCCCCAATTTTTTTTATCTAGCACCATCATCAGGTTAAAATTTCAATTTGTCCAAAGCTTTGGTTTATGGCCAAATACCTGCAAAACAAATGACATTCCCATCAACCTCAGCTGTAGGCTGCTTTGTGTTTGGTTCTAATTAGCATGCTAACACACTAAGCTAAATTGTGTTCAAACGAATATCTGATGTTGTGAATATATAAATATCCAGTCTTCGAATATGACAGAACTTATCTAACCGAATTTCCAGAAGAAAAGGTCTTGTATTCAGGCAAAAACGGTACTTTCCTCTATTTCTCAGTCTCCTCTTCCACCATTTCCTAATACCTTCTCCAGTTCAACATACCTCCCTTTTTCCTCATCTTCATCTCAGGTGACTGTAACTCTGCAAACTCTCATCAGGAATTCTGCCGTGCCAACCGCTCCCCTACCGACCTAGCAGCCAGGACAAACCCCGAGTGTGAAAGCTCTCATTTATCACCGGGCACCACAGGGCAACGGGCCCAGCCAAGCTGTAGCCGTGGGCGGGGTAAGGTAAGGGTTGGGTAGAGTGTAGGAAAGAGGGGAGGAAAAGGGTGGAGGAGACTGAGATACATGGCGAGGAGCCAAATGAGGTGGGGAGGATCGAGCTGGGTGGGGCAGGTGGGGTGAGCTGGTGTGAGTATGGGGCAACGAGTTGAGTTACCTTTGGGATGGGACGAGATGGGAGGAGGGAAAGTGAACAGGGGAGGAGGAAAGATGGATGTTTGTGGTGTTAGAGGGGAAATCAGGATGGGTCGAATGGTTAAATGTGTCATGATGATTCATGATCAATCAACTTTAATAACTAGTATTGATCAAGCTACAAAAATGCAGGATCCTACAAATCCATAGTACAAAATAACCCCGATGACATCGATCAGGTCATTTTCTCAGACTTTAGAAAGCTTCTCCAGAGCTCCACAAGAAATGATGCAACTGTTTTGACACGCTGACTGACACGCTTGAGCAGGGTTTCTTTTTCACAAAACTTGGAGAGTATTGTTATGATTGCATAGACTGTATTTAAGAAGTGGACGTAGTCACTGTGACGTCACCCGTTGGTTTGTGGACTGCCGTTTTGAAGCTTTGAGTTTGACATTTTGGTCATCACCATCTTGTTTTTTTGCAACCAGAAATTACGAGAGGGTGGCTCTAAGTACAACCGAACACTATAATAATGATAATTAAACATTGCAAAATGATCCTTAGAGTTTCACTAGGTCCTCACGGACCAACTTTGTTGGTGCATGAGCCCTAATAAATGATACCATTTATTTTTATCGCACTGCTAAAAATCAATGTCAAAGTTTTTTTATTTGACATTTTTTTATTGACCAATGAATAAATAAATAAAAATCAGGAAGAAGCAAAATGAGTTTAGAACATTTGAAATAGTGCAATTCCTAAAAAAAACCCTTTGCAAGTGCTGATTACACACTGACCTTTGCAGCTCATTTTGATGGGGATGTTGCTTGACAGACAGTTGACGTAGATTATAGGATAGGCTGTTACTCCTCAGCACAACCCAGGCCCCATTAAAGAGCATCATGTTATGCGGTTGGGTTTGTTTGCTCTGCAGTTTACACACTAAACAGAGTTGCCAGGCGGTAAATGTTTCTTAAATGCAGATCAATACTAAACAGTGGAATAAATGAATTCTCGTGGGAATTATGGTCGGGAGCCGCGCCACTGACGTAGAAACGGGTCTTTGAGGAAATGGATGCCAGGATGTTTGTTGACTTACACTCTGACATACAATTGCTGGTCAAAGAAGAAAAAGCAATTTACAATTGAAGACCTCACACTGGTCTCGCATGCATTCCTATCAAACAGTTAGCATAATATTTATGTCCTTCTCGTTCTCCATTGACGTTGACACCGCTCGTTTAACATTTCCATCAGCAGACAGACTACAGACGGGCTGGGCTGCAGAAACACAACTTGTTTTATGAAATTACCCACCAATTGGCCCATACAAACCTGGGACTAGTTGTGGTTTTCTCTGCATTCGGTTGGTCACAAACGTCAGTCCGAGCTTTTTTTTTCTACTGGATGTCCATGTGTGATTGAGCAGATTTTTCCACCTTTCCCGCCCCCGCTGAATAGCCTGCCATTATAAGACTAAAACACATAAATGAAAGCACTTTTGCCATCAATCTCTATGTTTATGTTGCGTTCCCAAACTAACTTTGACACCTTTTCGTTACCGCGGGTGGGAAACTTCAAGGGAAAGCTGGCAATCCTGTTGATCACATCTATTGAGGCTGGAATTGGTCAACAAAATCGATACGGGAAATTATGGAGTAACTTCCTACTATAACATGGCGTTTCCTAGCACGCTAATGAGCAGATCAAAGTAAACCTTTAGCTAAACCTTTGCTACAGTAAAAGGGGTCGGGGGGTGAAATAGACACTATTGTTACAGGAAATTGCAAAGCATGCACATGCTGAATGAAGGAAAATGTTGGTTGGTGTTTTTCAGTATCTCAATTTAAATCTTGTTTGAGCTGTCAAATCTATTTATAATAAAAGTCACACTTTGCTACAGTGTTAACCACCCATGAAAACCACATTCTGTATCAACACCTCTTTTTAAACTTCATTAATGATGCTACAGATTGTTTTGTCCAAAGTCAGGTTTAAGTATCAACATATTGAATAAGATTAATATACAATGACCTCCCATCTCTTTCTTTAGCCTCCATTTATTTTCATATGTCTTAATAACACGTGGGGCTCGCCAATAAATCTGAGGGGTTGCAAGATGATTAACAAACTCAGATATACAAATGAGTGTACACCATGTGTTGGATGGTGGGAGGGGAGGTGGATGGGTCCAACAAACACAGGACTTTCAACCAGTAGACTGGTAATCGTATCCCGAAGTGTTGTTGAGTTATTTCAAAGTTGGTGATGTTTTCTACGTAGACTTATGCGGACTAAGATTAGAAACATATTTGTGATACGTCAAAAAGAAACAGTATCCGAGAGAAAATACGTTACCTCGAAACATCATTAACAATGAATTTTCGTTGTGTGGGAGCGTCATTTTTCGAAGACCAGGCTGCACTATTACTTCACTCATTCATTCTGGTCAAAGGACAAGGACTTTTCGGGACATATGTAGTTGACTGTAGTCTGTCTGTTCTCATGGCTTATTGTGATGACACACATGAGTAGAATTATTTTGAATGATAATCGAAGCCACTGGAATTAACACAGCGGTTAAAAGTCAACATTATTCATTACTTTCTAATTTAGAAAAAACTTTTTGTTTGTGCTGAAAATGTGTCCAAATCTTAAGGCAAGAAGATGATGCAGGATGTTCCGGGTAACACCAGTTCTGAAAAGACATGGCATTAACATCTCAGTCATTTTGTTTTCACACCATTATTCTTTACTTAAACGGGAGAACTAGACGTTTTCCGAACAATTTCTGGAAGCCACGGTCAACAAAGGGGCAGCAGACAAACTGAGAATGACATCCTCAGTGTGACAGACTTAATGACACACAATTACTGGGATTCCCCTAAATTATTACTAATGTCTTTTATTTTCCTTCTACATGTGAACACTGAAGTGTAAAAATGTCAGGAAATGCCATTGAGCCACTGCAGTTCTGTGAAATGTTCCGTAACTGCCTTTAAGAGAAACATACAGTATATAAAATACCTCAATTTAGTTTCAGATGAATGGACGTCAGGTTGACTTGGCTAAAAGCAAAGGTGAAACTACAGGGCTTTAAAGTGAGTGAGGAGATTGAGTCTTTAATTATGACTAATTTAAGAGATGTTAAAAGAAAGAGGATTTGTTTTACACCACAGAGGTAATACTAATTTCAGAGCATGGCAAAAAATCATGGTCAAACCTCCACAGACAAATAAACAAGTTAGTTTTTGTCCACTCACTCAAGTTGTACACCTCGTAAGCTTGTAATTATCATGCTTAATTTGCAGTTGAAAATAAGCAATGGCTTGGGATGATGTGTTTTTCTTTTAAACTTATTTCTTTGCCTCATAAATTCCAGCAGGATGCATAGCACGGTATTAGTCAGGTCATCTGAGTGCGAGCTGTCGATTGATGCTCCATCCTCACCGTCTCCCTAATTTCTGCTTACTTTTAAGATAAACTTAAATCCAACGTAGGTATTTATAGACCATTTCTGTATGCCAGCAGTGTGATGTTACTGGACGCACACATCTATCCGTGTTAACCCTATAAGAGACCCACATAGACCATTTTTTGTCTTTTTTAGGGGGGTACAGGGGGTCTTTAGAGGGAGATAGCAGGTCAGCAGTAGATGTCAGATAGAAGTGGTGTACATCATCTGAAAGCTGGGAACCTGAAGATTCATTTGAGATGCGGCTCAGCACTGTGTGTCAAGTTGATCTAGTCATATATCAGAAATCAGCATGAATTAATTAATTATTTAAAATTATTTGTGAGAATGTATAAGGGTTTAGAACATTATGATAGAAGTATATGATGATCATTCCCATACTCTAAGCTGCTCATAAATTGCTGCAGCAATTTTTGGATTGATACCATTTGTTACACAGATTTGGTGCAAAATGTAACCATTATATACCACTCCTGAATTGATAAAATTATCAATAATCCCTCCAAAATACCAGATTAAGACATGGAACACCATAGAAAAAGCCATGCTGTGATTTGGTTTCAAAAACTTTTGACATTTGGAGATTTCTGCCAGAATTGCATTTTTCAGCGATTGGATGGCGAGCACTTATATTCTGGAAACTGCTCAGAAACCCCCTTATTGTCAATATAGCTTGGAAAACCATCCATCCTCTGAATACCCTAGGTCTGTAGTTTGTGGCTGTAAAGCTTCATGAGGCTGTGATTATCCTAGAGGTCACCACAGGTCATTTTATACAGTGAGGTGAAGTTTAAAAAAACTGGTCTCACTACAATGAAATGGGAACTAACATCATCACACATGAATACAGTTGGGCTCATTGGATCCACAAAAGTCTCAACTTTACAGTGATACCCAATTTATGTAATTCCAAGACTCTTTAGGGACCCCAGTATGCAGAAATATGCAAATACATCATTTTAGAATAGGTGGAAATAACACATTTGCACTGCATGAAAAAAACTGCATGTTTTTTGACCCAAACTGCATGTGATTATCATAAAGTGGGCATGTCTGTAAAGGGGGGACTTGTGGGTACCGATAGAATCCATTTTCATTCAGATATCTTGAGGTCAGAGGTCAAGAGACCCCTGTGAAAATGGCCCTGCTAGGTGTTATTTTATTTTGTATACTCTAACCAATCAGTAGCGATCATCACATTACGTTTTTTACAACAGGGGAGGAAATATGCTTATTTAAGAGTTATTGTTTCTGTAAGTCAACTTTTAACAATCTGTACAGCTGTGTAGACAAACCATGTCACCAACGTAACATCAGAATAACTTAGCATGACTTTGGGACACGAACACCGGTCTCGAACATCCTGGTTGAAAGTCCTGTGATTGTTGGACATAGGTCGGACATCAATCAATCAATTTGTTTGAACTAAGAGCTGTGACTATCTGAGTGTCAGGGCTGGCTGGAGCCCTTTTGGTGCCCTAGGCAAAAATTCAGATTTGGAGCCCCCCTATATCGGCGCCACTTTAGGATTAGGGTTCAACCACCAGCATTTAAAAAAAAAATATTATTTTATTGAATTTTATTTTTTTTTAGATGCCGACCTCTGCCCCTCAGAAGGTGGCCCCCTAGGCGACCGCCTATGGCCCGTGCCTTAAGCCAGCCCTGCTGAGCGTCACTGGATATTAAGACATATAATAGTTCTCACTAATCCATTGGTTGAATTTTGCTCTTTGCTTTCTAATGGCGGCGGTGGCCCAGTTTACCCTTGTTTAGATAATAGCAGAGATTCCAACCACAGTTTGATAAACTTTGAGGGAAATGTGGAGAAACGGTCCATTGCACTTCAATCAGAAAGGGAAATGTGAAACACATGAAGAGCTAAACTCTAGTCATTTCTCAATAATCTGTGCGGCCGGGGCGTCCCTGCATGCGTCCTCACTCAAGTGTACACTGACTCACCGCCTCTGCTCACACTTAGAGAGGGGAAAGCCCTGCCACGGTGCAGAATTTAATGTGATGAGTTGTTATTGTTGATTTAATTTCATTCCAAGCCTTATTAATACTCCTCGGACAGGTACAGGCTACTCCTTTGGTAAATCTATTTAATGCAGCTGCATTCTTTGAGGCATGTTCTCAAAAAATCTCCCGCACATGTTACAAAGACCCGACTGAATCCACGGCTCAGCCCACACACTTTTTCCAGTGGTTTTTGGCCTTGGCAGACCTTTACCCACTCCCGCGACATGCCAGCGTCCAGACTCTGCCTAATATGAGAAGGTGATGTGCATAATTTGTTATATATGTATTGCTTAAAATCTGAAATATAAACACAGCAAAAACGACAAGCCCGCTGCCCTCAAAACCGCTAAGAATAACAGTTCAGTTTAAGCGTTCTGGCTGCTCGCATCTGATTAGGACAAACTCTACTTTTCTCTTATTTTTTTCACGTCAAAATGGCCGAAGGCTTTCCATAAACACCTCGGAGAAATGCAGGGAAAATGAGGTTGTGGGTATAGAAGACGCAGTTTGTATAATGAGAGCACGTTGGGGGAAATCAGAGCTTGTAGGCGATCAGAGTAGTTGAATGGCCCCAAGTTGGCTTTTTTTTAAAACCTCATTATTGGATTTACTTTATGACTTTTTTTTCTGTGCTTCATGTTTCCTAATAAATTCTGACTTTTATTTTCATATGACCAAGTAGATGGGTAGAAAGACTGATGTTTCTCCTCCTCTTTCCTGTTAAGTGTGTAAAGTATGACTTTACGGTACATTGACGTTGAGTGGGAAGGGTCATGGACTTCCAGTCTAGACCCCCCTACACACACACACACACACACACACACACACACACACACACACACACACACACACACACACACACACACACACACACACACACACACACACACACACACACACACACACACACACACACACACACACACACACCTCGGTCTCAATCCGACGCTCGATTAGCGTTCGATTTTTGTGGGATTTTCAGGCGCGCTGCAGATCTAACCCCAAAGAATAACCCAAATACCTCAACGTCTGCTTCTGGTCCCTGTAAAAACATAGTTAGAGCGGGGAGATGTACGGTGCGGTCGCTGCACCGTGCGCAGACACACACTCGTAATTGGAAGGATCAGTGGAAAAGGGGAATTTGAGACAAGCCAGAGCAATTTTGGGGGGATGACAAGATATTGCGAGGAGCTGAGGAGAGGAGGGCAGCAGGTGAGAATGATTTGTTGAGAGGTTTTCTTACCGTGCTGCAGGGCTGCCTCTGCTTTTAACCTGCAGCTGATAAATGTCACTGTCAATACCCTTACACACACAGGCAGCCAGAAATTGTTATTGGGTTTTAATTAGAGATGTACGGTGGCCCTGAGAGCTCAACAAAAACACAAGCAAATGAAGAAAAACTTGAAAAAACAAACACAATTATTGACATGAAAACAATCAAGAAAAAAAAAAATAATGTTTTAAGTCAGTATGTGCACCGTATCCTCATACAAAGGTTCATACAGTATGATATCCTACAAAAGCTATTCCTCATTTTTCCTGCATTATCACAGGAAACTACTACACAGGTTTAGGCAACAATACTACATGGTTAGGTTTAGGTAAACATTGTGGTTTGGGTTAAAAAAACTACGGATGTGCGTTACTTAAGTATGGAAGTTACGAGACAAATAAGTTAACGTTTGGGTCAAAATAACAACGGAAGTGGCGTTACTTAACTACAGAAGTTACGCGACAAATAACTACGAAAGCGGCGTTCCTTTTGTACGGAAGTTATGTGGCAAATAAGTCACAGTTTGGGTTAAAATAACTACGGAAGTGGCGTTACTTGAGTACGGAAGTTACATGACAAATAAGTTAACGTTTGAGTTGAAATAACTACGGAAGTGGCGTTACTTTAGTACGGAAATTACGTGACAAATAAATCTACGTTGACTTCTGGTTTCACACAGGATACAAACACCGGACTCCTAGGCGAAAGTCTGGTGTTGTTTGACCCATCCATCCACCACAACCTCCTCCCTATGTGGCGTTTGCTGCTCTTTATACTTCCTGGTTCGTGATTACGTGGAGAATTAATTTTTTGGGATACATACGAATAACAGTGCATTACTTTTCGTAGGTATAGCTACAAACTGTGTATGAGAACAGCCTAGTATATGTTAATACAAAGTATCAACCACTCGTGATTCAGTTTTAAAATACAAACATCAGTATTGGCTTCAAAGCACAGTGGTTGAACACGCACACACACACACACACACCAATCCAGAGTGGTGCTTGCCAACGTCTGCTCTCAGTAGCTTTCATCCATCACAGCGACATGGGCGGAGGGATATAAAGAGAGACAAGCAGGATCACCTGCTATAGCTCACCTCATTCTGGCTCCTGCCTTCCCCTCCTTCCTGTCTCCTCGTCGCCGTGACAACAGACCAAACAGGGCTACGCCACACTGCCGCCAAACAAGCTCCAGCTCTATGATATCATACCGGATTTCTGATGCTGAAAGATGCAGTTTTCCCAAAACGTCCGGAGGATTAAGCATCGTCTCGACCACCTGATGAGGGACTTAAAAATATTTTTTGACCTCCTCGACATTTAAACACTGATGCTATAACATGTTTTTGTTATATATCTGAATATCTGAGTATATAAGGGAATTATTGCTTATTTTTATTAGTATGGTAATTTTGTAGTTTTTCCAGAGGAAACACACACCACGCTTCAAACAACAGAATTAGTATTGTATGTACTACGTACTTGGCTGCATCCCATTCAAATAAACCTTTAACTGATTGTACATGGAACTGCACCGAATCTGTAATTGCGGCGATCACTTTGTTAGAGTAATTATCACTTGTTTCAACTGTCAAATATTTAAAAAAAAAAAAAAAAAAGATCCCAGATCCCAGATTCTCCCAGCGATACACACATAGTGATGTTAAGCAGCGTGCTAGTGTTTCCCTGCCTGCTCGAGCCCTCCTTGTGAACCCTGAGCCACTGTTCATGGAGATGTAATGGGGTTGATGTTGGCAGGCCATCACAGGCGAACGCTGAGAGCTCTCTGTCGGCAATCACGGATCCTCCGTCTGCGGTGCACGGCGCGGCTGTGGCTAAAGACATCCTTTATCATGTCCTAGCTCTGCTCTGGGTTAAACTGTCAAGCTGTTTCAGCAGTGTTAAGTTAAAGAAAATTCATAAAGCATATATCTTTAAGTGTCTTTGTTTCTTTTTATTGCAATTCCACGCAACTAAGAATTAAGTTGCACACATCTACTGTATGAGGCTTATAACGAATGATAATGCACATTCATAATCAAATCGATATTTCTGAGCCATCTTGTGTCCAATAAATGTGCTTAATGTGCAGTTTCTGCAGAAAGCGTTAACATTTCCTGCTGTCATTGCATCACTGTACTTAACATCCACATCCCTTACAAGACACAGAGCCTTATAATGTCGTCTTTCAAGTTGAGTGTTTTGTTAACCTCGTCCACCCTGTCAGTGGGATGAGTAGCACGCTATGGCTTGAAATTATTCATTATCTCAATACGGAGTAGTTTTGTATTTCAGAGTAAAATCACCTACCTGTTCAGAATATCTGCTGATGTGTGTTAGGTAGCAATACTTCTCTAAAATGGATGTTTTTGAAATGAAACCCTTAAAGTGCTTAAAGAGAATGAGTGCCAAAGAGCTCCACAGCAACTTCTATTCATAAGTCCGGTCCAGGAGAGCCCATTGATAAAAAGCAGGCGGCATTGAAGTAGGAGCGAGTGGAAGCGGATGAAAGGGAAACCATGAGGTCACTGAAACTGATCAAAGAACATTTGTGGATTTTACAAAACAATTTATATCCATTTAAAGCGTCATTGCCTAAAGGTCATCATCACGCACCCCATAGACAACATACATAAAGTCCAGTTATTCACTCTGTGTCAGGACTAAAGTGACTTTAATGTAGCAATGCCTCCTCAAAAAAGAAGAAATTGTGCAGTAGCTGAACACCTATTTAATGTATATATTATTTTTGTCCAGAATACAGACGCCAAGGGGTCCAGGTAGCCCTGAAACACATCCATTAAAACAGTGTGTGTTATTCCAATCCCTCACCGCCTGGAGTTGGATAGCATCAACATCCACAGAAAAACAATAATACGCCTGGAAATTAAACAAACTAGCAAAACTTTTATTGCACGCTAACGTTTTGATATTACCTCTCCCGCAGAAAAGCAGCCTATTCAACCCTGGCTCCCGGCTGACTCCCGAGTTACACTCCGTGTGCGTCTGTGTGTGTGTGCGTGTGTGTGTGTGTGTGTGTGTGTGTGTCTGTGTGTGTGTGTGTGTGTGTGTGTGTGTGTGTTGTGCCCTACATGGTGAAAAGCAGGACTGTTGATCTTAGTGTAAGATGCCAAACAGTTCTATAAAGGGACTTTTGAGGGTCTTACTGGGCACTCTGCCCGTCTGTCGGTACCCTTGGGATGCCATATTGTGTGTGTGTGTGTGTGTGTGTGTGTGTGTGTGTGTGTGTGTCCTTGGGATGGTGTAGCATGAGGGCAACAGGAGAGGTTGGAGACCACTCTAAATTAATGATACAGTGATGCTTTTATTTTGTCACATATTTTTTCTATTGCTTTGCTGCTGTACTTCTGTCTGTCTGTCTGTGTCTCACATAGGAGGAGGAGCGTCTATCATCAGCAATAATTGTTTAAATAAAAAAAAAAAAATCAAAGTATAACAAGATCTTATGGACGTATTTGCTAAAACAAAACCAAAAAAATAATGCCATAATTGGCCAAAAGTAATTAGGTTGATTTCCAAGTATAAACACGATGTATGAACAATAATTTAAGACATACTTTAAAGCAACATTAATATATTTTTTGCAATCGATTAATCGCAAATTCACACATTTTTTTCTGTTCAAAATGTACCTTAAAGGGAGATTTGTCAAGTATTTTATACTCTTATCAACATGGGAGTAGACAAATATGCCAAAAACTGTATGGGATTAGCATTAAGTGGGCATGCCTGTAAAGGGGAGACTCGTGGGTAACCAAAGAACCCATTTTCGTTCACATATCTTGAAGAAAATGGCCATGCCAGTTTTTCCTCGCCAAAATTTAGCATCAGTTTGGAGCGCTCTTTAGCCTCTTTTCCGACAAGCTAGTATGACTTCTTAGGTTTTTTAGTTTCATATGATACCAGTATCTTCACTCTAGCTTCAAAACTGAGCCCGCCACAACCAAAAACGTTGCGTTAATTAAATTATTGGCGTTAAAACAAATTTGCGATAACGCGTTATTATCGCGTTAAGTTTGACAGCCCTAATAAATATGTAACGTAGATATCAAGAGCTCGAACTCGGCACCGCACTTCCTTGGGTCCTCAGCAATACACCCGCCAAGTATGAAGTCGACTAGATGAACGGTTGTTGAGAAAACTTGAGGACAACAGACAGACAGAGATTCCATTTCTTCCATTTTATATGATATGTTACCACAAAAATGAAGAAAGCCTCACATTTCCAAACAATGGAGATCTAGAGGAACTTGGATTGAGTTTAAAGCGAAGAATAGCTTGAAATGCCTGTAACTGAGTGAACCATATGTAAAAGATGGAAACCATCCTCCTTCGCTCTAAGTCGTCTCGTCATCGCCAACTGCCTTTGTTTTGCGAACATTTGTCACTGCCATTTGTCAGAGCCTACCGCACAGTTTGAGCTTCTTATTATTGTCTGATAACATTATTATTCTTTATTAAATGAGCTGCAGCGTTGTACCTGCAACCCAACACCACCCTTTCACCCTCAATCACCCCTCAGTCACTAACGAATGCAGACTTTTCTTCAAGCTTTATATAAAGAGACTAGAACTTAAACAGCCTGCTGACACGAACAAGCGCAGCATGATTTATTCCTGCCATTATAAACCTTTGCTGATCTTCTCCCCACCTCCATGTCTGCGAAGTATGTTATCTTTCCACCATCAATTTATTTTCTTTAATTTTCCCTCCTTCTGCTTTTGTCACGGCGGCCAATTGTTCTTGGATTGAGGGGTTCAAACTACTCAAGGGGAGAGATGGAAAGGAAGAAAATATTATTCAACAAAATCCCTTTTTCTGAAAATGCCATGGATGAAGTGACCTACAGGTTCAGGGAGAGAGGCCGAATTTCAACGGGCTGTAAAGGGTTGGGAGGCTAGGGTAACACCTGATCTGTGAGGGCCAGAGGAAGGTCACAGACAACAAAAACTCCTGGTTTCACAGATCCTGGAGAACACATGACAAAAGTAAGCAACCGAGAGAGATCACGGAGCTGAACACAGAAACTTTATGGGACATAGTTGATATGTAATATTCCTCTTGTTGATTACCTAGGGAAAAGCTTTTGGTATAGCTTGAATGTTTAATTCACAAATTAATGAATTAACGGGTACTTTTCCAGATGGAAGTCGAGCCATGTTGGCATCATGCGCCACTGAGCAACTTTCATAGGAATGAACGGGGCCCCGCCTCGAACGCTGTATCCAGCTCTCTTAATACATCCATGGATGAAACTACCAGTGGCGGACTCAGGCTGTCTGAGGGGCAGGGGCGAAAAAAATAAAAAGGGCACCAGCTGCATGTGGTGGGGCACCAGCTGCATGTGGTGGGGCACCACTGCGGAGAAAGTATTCTAGCATGTGGGGCAGCCTATATGGCACTGCATCATGTTTTCTCCATTTTAAGGCAACCCTAGAGGGAACTTTATTATATGTTCTCTACTGGAAGGGCACCCTAGAGAGAACGTTATCACGTTTTCTCCACTGGGAGGGCACGCTAGAGGGCACTTAGTCACGTTTTCCCCACTGGAAGGGCATCCTAAAGAGCATTTCATCATGTTTTCTCCACTGGGAGGGCACCCTAAAGGGTCTTGTATCATGTTTTATCCATCATAGGTGCATCCAAGAGGACAGTTTTGCTTAGAACATGGGGGCGTATCTCAGCAATCACTGTAGCGACAACGATGTTTTTATAACAGAAAGAAAATGATGGCCAATACTATGTAAAGAAGACCAAAATTGTAATAAATTGGAATTCTCCTTTAAAAGAATAAAACACAACCACTAAGGCTTACACAGCGAAGGCTTTCCTCAATGAAAGCATCAGTGTGTGTGTGTATGAGACAGCTCGTCCTACAGAGCCCATTTAACCCTTGTTATTGAGGGAGACAACTTCCCCGGGACAACAGTCACATGCGATTCTGCTGATCAAACCTGGCCTCGAGTGCTGCTGTCGCCATTAGCCGGACAGCTGTGATTAATGCCTGTGAACCTTTGACCTCAACCCCTGAGGTGTTTGCTTTATGACCCATTCCCAGCCTTTATCATTCACTCTCGATTTGAGGCCTACAGTACTCACTGAACTTCTTTCATACGTTGTTTGTCCGATTGAAGATGCTAAAAAATAAGAAAAACTTCCTGCGCTAACTAGACTGGGGAATTGCCATCAGGGTCTTAGTATACTATATTAATACCTCTCTCACACATGAGAGAGGTATCAATCTTCTCATCTATCAGAAAGCAAATAAGTGAATTTCCCTTCTAACTATTCCTTTAAATAAATGAATGTTAATAGCGTTGCAATTGCATTTGGCTTATTAGCTTGTTAGCTAATAAGCAAAGTTTTTTTATATGTATTTCCATTGTTACGAATTAATTTTCAATATGTAGTTATGATCGGTTTCACATTAAAGTAAAGTCAATTAAATGTTTCTAAGGCAACAATTATACGTGACATATCTAAAGAAACTTTTCTACTAAATTTAGCCCAGTTTGACATGTAAATCACTGCTTACTGAGATCTCCAACCGATGCTGGCAAATTCTTGTTGGTATTTACTCTCTAACTTTTGTATCGTTTCACATGTTTCTATATGTTATTTTTCTTCCTCTCCTTCTCTACCTCCATCTCTCATGGTCATTTTCCTTGACTGAGGTGGGATTCTTTCAATGCTACGTGCAACCCCTTAAACCGAGGTGTTTATTTTGCCCCGAGTCAGCCTGCTTGGGAAAATATTTTTCCCTCAATCTCCAAAATGGTATCTGCGTTGCCATGGACGGGAGGCAGGGTCCTGGCAGAGTAAACATCAACAACCAGAGCTGTAGGCCTCAGCTGTTTGGCTTAGCGGGCCTTTCTGGGAGTTGAGAGTGAGGGGTGAACCTGCAGGATCCGTGCAGAGTGACGGGCAAACACCGGTAAACACTGACCCCCTTCCTCAGCGTCGGCCCCTGGGACTCAGTCAAGTGTCCGTTAGGCTAAGTGAAGGTGAAGCACGTCACCGTCAGTTCCGCTCAATCACCGCCTTGTTTGGGGAGTTGCTGAAGCCCCTTGGTTCACAAGTTCATTAGCCTGTTAGCAGCTGAAGTGGCTGGGTCTGGTCTCAAATGCTGGAATCTTGTTCTTGACTGGGCCTCGCTGTTTTTAACTTGGACTTATCTTGTCTGGATAGTTTTGGAGATTGACTTTTGCCTCTTTTTGTTCTCTATGTCTCATTTGTCAATTTATCCTCATCGTAAAAAAAGCTATTTTAAGAGTTATACATTTTAATACTATGAGAAGGTCCACACTTTTAGGCATTTACCTTAACTTTTGCAGCCTTTCTGAAAATATGTTAGTTCATTTTTTTATTTCCTTGATTTCATCGCCAACAATTAATTAGTCCACATGGTATGTGCAAAAAAACAATGCTTTTAATAGCCTACGCCTTGTATCTAGCTGTGCTGATACTTTTTTTTATTTCCCCCATGTTTCTCTACTATACTCTTCTAATACCTCTCGTATTCGTGTACAACAGCTGATTTAGTGATGAATCATTGTTGGGCCACTGGTTGCAGCAACCCACACATACTGTACACTGCACACACTCACAGTGAGTCTGTCTCTGTCCCCTGCTGACGCCACAAACCTTACCCTCGTATACCTTATACTGGTATCCCTCCTCCATAGAAATTACCATGAAACGGCAGGTCATTTTTTATTACTTTCTGCTAACAAGCCAAAGCCTCCGCAGACCTGCTCAGCCAACCATTTGGAAGTTAAAAAACAGCCCATGATTAATGATCGCTGTGACATGTCTGAGTGAACCAAATGGAGTGTGCATGTAAACGCTCCCCTGCCAAAGCCTTCACCCTCACACTTATTGTAATCATTACGGGGAGAAAAAAATTAGAGGGGGAACTGTAATGGGTTAATTACACCACAATCGGCGGGTGTAGAAATGCAGGCCTTTTTAATTATCTCCCTCCATCATTCGACACATTTCTATTATTTTCCTTCTCTTTTTCTGCGCTCTGCTTTGACTGAGGTTCAGCGCCGTGAAGGAAAATAGGGGGATAATTGGGTTCATCCATCTCTCTCTCTCTCTCTCTCTCTCTCTCTCTAAGCCCCCTTCCACCTCTCCCTCCAGCTCCCCCTCCTACAACTTGTTTTAACTCCCTCTGTCTGTATCTAAATACCTCCTTAGCTCTTGTTCTGTTTCAGTCTTCCCCCACCGCCCACCCTCCCACCTCACCCTCTCTACTTACAAACATTCTTCGAATGCTAATACTGGTTAATTTGATTGTTGCCTGAGTTTATCACTGGGGGCGTAAATCACCAGTTTCATGACGACACAATATTATATTGATTAAATTGGACGAAAATAGTGAAACAGACATGCCGCGGGAATTTCAGAATAAAAGCGTATCTTAAAGATGATGATATATATCAATGTTTTCACTTTGCATCGATGATATGGGATCCTTGATCATTCAATCGATATATATCGATTCAGATCGATGGATCGTTACACCCCTATTTATCACATGGAAGTAGTATTGGTTATGACACCCAAAGGTAGGAACGCTTCAGAAAATTCAGGAATATGTTGGATATTAATACTGACATTCATTTAATATTACCTCACAACATCTGCTGTATTAGCCAGGTGTTTTCTACACGTTTATTTGCATATAAAGCGGGGAAGTGAGATCGGATCACAAGTGGTCACTCAATATGCATGCGGAGACGCATTCTAATGCCAGGTGTGAACAGACGTACTTAAAGCTGTCCACTTGTGTTGGGATCACTCAGGATGTTAATGCCAGGTCTGAACAGGGCCTTTGAGATTCACTGCTCTAGAGGGACATAGTCTCTAGCTGTGCTTCTATTCCTGTTGTTTTTATCTTTGTTTCCTCGTAAACCGTTTTACCTGTTGCTTCCTTTCTTGAGTGCCATCACTCTCTCCACTCACTTCCATCTCTGTTCTCATGCTCTACATACGCCCCTCCTTCCTTTTCTTTCCTCCGTCCATCCATCCACCCCCTCTTATCCCAAGGACAGGGTGGGATCATAAGATCTGTATAATGTGACGTGAGACGTGTGGCCCCGCGATGCCCCTGGAGATCGCTCACACTCCTCATGATGAAACAAACTCACACACACACAGAGCACATGTCAAAAGGCTCCCGGAGATGATTTCTCGAGGCTCTGCAATCACACCAGTCTGACGTCCACCGAAGCTTTTAATCTCTGCACATTAATGAAGTGTCCCGTCTAATTTCCCCGTCCCCCTGATGATCAGGAGGTGGAGGAAGGACAGAGAGCGGTCAGAGGGAAAATCACCAGCAGCAGCTTCACGTTAGCAGATAGACATTTAGGAAAGCGGACAGGGGCTTCCCATTTACAGGTGTGTGTGTGTGTGTGTGTGTGTGTGTGTGTGTGTGTGTGTGTGTGTGTGTGTGTGTGTGTGTGTGTGTGTGTGTGTGTGTGTGTGTGTGCGCAGATTAGTATCTGTGTGTGTTTTGTAAAAGAGAGACGTAAGGGAGACGCAGTATGGGGGCGTCTGTCCAGGATTGCCATTAAAACTGTGAAGAGGGTTAAAATATACAACTTGAGTGCTGAAGGTGGACTCTCAAGGACCTCCTGGAATAATCAAAATAAAAGCCAGGAAATCTTAGTTGTTTTTCTATAGAAGTTGAAATAGACTAAAAACCTTTGTGTCTGTCTTCTATGATTAGCTGCTTCATTTATCATGCAATTAGAATAATATTTTTTCAATAACTACTTAATTAGAATGGCAAAATACTGGTAGTACAAATCTTAGGTTATAGTATTGAATAGGGAGCTCCTTTACAGTTTTGCCAGAGCTTGTAACTTTACATGTTTCTTGTCAACTGAACTTAAAGAAGTTGATTATTCAATTCGATTTTTGCATTTCCTTTCATTTTTGCAAATCGTCATCGGCATGATGTGCTCGTATATCAACTCTTACAAAAATGGCAAACTGCCATTGAATCTTCCGCCACTTGAGGGTGAATCCAAACTTTAAGTATGCAGAAATATTTATATAACTGTATAAATGTATAACACATTTATACTGCATTCAAAAAACTGCATTTTCTTTGCCCAAAACTGCATGTGAATATCATAAAGAAACCGTTATTTTGTCCCTTCAGTCTTTAGTCACGTGACTCGCTAGTCAGTGAAGTTAATATCAACCACAACCGTTTCCTAACCTTAACTAAGTGGTTGTGTTGCCTAAACCTAACTTCCTGTGAAAATGGAAGTTTATTTTGAAAGGACAGTATTCTCAAAAGTATATTGATACGTCGTCCTCAGCCCATCCAAATATTATTTGACGGTATTTGACGAGTTGGGAGTGAGAATGTGTTGGACAGGACAGGCAGTATCTAGGGAAACTTAATTGATACAGAGACTTTACTTTTCTCTGATTTGAATGGCACACAGTCACTTTTTGAGAACAGGTAACAAGGTACTAAGTAAACTAAACGGATCATTCAAATAACAAAAAAAAAAGTAGTAGTAGCCAGTATGGCAGGTGACCATTATTGACTTATCCACTGAAAACAATTTTTACTGGCATGAAGCACTTGGCAGGTGGGGGTCTGCTTATGTGTATCATCTTTTTATATATCAAGTGTGCGGGCGTGGGCTAGAGAACCAGCCTCTGCCTGCGCTGAGTAGCAGAAACCTACTCTTGTGCCCAGTTCAGCAGAAGAAACACAATGAAAACATTCAGCTGTGCTCCTCAAGATTGTTTTTGGCCACAGAAGCCCATGTAGGAGGAAACACAAGCCCACCTCTATACTACTTTGTGTCTTGCTGAAACGTATGGATTCTTTTTTTCTTGTCTGCGGCCGAAGTCGTGCAGCACAGCCAAATATTATTTAATCAAAACTCCACTTTATGGGACGCAACTGCAGCTATTTTGAGCACCCGGATCGTGACGAGGAAATGTAACTAATTGCTTAACTTTTATTATTGATACAGTATTTAATGTTTTAAGAGGGTTTTGGCGCAGCCGGTGGTGGCGATGGTGACGTCGGTGGAAAATGAACCAGGGCTCGGTGTTTTTCAGTCTGCTAGGCCTTGTCCTGGGCAGCGCTGTGGTCAGACCTCAGTCCATAGAAAGTGATGATTAGTTTGTCTTAGTTGACCGCTGACCAGAGGAATCCGCAGGAGTTCCAGTAAGTGGGGCTTTAGACACTGAGGAGAAGATTAGTGTCTAATTTCACTGTGAACCACCTGTCTGTCTGCCCAAATCTACTCTTTCCTCCTCTCTCTCTCTCTCTACCTGTCTCACAGTCGGCAATCTCTCAAGCCCACAAATCCAACAGCAGCTTATGTACTTTTTTCTTGCATTTTGTTAACTCTCAGACCCCGTTTACACCTGGTATTAGCAAATGATCAGTATCTGAATATTCCCGGGGGACAGAGGACCTTTGGAGGAACTTTACCTGTGTTTCGACAGGAGGGACCAGGGACTAAATTTACTCCAATAGGTCCAGGCAGTGTTGTAGTGCTCAGGATGGTTCTTGGTCTCGTGACCAGTCTCAAGACCATTTTATTTCAAGACCACAACTGCGAGGATATCACTGACTTGATTTATTTGTTAACATCATTACTGTGATTAATCATAGAAAACAAAGTAACATTCCCTCACATAAAATTCACCTCTGCAATTCTTTTGATTATTTTATCAAGACATTTCTCATTGCACATTTACATATACAGTATATATGGAAATAAAAGAGGTGAATGAAGAGGAATCTTCGTAGGTGTTTTTGATTCAGATCAATATGAGGAGTGCATGTGGTTTGCATGTTCCGCGTTTTATCCCAAGTGGGTCCTGCAGTATGAGACACTTGACTGGTCTGGTCTGGTCTTGGTCTTGACTTGGTCTCAACCCCTCAAAGTCTTGGTCTTGTCTCGGTCTTGATACACTCTTGTTTTGGTCATGACTTGGTTTCAGTTTAGTCTTGACTACAACACCGGATCCAGGTGCCAAAAAAGTCCCTCCTTCGGTAGTAGTACCTCTCAATGGTTCCAGAACTATCAGAGCCGGGTTTGAGGGCTTAAGGGTGCTGTTTGGTCAAACACAGATGTCTTGGCTGCTTCAAATGAGGAGGTATTGGGTGCCACGAGTATCAATATGAGGATGAGGGATCAGCTTACAGACTATTTGAAAAACAAGAGTGAAATAAAGAGAGTGTGTGTGTGTGTGTGTGTGTGTGTGTGTGTGTGTGTGTGTGTGTGTGTGTGTGTGTGTGTGTGTGTGTGTGAGCTGGGAGTCAACAAGAGAAATATAACTCAGCAGATCATCTGTTTGGAGAGAGGTGCTGTGTAGTTTTCAGTCTTCTTTTCCTCCTCCTTCATATCTCCTTTCCTTTCATTCACTTGCATTTACTCAGATATCCGAGTCACACTGCAGTAAATAAAAAGAACAACATAATTTATGTGAAAACGGCACCTAATCTTCATGGTTCTTCAGACGCAGTGGAAACACAAACCGGATTTTAGTTCTTGTGGTTTCCCACCTGGAACTATTTGGTCGAAAAAGGCTATATGTTATCTGGATGATGATATCTGATCATGGGCCTTTGAATATACACCATGTATTAATAAGTGTTGTCATTATCTTGATTCTGCCTGCACAGTCAACCAAACATGAGGGTCCCAAATCAAAGGAAGTGATGCTGCTGTGGCTCTACTTACTTTTCCTTTGCCGAGTCAGGGGTGGTTCATCAATTTTGGCCAAGCTTGCTTAATGTCACAAGAGATGGTGAACTTTAACTTGTTGGGCATATTTTTCTTGTTAATGATATGGCAAATTGCACAGGTTGCATTTATATCCGGCTGTAATCCAATCACAATGTGATCCAGACCACCTTCACTGCAGCTAGCTATAGCGGCATACGACCGACATCTCTAGCTAACGTTGAAGATTGTAGTTGTGTGTTTATTTGACAGCTCAGACTGATCTCAGAATTCACTGGGATCTCTTATTTCCCTTCATTCTCTCTTCTTCTTCCTCTTATCTCTATATGTTTATGAAGTAGATTCATAAAGTCCGCAATGAGCGCAGATGTTTTCGCTCAAGTTCAGACATTTTAACTCATGCTGACTCGTGTATTTCCATTGATGTTATGTAATCATGCTGCATCTAAAATGAGCCTATTGTCTCCTATCATGTCTTTTTATTGTGTCATGGTAGCAGGTTTTTGTCTTTATACCAAAATGTACCCAAAATTCTGCATTTGGGGGGGGGGGGGGTCGTGTCTAGTCATCACCTGTCTGACCCCTCTATGATTAGTCCAACTACACTGAAGACACGCTCTGCCCCTGCACTGATCCAGCCTGGAGCCTCATTACCTGTACCTGTCTGCCTGCCTGTAGGTACAGTCCATCTGACTGTCTGACAGCGTCTCTCTGCTATTCAGGATTAATGAGAGCCAATGAAAGCAGCCCTCCTCCTCCTCCCCCCTCTCCCTCCTCCTCCTCCTCCCCCCTCTCCCTCCTCCTCCTCCTCCTCCTCCCCCTGCCCAGCCAAAGCAAAGGCCGGCCGTAGGCCTCATTATTAAAAGCAATGGCCAGGACTCAGGCCCTGTCTGTACAAACACGCAGCGACGGAGCTGGGAGGGAAAGGGAAACCGGCTCGCGGGGGGATGAGGTTTCAATAAACGTCAGCCAGCGTCGGCTCTGTTTGGACTGCAAATTATTGCTGGCTGATGCTCTATTATTTTACAACCAAAGATCGCTGTCGAGAGAAAGGTAGAAGGGGAGGAAAAAGAAAGGGAGAGTTGGGAGGGAGGAGGGAGAAAAAGAAACTCTGGAAGGGTGCCTAAGGGGAAAAAAGGGTTAGTGAATACTATAATAATCTTTAAAAATATTACTGGAGCGGCCGCAGCTTAAGCTAAGAATAGGCTGGAGAGAGCAAAGTCCTTGGATGATTCCACGGCAGATAGGAGGAGAAGTAGAAGGAGGAAAGGAGAGAACTGGACAGCCATGTGAGAGGGTTATAAAATCAACACCTTCAGTAAACAGAACTGCCTCATTACTTCTGCAGGGAAAAAACACATTTTTGACCATGTTGAAATCCCCATAAAATCCAAATGTGTAATGGTCCATCACCCTTATGCTCAAAGAAATGAGGAAAATATGAAGGGCATCAACAAAATTCACCATCATCCATCAGTCCTGAGACCTGTACTATGAAGCAAGTTCAACATTCCCAGTTTATCGTCTCGTTATCTGGCTTAACCCTCTGAGACCCGCGTTCCCAACCGACTTTACTGTCGTTCAGAGGCTGTAGCAGGTTCAGTTTTAGAGCTAGAGTGAAGCAGATATCATATGAAACTAAATCACCTAAGGAATCCGTTGGTACCAACCATGTCATGCTGGCTTGTCGGGAAGATCGCTATATAATGCTCCAAAGTTGGGCTAAATTTTGGCGAGGAAAAAATGGCATGGCCATTTTCAAAGGGTTCCCTTGACCTCTGACCTCAAAATATGTGAATGAAAATGGGTTCTATGGGTACCCACAAGTCTCCCCTTTACAGACATGCCCACTTTATGACAATCACATGCAGTTTGGGGCAAGTCTTAGTCAAGTCAACACACTGACAGCTGTTGTTGTTGCAAAGATGCAAGCCTAGAGGTTCGCAAATGCCTCATAGACACATTCCAGATATCTTGCATGCTAAATATCTGGAACTGTTTGGGACTCCGGCCAGCTACAGCCAATGAGAGCGCAAGACACGGGTTGAGGGGAAACCTGGGGGAGCAGGGGTTGCCTGTAACAATAGGAACTTACTGTATGTGTTGTATTTGCAACACGGAGCAAAGTTGTTGTTGCATCTAGAGGAATAAATAGTAAAAAAGAGTGTGGAAACTGGTGGAAACAGGCTATTTTGTGAACACGTGCCAACAACATCAGCAATGTGTCTCGCGTATGGTATCTCGTCATTTACGGTGTATTTCGTGTGTTTTCGTGACAAAAAGTTTGGAGACCTCATCCAGGACTCCTCCTGGTGAAAGATGTTGTAGTGTGTGACCCCCCGTCGCCGGTCAGTCATGTAGTGTGATCAGTACAGCGATCTGAAGACTTCGAAAGTCGTGTAGTGTGAACTTGGCTTTAGGTGTTCAGCATAAGTTACCATGGCGATCTACCCTGGTAAGAAGTGAACCATCGTCGTAGGACTGAAAACCCAGGAGTTACCTCGCTAACCTCAAATCCTGCTTCGTAGCACAGGCCTCTGCACAGGTGCTGCAGCAAACATGGAGCAAAGTAACCCCTAAGTGCCACTCAAGCTGCAGTTGCTGCTGCTTGAGGTGGAAACGGCATCACTCCACAGACACCATATGACATGTTTAACCCAGGCAAGACCTGGCAGACGCCAAATGCTCCTGATAGTACATTCAGTGGGAGTAAAAACAAAAGAGGCCTATATATATGTAAATTATTACTTTTTAGCCATTTTCATCAGAAGCTGTTATATCGGACATCTACAGTCAAACAGTTGGAATCATCTTCAGTTTTGTGGAATAAGAACTTTTCTGCCCTCAGTCAGAAGTCTAAAGCAATGCTGCTGAATTGCTGAGTATTGACATTCTAATGCAATTTAAAGTTCTCCAGATATTTTCTTAAGTCAGGTTAACTGAGATAGAGCAGAGATGCAGGTGCACACTGAAGTCTCTATTCTTACTGCCTGTTATCTGTAATAACATTTGTACTGTACCACAGCGCACACAGACCATTTCTTGTAGCTTTTGAAATCTAAAAAAAATGTCAAAGAAGTTTTAAAACTCTGCCTGAGAATGATGAAAAAGTGATCTTAGTGCCATGAATTGGTGAAGACATTCAGTGGCATGGCAAAGTCGGTCCGCCACTTTGGTACAGACATTCATGGTCACCAAGGGATGAATCCTACCTAAATTTTGATTTTGTCAAGCAATTTCATGAACCAAACACCTGCAAAACTAATGACATTCCCATCAGCCTCAGCTGTGCTTTGCATGTAGTTCTAATTACCAAATATTAGCATGCTAACACGCTATTATATAACATTATACTGATCTTTTTTCATTCCTGTGTGAGTTTCTAAAATGAAGCACAGCTACAATAAAAGAGTCCAAACAACAGCATCTATTAACAGATAAGCATAGCTCCTGAGCCCACATAGACTTTGTAAGCTCTGTCACGACTGAGCAGCCGTGATAAACTCCTTACATTCCTTTTAGGCACATAGTTGCAACACACTCGTGGCGCTCTTTCAGGCTGCTGTGGTCGATATTATTCAAGAGCTGCTGACATTTAACAGGCATCTCTGCAGGTCTGGATGTTCACAAACTAATTTGAACCTTGCTTTACACAGGGTTGTGTTGAAGACTGGGAGAACTGTCACACTGCATAGTTTAACCGCCGCATTCAAGTCCCAGCATGTGTATGTGTATTTGTGGTTGTAAAGATTTTAATGCATTTATGCATGTGTGTCTTATGTCCCCACTTTCATAACAGCAGCCCCCCCCCCCCTAAAATAGGTTTAAAAAGTCATCTGGTTGACAGGGGAAAGCAGTTTTCTTACCTCAATAAAATTATCTTGGATTTTAGTGTTTGCCTAACACTCTTGTACCCGTTTAATATTCGAGCACGCTCCTCCACTCTGGGTTAGAGAAGAGAAAAAAAAAAAAAAAGGTGTAACTTATAATGGGCTTGGCCTCGCTGGCAATTCCTGCAGCTGAATTAAAATGCAACATTATACGGCTTGGCCAAGGTTAGTCCGTGTTAGCCGGGGCGCTGTTACGGGCACTTTTCGAGCCTCTCAATTGAGGTAATAAATTGAGTCTGATGGCTAATTTTAGGTGAAACCCAATACCTCTGGCTAAACTATGAGCCAGAGGGGACCATTTAATCAAAATATGTCTGGCACCGCCGCCAATATAGAAACAAGCGGAGAGAAAAAACACAAAAAAAGATTTTAGAGTAAATATATATTTTACAGAAATTTGTTTTAAGGGATACTGTACCTTCTGTCAGTCAAGTGAAAAGAGTTAACAAACTGTGGGAGGTAGCAATCTGTGATTTAAAATATCTAAACATCTACTGGGCTGATTAAAATAGAGAAAACAGCAGTTAAAATGCCAGTTAAATCTAGCAAATTTGGCTGGTGGGCAACATGTCTCTATGTGTAAATATCTAGCTGTTCATCAAGACAGTCGTACTTTGACTAAATCAAATGTAAAATATGCTGATCCTTTGTTAATGCAGCTGCAGCTGACCAGAAATGACATATTATTAGTAATTTTTTGTCTATTTTGTTTGTTTGTCCTTTATTTTATTTTATTTTATTTTATTTTATTTTATTTTATTTTATTTTATTTTATTTTATTTTATTTTTTTATTTTTATTAAAAAATGTTTTTTCTCTTTTTTAATTGTATTTATTTATTTTTTTCCCCAAACATAAATATTACTTTTGGATTTACATATGATGATTATGTTACGGCATGCTCTTTGTCTTATTCATTGATATTGTATGATTTAACAAAGTACATGGTTTAATTGAGTCAATAAGTAAAAGGTAAAAAAAAAAGTGACATTTGATTCATTGATATTGTATATATTTTGTAGAACAAAGTACATGGTTTAATTGAGTCAATATATAAAATAGAATTAAAAAAAAAATACATTTTGAAGCCCATCCTTTGTTAATGCGGATGCAGCTTACCAGAAAGTGACATATTATTATTAGTATTTTGCCTGTTTTGTTTATTTGGATGTTCCTCCTTGTTTTTATTTTATTGTATTTTTATATATTTTTATTTTTTTATGTTTTTCTTATCTTTTCTTTTTTATTTCATTTATTTATTTTTTTAATAAGTAATACGTAAAAAAAAAGGTGACATTTGATTAATTATAACATATCTACAAAGAAATAAAACTGCCCAATTCTTGCTGAGGAATCAAAAATGTGCTATAACATCCAATACGTTGCCCTACACTCGCTAAATCATTCCGTGAAAGTATCTCTCAATTAGCATGGGAGGGAAAAGATCTCCAAAGAGGCGTCCGGTTCGCAGCCTTTACAGCCTGCCAAGAGCCACATCTCGGGGCCCGCAATCAGTGACACTCACAATAAACGGGCTGATATTTAATCATTAGGCGAGGAATGCACAGCGGACGTCTCTAATCTGCTCCCGCGGCCGCTGAAAAGTTGCACGGCACGCAGAGTGGAAGCCGTGAACTCTCCGTGTCGGCTCCGGCCGTGAGCCTGCCTGCTGGGGTTTCGGTGGCAGACCCCAGAGGGGTAACGTTGCATAGCAGGAGGCCTCGGCATGCCACTGCAATTAATGTATTGTCTTACTTAATAAGATGGAAATGTTGGAATGATTAGTGAAGACTGTGGTGTGCACTCCGGGGTCGGTGAGAGGATTAGTTACCAAAGTGCTGAGGCGCTCACTTACACCTACTGTACTGCTGAGCTGGACTGAAAGAGAAAAGTACTATATTCTACTGTATATACAGTATTATTGTTGGCACTTTAAATGTCTTTGGTTTAAATGTTAATGCTTACTGGAACTGTGTCTTGTTTTTGGCTCAATTACTTTATGTAATTAATCCTGAAAATGTTTGACTCATGGACCATTCGGCAGGTCGACCATTAAAGGATAATTCTGGTGATATTCTATATATTTCTTATTGCCATCAAATCCCATGGAAAGACCAAAAACCAACAATGAATTAATCCATATTCAGCCTGTTTGCACGAAAAGGCGTGTGTAGGCCATATAATGCGCAAGGTATTTAGCGTGCAACACGAACGCCTTTCTTGCTTTTGGCGTGTCATTTCTACGCCATGTAGTCTGTAATGAGTCCAATGCAAACATATACACGTAAATATGCTACGCACAGAGCTAGTGACGTAGAATAATCCGCTTATGGCGGACGGTGGATGGGTCCAACAAACACAGGACTTTTAACCAGGAGATCAGTGCTCGAGACTGGAGTTTTGTTTTGTAAGTTATGTTAGTGATGTTTGTCACGTTTTTTAGTGAAATTAATGACGTGTTTCCCATACTTATGTTACGTTGTTTCCGTACATACATATTTTACTTAGTTTACATACTTATTTTAAGCCCAACCATGATGTTTTTCCTAAACCTAATGAAGTGGTTTTGTTGCCTAAACTTTACTGCAGACATTACTGTAGTTTTGTTGCACGGTGTAAAAATTACATACGAAAAATGACGTACAAATGACATTCCAAAAGGCTAAAATGCATCCTCATGACACGCGGAATGTCCGTGTAATGTCGTGCTATTTCTACACCTTCCTGTGAGACCGAGTTGCCTTATTCCTCTGTGCCATAGAGCTCCATAGAGCTCCATAGAGCTCCATATTAAAAACACATCAACGAGCCACACTGTTGCACTGCGTGACATGTTAGTTTTTGGTCTTTTATTGGTATTTGTTGAGAATAAGCAAAATATAAAATATCACCTTTAAAAATTCATGTTGTGCAGAAAACCATTAGTCAATCTTTGATATAAATATTTTCATTATGAATTTATATTTAACTTTATTCATTAGTCATTGTGCTGTGCAAGTACCTGTGCAAGAAAATGCAGTACATAACAGACAGTTCAAACTATAGCAGAGTGCCATGTCATTTGTACGCCACGCAACAAAACTACGCTAACATCCGTAGTTAGGTTTAGGCAGCAAAACCACTCACTTAGGTTTAGGAAAAAACGTCATGGTTGGAATTAAAATAAGTACGTAAACTAAGTAACTAAGCACTCTTTTGCTTTGGGCATCATCGGGTCATTCATATGCCTTTTCGTGTGACCAGGCTGAATATGAACATGAACCAGTGTACAGTTTGTACAGTACAGCACACTGAAACAGGCAAATATTAGGATATACGATATTGCATGTTGTCATACATGTTTTTTTTTTTCTTTTAACAAACTCTGAAACTGGAAGGGAAAACTAATTGGACATCAGGGCTCAAGCAGTTCATTTTAAGCATTTTTTTCCATTGACCATATGAGGAATTACATTCAAACCTGCCCAATTACAGCTTGGTAAGTGGGTAATAAATCATGAGTCTGCAGTGCTGAGGTACAGAGCAGTAAAGATTTGAAGTATCAGCTGGCAAAGCTGTTAAAGTCTCTGACCCTAATTACACAAAGCAAGCATAAATTAACATTCAAAGCTTGTTAATATGTCGTATAGTTCATTTTATTTTGAAATAAGTAACAGAGGAGAGTAATAGAGCATGGATCATGAGTATGGAGGATGGAACCTGCCAAAATCAAAAATAAGTCAGTATATACCATCTATGCACTCTGACCCCATGACACATTTTGAGTGACAGCCCCTTCATTTGCATAGTGACGCAGAAATGCATAAAGAAATGTAAAAAGAAATTTATAAAGAAAAGAATACAGAAATAAATAAGTTCGGGGAAATACATAAGTGGTGAAATGCAAAGGGAAACTCGTGCAGAAATAAATAAATGCACAAATAAATACATACATTTAAAAATAATAATATAAAATAAATAAAAAAATAAATAAATAAAAAAATAAATAAATAAATGAATGTAAAAGTTATTAAATAAATAAAAAATAAATGCAAAAATACATAAATAAATAAAAGGGAAAATTAAAGAGAAAGTAAGTAAAAAAAAAATGGAATTAATACAAAGATAAATAAATAAAGAAGTAAATTATAACAGAAATATCAATATATGTGACATGTTATTAATTAATCAATGACATTTATCTTTTATATTATTTTGCTACATTTAATGACATATTTATTTATTTATCAAGCCATTTATTGATTTATTTTTTTACAGGTTCTGTCCTCCATACATGAGGACCGTTTCCACACTACAGAGTGCAGTGCCCCTGCAACTACACTACACATTCAGTGGCTGAACCTATAGCATCCATACCGTTGTGTGTCACACTACATGGAAATATAATATGACAGTAATTATATTTTGTGTACCTTCATGGAATAATCAAGTTATTACCAAGCTCTTCTGGGTAAATACTACTGCAGCAAACCAAACAAGAAGAGGCCGCATGATTATTTTGAGAAAATATTTATCCAGTGAAGAAATTAGCCACCTTGGAGTGTTCATAATTTGTTTTTTATTTTCTCCATAAACATTTCTAATTGCATCCAGAGGGGCCTGTGTGTGTTGGAGCAGCTGCCCCTGTGCCACAGCGCTATTGTTGCAAGAGCAGGGTTGAGTTGTCCGTCACTCATGCCTACATTAGTTAACAGGACTGCCACACACATTGAGCAACTTTTTTCTTTTTTACCCCTAATATGAAATTGAACAGGGATTCATTAATGTCGGCTACATGCATTCAACCTGCATGTCGTCTTCTTCTTTACGTTCCAGTGACTATATGTATTCTACGTTGGCGTATTAGGGCCATTGTAGAATGGAATTTCCGAGATTAATGTCGTAAATTTACAAGAAAAAACTCATAAATTTGCGAGACTATAAAGTAATAAATTTACAAGAAAAAAACGTTTGAAAAAAATCATTGATTAATTTGCGATTAATCACAATTACCTATGCGATTAAATATTTTCTTCAATTGACAGTTATGCAACTATTAGCAACATATTGTGAAGCTCTTGGTACCCAGGTTTTTTAAATTTCTTTATAATGTAACTTACTTACAGTACTTAACTTGCTTATTACTTACCATTCAGTTTGTGTTTGTTTCAACAACTTCAGCGATTCTTCTGGATGTAATACAACTAGGGCTGTCAATCGATTCAAATATTTAATCACGATTAATCGCATGATTGTCCATAGTTAATCGTGATTAATCACAAATTAATCACACATTTTTTATCTGTTCAAAATGTACCTTAAACGGAGATTTGTCAAGTATTTAGTACTCTTATCAACATGGAAGTGGACAAATGTACTTGCTTTATGCAAATGTATGTATATATTTATTATTGGAAATCAATTAACAACACAAAACAATGACAGATATTTTCCAGAAACCCTCACAGGTACTGCATTTAGCATAAAAAATATGCTCAAATCATAACATGGCAAACTGCAGCCCAAAACGCAACAACAGCTGTCAGTGTGTCAGTGTGCTGACTTGACAATTACTTGCCCCAAACTGCATGTGATTATCATAAAGTGGGCATGTCTGTAAAGGGGAGACTCGTGGGTACCCATAGAACCCATTTTCATTCACATATCTTGAGGTCAGAGCACAAGAGACCCCTTTGAAAATGGCCATGCCATTTTTTCCTCGCCAAAATTTAACACAAGTTTGGAGCGTTATTTAACCTCCTTCACGACAAGCTAGTATGACATGGTTGGTACCAATGGTTTCGTTAGATTTTCTAGTTTCATATGATGATGATCTTCACTCTAGCATTAAAAACTGAGCCCGCTACAACCTAAAAATTGCAAGTTGTGTTGATGTGTTAAAGAAATTAATAGTGTTAAAACAAATTTAAGGCGTTATCACGTTAACTTTGACAGCTCTAAATACAACAGATCAAATCTCTCTCAACCAGCTTTATTTGTCACTTAAATATAACTGTGGAACAAAAGCGATCTTCCAAAGCGAGTCCTCTTGAGCAAGAAGCAAAAACATTGGACTTCCACAATAGCTGCATCTAAAAAAAACAAAAAAACAAGTGCATCTCTCCTTTGAAAGCATTTGACAGCGATCCTCCCTCTGTCTTGTATACTTATATGTCAAGTTGATGCGCTGATCTTTGTGGAAAACATGAAGAGATTATTGGAGGGAGGCAAATCAAAGTGACACTAGTGACACACACTCAAGCCAACCAATATACACTACGGCGACCGCAAGCTGGAGTCCCTCAGGCTGTGGTGAGTTTATGGCTTCTCGTGACGTATGAAAGCCAGCGGCTCCTTTAGTGTTTCTCTGCTCCTGATTGAGTTTTAATTGATTTCTCATAGAAGTGCGGTTCATTCTTGTCATTGAGATGGAGTCTTTTGGCTTTTTAATTTGCAGATCTCTTGATTTATCCCCCGAGTCTGTGATTATTACAATTATGTGGCTTTGTGTAATTGGTGGATATCGAGTTGATGTTTTTTTGGGGGAAAACATTACTTTGAAACAGCGAGTGCTGCCAGGGACAATGAGGCCGTCCCGGGTGGGGTTTGATACATGGGCACCCTTGTGGTTCAGCAACTTTGTGTGTCTCATGTACAGCATGTTTATTCATATTTCTGCATCCTGTGCGTCCACAGCGTGCGTGCCGACCGCAGCGCCGCCGCCGCTGCCTCGCCGTCTGCTTGCCAGTGTAATGCGTGTTTATGTTTACTTTAAGTGTGTGTGTGTGTGTGTGTGTGTGTGTGTGTGTGTGTCTGTGTGTGTGTTTGAGGAGTGACTGTGATGTGGAGCACCTGCCCTCTCCGCCCAGTCATGCTGCTGTGTGGCAGCTACCGAGCTGGAACCTTCCGGATGACATCATCAAACGGTGACAAGGCAGACAGGTCAGGGCGCCTGTGGTTGTTGCTGGAAAAGGCTACTCCCCAAAGTGTGTGTTTGAGTACACACATGCCATTTCTTTCATATTGAGTTTCGTACAGACTTGATCTCATCAACAGGTAGCGTTCGTATTGTATCTTGCTCCACATGCAGCCTTCTGTACTGACGGTAAAGACCACAACTCCAGTTCTTTCTGTTATTTTTCTCCAGACTTCTCTCCTTTTTATTCTTTTTCTCTGTATCTTTATGAATTGGAGTCATAATGTCTTAGAATAAGCGATGAAGAAAACATTTCTAATGTGCGCAGACATCATCTTTGCCTCAGTTCCCGCTGTCAAATTCATGTCTTTTCACATCCACTCGCCTTTTTGCTTCGACATCATGTGCAATCACACTGTCTCTAAAATTCACTTTTTATTCAGTATAAACACACATTTAGTTAGTCATATTAATGTTGTAACACATAAGATTTTTAAATATATAAATATGATAAAATAATGTGTAAAAAATTTGATTCCAGTTCTGTGAAAAACAAAATGCATTGGCTTCGTCCGAAATCGCATACTATGCACTACGTACTCAATAGGTGTGCTATCTTTCAACATACTTTTGTGTGAATAAACAGTAGTATGAATCTTTTCCGGACGCACTCAGCAATGATAAATTGGAGGTATGCATGCAAATTAGGATTCCAGCAGAATGTATTTAATTCTCATGTATTAATAACAGTGGGAATAATACATATGTAAATTAGGTTATTTATCCTGGATTTCCTACATATAATGCATAATGTAAGCTGTTATAGTAATTTGTGATGTTTTTGTTTAATTTCCTTTCAAAACACAGTCAGTGCTTTATACACTGAAAGAGACAGAAACAGGATTTTTGTGCACCCATGTATCTTCCTAAAATATTCTACCCACTGCAAAGTTTCTAACCTTTCCACAAAATGCTTTCTTACACATTCTACTCGACTTGCCCTCTTTAGTTTCACCCTGGAGAATGCATGTGTTGGTCTGTCTGGACCACAGAGGACAGGTTAGCGAGGCTATATTCTTTTTTCCATTTGCAGATTTAGAGGATATTATGGCCTATTTGCACCTGCAAACCCAAGTGTTCCTCCGCCTGCCTGCTATTTGTCAGGATCTGTGCAATTACCAGCGTCTCTCCTTCGCTCCCCATCTCATATCCTGAGCACAACATTTGCCCAGATTTACCTACTGGCTTTGAGATGGTTTCTCGCTCAAAAACAACACTCCGATTTCACTGCGAGGGGGGAAAAGAAGTGGCGGGGAAGATGCTGCGCCAAGGTGCAAAATAGACAAAATACCTCCTGTCCTGTATGCATCCTGCGTGCCGCCACATCATAATCAAATCAAATCATTTTTTTCTAATGAGGAGACGGCGCGTGGCTGCCCAAACAAAATAACCCAGGATGCACTGCGGGACCAAAAAACGGTATCTGCGTTTCAGCGGGCGCTCCAGTTTTGATTCGGGGAACATTCCTATTTCAGGAACTTTAAATGTTAAGTAAAGAAACATTATGAGAAGAGGGCTGAATGGAAAGCTGTGTGTGTATGTGTGTGGACGTGCATGCATGTGGATTAGAGGAGTGTGTGTGTGTGTGATTTGGACATACACCTCTAAGCACACCTAAGTGTATCTAGCCAAATGTTTTTATATGGTTCCATGACGGGGGAGAGAGTGTGTCTAACAAAGGAGACTATTTCGATGGGGCCGGTCAGTGAAGGAGTGCTGGACTCATAATGACATAGAAAACAAACAGTGCTGAATGGGCACATGGTCCCTCCGTAACCACAGGGCCCTTAACGGGAAGAGCCTGTCCAGCGGCACACAGCCCGGCTCCAGCACTACAGGAAGACCCAGGCGCCAAGGAGTTAAAGTACACCTACTGTGTGTCTGCATGTGTGTGCTTATTGCGTGTGACATTGCAGATCAGCTGCACAAATACCTGATGAGAAGATACGGACACACAAAAATCACCGACGCCCACTCGTGCACGCCCCGAGAAGGTACATATTAACATACAAATACGTGCATTCATACTCCCTCTCTGTCTCGGCCGTACACACAGTCGCGGGGGAGGCTTCCCAATCAACCACCAGCAACAATATTATTCTGCCGTTCACTGTCGCCGGGGCGTGATTGATGAAGCCGAGGGAAGGCCCGACTCCAGATCCCAACGTGGAGCTCATGTAGAATAACAACGTGCTGACAATGCTCATATTAGACTCAAATTGCTGCTATATGTACAATCTAATGGCCAAAAAATACCAAGCTGTGCCTGTGTGGAGAGCTGGGTTCCAATCGCAGGCTGTGGTGAAACGTCTGGCGATGTAAGAAAGGATGGGATTTTAGTTAAGTTTGAGGTTTGTCTCAATTTATGTACTTCTGTACTTATACTTGCTATTTTGAGTACATAAGTGCGCTCACACTGAGAAGTATGGCACAATGCGGTGCACTCGAAATACTCAAATGTTGTACTGAAAAAGGTCAAAACGTCACCCTCAACGGTTGCCATCTTTGCTACGTAGCGGAACTTTTTCAAACTTGTGAAAGTGGCGGGCGAGGAAGCTGCAGCGTTTGCGATTGAAACGGCGAACACCGAACTATAAAAAATTAAAGTTATACATGTTTTTTTTTTCACTATGTACCTCTGTAAGTACCACTAAGTATATTGTAGTCGGATAAAAGCCATTTTTGGGTTAATTTATCCATATGAATTTATACCGATACGGCCTGATGTCTGTGGCTCACTATCACCAACTTATCTACCAAGTTTCCGCGGAGTGCAAAACTGCCGTCCACAACTCCAGACAACGCTACCCTGTCGAAATTCACGCACTACGCAAGTAAGTAAGTAGTGTGCAGAGTGTACTACATGGAAGCGTACTAATAGAAGTATCCAAATTGAGACACAGCATGAGTAGCATGAGGAAACTAGGAAGTGATATCTTACCACTATAGAGTGCTGCAGGAATGAGTCCCAAATCCCGTAAATGAGCATTTTAGCGCTTCAGGTTCCCTCATCCGGAAGTCAATGGGTATTATGAATGGCTTTTTAGTTAGATTCCTGAAATAAGGTCTGTGGTTAATACAAGCTTAAGAGAATTTAATGTTTTCTTCTACAACATAAAATACATCAATAAATACCCCACTTGTGAATTCTGAAGCCTTTATGTGTCTTAAAAATGGCAGTTGCTAACAAGTGGCTAAATGAGACTACAAGACATCATCATGCTGACTCGTCTGTCTTTATAGCCTCGTTGTGTATACTCGGGTTCATGCGACTGTGGTGTAGTTCGTTAATAGCCTAACGTTAGATTTTTACTTCTGGTGATTGCATTCACACTTCAAAAATCATGAAAGTGGTGTCCATTTGTGGAGATTATCTTGCTGAACAAAACGTGTAAGTATCATAAACGTGTGTTTGTCACAGAGTTTATTTTCTGCAGTAATCCAAAGGCGATGCTAACTTCTTGGTTGGCCTACAAAAATATGTCATCCCTGGAGCACGTTATTGATTTTTATTATATTTTTTTATTACATTTTTATATATTTTATTGAGAGAGATTATTTTTGTTTTTATTACCTTTTAGACAGTGATTTCTATTTCTGCAATATTAGTGTTTTAAAGAATTTTATTCAACCCCCAAGTTGCATACTACAAAGTGTGAAGATTTGTTTCTTCAAAGATATTTGAGGATATTTTTCCCCATGTGTGGCAGGACAAGACTGGTGAAAACAGTGAGCTGTTAAGCGTGGGCGGTGGCGTCTAAACAACAGATGCACGTGGAAGTGCAGACATGTGTTAGCTTTCCGGTTTGTGTCCCTCTCTGTCGGCCCACGCAGATGTTTTAGAGACGCCGAATTTAGTCGTATTTATTTGTTTTACTTTGTTTGGCAGATACACTGATTTTTTTTTTCCACCTCGTGAGGTTTAGTGAAGACATTTTGAGGGGCAGTGCGCCTCTAAGCCAGTTGCTATTTTCAACTCAGCCCTTTCTGTTTCTGGCACAGTAAACAATGTGCAGCAGCTACTGTGGAGCTTATTTATACATTTGTAATGCTTGCATTTTTAGCACGTTATTGCTCATGCAAAGGATCATCCGAGGACATATGGATGATTAAATTATCCGCACAATCGCCCAAATATATTGTGAATTTAAATACACAGAAACAAAGGGGCCCTTTGAGAGGCAGACAAATGCACAGTCATGATGATCTGCTTGTTTACTTGTTACCATGATAACTGTCAATGGCTCTTCACCGGCAGCTCTCTCGGCCCACACCTCCCCCCCATTCACTCTCCGTCAGACGTCCCAGAGGTCCATTTACCGCTTTGAAAACATCATAAAACAGACATGCTAAAAAATTATGCCAGGGCGTCAGCTGATGGTTTATAAGGTCACGCTGGTGACTAAGCATCAGGAAACTATCATAGACAAGCCCTTCATGAGGCACTTTTTTGGGGGGGGGAATACAGTGATTTTGTGAGCAAACATTATATTATGTGAATCTATTATATAATATTAAAGGTTCTGTATATAGGATTCAAAGCATTAAAGCTAGGGTTGGTAATCTTCTTCAAAAACATTTTTGTTATATTTGCTGAAATTCTCATTACATATCGACAGCAATGAATAAATCAAATGCTCTGACAAAAAAATAAAAAAAATCCGGTGTCTGTGGCCGTCGCAGGACTGTAATTAGCCCGTCCAATCATTTGTTTACATTCATTATATGTTTATGTTCATAATGATAATTTTAGGGGAGTGGCTTTGGAGGGAGGCCTGATGTGACGGACTGTCAGTGTTGCCACCTTGGCGACTTTCTTTCTAGATTTAGCTACTTTTGGCGCTAACGTTAGTCCTGCTAGTTACTTTCATAGAGTTGACAACACTGGGCTGGGTTATACGGTTGGATAATGTTTTTAATTGAGCGTACTCTTGCTTGTTTCTTAAGATCCAACCTAAGAGTATTGAAGCAAAGAGACAAAACTTCAGTTTTTTTTTTTTTACAACAGCCGCTGAAGCCATTTTGAACTGAAAACGCTTATTATATTTCTAATATTTTATTGTTCAAAACAGGCCATTTTGGTAGAATGTGACAATAACATAGAAACAATTTTGTTTTACTCTTTACAGCACTTTTTAGGTGGACGTTTTACTGGCATCTAGTAGTCGCACTCAGTCCAAAATGGCGGAAGCATAGCTCTGCTGCTGGGCGTTGGTGTTGCAATGGAACGACCAATTGACTTTCACTTCTTGGCAATATACGTTCTCTGTCCAAACACTAGCTTCACATGCATTTTAGTGCATGTTACTTGCTAGCTAATGGCCGCCACTCTACTCTGCGCTCATACGGTGGTTACTGCTGATAAAGCCGTCCCGACCCACGACGTCATTTCAGAAGCGTAGCACCCACCCTCCGGTCCCACCTCCCCAGGTAAACACCGTTAGCTCTGTTAACACTGTTAGCACCGTTAGCTACTAGCCGCCTAGTGTGAGGCAATAGATATGCTCTGAATTCAGTATGCACCTTTAATATTAACATTAATTGAAAATTCTGAAAGTATCAAACTGACACACACATGAGAAAACATCATTTCTAGGTGTTGTCAATCACTGGCAAATTTCTGCATTCTCTGCGGAGTTTTAAGCTAACTTGATCCTGATGGGTGAAGTAGAAATGCTGAGAAACATTTTTCACCATAACACCTCTCTGGGGTGTCTGGACGCGCACGTGTGCTGACCGCAGCAGCTCCCCCACTTAGTTTTATTACACGGGGTCGTAATGTTCTTCCTCGCGTTGTTCTACTGGCTTTTTTTTCTCTATAGTCGCACATAATACTGCCAAGGACTAATTGGCGTAGTTACATATTCTCCAACTGTATCTGGTTCAGTCTGTGTGTGTGTGTGTAAGTAAAAACCAGACACAAGCCAGCCGAGAGAGACGGGTTGCTTTGGCAGAATGTCAGGTTCATGCCCCCACTAACCGCAAGTCGCCGAGATATATCGGCAGTTCCTGTGCATTATGGGATACCGTGCTGGCAATAAACAGAAACAGAGGAAATCTGAAATGAGGTGACTGAGACATTGTATGACTTGTCCTCTTCACAATGTCTGCTGCATGAATCGCCGGCCCAAGAATCAAACCTATAACCTGTATCATACATATATCTTACTGTCTGCAGCTGGAAAACAAGAACACACACTGAGGGCTCCTGCATGGGAAAGCCGGACTGTCTTTTGATTGATATTGTCTCCGAGGTTAAACGCACTTTAATGAGAAGTCCTCTTCTCCTCCCTTCTTCTTTCTTCTTTTTTTTTAATCTCCTTCTTGCCTGCCGTTCTGGCTCATTGGCCCAGGAAACATGGCCTGAATCAGAGACCTAAGTTGATGATGATGAGCTCTATTCATTCTGGAAGCGTTGACATATTTGCTACCATAACCATCAATAACTCAGTCCCGTGTGTCTGTGAGTGTGTGTGTCTGTGCATGCATCGGAGTAAGCGTATGTCACTCCTGTTGATCATCTCTCCACAGCCCCGTCCAAAAGACGTGCGTAAGCATTGTGCTATCCTGGATGTAGGTGTTTGAGGGAAAAAGTCAGAAAATAAATGAATAATTAAATAAATGACTATTTCTGTTTTAATTTGCTTCTTTATTTATTTGTCTTTGGGTTTAATTTTCCCTTTTATATATTTATTTATTTATTTATTTATGTATTTATTTTTATTAATTTGCATAATGAGGCTGAAATGCATAAAGAAATGTAAGAAGTAATGTGTAAAAAAATTTATAAAGAAAAGAATACAGAAATAAATAAGTTTGGGGAAATAAATAAGGGGTGAAATGCAAAGGGGAAAGCAGAAATAAATAATTGCAAAAGTACATAAATAAATACATGCATTTTAAAAAAAATAACATTAAAAATTAATGAACAAATAAAAAAAATGCAAAAATAAATAAATGAAATAAACAGATAATAAAAATAAGTATTATAATTATTATAATAATATAATATAATAATTTGAATAAAATTAAGAGTAAAAAAATATGGGAATTAATTCAAAGATAAATAAATAAAGAAGCAAATTAAAACAGAAATATCAATTTATTTAACATTTTATCAATTCATTAATGGCTACATTTATTTTTAATATTATTTTTGCTACATTTAATGACATTTATTTATTTATTGAGTCATTTATTTATTCATTCATTTATTTTTGATTTTGGCAGGTTCCGTTCTCTATAGACATTGTTGTATCCAAGCCATCTTTAAATGCTTTGATTAGCATGGGTGGTCACAGCAGGAGAGGAACTCGTTGCTAAGGTTAGCTGGAGGCAAATAAATTATTAATAAAAAGAGCCAAAGAAAATAAAACATCATTGTGAGTTTGAGCTCTTTTATATGTCACTGTGTGGTCAGGGTGGACACTGACTGATCAATTGACTTATGGTTTAATAAAAGGCTGATATCATCCTAATATATCAGCTCAACTTTACTGTTGCATTAATATATAACTCTGTCACTTCATGGGATCTTGAAAACATCAGGGCTGAATGTACACCCCCGCTGCTCTCATCCCCATGTTCCTCTTTGATTTGGTTCTGGCTCCGATATCAATAAGCTTGATTTGGAAGGGAATAACTGAGGTCATCCTGTGAACTTGAACTGGATCCACTGATACTGTTTGGATAGGTGCACAGTAGGCCTTGGGAGACGCACAATGTAGCGGTAACCATCTACTTTTTTTATTGAATGCTTACTGAGCCACCGCTGTACTTTGGCTTAGTCCCCGAGAAGAATTATTTGGGGGAAAGAAATTGCGGACTGAAAGATGAATTTATACAAATATTTCTCAGAGCCAGAGCTGCTCTGAGAGGAAGAATAAATTCATTGGTAAAAGCATTAGGGTCGGAGCCAAATGTTTGGTTCACTTCAGCTAATAAGACAAAACTTAGAAATTCAAAATGAAGATATATAAATGTAGCACTTGACTTTCATTTATTATAATGGTATTAATGATAAAAACTATACACATAAGGTGCCATGCCATTGTTTGACATCCCCTTAATCTGAAACTGCATGATAATCATGTGCTTCTGTTCGTTACACGGAGAGTTTGTATTTTGTATTTTCGGAGCAATGGGCCTTCGGAACTATGGCCATTTGTTTTCGGGCTTTCGTTCCACTGGGACATTTTTCGGACTATTGGGTAAAATGGGCAGTCCCCACACAGTTAGCTAAGCTAACAGGCTAACGTAGCTAACTTCTATGGGAACCCAAGAGTCTCCCCTTTACAGACATGCCGGCTTTATGATAATCACATGCAGTTTTGGGCAAGTCATAGTCAAGTCAGCACACTGACACACTGACAGCTGTTGTTGCATGTTTGAACAGATAAAAAAATGTGTGGTTAATTTGCGATTAATCGCGATTTACTATGAACAATCATGCGAAATACATATACTGTATATATTTTAATCGATTGACAGCCCTAATAATAAAAATACAATAATACAATACAATACATAATAATATACAACTTAATGTTTACGATGTCAACAACCTTCATTCTTTCATTGGGCTTCATTCTGGCATTGCCTAACCAGTAAACAGCAGTTCTCTGCCACCATTAATACAGTATTTAAGCTAATGATACTGTTCTGTCTTTAGAACGTCTCTACTTCAGATTTCTTTTATATCTTATATATATCTATATTTCAGCTGTCAGGATTTGTAAGAATTGTTACATATTACAACGTTTGGTACAAAAAACAGGAGAAATTGGTAAAATATGTGTACCTCGTCTGGAGCAGCTCAGCATGAGGACACTGCAATAGTTCGAAGCAATGCCAAAAAGTTGTATATCAAACTTTGCGCTTGTGCCATTTACTGACTGCATAGCAGACATTTTCATGCACCTATAAACTACAGCACATTGTACTTACTTGTATTAATAAGGTCCAGTCATAGTTTTATTTGTTAGCTTGAGCACTAGCCTGCAATGATGCTGCATTGACCTTGTTTGTTTAAAACCTTAAGGATGTATGAGTTCCTTTGACAGGCATCTCCTTACTGACAAGAGAAGCTATGAGATCATTTGCATCACTAAGCTGTGAAAACATATTTTACTTGATCCGTACTTCTGTATTTCAGTAGAAAACTGTTTGAAGTGTTAATCGATAACAGATGTTGTTTTGTCCATTTTGTCAACCTCCATCCAGCTTAGAGATGCTCGAGGTCAGAGTCATGTCACTTTCACTTTAAGACTATTCCAGCGTGGACTCAAACTAGCAACTCTCAAGCCACAGTCTTGACTCTCTGCCCATTAGGCCACAGCTCATGTTGAACCCCTTTGTTCTCTCCGGGATGTTCCTGCTCCGAGCTGCTCGTTGGACCACTCAGCCAAAACCTTAAGGCACTGTGACAGTTACTGGCACCAGAGAGCAGCAGCCCTGCGTGAGTTATAGAAGATCGCCACATGTGCGATCCCACCGAGCTTGAGTTATGCTCCCACTGCCTCTTGTTGTCTTTTGATCACAATTTATCGCCATGTGTTTTGAAGCGACCTTGCCTTCTGACACACTGAGCAGAAAAATGAGGATTATGTGAAGATATTTTGATGTTGTCCCCTGGATATTGCTGAATAGTGCTCTGCTGATTGGTTGATGTTGGACAGAGTGGAATTATTTGTAGTTTATGCCATGTAGACTTATGAGAGGTGAAAAATTCTGGCTGATACAGATTTGTATGAATTTGTTAAATTAATGGACCTTTTGCTAAACCTTGCCACTGAACAGTGTTTTTCCAATCAAAGCTTAGCAACCGTAACTAGGCACAGTTGGTCTGACAAGCTTTGGATTTTAATCTCTTTAATCACATTCTCACACCCAACTCGTCAAATACCGCCGCTTGGTCAGTGCCCTTCAGCATCGGAGACCGACGCACGGGGTACCCTTCTTGCATTACATTTGGACAGACCAGGGACAGCGTGTCAATATACGCTTGTTACATGCATAGTGTCCTTTCAAAATAAACTTCCGTTTTCACAGGAAGTTAGGTGTAAGCAACACAGCCACTTAGTTAGGGTTAGGAAACGGTCGTGGTTGACAGTATCTTCACTGACTCGTGACTCACGGGACTGACGATACCAACGAGTTACGTGACTAACGACTGACGTGATAAAATGTCAACTTAATAGTTTCACACGGGACACAAACACCGGTCTCCTGGTTGAAAGTCTTGTGTTTGTTTGACCCATCCTCCACCCCTCCCGCCCGTTCTTAGCGAACTCTCACACTATTAATACTACATTCACTTGCTCCGACCGTCGGATATCGCTGTAGGTGGGTTTAAATTGGAGTTAGTAGAAAGCTATGTTCGTGACATACTGTCGCTAAAGGGTGCCTCCGTGCGTCAGTTTCCGATGCCGAGGGGCGCTGCCCAATCAGCGGTATTTGTACTTTAACCTGTTCACAGTGTGTTTTTAGTTCATGAAAAATAATTATAACCTTTTTGGTCACCTAAAATGTCTTGTTCAGCGTGCAGTTGTACTTAACTCCACCCTCGTATGTCACTTCTGGTTGCAAAAAACCAAGATGGCGACGGCCAAAAACCAAGATGGCAACGGCTTCAAAACCGCAGTCCACAAACCAATGGGTGACGTAACGGTGACTACGTCCACTTCTTATATACAGTCTATGGGTGGTTGCAAGAAATGTGTTAAAATGACGTACCAACACCAAGAAAACAATTTAGGTTTAGGTAACAAAATTACTTGGTTATGTTGAGGAAAGAGAAGATCATGGTTTAGGTTAAAATAAATGTTTGTAACTTAACTTGCGTAACCTACGTCGCCTAAAAATGTCTTCGGTCGGTTGTACTTAGCTCCACCCTCTTGTGTCCCTTCTGGTTGCAAAAAAACAAGATGGTGACGGACAAAATGCCCAACTCGAGGCTTCAAAACGGCAGTCCACAAACCAATGGGTGACGTCACGGTGACTACGTCCACTTCTTATATACAGTCTATGAGCACCTCACACACTCAAGTGGTGGTGCTCTTGTCCTCTTGTCCTTTGGCCACAGATCCCCCAGATGTTGTAGCTATGAACAGAGGGAAAAACAGTCAGGGTAGTTCTGATGAGTCACCAGCGTAATGGACCATGGTATGAAACCTGATATGGGCTGCGTTTGCCTTGAGAGGGCAGTTTAGTGAAAACAGTGTCATTACTACAACCTGAGGCCTCCCAGGCCAGGACCTCATGCGGCGAACCGTATGCCAAGAAACGAAAGAGAGGAGAGGGAGAGGACAGGCCGAACATGATACAATCGGGGATGGAGGGAGTCCAGTTTCAGACGGCGGGAGCAGGGAGGAAGGAGAGGGAACGGGCCAAAAGTCTTTGTTTTATCTGGAGCGAGCAAGATACTTGCATCATAGCAGCTCTCCAAGAATAATGTCAGAACCTGATGACTCAAAGAGAAAATAGAGAGTTGATGAAAATAAAGCTTAGTCTGTCTCGCCTGGTTAGCACTCAAAAGTTGGAAGCACGGTGCAAAAGTGGCTTTTGGACAACATGTATGTTTGTATCTCATTATCTTATTTGTAGGTTGTTTTAATTTTTATTGCTGCAAATTCAAGTTTGCTACCAAAATAATGGATGCAGACGGTGTGAAATATTCTCAGTTACATAATACAGCCAATGGCACAGTATATCCCAGGTGACTAACTGTCAGCTGTCACTCAGCAGTTTGCATTTGACCTCAGTTCAGAAGCAAACTAAATTGACTGTACAAAACCTGTGTATGCAACTATGTGTGTGTGTATGAGTACGCAAGGATTTCACTTTTTACTGCATATTTGTTGAAATTCTGCTAATGTTATTTGAAGTCCCCAAGACAAACTGGGGGGAGAAAAATCAACCATTCCTGCCTATTCAGCCATCAGCACTTACTCTAGTACCTCGTCAGCTGAAAATTTGTTTTTCTATCTCCGCATACATTGGCTCGAGTGTAAAACACACAAACGTTGTCTGCAGGAAATGCATGCTGGGAAATAACCATGAATATTAAAGAGGACATATTATGCTCATTTTCAGATGCACACTTGTGTTTTGGGTTTCTACTAGAACCTGTTTACATGCTTTAATGTTCAAAAACGCTTTACTTTTCTCATACCAGCTGTGCTGCAGCACCTCTTTTCAATAATATAATATATATTATTCTGCATAATGAGTACTTTTACTTTTGGTACTTTAAGTATATGTTGATGCTAATACTTATTTACTTTTACTTGAGTAGCCTAATATTTTGAATGCAGGACTTTTACTTGTAGCTAGTATTTTACACTGTAGTATTACTACTTTTACTTAATGTTATTATAAGTTTATTGAAATATTAAAAGGGTTTCCTTTCACTCACGTACACACAATTTTCAGATTCAGTGAATGCAGTGTAGTGCGTTTACCTCTCCATCATCTACTGCTGCTGTCCGTCTGTCTGTCTTTCTCTCTCCAAATTACGATTGCGCACTGAGTTTTCACCTCTAGTAAAAATTAGTCATTTACCATCTTAGTTTGTTTTGGAGCGATGCAGTAACGTAATGTTATGCAACGTGAGGTTTGTAAAATAAAATAAAACGACAGCTACAATCATGAAGAAGAAATAACGCTCTGCCATTTCTCCTCTCCTCTTCCCGCTGCAAGTCACTCAGCGCTGACCATCTCTCCCTCACACACAGTTGGTTTAGAAACCTGCTTTTACGTTTACAGTCGGTTCTGTAACGAACACTATCACACATTCACACACATTACGTTTTCTGTCGGGGCTCCACTCAAAACATTCAGGGCTTTAGCTCCGGCAAAATGACCTGGCAACGCCGACATAGCAGAGTGTATGTGACGGAAATGGATCAGATCAGATTATATTTTTCTTTCCCCTCCGATACCCGATCCAGTGATTTTGGCCGGTATCGGACTGATACCGATACTGAGTATCAGATCGGCACATCCCTAGTGAAAGCTCTGTGTTTTGTGTCCCATCCGTAACCCCCGACCTCCCATTTGGGGATCTACCATTTGAATAGGCCCCTATTGACCCAAATCTATGGTGCTTATAGCGACTGATAACGCCTATTTAATAGCCTGACAACAGTCTAATCGGCTGAATAATCAGCTGTTGTTCAAGTTGTTCTTATTATCTTTATTTGGGCCACATGAGCGGATATTTCCATCAGGACTGCTGTTAAATGCCATCACTAGTGCTCACAATGGCTGACACATGCATGTGGCACCTATATGCACGTCATTAAAAAAGTATATCAAGTCAAGTCAAGATTTTGTTCATGTTGGTGAATCTAAATTTCAATGTACATTACCATACATCCTGCTCTCCCTCTACTCTTTATCTCAGCCCCCCTCCTTACGTACAGTAGTGAGGATTTATAACTGGTACTAACTTTGGAATAGAGCCTACAGTGGAAACAAATGTTGGGTGTCTGCCTTTTCACCCTGAGGGTCAGGAGAGGTACCATGTCATCACTGCAGTCCCCCCAGTCACTCACACAAAAGGCTCTGCTTTATGTCCCCAGTATGCCACTGCATTGAGACTGAGACAGTCTGTGAATGTGTGTGTGTGTGTGTGTGTGTGTGTGTGTGTGTGTGTGTGTGTGTGTCACCCCTGGTTTGGGTACACACATGCTTGATATTGTGTAATGGAAATGTAGCACCAGCACTTTCTGCTTCTGTAGTCCTGAAGATGGCAGACAAAAGCATTTTTTACAATGTGTATATGTTGGAGACAAGAAGAAGAACGGGCCTGTAGATGCTGCAAACCTTTTAAAATGACAGAACTAATTTCACGAGTATGTGAGGGATGTTTTACATTGAAGGGATGTTTTACATTGGTTCAAGAATGTGTCAGGGAAATTTGCACTGTTGAATCAAGAGATACCCAGGCAACTTGCCACGTGGTGTAACTATCAGGCAGAGTTGGACTGGTAGTAGCACGACCTACTGCAGGATACTTCATCCAGGCACAAACAGAGTTGAAAAATGTGGAAGCGAAGAAAAAATGCTGCCACATGATAGCGGAGAAATGTCCTTGATGTTGGGCAGTGCAGGAGTCCATGCTCATTTTCTGGAGGCTATGCATTTTAGAGACCTAAAATGTCTGTGCCTGTTTTAAGAACTTCATATTCACACCAAAAGCGACCCACCAGTGACGATCTCAGCTGACATTGGGCGAAGGCGGGGTACACCCTGAACAGGTCGCCGGACTACCACAGGGCTGACACAGACAACCATTCACGCTCACATTCACACCTACGGGCAATTTGGAGTCAACAATTAACTTAACCTGCATGCCTTTGGACTGTGGGAGGAAACCGGAGAACCCACGCTAACACGGGGAGAACATGCAAACTCCACACAGAAGGGCCCCAAGCTGGATTTGAACCTGTGACCCTCTTAGATGTGAGGCAACAGTGCTAACCACTGCACCACCGTGCAGCCTTCTCTAAATCAGTTAAACACAAAAACATGGGAAAATTGGGTCCAGGTTTAAAAAATACCGAAGTAACCCTTTAAGGTGGATTTTTTTTTTTTATTCAAAGAAGCATGCCCATTCAAACTGGGGGGTTGGGGGCACTTGTCCCACCAAATTTTTTTTAAATCTGGAGTTTTTGATAATTTTATTTCATAATTATATGTAATTGTGTATGTTATAATATGTAGTTATGATCATTTTATATTATGAGTCAAACGTATTCTTCTATTTATGTCATAGCTCACATCACAAAAGGTTACACCTCTCCTTTCCCTGAGGTATTGGTTTCTTCCAAAAGTCGCAGGATGATTGGGTTTGTGACGCAGGTGTGTTTGAACTCCGTTAATTGCTGCGTCGCTGCTGGAGGAGATGTACAGTAGGCTACAGCTTCAAACGGTGTGTTGCTGAACTTTATTCAAACGTTTGAAAATGAAATGCAATTAGTTATAACGTTACACACTTCATTGCGTTTGAGAAATATAGGCAAAGTAGCAGCTAAAAGTTAGCAGCCTTCCCTCAGTCCAGTTGTTGAGCCTTCCTGCTCGCTAGCTAGCACACTGTTATTGGTTGCTTGTGATAGCATAGCATCCTATTCAGCCTACAGGATGCTGGTTTTTACCACTGCTGTCACAGGTTATATAGGTAGCAAAACACTGAATTCCGTTTGATATCTCCAGGTCAAGATGCAGAGGAAAATCTCGACATAAAGCCCGAGCCCTGTCCTCAGTGAGGAGGTCTATAGTGCAACAGGTAGGTTATCTTATAGTGATATAGGACAGTTTTCTGTCATGGCAATGTATGTAGATTTAGTTGAAAGATTGTATATGATCTGACGTTATTATCTATGTTCTCTACATTCATTTGCGTTGTGGATATAATCTTTTTTCCGTGTATTTATGCCCCTTAAAATGTTTGGGTGAAGGACACAAGATTTAGCTCTTTATCAAGAAAAGTGACAGCAGAAGTATAGTGAGTGAATAATTACTGTATATGGTCATTTTCAATAACCGCACAAATACTTTACATGTGTTTTATAATATGTTTTTATTTTTGTAATATATTAATATCATAATTTGTATGTATGTATGTACAGTATTTTCCATAATATAAGTCGGGAGATTACTGTGCTACAAATGCTGGTTTAGTAAAGTTTTAAAACAAATGCAGAAATTATATATTTCTTTATTTTTTTTTCCTGGGGAAGGACCCCCATGCCCCCCAGAATTTTGGCTTGCATGACTCCCCTCAGCCATGTAGAAATAATTTTGTTAACTCTAAAATAATGTTAAAGTTTCAACATTTTCCACCGCTCTCAGTTATGACCCAATGAGAAGATTTGTGTTGCAACCTGATTTTGTTCAACCGTGTAAGATTCAAAAGAGCCTCGTCTCCTGCACTAATGTGCGAGCGACCACACGGCAAACCGAGTGGAAAACGTACTGTGGCTACAACAAAAGTGTGGTCAGCGGAGGGGGGGGGGAGTCGGAGAAAATGCACCTGAGGCGATGAGTAAAAGCTAATGTTCTCACTTCTGATGTCATCGGCAGGAGCGCACCACCGGCTGCTGAAAAGTCAGCCCACCTTTTTCCTGTCCTGGCATCCCGAAGGTCACCCGAGTGAGGAAGACGTCAGCTTCACTGCCGTAGCCATCATCAACACTAACATCATCATCATCTATGGAAGGTAAAAGCCATATATCTTTCATCCATCCATTTTTACCTACTTAGGATGAGTGATTTGGTACCTGCCGCTCTTTACCTGTTTTCCTGACCCTTGTTTCCATTCTTTTACACTCTCCCATGCACAAATACACCTCTTAGCAACACCACACGTCATTTAAAGTTTTTCTTTCCCTCGGTTTGTTTTTATTCTGCAGAACTGCTGTGTCAAAGGTTGAGTTGGCTGTTGCTTTGTCTCATATTTTATTACTTAAACCTGTTAAAGTTGCAGCAGATGGCATGTCTGCTGTCCAAAATGCAGAGTGCAGTGGGTTTGAATCCAACGCTAGAGATGCTTAACTCATTTTACAAATCAGAACAGAAACCGCTCCTCGCTTCCAAAACACATCGGGAGCAGCGCAGGCACGTGTTTCTCGCTATTTATATAAAATGGCAACGTACTGTATGCACTTAATTTTCTGTTTTTACTTGATTTTCTTCTTTCCTACGATGGGATTTCACCTCCCTCTTGTTTTCCTTCTCCCCCCCCCCCCCCACCACTTATCCTTCCTGTCTCACCACAGCCATTCTCTATTTGGGTTATACTGCTCGGATTAGACAAGCCAGGATTTACACACACAGGAAAGATAAGGGGACATTTTTACGGCGCAACCACTATTTTGGAGGTGTGCATGAGAGTCGGAGAACCATTTTTAGACTGCAGACACGGCTGGAAAATTGGTGTAAGCTACTAAAAAACTAAGTTGTAACATTTTAAGGCCTCGTGGCTTTTCACGGAAACACCTCCCCATAGAGAAAATATACCATATTAATCATGGAGCTATTAGCATGGGTGTCTGTATCCAGGCAGGGGGGGCTCGTATTAAATTTAGTACTCTAGTTAGTCACAGATTTTGTATGCCAGACTCAAATTGTCACCTAACTTAAGAGTCCAGTCTTGTCTAGAATGATTTCTGCATTCAATTGGTAAAATATATAGTGAAAAATTCATTATTTTGACAATTTTTTTAGAAACATTACCAGTGTTATTGCAAAAGATTAGGATTAGGCAACACAGGAAAAACACCTTTGCAATGACACTGTGGGTGATTTTGAGATTTCAAGACCATTTCCCATCTTGAGAAGTTTTTACTGCTCGTTTTTCCAGGAATATCGTGCTCACACACTCACATCTCACACACCTGGGAGCTGCCCAGTACAACCACAGTCCTCTCTGTAGGCCCGTAGGGGTTAAAGGGCCTTGCTCAAGGGCACCTCAGAGGTGGCCATGAAGGAAGGGCAAGCGCTGCTCTTTCACTTTGCCCAACCACATGTATCCTGCTCGTCTGGGGATCGAACCAAGCCTGATAATCAGCCTGCCCTTTGAGACAGATAAGTTACAGATTACTTGAGGTTAATTCTGAATCATGAAGTTCCATTGTCATAATAAAGATCCCTAGTAGTAGTAGCTAATTACCTAATTTTTACCGTGGTATCGAATTGGTATTGAGAAGCGTGGAATTTCAGTGGTATTGGTAACGACTACTAAATTTCTGGTATCGTGACATCCCTACAAATAAGACAAAAAGAAACCGTGTAAATCTCAAAGCATCCGCAAAGGGTGAAAGGCACCCATAACTGCGCTGCCAAGCAAATAGCATCTCGGTGCTCCTGTGCTATTTGCACGTATTTAAATTAGGTAATATGCACATATTTGGCACAAAATCGGCCCCTTTCTATGCAATGAGCCTGATTGCAAAAACAGTCCAATTTACAGAGATCAGCTTAGCCACAGGCAGTTACAGTGAAAGTATTGGCGTCTTCAGTGAGTTGGTGGTAACTGAAGGGCATTTATAAAGGGTGTCCGTTCAGACTCATTTATTTCGGAATGCAGTGACAGTTGTGTCATGAAATATAAAAGAATAAAACTGCCCTACATGTCATTTTTGAAAATACATGAGAAAAAAAAACGCTGCGCTGCCTCATGCGCACAGCGTCTCTCTTGAAGAGGAGACGCACTGCGGTGGGATCACTGTGCGTATTTCATCACCTCAAAAGAAAATACACCTGAGGCGATGAGTAAAAACTAATGTTCTCACTTCTGATCGGCAGGGACGCACCGGCCGCTGAAAAGTCAGCCCAGCTTTTTCCTGTCCTGGCATACGAAGGTCACCCGAGTGAGCGAGACGTCAGCGTCACTGCCGCCGTCACCATCATCGACACCAACACCATCATCATCTTTGGGAGGTAAAGGTCAAATATCTTTCATCCATCCATTTTCAGAGTGATTTGGTACCTGCCAGCGCAGTTGCTCCTGATCAACAGTGCTGCAGTATCAACCAAATGCTGCTACATCAGGGTAATTTTGTGGTAAACGTGTGACTTGTTACATCTTTAAATGTCTGTTACACAATCTGAAGTCTGAAAAACAACCCAGTAGATGTTGTGTATTGGCACCAACCGTATAGGCAGGGTATCCCCAGTGGTTCACCGTACTTGTTGGTGACCTGCTGTCCTGTATGGTAATGGTGTCAGTGGGACACAGAGTCCTCTGTGCAGCAGCAGCAACAGCAGCACACTGGCCTGTTGTGACCGTGGCTAGTTAAACAGAGGCCCTGTATGCCCCTCCATGAGTGGCACGTGTGTCCTCTCCCTCTGCTGCTAAATATAGCAACAACAATGGCAGCGGGAAATGCCTGTTTAGAAAGAAACCTGACCTCAGATGATATCAGTTTACAGCTTATGAATAAAGCTTAGAGACATTTGATTTTCCATTGATGGCAGAGAGGCTGAATACTAAGGAGGATTGTTTGCTGGAGCTATTTGGCTGTTTCATCCCTTCATGTGTTTTTTACCAAGGTAGATGTCTGGGTGTAGGTACAGGAGGACATTTAGAATAGTAACTGGAAAAGCTTTCAAAAAGTAGTGCGGAACTTTAGTGTTTTTATCGGATGGCAACAGCGATAAATTGACATGTTTCCATGAAAATAGCGTAGATAATTTTTTTTTTATTTACTCATAAATTACATAAAGAATACTGTAATTTTGATTGTCCTATGCCTGACTTCACAAAACTCTTTGTTTAACCCATATTCATGGTCTGCGTAGCGACCTATAAAAGACGTCCTGCTTTATCAGGCTTAGTGCCAAAAGCACCAACTGCGGGTCAGCACAATACATTTCATTGACCCTACAAATCCTCCCACGCTGGTGAGAACCATTAGAACAATCCCTGATGGAATATATCATAGTTATGGCTCTTAAACCTTGTTGCTGAAATACTCCCTTATACATTGGTGTGGACGTCTGCGTGCCTCCCTGGTGGTCCGCTCAGCTGAAAGACGGTGATTAAATTATCATCGTCAATCGGAGCGGTGGCTACGGGTCCTGATACGGGGCGGCCGGCGTTAAGAAAATGGCACGTTCCCCGATGAGAGGATCTGTCTGTGGTTGGAAAGCGTGGAGGGGACTGTACAACCTCAGGCAGTGAACTGCAGCTACAGAATGACCTTCTTTCTCTCCGGAGGCCATCATTCACTCAGGGGTCTGCAAAATGACTTATTGAATTAAAGAAAATAGATTTTAATATGTTTTCTTGCAGTTCAGTATAATTAAAGGGGAAATACATATTATCACTTCTTATTAATAATGATTGATGCCTCAATGTTAAATATATAACAGTCCAGCAAAACATACTCTGCTAGTTTAATGTTTTGTGATGTTGTGGAATTATTTATTAATCCTACACATTTGTAATAAAAGAGTTGGACACAAACTGACAGGATGGAAGGAGTAGTGAGATCTTTTACTTAAGTAAAAGTAATAATACCTCAATGTTAAAATACTCCATTACAAGTAGGGGTGTAAGAAAGAAAGAAAACATAGAAACAATAAAAAATAATAATAAAATATAGAAAAGAGTATCACAATATTTTGTTTTGTTTTCGATTCTCAAAAACACTATTCATTTTCAATTAATAGTTTACATGCAAAGATTAATGAGCCAATACTTTATTTTTATTTGCAACAATATTTGTCCTTTCAGTGTACAGTATGTGCCCTCTCAAAATAGTGCTATGATGTCAGATGTTACAGGGACTGATGAATGGAAGGACACATTCCACTGTTGTGATTGCATAAAAATGTAAACTTTATTTCACTCAGATTTTATGCATATGGTGGTGCGTTCTTTATATTATAACAGTTTTCCTAAAATTAGATTTACAGTATCACAATATATTGAATCCTAACCCCTGTATCATAAACGTATCATAAACGTATCGTAGTGGGCATGTCTGTAAAGGGGAGACTCGTGGGTACCCATAGAACCCATTTTCATTCACATATCTTGAGGTCAGAGGTCAAGGGACCCCTTTGAAAATGGCCATGCCAGATTTTCCTCGCCTAAAATTTGCGTAAGCGTACCAATGGAATCCTCAGGTTTTGTAGTTACATATGATATGATGATATCTCCACTCTAGCTTTAAAACTGAGCCCGCTACAACCTTCGAAAGATTGTTTGCGTTAATGCGTTAACGCATTATTAGCGCGTTACCTTTGACAGCCCTACTAATAACTACAGCTGCCAGGTAAATGTAGTGGAGTAGAAAACACCATTTTTCTCTTTAAAATGTAGTGAAATACAAGTAGAAAGTAGTACACCTCAAGAAGTAAGAAGAAGCTACATTTTACTGTTCAAATTTTGTATCATCTTGAATAACTATGAAAGGTAATGACCATACAAGGAAGGTCAATGTAATATGGATCCTAAATGAATATATGAAGTAAACTCTGACACATCTTAAGAAATCCTTTTCCATATAGTTGTAGCATAGAAATGACACCTAATATGACCAAATATGGCTGGCGAATCTCTGCTTGTGGCTGTTTTTATTCAACGAGCAGGATTTATTTACATTTCAGCTCGGTGGGTAACTCCCAGCCCTCCCCAGCCTCTTAAGCGTCTTGTTATCTCTGTTAGGTGTGTTTGGCCAAGAGTGTGAGAGCTGGATGCTGTATGGGCGTCTTGTTCCGCGTGTTTGCTTTTCACCGCTGGAGTGGCGAGAAGATGGATGAGTCTTTCAGTGCCGATAACTCTGGCTTTTGCAACCATTAGCTACGGAGCAGGCTAACACCCCCTGTGATCCCTCTTCATCTCAAATAGACTGGAAAATCTAAGATTGTAGAGCTGTCAGGAGTGACCACTTCTATATTCGGTTCAACCATGATGGACAACCTGGGTCCATATCCAGCCGTCTCAGAGACCTCTCAGTCCCTCTCTTTTCTTTTTCTCTCACACACAAACTGTCTCTGTTTGGACGCAACACACAGAAACGCAGGAAGGCAGGGTTCCTAGATCCGTCAAAGCTAATTTGTCCAAGCGGTTTGCCAAAAACACAAGGATTTAGACAACGAGGGAAATTACGTTGAAGTAAACATGCCGGCTCGCATGTAAACTCATCAGCACTCGCGACGCGTTCCAAATAATTCCGTCTCATTTTCAGAGACGAAGTGGAGGAAAATGCTCCGTGATGGTGCAGAGGGTCGTCGGGGTTTTAAGTTTGTGGACTGTGTAAGTTTGCGTCATGGTTCCCAGACCGCGGCGCTGCACGCGTCACCAGCAAGAAGCGCTGGAATATTTCCTTTCAACAGTCATGGGAATCTTAATATTCACAATCCAGCTTTTTGATTGTACCTTCTCTGCTAAGCTTCACAACAGCCAAACATTAAACATTTTAGCCCCATGATTAGAGCTGAACGCTCCATCTGCATGATGAAGCTTGTAAAACACAAAAGAAACATTGTGTGTTATTATTCTTAATTAGGCAGATAACTTTCAGTGAATGGATTTTTTTTTTTGATGTTGTGCAAAGGTTCCCCAGTGATCAAGAAATGCAAAAATGCAGGACAAAAGGTCACAGAACGGGGTCATGAGTGGGGATAAATATGGATGCTTAGGCACAAAACCAACTTGATGTTGATTGTGTATTGAAGATGCTAATGTCTGTTTTTGTTTATTCAAATTTTATATTTCTTCTGCCAAAAGTTTCAAAATCACCACAAGGATTCAGTGTCTCTCCTCTGAAACAGAAATTAAACCATCATGTGGGAGTAACATTCTCGGTTGAAAGCCTACCAAAAATTCTGTATAGCTTAGTAGCTCCTATAGTCAGAGTTGGGCAGTTTTCATTGTAAGCTTACAAACTTTATGTCTCACATGTCTGTGAAGCTGATTGAATAATAGAATAAAAACAAAGTCATATCCTCACCTCCATCATATTAAGAATCTAGTATCTGCCATTATTATTCAGGAGCATCCCCGAAAAGTAGCATTTTAAAATTGCACAAAGGATTACAAGTGTAATTACAAAAATAAATCCCACATTCTTCCTCTTGCAAATAAAGTGCATTCTGGGCTTTTGCTGATACAACCTAAAGCTTTGTTTATACTCGCTCGAGGCACCGTGGCGTGGGCCTCCACAGAGAGCGCGCGGGCTACGAGCACAAAAGCGATCATATCAACTCGTTGTTCGTTGTAGTATTCTCCAAAACGCCAGAGGGCATACAAACTGCATATTTCGTAAAGAAGCAAGAAGTCAACGAGTGTTACCGGCAAAATGCCTCAAACCAAACTCCTTAATGCCGGGGAGGAAACTCATCTCTCGTATTCTTGGACAAACTTTATTGCCTTTATACAATCCCTGTAATGAAGGTTGAAAGGTTTAATATCCTGTAAACAGTTTGATTCGGCTGGCAAAATATTTCCTTAAATTTAGATTTCTAAGATCTCCTACTTTTAAAGCTTTTATAAACAATTTGCTGTCTTTCTAATTCATTATTATAGTTCTTGATTTAAGTTATTTGCTTTTATCAGTATGTGATTTGTTCACCTGCGACTAACGAACCGCCCCATGAATGACTCTTTTGGTCAGAGAAAAAGCCGCGATCACAAATCTGTCTGCTACTTCAGCACAACGGACAGCGCCATGGATTCATCAATACACAGCATAGTTAGGCTGACGTTGCACGGTAGCTGGATTCTCGCAATGTCACGAGATCATGCAAGAATCGCGGGATCAAACGTCACATGAAAATCCATCTTGTCAGGCTTCAAGTAATGCGTTTGTGTCCGGCTCGCCAGACCACGGACCAATCGGCGTCCTGTGAGGTTCTACGGGCAGCTATGGGCGTGGCTTAGGTGGGTGAGATGACACAGAGAGGCGACTGTTCATTCTAAACAACAATGGCGGCTCCTGAAGAGGTTAGCATAGATGCATCAGTTATATCAGAACTGGCGATTTCTTCTTTGAAAGAAGAGCGATGTTTCTGCTTTCAGTTAGTTTGTTTTGCTTTTGCTATGTTGATTGATTTTGATGGTTCATCCAATCACTTGCCAAGTATGTTTTTTAAAGTGCCTGCCCTTTTTAAAACAGTTTCCAATGACGGTTTCTCAGATGGTTCTGTGAAACAAACCATCTGGTGGGTCAGATTGCAGTTAGGCTACTAATATTTCAAAGCCGTGGTTAGGGCCTTAAATTCCAAAAGCCCAGCGAGTGCAGCGGACACCTAGTTACAGAAATTCAGAGGTGCCTAAGCGCTGTGAGAACCTGCGGAGCCTTCGCGTTTTACGCCCAATACGTGATGGTGTCATTTTTGGCTCGATCACCTTTTGCTCGGGGGACATAACGGCATGCATAATGGGTCTGTTATGACCTGTAGAATATGGTGGCTAATGTTACCTCATGTTAACAAACTTTAGATGGATATTGCTGTGTAATGGACAGAGGCTTGATGACTTGTCTGTACTTTTGCTTTTACACTTTTGCTTTTATTTGCTGGTATGCATCCCTCAACCTCAAACAGAAAAACTCATTAACAAGGGTGATAAAAATCAGCAGCAAAATCATCGGCTCTCAGCAGAAATGTCTGTCTGAACTGTACAACAAACAGCTGATAAAGAAAGCAGAATCCATAATTTAGGACAGTACCAACCCTCTGCATTCAGAATTTAAGTTTCTGCCCTCTGGGTCCCGCCTCAGACAACCATTAGTCAAAACTAACCGATATAAATTCTCTTTCATACCCTCGGCCATTTCACTGCTCAACTCTGTAAAGTACAGGTAGTATCAGCAAATCCACCCATGCCTGTTCTGTTCTGTTCTGTTCTTTTCATTATCATTATCTTATATGGTAATTATTGTAACTCTTTTAACATTTTTTACTTCAAGGTTTCACTTTATTTTAGTGCTCTAGTATGTGGGGATGTACAGTATGTGTTTATTGTCTTATTGTGATGAGATGTTGTTGTTGTTGTTGTTGTTGTTGTTGTTGTTGTTGTTTTTGTCGTTGTTGCTGCTGCTACTACTGCAAAACCAATTGCCCCTCGGGGACAAATAACGGTGTGGAACTTGAACTTGAACTACTTGTGCTACTGCTAGTTACACTATGTTTTAGCAGTATCCCATAATTGTTACTTTTGGCCACAGTGGCTGCTATTCAGCAGAAGTTACATAGTCTTGCGTTTACTTTTGCAAAGAGACAGCTTTGGGTGTTGTTTTTGCTAGAGATGTCTGGTTTTCACTTAATCTCCGCCGGGTATATTCTTAAAGACCTTCCATGCATGGAAACCATCCAAACACCACTTGTACATTTAAACTAAAGAGGCTGTTCTTTAGGCATGCTACAACTATAATGAACTTCTTGACCCCCACATATTTAGAGCCATTTGTACCAGATGTAATTTCTGTCTCACCTGATTTATTGTAAATAGTCATGATTCAATTTGTACCAAACCTAACAGCTAACAATCATGATTTAATGCACATCTATTTGAGGCTCCTTTATATATTTATATATATATATATATATATATATATATATATATATATAAAAGGTTAGGACCTCCTGTGCTATAGTATCAATTACTGCATATTTTAAGAGCTTAGTGGTAGGTAAAGCCCAATGAACAAATATTTGGCGTGTCCAAGCAAACATTTCCCCCTGTGTTTAATCGTTACTGAGAACAGCAGACCTGTGTAGGTGTCCTTTAGTGAATCTAGGTGCTACGTAAACACTTGTGGTGGAAGCTGTTTACTCGAATCTCCGGCAGACGTGTGCTCAGGCGTCCACGGAACAACTTAAATGTGTTGGTTGCATGGCCAATTTGACCTTCTTGAGAAGTCGCGGTGAGTGTGTGTGTTTGCAGAGATTTCTATTACAAACAGAGTGAAAACGCTGCTGGAAATTAGAGGAGTTTGGTATGAACGAGGTTCTCCTCCCTCCCGTCTGAAAGTGTCTTCTGTTTGTTGCGTGCAAAGGGGAAAGGTCAGTGTGTAACCAACGCATACATCCACGAATCATTTTAAATTCAGAGCCAGAATGAATTTACAGAACAGGCTCCCAGTGGAGGGTTACAGTTGTGAACTTTAATCATTCATGTTGGAAATCAACCATTTATATCAATGGAGAGCTTTAGTGTGGTGAGATGGTCTAAATCAGGGCCGTCAATCGATTAAAATATTTAATCGTGATTAATCGCATGATTGTCCATAGTTAATTGTGATTAATCGCACATTTTTTATCTGTTCAAAATGTACCTTAAAGGGAGATTTTTCAATTATTTAATACTCTTATCAACATGGGAGTGGACATATATGCTGCTTTATGCAAATGTATGTCTATATTTATTGGAAATCAATTAACAACACAAACAATGACAAATACCCTCACAGGTACTGAATTTAGCATAAAAAATATGCTCAAATGATAACAAGGCAAACTGCAGCCCAACAGGCAACAACAGCTGTCAGTGTGTCAGTGTGCTGACTTGACTATGACTTGCCCCCAAACTGCATGTGATAATCATAAAGTGGGCATGTCTTTGAAGGGGAGGCTCGTGGGTACCCATAGAACCCCATTCACATATCTTGAGGTCAGAGGTCAAGGGACCCCTTTGAAAATGCCATGCCAGTTTTTCCAAGCCAAAATTTAGTATGAGTTTGGAGCATTATTTAGCCCCCTTGGAGACAAGCTAGTATGACATGGTTGGATGGATTCCTTAGGTTTTTCTAGTTTCACATGATACCAGTATCTTCACTCTAGCTTTAAAACTGAGTCCGCTACAACCTCCAAAAAATCAATTGCCTTAATGCGTTAAAAAAATGAGTGACTTCAAAATGAATTTGCGTTAACACGCTATTATTGCGTTAACTTTGACAGCCCTAGTCTAAATACAGTTTCAGAGGGTTTAATACTCCATGCACATTATTCTACAATCTATATGTTTCCTTTATTATAAGTCACTCAGAATAAAAAAAAGTATTAGTTCAATCTAAATGTGAAACCCAAGTATTGTCTTTCCAAAGCAGGATAACTGCAGCCTCTCATAGGGGAGCTGTGTCAGCCTAATAATGCTACTGTATCTGAAGATGGATAAGGACATTAAAATTTAGAGGAACGTTGGTGCCAAGGCTCTCTTGAGACTGTCCTCACTCCTGCTAATGCACATTCATATATGCAGAGAGAGACATATAGAAGAATAGGCTTACAGTATTACATTACTTGTGAGGAATGACGATCATTACCTAGCCCTAACTTTTATCTATCAGTAAACCTTGACCCAAGCCTAACCCCGTCTGAGACTGTGTCATCAATTGTGCGGAAGACCGTTCCGGATGCATCCCTTTGCAAAGGTGATGGAAGCGGCTGGTTTTATTGTGAAGTTTGCCAAACCAGTTGGGTCTCATTTTGAAAGCCTTTTCTCTTGTAAAAGCAAAATAAAATCCTTCCAATAAAGTATAAATGTGGCTTCTTGGAGGGTGTTTCCGAGGTTGCCGGATTGGTTTCATTGCTGACCCTTGTGGCAGATGGAGGAAAACACCAATAACTACGGTTGGCAGCATAAACCAGAGCTAATGACAGTTAAGGCACATGTTTTTCACCATTGGCTACATGGGGAAGTAGAGGTCAAAACTCAAGCAACACTTGTAGCATATAGAACAACTTTATTGTAAGACCAGCGCATTTCAGCTTGTGGCCTTCATCAGGGTCATCACGAAACACATTACAAACATGGGACAGTAGAAAGCTTATCCCAGCGAGCCACGCAAAAGTAAGATTTTTGTTTTATTGGAAGTGTATTCAAACAGTATTGTCACATTAACAGGTTGTCATTGTGAATAGTTGTCAAACTTCAAGAAGGCAGGTCTTATCTAAGAGACATTTTTACAGTTTGCAAACAATGATGTACGCAAGTGTGCGCATGCATATTGGCAACGGAGTGTAAAAGCTTGTCAAGCTACGTAAGGGCTTTAACCACCAAAGATCACGACTGCAACCTAAACAAATTGACTTTCCAGATCCGTGTGCTATCAGCGGGTGGGTAGAAGACATTAGCAAGTGGCCCAATATTCAGTGGCCAGATATAGACATGTATTTGGAGGAGAAACCTAGCCTGTAACGTTACACCAGCAGTAAATGACGAGCATACAAGTCACTAGATGCTTTCAGCTACGTCATCTGTGGTCGTGTACAGAACGTCAAATACAATTTTTGAGTTTATTAAGTTTTAAAATGGGCACTGCAAACACAAACATTTTCGCACAACGCGTTTAATAGCTTGCAGCCATAGACGTCGCCGGTGTTTTGGTTTAACGAGTGACCGTGTTACCTGGTGACACTCAAGCTGAATGCGTCATGGTTGCTCGCGGTGACGGCAGCTGTTGAAAACACGAACAGAACACGTAGCTGTCCTCGTAAAAGCCTTCAATCAATTTGAAATACATACTCTTCTGTTTAATATATACGCCAAACAATTACTTAAGTTAGTACGAGCAACCACGGACGCATTCGGCTGAAAGTCACTCGTTAAACCGAAACACCTGTTGCTCTGAAACGGAATTAATCCTGTCAGGACTCTGTAGAACTTGAGTCCGATGTTGGAATATTGATTCTGACAACCGACAACCAGACATTTTGATGCTGGTAAGAGTTTTAATTCAATGTTTAAAGTTTGCTAACTCATCTGGATGGCTGGGGGAAAAAGCCACTTCCGTTAATACGCGCACATATTTTTGATGACATTGGCTGTAAAAGGTATATGAGCCTGTCAGAGAGCAGACACAAGAGAGTAGAGGAAGAAGAGGGAGGAGTGTGTGTTTTGTTGATGGACAATGAAAATGAAAAACCTCGCCCTCTTATATAGCATGTGAACATGGGAGTAATATCAATCTTCTCATCTAACTCTCGGCAAGAAAGCAAGTAAGCACTGAACTATTCCTTGAACCACCAAAATGTTTAATAATTATCAGACTGACTCAGTCTTATCCCTTCAACTGTTGTTCTCAGTAGCTGTGCGGACTTTGATTCAGGCAGTACGTAGTTATGCAACCTGAGTGGAAGTCTACTGGGCCCACTGATTTACATCTGACCCCCCTCAGCTCCCCCTTTCTCTCCCTGGGCCTATAGATTTACATTAGTCTTTCTGTAGAGAGAAGGAGGAAGCAGACTGAAACATGGCACAGGAACACCTTTATGGGGTCACTATCTATTTACAATGATCTACTTTCAATCCCTGTGGAAAGGACAGATATACATTTACTCCCACATTACTGTTAACGCACATCTTTTGGAATTTATTGTACGAGATGCTTCAGCGTCATAAAGGCGAAGTCACAATTTGGCGTGACACAGCTTCCTCTGTTCATAGATCAACCTGGAGGCCAATTCAAACAGCCGGCTTTCAGCTAAATTCAACCCGATTGAAGGAGCGGTGCGTAGTCTGCTCGCTGCTGTGTCTCCCATTCAGTTTCACACTCTTAACACCCATCCCGTTTGACGTACCATGTTTGACAGTGCAAAAGCTGTTTTATTTCAAAATATTTGCTCAATAATTCAGAGACAGATGTGCTCGTATTCCCATAGATTTGATTTCACGCGACTTGAAATAAAAGCTCGCCCCCCCTGCTCATAAAACGCACCAGTAAGCTGAGTCTGCTGTGGGTACGTTATTTTGCACATGGAAGGGGGTGGGGGGGGGATACATTTCAGATTGTTATCAAAGATTGTCCAAAGACTACACATGCCTTCACTGCTATACTGGGGTCTTGGCACGTCAGTATATTTGCACAGTTCTTCGTCCACACCGACAGACTTATGGATTCAGTCGCACTATTGCATTTCGGTGGCTCGTATGCCAATAAAAATGTTGTATCCATGTCTTCTTGCGTATTCTGATTTGGCACTTACAGTTACAGAGTTGTGCGGCTCGGATCATTTTTTGGTGCACATGCCCAAGGACTTGTCAAGATGTTATACCAAAACATGCTCGACTAGATGGAAAGAGAAGGATTATTCCCCTGAGCTATTTGGTAAAAGGGTGGTAGACAAGCATGTGATTCAGTAATTGTTGGACGGGCAATCCCTTCATGTCTCTTTGCTCTTTGTCCAGCATGTCCAACTTAAATTTGGCCATAGTTTGAAATTTTTTTTTCATTTTTTCCCCCTGATGGATCACCAGTGAGATAGTGGTGTGATTGTTGATTACGTGAAGGAGAGGCAGGCACAAGTTTAGAATGGTGTTAGAGGCATAAATGTAAATGCTGAGATGAACAGTGGGTGTTGTGGGTGCTTTTGCTCATCCGTGGGTCAAAAACAGTCTACAGTTCAAATAGCCTTCTGAGCTGTGTATGTGTTTCAATTTGAACATGTACAGTAAAATATGTGTGTATATGTATTTACTCTTTGCTCTTTGGGTTTGTGGTCTGACTGAATGTGACTTTGGACCACAGAGAAGCAAACTACCTTTTTTAATACCTATGTTTTCATGTTTTTAATTACTGCATTCTCCAGTAGGGATGTCACGATACCAGATATTTAAACGATTCTCGATACCAATTTCATACCACGGTAAAAAAACAAAAGTAAAACAATATATCCCATGTACTTCAACATCCACTCCTTTATTACCGTTTGCATACTGGTTTTTGTTAGGAAGTTAAACAGGTCATAATTCCCTCAATTATTTGTTTCATATTGCTGTGAAAATATCTCTTTCAAAGAACTGGATTTATTCAAATTTCTCACCAAAAACTACATTTTACAAGATTACATTTGAACACATCATGATAACTTTTGAATTTACCTTCTCCCAATACTAATTTTTACTGAATAGACCTGAACGCATCATAATGTAAATCAAAGGCAGCTCCTGTGTTGAAATCGGCAGGACGAGAGCTACATCACTTTGACGAAAGATAACACGATACTCCCTGTGATAACTTTCCAGAGCAGGCAAATTCATCCTCATAATATTATAAACCACTGTGCAGTGTTTTGGTCATCAGTGTACTGTGTGTCCATATCACACTGCTTCAAGACTAAAAAAAGTGATGTCACCCTCTTAAAACCAGACGCGTGGTATACCCGAGGCGCCATGACGGCTTTATATGTCAGCTCTACCTGCCATGACATCTTCATAGGTTTGGCCAAAAGACTTATTGCTTTAACACAGGGTGTACACAGTTGATATCAAATTCCCTTTCTCAGCATTGAGTAAACCTGTCAAAAGAAGCCAAAATATTTCAAAGAAATCCATAAAAGAAGTTTATTTTGACAAACAGCGCAACACAATATCCTCGGGCCTTCCAGACAATAGCGCAATCTGATCACTTGATATCTGAAGTTCACAATTCCAGAGAGGCTTTTGGCAAACAGGCATCATATTATTGGGTGAAGGTAGTGAATAAGAGGTTTTTTGGTGGCAACCGACTGGCAGGTTTATTAGGTGCGATGTAATTCGATACCCAAAGTGTCCCAGGGACTGATGTAGCTTGTGTCAGGGCCCTGTTTGATTCATTGAGATCCCGTATAGACCAAGAAAAAAGCAAACTCCTCCTAACATGACGCCTTAAGCCTCCTGTCATCACAAAGTCTCAGGCCAAAAAACGTTATATTACTTATATGTCAAATGAAAGAAGACATTAATTGGACGTACTTACAGAATATAATGCAATTGAAGATGAAATAAGGTTTGAGACCAGTACTCATTTTATGTGTTCATTTCATTGTACTTCCTTGGTAGATAATGCCACTTGGTATCATTGAATCTTTCATTCTTTCTTCCTTCGTACCCATCGACTGTTTTCATTCCATCCACAAAAATGAGTTGTTGTCATGAGAGAAGTTGTAAATTTTTTAATGGGATCACAGCCAGCATTTATTGGCCAGTAGAAGAACAGCAATTTACACTTATTGATGGCATAAACACGTAGTCGTCGTGGTTGCTTCTTGTTTACATCATCTGTCAACACATTTTCAATAGCTATGTTTCCATTCAATTGTCAAGCGAATTTGAATGGTTGCAAAAAAAAAGAAATACGATTTTGGCACATTGCCATCAACTGGTTTGGAGCGAACAAACGCGGCTACAGCGTAGTTTGGTCAGAAGTTGGCGCTATAGGCTACGAATCCGCCAGTAAACAGAGTCAAAGTAGAGGTTGCGAACAAGAAACAAAACAAGTCGGCTTTTTCATCTACGAGAGAAAAACGAAGAGAGGTCTTCAGGAATTTGTTTCAATTGTGCAAGTTTTAATTGTTCTTTCTTGTCAGCTAGTACTGGTCATGTTTCATGCTGTCTGGAGACGAAGATAAGCATTCGCACGTTATGGGAATATCCAAGAAGCTGCTGACAGCAGAAACAGCTGATCAGCCATGTGAGTTAAATGTCAGATATGTCAGAATTTATTTGGCAAAGGCGTTTCCATATCCCATTTATCCCATCCACTCTTTCGACAAAGGCAAGAACCACCTCAAGCGAGCGTAAAAACTTTTTTTCGCAATTGAGGAAGTTGAGAAAATGTGCATTAAATACGTGTATTATAGTATGTATACGTGCAATACAGCGGCTACTAACATGTATTAACAGTTTTTTTCAAGAATAGTTTTATTGCAAATTATTACTAGATGCAGTCCACATTTGTACATAAAAGCAATCTTATTTTTCCATTTTTCTTCCAATAACATCACAGCGGTATTAAAGAACATACAACTAGAATTATTTAGTGGATTTATACACATCAATTGGTGTGTTAGTTACAAAGAAAGACTTAGATAACAAGAGAACAAACCAAGAGAGCAAAAGATAAAAGAAAAAAACTTGTCTTTGCAAAAGTCCTTGCCTTTTAATAATACAGAGAATAAGTGGTATGCAAGCACTCTTTATCATGATTGTGAACATGTTACAAAGGGCTTAATGTCATGTAGTGTTTAGAGTATGGCGCCATATTGATGTCACTTCACACAACTGTACCAGACAGCTTGGAGTAAACAGATCAGCTATTGTGGTTTCCCACTTGGAAAACCAACATTTCTGTTCCAGTACTGAGGACAGTCAGTATTTCTGTCTTTCCAAATATCTTTGGAATGTAACATAAAACCAGAAGTGAACATATTGGCTAATACCTCTGCAACTACAGGAACTACTGATTCACAATAACACTGTAAGCATGTAGGCTTCTATTGACCTGCTGCCACTATTTTACATTTATCCACATATGCAGAAAGAACTAAATGATTGACAATAAGGAAGAAAATGTTGCTACGGCTATCTAAAGGCATCCAGCTGAACAAAGGGAAGGTTTCACAGGAAGAAGCCAATCTGTTTAGGAAATATAAAGGAATTCAAGGTTGTGACATTTATGTGTGTACAGCAGAAATTCTAGGCAAAGAAATAAAAAGCAAGGAGAGGGGCAGTAAAGATCTTCTCGGTCTTTGACCCAAATCTACCTCGCCGAGGTAAATTTCATCTCCAGGAAAGAGAATCCCACAAATCTTTGCCAACAGACAGACAGACACGGACAGAATGGTCCCATCAATGGGCCGTGACGGCTGGATTTAAAGTATCTCTTTTACAGCGAGGGGGAAAATATAAATATTGTTCTTGAAGAAGCCTGGACACTTGACTATTTCAATCGAAACAAATTTTTAAGCTCTGTGATGTTGAGGAAATGAACTCAGAGGGCCAGGAGTTCTGCAGAACCATCTGTCAGAGTCCCAAGAGAACATTTTTGTTGTATTTTGCAGCTGAAATATCTTTCAGTTCCTAAGCATCACACAATACACTGTGAATTCACTTGCCATTCCAGTTGGCAAGTATTAGTAACTCTTAACTTTTATAACTTTACAAGGACTTTTGGGACAGAAGAGAGCAGTTTGGGCCATAAACTTTAGTTGTTATGTAGGATGTGATCTTTCAGTTTTTATTTAATAGCATTGCCATTGTTGTGTGTTTTTAATTCATTTCCAGTAATAAATATATACATACATTTGCAAAAGCAAGCATATTTTCCCGCTCCCATGTTGATAAGAGTATTAAATACTTGACAAATCTCCCTTTAAGATGCATTTGGAACCGATAAAAAAATGTGTGATTAATTGCGATCAACTATTGACAATCATGTGATTAATCACGATTAAATATTTGAATGGATTGACAGCCCTAGTTAACAGTTGAGTATCACCTGGAGCTCTCCATATCTTCGTCCATATCTCTCTCACACCTCCCCCACCCCCCTCACCCCTCTATATCCCTCTCCCCAGCGTCATTTGTCAGTGTGACAAATACAACTTTTAGCTAAATGTGTCCCGTTGTCCCCAGACTGCCCTAAACACCAGTCATGAAAAAGTCATTGCTAACAGCCAGACATCCTGATCCGACTCCTGTCATGGTAGATGCATTAAGCTTCCCTGGCCGCCTCCTCAGCCCCTGTGGAGCGGGAGTAAGAGAGTGAGCGTAAACAGGAGGAGGTATGGTCGAGAGGTGGATGGATGGGAGTAAAAGCTAGAGAGAATGAAGGAGTGCAAAGTTCTCCAAAAAGGGGGGGGGGGGGGCGTTCGCTGGAAAGGAGCTGTAGGAGAAAAACTGGCAAAATATGAGGAAGACAGATAGTTATTGAGTGAGCAAGAAGGCTGAAAGAGGAGGCGAGTGAAGCAGACATGTTGGATTGGATATAAACTAAAGCGGTGTAGCGCTCTGGGGGGTGTATTTGAGGGTACCTGAGGGACGATCTCGCAAAGCAGCCCTACAAGCATCCACAACCCCTGATGCTTCCAGCAGCTGTTCCAGCGGAGCACTCTGCATGTCTCGCTTCTGGGAAAAACATTTTCCCCTCCAATTGTGGGGTCTCTCCCTCCCATCATGGGTAAAGCATATCAAAGCAGTGTGTCGGGACATCGGGAACACATTGGACCGCTGGGGTCACTTTTCAGAAGTGATTTTTTTTTGTTAGTCTTTTTTCTTTTTTCACCCCTATCCTAATTTTCCTACATCTGTCTCAAGCACTCACTTTGTCATCCAAAGCCGCTGTTAATGTCGACCGGGGGGGCTTATTAAAAGAAAGTGTTAACGGAGGAGCAGTTGTCACGTTACGGGAGCAGAGGAGGATGTTTTCATTGTGTGAGGAATTATCGGTGTTCTTCTTGTGTCATTCAGATGGGAGTCGCAGTGTTCTTCTGTCTGGTTTCCCATTGCACACCTGTCAGCTGTCTCTTTTAAAGCAGGTGCTACTATATGTGAGATACAGCTCGACTGATTTGGGTTGTTAAAGGCTAATACAGATTTTAGTTTTTGAATGAAGTCACCTGATCTTTGAATTTGAGTATTTAAAAGGTACTTATCAGTGTTTCCCCACAAGTTTTCTTCATCAAATGCATCATTTAGATCAGTGGTTCCCAGACTTTTTAGCTTGTGACCCCTTAAAATGAAGTAATGTGTACTTGTGACCCCTCATCATAGGTTAAGGCCTTAGGGCTGTTTTTAGACAGAGCGTGTTTTGCAGGTTGGAAAAGGAAGGTGCACCGCACTGCCTTTTTTTGTTGTTGTGGACGCCTGATCAGACAGAGCGTTTTTTTGTAGTTTGCTGCATCTTTTTGTTGTTTTTATTTATTGTTGCTAGACAACCACCACATGAGTGCCAACTTAAGCTTAACACAAACCATCAACAGCACACTACCTAATAGTTAATAGTACAGTTTAAATTGATGAAAACAACTTACCCAAAATCTCAGGTTTCAAACTAATTGGTCTCCTACTGTTTTCTTATCAGATCATGGTAACTTTGGTTGGCAAAGTCATATAGCTCCGGGTATCCAGCAAAAGTCACCACAATGAGCAAAAATGCTAAAGACGTCAGATGCTTTTCTGCTCCAAGTAAAATTTTTCTCTTACTCGAGGCATTCAGGGTGCTCGTGCAAAATCGAGTAGTTAAAGGGACTATATGTAACTTATCACGCGCATAAATCATACCGGGTCGGAATCCCATGTGCGCTCGCGTGTGGGTACGCGCTGCTCCTGCTGCCTGCTTGCACACCGCGCTCGTTCTCACCCGCTCGGCTCGCTCCAACTCCACGTGCACGCGCAAAAACGTCCACTGCATGTGCAGTGGACGTTTTTGCAGAAATAAATGCTGCAGCTCCTCCAGACCAACAGAGGTTGCCCGTGTCTTGTGAAGTGACGGGGCTCCGCTGAGGCAGGAAAAGCCAACACTAGGATCAGCATTGATCCATGGAGAGACCTTCGTCTGGTCAGCTAACATTACTGCCAAGCAGGTGAAATATAGAGTGATATTGTGTGTTAGCTGACGTGTGTCGCCTCACTGTTTAGACCGGTGCTCGTTCATGTCAATGTAGCGCGAGCAACAGGACGCCGACTTTCGTTGAGACTGCGGCCACAGGTGTCGCTGTGAACAAGCAATTTCTGATTCTTACATATAGTCCCTTTAAATCAAAGAGTGATTTTTCTTACTCTTTCTTGTCCCTTTAATCATCTGGTGACCCCTCAGTTTTATTAATTGATATATTTATTTGTTGTTTCTATTTATTTATCCCTTGGGGGATGCCGTCTTACAGGTCGGGAACCACTGATTTTTTTAGACCAACACCCTTTTGAAATCTGTGCGAAAATCTGAGCATGAGAAATTCAAGTTTGTGAATGCGAACAAAAGACTTTGAGAATTTGTAAATAAAATGTATGTGCAAATGATATCAACGACAGTTACTCAAAGACAGAGTAAAAAAAGAGCTGCTATTGTGAACATTTGAGTACAGATTCAAAGCAGACAATTTGTGTGTGAAATACAGTACTCAAAGTTCCCACACTGTATGTGACACTGAAGTTACTCATTCACACCCACAGTAAGTTAAGAAAAAGAGTTTAAATATAGAGTTTGTATATAGTTAAAATGTTGTCCCATCCTCAGTTTGTATTTAATGTAAATCATTTCAAACTCGACATTGTATTGACCCTCATTTGAGCTTTTACTGTTTATATTTGCATAAACGATGTAAATGTTAATATTGTAGCAGCAACCAATGATAAAGACACTAATCTAAATAATAAAAAAATGCAAAGATATATTCCCAGAATACAAAAAAAGCCAAGCATACAAGCGTTTAAAAAGAACAATGAATGTGAAAGCGCCTGGGATAATAGGGGAAACACTAAACTTAACCAAACAAAGCTGCAAAAACATCACTACCAGTAAGTCTTACCTCAGGAGAAAAAGGGAAAAACATAAAAAAGCATTCCTAAAGGCACAATCATCACTTGGTGTACAGCAGCCTTTTTACCCCAACTGTTGAAATTGTCCGCAATAATTTGGCATATTTGATGTAGTGAAGTTCACATGGGGACTCTCTACTACAGTACGTGCACAATTGTAATACAGCCCATATGGACTATAATGTGCAGCTGGGGCGACAATGTCTTGTAAACTAGTCAAAGAGGACCTTTGAGAGAATGCAGTAGATATGAAACTCTTAACGTATAAATAAAGATTGTTTAGCCTTCCTGACATCTAGAACCCAGTCGCCAGAATAAAATGTTGGCATTAGGGCTGCCCGCTCTTAGTTTTTTAGTCGACTAATCTGGCGTTTTGGTCTTCGTCGACCAAGATTTCTTTAGTCACAATCATGTTTTGAGTTAAAATAAGTATGTTACTTTTGATTTCACACGGGACATGAACACCGGTTTCCTGTGTCAAAGTCCCATGTTTGACCCATCCATCCACCCACCCCGACCTCTTCCCTACGCAGACTTTAGCAGACTTTGATTAAACATATTTGTGATATGTCAAATACAGATATAATCCAGGACAAAAAAGGTTTCTTACTAAGGGAAGGTAATTTTTAGGAGACCAGGCTGCAAATAGCTGCCCTCCTCAGAGTGACTTAATGCTGGATAATAAGCCAAAACTCCTTGAACACTAATATTACAGGCAACAGTATGAGGGTTTTACCCATAGTACCTTGACAACACATGGAAGAACATATTGTGTTTCTGTGACTCAACAAGTCTAGGAAAAGAAATATTGCACAAGCTGACCAGAACACCGTTGTCCTAATGAACAGGTCAAGCGATAGCCAGCAAAAAATACATATATAGAAAGTTACAAATTGTGTAAACTTTTAGGTAAGATTAAGTCCCATCCTTTTAGTGAAATGCTCTGAGTGAATTTGCCTCTGGTAAACAATTACACAGTGTATATGTTGGTATATGTCTAGGGCTTTTATTGTGAAAGGTAAGAACGGAAGGGGTCTGCGCTGCTTTTGCCAAGGTTGAAAGGAGTAATAAAGTTTGCTGTCTTAGTTCGGACTGCAGAGCTTCCGTGTTGTTGTACACTACAATACGTATTGAATATGTCCTTTCTGCACAACGTGTTTGGATGATGCCTTTATTCGCAGTGCGAAAGCTCAGAAAAGTTGAAAAAATGTCGCTGCGTAATATTTGCGTTTTGAGTGAAAGAACAGGAAAAAAAGGACAAAAACAAAATTTCGGAAAAATATATTGACATGCAAATTAATCGCACGAAAAAAATGCCCCCGATGTATAAAGGCCTTTATAGTCCAGCCGTGCAAGTTATTTATGTGATTGTGCTAGTTTATGGATAGTTGTTAGCTGCGTAGCTTAGCTGTTAATGTGGTAACTAAACTGCTTGTGTGCAAGTTATTCTTGTTCCGTTTTTTTTTTGCCCGTTACCAAACAGATTTAAGTGCATTACCAACCTACTCTGGGCCGGAGAAGAGCCCATTCTGATTTGCATTTAGCCCGTGAAAAGCAAGACAGATGGAATCAGAAAGTACGGTAGTTATGTGACAAATAAGTCAACATTTGGGTTGAAATAACTTTTGACATGACGTAACTTAACTTTGATGTCTGGTTTCACATGGGATAGGAACAGCGATCTTCTGGACAAAAGTCCAGTGTTTTTTGACCCATCCTTCCGACCCGACGTCCTCCCTACACGGCGTTTGACGCTCCTTATACTTCCTGGTTCACGATTACATGGATTAAATACGAAATGATTTTGTGGGCTATAACAGTGCATTACTTTTTCTAGGTATAGCCACGAACGGTGTATGAGAACAGCCTGATCTTTGATACGATAGTACAAAAAAGATGACAAGGCAACTTTAGTACAGTATGGGGACGCAATGAAAATACAACATGGATGAGAACAAAGTGACGGGGAAGCAGCGCAGCGCAGAGACTGAATCAAACTGTTGACGTGCCAAACTCAGAACACAATAATTGGGGAGTTAGTAATTGGACACATCCAATTTTCCTTCAAGGGGGAAATGGGTTTTGAAGAGTGGTGAGTAATAGAGGCGCACCACTGTGGGGAAAGTGGATCAGTAGAATATGAGAATCTTTCCTCCAAAGCTTTTGCCATGCACTTCAATTAAGCCACGCTGGCACTGCTAACAACAACATGTCATCAAACTGCTACCTCAGAGATTATTGTTCTTTCCGAGGTCTCCAAATATTACAGCATGAAAAGCTAACGGTAAATGTTAGGCTAAGTAACAAGCATTTTCATAACAAAGCCATGGATACTGTCATTCCTTTGGCTAGTTAACAGCAGATGTGACTCATAACTCATCCAGAGGGCTAATAGCTAATGACTTGTCATGGCATAATGCAAGAGATACACTGAATTCATGTTTTCCCAGACTTGAAGTCTCATAGCTGAGCAGTGAGACCAATTTAGAGTTGGGGTTACATGTCAGAAGCCGTGACTTTGCAACCTTCACGGGCAGTGGTGCTGCCAGCCAGCCAGCCAACCTGACAACAGCGGCGGTCAAGCTACTTCATGATTTACCCTGTCAGCAAGGTGAGTCAGGCCGTGACTAACCTGCGAGACTAAACCACTATCGAGCGTCTACATCTATGGCACGAGGGCCAGCAGGCATGATGTGTAGCACAGGAGTAATTCTATCTATTCCCCCACTATTCTCCGCTGTCCCAGAAAAATAAGCCACTCTTTTTCTTTCGGAGGGCGGGGTAGATTTGTTCCTTTCGCTGGATCCTTACACGAACCTGGAAGCCTCGGAGCCACGGGGGCCATATGTCTGGGAGCTACCCAGTCCTCAAGGCACCCGGACTGGGGAGCGAGTGCCAAGAGGCTGCCTCGTCTGGGCCGGGTGTCTCTCCGGGACTTGGACTCACAAGCCTAGAGATGAATGGTGAAGGGGTGAAACACATACATTTAGCAGGAGCCTGTACTGTAATTTCAGGTACATTGTGGCCCAAAGTTGTCCATGTGTAGACAGACAGATCGCTCGTTGTTTCTACCAAAATCATCAAAACATTGTGGATAGTGACCCACTGGCATCAGGTTTGACAAAACCTCATGTAGAAATGTGGAAAAAGCTTCTCGTGGTGTTAACAGCAGCCTGTCGTCAGTCAGACGGAGAAGTCGGCTGTTGACTTTTCATTCTATTTTCATGAGGAGACAACAGCTCCACTTTGACTCCACAATTTGGCCGAGATGAAGAAATATATTTGTAGCTCAGAGGATATATAAAAGTAGCAAGATTAAAAACTTTCGAGCAGACACTTGTTCTCTGTTAGGGTTGACCACAAAACATCAGAGAGAGACTGTTTCATGCCCTCATGAGTCACTGTTATGCAGACCTGCTTGTAGAAAGAGCTTTACAATGTTTTCACACTGGCATTAAAGCTGCAATAATCAATGTTTTTTAGGGCTGGCAAAGTTAATGCGATAATAAAGCGTTAACTTAAACGCCATTAATTTCTTTAACGCATTAACGCAACTTGCATAATTTTTTAGGTTATAATGGGTTTAGTTTTAAAGCTAGAGTGATGATACTGGTATCATATGAAACTAGAAAACCTAAGGAATCCATTGGTACCAACCAACGTTATACTAGCTTGTCGCGAAGGAGGCTAAATAACGCTCCAAACTTACGCTAAATTTTGGATAGGAAAACTGACATGGCCATTTTCCCAGGGGTCCCTTGACATCTGACCTCAAGACATGTGAATGAAAATGGGTTCTCTGGGTACCCACATGCCCACTTTATGATAATCACGTGCAGCTTTGGGCATGTCAAGTCATAGTCAAGTCAGCACACTGACACACTGACAGCTGTTATTGCCTGTTGGGCTGCAGTTTGCCATGTTATGATTTGCAAGGTAACTTCTGCATTGGCTTCGCTTTTGAGACCTGGAGGTTGCGCACAGTTTAGGAAAATAGGCCAGAATACCATTCAGCAGCCAGGCAGGTTGTGCTTTCATTACGAGAATCCACAGCTAAATGCAACACGTTCACACTTCTCTTTTGAGGGTAAAAGTAATTCAATATTACAGGTGGGTTATATCTAACAAAGTAAGAGAATTTCCTCTTAAGTAGAAACTCAGTTTCTTTACAGGAAATTGGGTACTTTTCGTTCAAAGCATAGCAGTTTGTACTTTTCGCCAGCGTTGGTGTGTTTGTTTGTTGTTTCTAATGCCTACACTGCCGACCACATGACAGGGAGCGGCGAGAGCCAGGCCAACCGCCCAGACATGATGTGGAGTTAAGCAGCTTAACCGCACCAAGCCAGCCAATCAGAAAGAGACTAATGGGCATACACGGACCCGGGCATTTAGCTGTCACAGGGCCGTCAGCGGGAGATGGAGAGGCGACCGCGCTGCGGTGCCGCAGTCTGTGATTACGCTCCGCCGCCAGAGGAAAATCAAAGCACTGATTACGCTGTGCAGCTCGCCGTGGGCCTGGCCTCACAGACTCAGTGGTCAGAGTTGACTGACACTCAAATGGCAATGGAGAGAATTTACAGTTTCTGCCTTTTTCATGTAAAGCAGCCCTCCCAAACTGATAATCAGGGATTCCATTTCACTGTGGGAATCCCATGAAATGTTGATACTCCACTGCGGTGAGCTGCCATTGTGTTGTTTATACGCTTCTTCCAAATCCACTGTCAACCATGCAAGACTTTAAGAGATACTAAAATCCTCTTCACACTCATCTCTGCCTCTGCATTGATGGAAACACTGATTACAGTGTTGCACAGTGTGGGATTACTGTGACGACCACATGCTGGTCAGAGGTGGCCGACGTTCAAACGGTAATAGAGAGAGAGGGGGAGACGTTTTCTTTTCCAGCGTTTCCAGCGCAGTTTTGTTGTCACATTTACTTTTAGTTCTTTCAGCTTCGTCCTCTTCGGTTGCTCTTCTGTGCCAAATCTAACCAGCTGAGGCACAAAGTATGGCTGATGTTACTGTTCCTGTCGCTGTTCTGTTTCACTGTAGAAACTGTCTCACCAAGTAAAACTTTAGCAAACATGGCATCTATTCTCATTACCTGATTATGATCTCTTTTAAAAAAAACATTTTTAAAGCTGCAATCATCCAAATAATGAAAAAAGTGCTTTGTCCAAAATGTCTATATGGTGCAGTTTAGTGTTATAACGGGACTAAAACCACAGTTTGGAGCTCTTAATGTTACATAAAACACCAGACTTTCACCGAGGAGAATGGTGGTCATGTCCCGTGTGAAACCAGAAGTCACTGTTAATTTATTTGTCACGTAAAATCCGTACTTCAGTAATGCCACTTCCGTAGTTATTTTAACCCAAACCACAATCTTTTCTAAAACCTAACTAAATAGTATTGTTGCCTAAACCTAACCAAGTTGTTTCCTAAAGTCTGGAAATTGTTTTTGAATGATGTCCATTTCTCCCACTTGACTTCCATCTGCGTTTCTTGCAGTCTTAATCGATGTGTCAGCTTCTCCATTATGTATATCTCCTCTATTACCCCTATCCACTGCTCGTGCGTAGGGGGTTCCACTCTGCCCCATTTCCTTGTGATAGCTTTCTTACTAGCTATTAACAATATGTTGTAGTTGTCTATTTTTAATTATTAACTTGAAAAATGTATCTGACTACAGATGTTATGTTTTGAAAGGAGCCGAAACTGATATATGGTAGTCTACCAGTTTTTAACAACATGTAGCCTAAACTTAAACCATTATAGGCCTACATTTTATACCTGGCATGTACAAGAAGGGAGCGAGTGGGAAAAAAATGTGATTTTTCAGGGGCAGCAAGGCTGGAAATAGCACAGTTTTGTGAAGTGTGCCTGGCTGCCACCGGTGTGGGGGTTTTTACATAGAAAATAATTGGGGCAGCTGTTATGGTGCGTGCCATTCGGTGTGCTTTTTTCTTTAGGTTACTTGTGTAACTTATCTTGTTGCTTGCCAAATATTACTTTTCGTATTTTGTAAGTTCGACAACACAACGTATTCTCAGTTGTTTTTAAGCTTCTCTCCTTTAGAATGCTGTTTGCTTCTGACTATTGTAAAACTTCAATTGAAAGACAAGCAGTCCAATCATTTGTTTGACCCAGAAAACCAGGAATAAAGAGTAGTTGTAGTCTGTAAGTCTCAATATCTAACCTCCGAAAGTCAGGACAAGTCTGTCCAAGTCCAAGCGAGGCCAATCTCTATATGTGTTTATCAAAAAGATCAAGACGAACTTTATATCCTGAAAACTTTGAAAATATTTAACGGTTTGGAAGGATCTTTATTCTGCCTTTCTACCATCTTCCATTGTGTCATTGTGTTTCCTTAATAAAAGAAAAAAAACATCCCATGCTGGCATATTTGGAACCAACACATAATGTTAACTAAACCCTTATCATCCCTGTTTTCAAACAACTCCCCTTCCAAACTCCTATTACTGTTGCTGACCATCCCTCAAACTTAATCCCTCTTGACCCATCCACAGCTGGTTAGCAGCCCGTCGCCGGCGACCTTTCACCCCTCATCCAACAGAGCTGCCATCCCCAACAATTATCGGCAATTGGTCAGTTATTTTCTTAGGCCACCGAAATTACCATGTCGTCAAAGTAAGCAGGCGATAAAATGTAAACGCTTCCATTTGCAGATCAGAGAGCAGAGAGGTGTGCGCCCTCACACATGTGGGTAAACAGCCTCATACGTGCACCCACTTTCACATTCTTAGAAACAGTCCTGACTTATATCCACTACATTGTAATCCCAAGTAGAGACGGCTCGAAACCACTTTTTAATGTCTGATACCGATACCTTGAGTATCTGCCGATACCAATCCGATATCGTCTTTTTCCCTATCTCAACAACTAAGTTTAATAAATTCAATAACTTTAGTTACTTTGCAGTTTCAGGTTATTAACGCAAAATATAATGAACTAATAAATCCTGATGTATTATTATAGATTAAACTACCCAGCAGTATATAAAGTCATTAAAATGAGCTCCACATTTACCAGCTGCAACATTAAAGTGATGAACACTTTAATGCATCAATAATTAGGATACAATAATATAATATATATTATTCTGCATAATGAGGACTTTTACTTTTGGTACTTCAAGTATATTTTGATGCTAATACTTTTACTTGAGTAGCCTAATATTTTGAATGCAGGAATTTTACTTGTAGCTAGTATTTTACACTGTAGTATTACTACTTTTACTTAAGTAGAGATCTGAGTTTTTCTTCCATCTCCGTATGTTAATATAAGTTTATTGAAATATTAAAAGGGTTTCCTTTCACTCACATGCACACAATTTTCAGATTCAGTGAATGCAGTGTGTGCACTGTTTACCTCTCCATCATCTACTGCTGCTGTCTGTCTGTCTTTTTTTCTCCAAAGTGCGTTTGCACACAGTTTTCACCTCTAGAAAAATGAGTCGTTTACCGTTTTAGTTCATTTTGGAGCGATGCAGTAACGTAATGTTATGCAACGTGAGGTTTGTAAAATGAAATAAAACGGCAGCTACAATCATGAAGAAGACAAAACGCTCTGCCATTTCTCCTCTCCTCTTCCTAACAGTCAGACCCCCGCACACACAGTTGGTTTAGAAACCTGCATTAACGTGGACAGTCGGTTCTGTAACGAACATTATCGCACATTCACAAACAGTACGTTTTCTGTCGGGGCTACACTCAAAACAATCAGGGCTTTAGCCTCAGCAAAATGACCTGGCAACGCCGACTTAGAAGAGCGTATGTGCCGTACTGAGCCCCGGACAGCCCCGGCACAGACGTCGACATAGACGAGCGAATGTGGCGGAAATGGATCGGAGTGGATTATACTTTTTTTCCCCTCCGATATCCGATCCGATCCGATTTTTAGCCAGTATCGGACCGATACTGAATATCGGATCAGCACATCCCTAATCCCAAGCTTAGCATCCTATCAAAATAGTTTGGAATTGCTGAAACTGCATTTCAGGATTTCACTTTCCTGTTAAATCCAGTCCAATGAAAGAAGTAGAGGTTTCTTCGCCTGTACTGAAGTGCTGCAGCTGACTGCAGCCCAATTAAATCCCTATACACACTTTCCATCATCGGTTCCAGATTTATGACCCTTTCCAAACAATACAGATCCCCCAACACAGGAATGATTTAGTGCTGCTATGAAGCTATGATTCCTTCGAATGAGGGAAAAAGTGAGATGGACAGAATGGAAGAAACTATAATAGAAACGTTAATGGTGGATATTGGGTGACTTGCGTTTGACAGCGGTGATTACTGGAGTGGTGAAACAACAGCGTTTACAGGAAGCTGCTGACTCTCATCCAGGGCTGGATTGCAGGATCAAGCAGTGAGTGAGGGTTCTGCCACGACACCAACGCTGCTAGGGTTAGGAGTTTGAATCTGGGTGAAGCTCAGTGGGTAGAGCAAGGTGCTACAACACTCAAGGTTCCCACTAGGTTTTTATGCCTCCGTGCTGGCGATAGCCGTGGCCGTAGGCTTTATGTTTTTGGGTTGTCCGTCCCTCTGTACCTTTCTCGTGAATGCGATATCTCAGGAATGCCTTGGGGACTTTCTTCTAATTTGGCAACAATGTCCACTTGGTCTCAAGAATTAGCTGATTAGATTTTGGTGGTCAAAGGTCACTGTGAACTCATATCCGTCCCATTCTCGTGATATCTTGCGAACGCCTTGAGCGAATTTCTTCAAATTTATCTCAAATGTCCACTTGGACTCAAGGACGAACTGATTAGAATTTGTGGTCAAAATTTATATCACCTCAGTTTTAAATTGTGATGACGCTGAAGACGCACTTCCTGCGACAAGGAAGTGGTGAGACCGTCCTGTCGGAGCAGAGAGCTGGATGTTGGCATCCGTCTTCATTGTTTTCTTGTGTAAAGTCCAAGTAAATCCGTGTCACCCTCGTGCTGAAACCTGTGAACAAATCATCATCAAAATGGGTTCTTTGTGTACCCACGAGTCTCCCCTTTACAGACATGCCCACTTTATGATAATCACATGCAGTTTTGGTTAAGTCATAGTCAAGTCAGCACACTGACACACTGACAGCTGTTGTTGCCTGTTGGGCTGCAGTTTGCCATGTTATGATTTGAGCAAATTTTTTGGGGTTTCTGGACAATATTTGTCATTGTTTTGTGTTAATTGATTTCCAATAATAAATATATACATGCATTTGCATAAAGCAATCATATTTGCCCACTCCCATGTTGAGAAGAGTATTAAATACAAATCTCCCTTTAAGGTACATTTAGAACAGATAAAAATTGTGTGATTAATTTGCGATTAATCACGATTAACTAAGGACAGTCATGCGATTAAACGCAATTAAATATTTTAATCGATTGATAGCCCTAATTTTAACTCGTCTGACAATAGTTTCTTTCTCAACCCTGTTGTCAATTTTTTGACATAATGATTCAGCGGGATTCTGGAAACACAGCCTCAGTTGCAGCAATGCCAGCGGCTTATTTACTTATTTGCTTGTGTGTGTGCGTTTGAGAGAGTGCCCTATTAGTCTGCGTCTGTGTTTATGTTGGGATGGAACTCCTCGTGGCGCCATTTTTGCTGTTTACGCAACAACCTGCATTCCGTCATGTTTGTGTTTTTGCTGACGGGGTACGGCGACTGACGCACAGGAAAAACAGGTCTACGTGCCTCTGCTTCACTCATTTTCCTCAGTGTCCTCTTCAGGCACCAAAAACATGTTCGGCGGACTCTCGAAAAGCGAAGCCAGGGGATCTGAGTCGTTTTTCCACGGAGGGCCAGTGGAGACTAATCCAGTTGGGAGTGATGTCACCATCACAGTTCTTACCTTTTTTCAGGTTCAGCCTCCGCAAATATAGTCATTTTCTGAGTGATTGACAGATCCATGATGTAAGCAGCAGCCCGTACATTTGCTTGGATAGCATTGAGGATTATCTGCCAAGATGGTGTCATTTGTTTACAAAGCTCATTCCTAATACTTACTGTACGCTCTAATACTGCGCTGCTTTATGTTTTCCATCACACAGCTCTCACAGCATAATGTTCAGGTGGCCTTTTAGGGATCATTTGAGCCACATTAGTGCCCATTTGCCCTGTTTTTCTTCCATCTCATCAGAAAGAGTTTCCCAAACTTTCAACCCCCGATTCGGGCAAGAAATTTGGAATAATGTTCAGGAAACAAAACACATTCATTCAACACCATTCATTTAGCCTCCGTTGCCATGACAACGTTGCAATCCGGTGGACGCGCATGCACGCACGCTCGAGCCCCGGTGACGCTGACTCACGCCGGGGCCGCGGTCCATGAGCCAGGCGCCAATCAAATGCAAACTTGTGTGCCACTGAAACCGCCGAGTCCGTGCCACCCTGGCCTTTCTCTGGGGCTGTCACCGCTTGGCAGGGAAAAAACGAAAGGAATAAATAAAGAAAAGAAAGAAATCTCTCGCTCTCTCAGGGAAGTGACAGGTCTCAGACGTATGGCAAAGAAACCAGAGAGGGCAAAAAAAATGAATACCCGAAAAAAAAAAAAAAATCACGAAAGGACAGATTTTTCATTGCTGTTCTCGTCAATAAATCAGATCTCTGACAAGAGGTTTAGAGAAGTTTTCTTTTTTTGTTCGGTCCCGCCCTCTCCTGCACAAGAACAAATGAGAGGCAATGAAAGGAAACGAAGTGGGTCTAAATAAAGTCTGAAGGCAGAGGAAATCAGAACGGAGGAATAACACGGGGCAGTCGGCTTTCTGCGGCCCTCACAAATCAAACCACATAAAATTGTCCCAGGGCTTACAGTAGGAAATGTTTGATATGAGCGCTCTCCACCCAAACACACACCGACAGATGCGTGCGCACACACTCATGCGCATACACGCACAGATGCAGAGATTGCGAGCATGTCTCGCCTCAATAGCAGTAGAGTCAAACAAATTGCTAAAGTCTGTGCAAACAAGAACAATGTGTGGTTGGATTTGTTCAACCTCTCTCACATAGTCCCTCCCTCTTCTTCTTCAGTTACCTTTATTTATTCCAAAAAAAGTAAACCAGCCAACATCATATACAAGGTTTGTATTAATGCTAAACATGGAATATAATTTTTTCTTTACATTTCCCAATCATGTATAAATCTTGTGACCAGTCACGGAGCAAAGCGCTTCATCAAGCTTTATTTAGATGTGTCACTTTCAAACCTGCAGAGAAGTGCCGGTCTACCCTGATTACAAAAAATAAACAGTGGGGAAGCAAAAGGTCTGACTCATTCATCATTGCATCATATTGACTGGCATTTGATGTTCTGAGGTTTGTGGATGTAAGTGAGAATGTCGAGGATTTTCCTCTGCATTACTCAGCGTTTGTGCTGTAGATCCATGCGTGTTGTGTCTGTTTGAGTGGTATCAAACCTTATAATGCAGCGGGCAACCTCCGGGTCTGAGAAGTGAAGCCAATGAGAAAGTGCCTTAAACTTACATTCTTTCTAACAGCCAGCAGGGGGAGACTCCTCTGGTTGCAAAAAGAAGTCTGATTGTATAGAAGTCTATGAGAAAATGATCCTACTTCTCACTTGATTTATTACCTCAGTAAACATTGTAAACATGAGTTTATGGTCTCAATCGCTAGTTTCAAGTCTTCTTCAATACAGCATGATGTTCATTTAGTAAATTATGGTCCCATTTAGAGTCAAATAGACCATAAAGCAGGGGATGCTTTAGGGCGTGGCTACCTTTTGATTGTTGGGTCGGTACCACGGTGTTGTCCGGTCTGGGAGTTGTCCGTGTTTTCGTCTTACAACTTTAACCCTTTCAGTGTTGTTTCAGTTCATGAAAGTTAATTATAACCTTTTTATAACCTTTCGATTGAACTTAGCTCCACCCTGTTGTGTCACTTATGGATGCAAAAAAACAAAGATGGCGGTGGCCAAAATGCCGAACTCGAGGCTTCAAAACGAATAAAAAAAATGCATGACTTATGGGTTATTGATTACCAGGTAAGCCTGTTAAAGATATATATCTTTAGAGAGAATCTGCTTAACAACAAATTACAGTTATAGCAAGCTCAAAGTACTATAACTTCCTACATCTTTTCTCTGCATAAAATCCTTCAGCGATGCCACCTGTGAGAAAGCAGAAAAACATGGTTCTTCCTTCATCTCATTAAGTTTTTCAAAAGTAAGGTAAAAAAGGTAAATGGTTACTTGGTTTCATGCGGGACATGAACAGTGGTCTCCTGAATGAAAATCCGTGTTTGTTTGACCAACCATCCACCCCGACTTCCTCCCTAAGCAGACTTTCTCGCTCTTTATACTACGTCAGTTGCTCTGACCATCTAATACTGATGCAGATGGGTTCACATTTTACATTGGAGTTAGTTTAAAGCCCGTACAGACACTAAAGCGTCCCATACAGATGCTAAAGGGTGCCTTGGTGCTTCTGATTTAGACGCTGAGGGCCACTGACCAAGCGTCGGTATTTGACGAGCTGGGAGTGAGAACGGGTTTTTGAACAGTTGGGCAAGAAATGTGCAATACATCAATCATAGATTGGGACTTAAATGCACAATATCAGAAAAACAAATAGCTTTTGACTCTCATTACTTTGGCTTGTCTTGATCCTTGAAATTGCTTTGCTCCTTTTGTAAGTAGGGAGGTCTATTGTATTACATATATATTTAAATTCTGCCAATTCTTTGTGGCTTGATCTAAGCAAGTCTGAATTATGCGTTTATTTTCTAAATAAATATGTATATATATATTCCACATTGTTTTACCTATAACTAATAATGCTAACACAATCACCCACTGACCTCAAGCTATTCCATGATTTACTCAAGATGTGCGCATAATGTACCGTTGACCATCGGGTTAACCTCAGGCCCTACAAACATTTGTTTTAAGTTTCCTCTACAGTTACTCTCTCTGTAAGTAGCCCCGAATCAAAGCTAGATCCAGTGAAAAGCTGTAATATAAATGTACAACACAAAGTACTAGAGCAGCGTGCAAAATAAAGACTGAAAGTATATAAAAACAATCCTTTTAAACAATATAATTTATTTTCTCAACCATAACACATACTGTATATATTATCTTTAAGGCAGGATCTGGTTGACAGACTTTTCTTTAACACGGGTGGGCGGATTAATTAATTAGCATCATTAGACTCCTGACAGTGAAATGAGCCTCATTAAAGAGAATTAGATGAAACACACACCAGGCAGTGCAGGCGAGGAGAGGGGGGGTGTAGCTGGGGATAAAAGGGCAGAAAGAGAAATAAAGAGATTGAATGATGAAAAAGCTTCAAAACACAATAGCATCATTGGCGTGTGATGCTGTGTGCACTGAACTGGATCATTGTTGTGATTCAAACAATAGGAGCAACTGGACTGATTTAATAAGCCTGTGTCATTACAGCTGCTGGCCCAGTAATAAGACTCCCCATGGGGGTTTTGCCCCCTCTTGTGGAGCTTAGTTAAACTGTTTCATTCTGCAAGTTGGAGTTTGTCCAAGAGTGCTTCCAACTGTAAAAATCCAGGCTAGTCTGAAGAGTTTGAATTCCATGTTATAATGTGCATTCAAAGAGTGATAGATTCAGGTTTTTCCTCATAAGTGGAATCACAATTTCAATGCATTACATCAGTTTTTCTGAACTGAGCTCCAGTGAAAGTTCCTCTTTAGCGAGTGAGTAATTCAGAGTGATTGCTGCACATCAGTACTTACTCACCAAAGGTCACCACTCCTGTATTTGTCTTTCCGTCCTCTGCAAGGAGTGTGAAAATAAACATCTTTAATCGGAGTTCAAACCGAGAGAGCGTGACGCATCTGTTTGCTTCATCTCTGTATTTACCTGCGGTCCTTATTTAAACTGGGCTTCCAATGCCAGCAGAGCGCCAGACAACGTCAATCCCTGTACCAAGGCCACACCTGACTAGAGGATAAAGGCTTAGTAATAAGGCACAAGATGGAGAAGGACTGTACGGTGGAAATGACAGAAAAGAAAATCTGTTGTAACCTTGCATCTCCATAAATCATCAAGCATAGGAAACTCAGCTTCTTCTAGGAAAAAGTTGGCAAAGCATTAAAATAATAAAAAAAAACAGTCTGCATTGCATGCTGTTGTCTTAGTCAAGATTCCCTACAAAGGTTATTGTAGCAAGACGGTGTTTACTCACAAACAGATGTCTCAGAATATATAATGTTTAACTCGGAGAAGCTACAGCGCCGACCCATAACGAGGAGATAATGCGCTGATCTTTTCTTTACCACAAGCTACAATTGTCGGACGTTTAAAAATCAATACGACCTCCTGTTGTGTCATTCATGTTTACACACCGACTCAGAAACGTCCGCCATTAAAGATTTCGGAACAGGTTAGATTTTCTGCGTTTTTTTGCATCCGTCAAAAGGCAAAAGAGTTGTTTGACCACTCGGAGCCACCGTCCGTGCAAACGTCATCATCTAAAATGGCATGATAAACATTCACTCCGTCTATCAGCACAAAGCACTTTACAACAAGTAAATAAAGAATACAGGGAATTTAAAGATAGATTGTGGCAGGTGATCGCAGAACAGCTTGGAATCGGGGATGGTCGCAAAACAAAGGATGTAGGAAAGATTAGAAAGTAGTGATAGTGCTCGAGGCAGCTAAACGATAGCACGTAAAAAACACACACAATGTAACAACCTGTTCTCATACGTCAAATACGGCAGCTTTGTATCTAACGGAGCTAAACGGGGACTTGTACCTCGGTATCAGACGTTGAGGGGCGTGACAAAGCGGCGGTATTTGATGACCTGAAGGGCTGCAAACCCTGCACACTGTTTATGGCTGGGGGTTACACCCACACGTGGGGCCCCAAAAGCTGTTTGCTGACTCACAGTAACATCCCAAACACAGCAAAATAATAAGAAAAGAGAAAATACAGTCAGAGGGCAGGGTCTCTGTAGATACAGACACAACCACACACTTAGTGGGTCATAAGAGATGATCAGTCTATACATTGTTTTAGGAAATTCCTTTAGGAAATACATTCATGCTCTATAAAGTTGTGTGAATGTGAACTAGGGATGCACCGATCCGACGTTTTCTGTCCCGATACCGATAGTGATACCTTGGTTTTGAGTATTGGCCGATACTGAGTACTGATCCGACACCAGTGTTAATAATAATAAGCTGTATGCCTCTCTGTGTGGAAATGACTGGGATTCTTCTGTTATGTGTAAGGCAACATCAGGCTTGACTTAAACATCGCAAACCTAACTTTGTAAAACAAAATGTGACCAATAAATACATATATATATACATTTATTTAATTGTTCTTTATTATTAAAATAATAATCATACACCAGCAACTTGGTAAAAATTACAATTCAAGTGAAAACCTTTTTAATACAGCAACAAATTGTTTAGAACTTAAACAGGATTTTAAAATTACAGTATATAAAGTATATAGTATATATATGTACTAAGTATATAAACATGAGTTGATTAGATCCTCCCTATTGTCACTGATATTCGATCCAGCTATCTGAATCAGTATCGGCCCGATATCTAAACCAGCATCGTAATCGGTTCATCCCTAATGTGAACATAGCTTTTGTCTGTTTACAAGCGACTTTAATTTAGATTAATGCAGCCTAACAAGTACTATGTAAACCCATTAAAAATACTTTATGTAACAGAAAAAAACACAGTAGCAGAAATTCTTAATTTGGTCAAAATTAAAGCAGCCGTCCGCTAGACAGATGAATGGTAGAATGCTAAATTTGCAAAGAACAGAGCACACCATCACCCTTGCATAATGAATGTAAGGTGAGCAATGTAACATCTGTTGCATGGAGCCTTATTACAGCCAAAAAACACAGCTTTTTGTATTTCATATTGAACTCAAAGTTGCTGAACTGTTTCAACCCCTAATCCTGAATTACCCTACCTTACTTCATTATGAATATAGTCAACATCAGGGCTCACAATCATCCTTCATCATCACCCAATTCTACAAGTCATCTGGCTGGGGATGGGGGAACAGTGGAACACACTCCGTCACACATACACACTCGGAGGGTCGTTGTAATTGTGCAGAGGGCCTTAATTGCATCTGATAATTGGTGGCTGTTTTAAGAAAATCTGCCCGGCTATCAGTCACTTAAATGGGGCGACAGAGGGGCCTGGTCTCACGCTCTCAGAGGTAGAGGTAAGGGAGAACAGGGCCGTGTGTTTTTAAGGTTCACAGGAGTGCTGTTAGGGTCTCGCAGCTTTAACCCAGCCGGCTTCTCTGGTGGTCGGCCAAGAGCAATGGCACGGCCTCTCGGGGAAGCAGATGACTCAGTACGCGAGCGTGTTTCTGTGCTCTGACTACATTCATTTCACTCTAAACACACTTGAACCTCAATTCAGTTCGAGCTGCACTCGAGTAGGCACTTAATTTCTGAGTGCTTTTGTGGAAGTGGAAAGTAATGAGCGCCTCTACTGCTGCTACTCCCAACAGGGGCTGACTGATAGTAGTTTTTAAAGGCTGACAACGATATAATGGTACATGTCCACAGGGGCGTTTTTTATCGTGAGGGATCGCCTCGCTTCCCAGCATTGGACGCTTGATGGGCTGCCACTAGACACAAGCCACTAGGCACCTGATTGGACGAACGCTCTCCCTCGTGAGCTGCTGCTCCCAGTTTTCAAACCGGAACCAACATGGCGGCTCGTTTGGAAACTTTCTTCTCTTATATCACAAAAATAGTTCAATGAAATGTGTTTCTAAATACATTTAATGCGAGATATAAGCCATGCATCTATTTTTATTTTAGATCGACAAGGGTTAGTTTAAAAGTGGTTAGGCTTAGTAAAAGATCATGTTTTGGGCTAAAATCAGTACGCTACCTTTGGTTTCACATGGGACACGAACACCCGTCTCCTGAGTGAAAGCCCCATGTTATACCCATCCATACACCTGGACCACCTCCCTTTGCAAACTTTGATTAAATGTATTTCTGATACGTTAAAAAAAACGTAATTCTGGAGAGAAAAAAAACGATCTCTCGAAACGTAATTGACAATACGGTTTCGTTTTATGGGAACATAACTTTTAGGAGACCAGGCTGCCCTACAAGCAGAAAGACAGTTATGTAACAGTATTGCATCACCTTCTCAGATGGGGCTACTAAGGACAAACTGTCGAGTAGGGCATCGTAGTCAACGACATGAAAGCGTTTGGAAATACTGACTCTAACCTTATTCCTAAACACTAACCTTGCCAATAAAATGCGATCTCACCTCACAATAGTAAAGCCCAAATGGAAACTATCATTTTGGTTGTCAGCGCCTTCACGGTTGCTTCTCTTGGCTGTGACTGCGTTCCTGTATGTCTACCTCGTAAGTGTGGCCGACAGTGGCAGTGGCGGCTGGTAGACAAGGTCTGCCGCCACATGTGGAACATCACAGTCACCGTACGGTAGTCAGCCGTGGAGCCGGAGAGTCGCTGTCTTCTGCTCCCACAGGAATCAAACCTGGAGCGGAGAACTGGGATCTCACTGTGAGGGCCATGACTTCATGTTTTGCTCACCTCCTCCTCCTCCTCCTCCTCCTCCTCCTCCTCACTCTGGTTCTCATTGACTCCATGTTCTATGACAGCATCGCTCTTTCTCTCTCTAACTTACGTGCGCGGAGAAGGCCAGCTTTTGGCCACACTCCAGTTAAGGTCTTATTTGGATTAAGTTATTTACATGCACTGCTGATACCCCGGGGATTGAATCTAACCCTGTTGCCATAAATAAATAGATCACAGATAGAACAAACCGCCAGCAGAAAAGTTTGAAATAGCAGCAGCTGTCACGTCCCATCTTTAACTGAGCAGGAGGTTACCACAGGGGAAGGGCACAATTATCCGCCATGTTGTTTGTTAACAGAAAACTGATGCTCTTACTTAGGCTACTCTTATTTTACCCTTACGATGAATACTAAAGCAAAAACTATTTTGATGCCAGGGTAACTGAGTTGAAAGTGTGATACAGTTTACAGCTTTGCTATACTAATCCAGGTTTAAAGCTGCAGTTGGTAACTTTTATAAAAAATACTTTTTGCTCATATTTGCTCAAACTGTCACTATATCCTGACAGTAGTACATGAGACAGATAATTTCTGGAAAAATCATGTTCCTTTGCCTCCTTTTGGTGCTCCTAATGTCATATGCGCCCGAAAGAAAACAACCAATCAGGGCCAAGAGGCTGTCATCACTGCTCGCGAAACTCATAAACTCCGATCAATCTGTCAAACTAGGCAGCGATGATCAAATATGAATGGAGCTTCACGAGCAGTGATCGGCAGCTGTGTTAGAGATTCCTCGGCTCTGATTGCTTGTTTTTCTTTGGGCGCGGTGGAATCTTGCAAATGCCATAGAGCGCTGTAGGGATGACGTATTTTCATGGGCCAACCCGGAAGTTGGAATCGCCCTGGGATCCCTCGACAAAAAGCCAATGCGATTCTTCCATTGGATTTTGGATTATTGCAGAAAATAAGCTGTGTCAACAAACATTTATGATACTTACACGTTTTCTTCCGCAAGATAATCTTCACGAATGAACACCACTTTTTTTTTTCTTTTTATAAAAGTTACCAATTGCAACTTTAACCCAAAACCAGGTTTGGAAGATATTATTTTCTATCTTCTTCTTTTCCAGTCCCTACTACTCCTCCTTTAACATTGTCCATTTCACTCTTCCTCTCCGGTTCTGACCCTTATCCCCCCCTCCGCCCCCCCCTTTCTCTGCATGTCTCACTTTCCCCCATCTTCCCCCTCTCTCCCTCTGTGGAGCAGGTGACACAGTGTTAGGCAGGTTATCCAAGGAGCTAAGGTCCAACGTGACGGCATTAGTCACGTGAAAGCAAACAAACTGCAACTAATCCGGGGACTGTTTACCAGTAAATGTCACCGCAGCGGAAACGTATATGTGTGTGTGTCATATCCACGGTGAGGACACCAATCCCAACATCCTCCCTTAGGTCCACTTGCTTGGCGAATTTCAAAATTAATCACAGCACCTCGGGAGTTATTAATGACCTGAACAAATAATCGACTTGCCGACTGAGATGGCGTCTCATTTTCTCGCCAACACCCCCGCCCAAACTCCACCCCTATACCCCATCTGGAAACTCTAGCCAGGAATATGTAAATGGCAATTAATTGGAGAGCCCCATTTCTGCTTCTTTTTTTTAATATATTTTGAGTGAAAACACAGGCTCTGTCGTGAGTGCGAGGCTAGCAAAGGTTGAGCGTCTCCCAGGCTCGGAGCCAGATCCCCAACGCTGACTGACTAAATGATGCCGTCGTCAGTCAGGTTGGAGAATAATTTCACCTCATTACACCGCAGGCGAGGCAGGTAGACACGGGAATTCTTTCCAGTGAGCAACTTAGGAAAATAAAACATTAAAAAAAACCATAACAACGTGTACCAGTCGCTCCTTCTGGGATTCCTAGTCTGATGTCTGCTTTGGTCAGTTACCAGCAAAAACCACTCCGCCTAAAAACCTTCCACCTGCTTGTTGCAGGATAATTCAAGAATATGATACACCTCTGCACAAAACCAATGCAACACATAATAACGCACGTACACCCTCGCTCCATCTCCAGTCCGCCATATTTTACCTTTCTTGTTTACCTTCTCGGCCTCTCTCCCCAAAGATTTATAACGTGGCAGGTACAGTTTAGTATGTGAGCAGTGAGCTGTGCAAACCACGTCATGACAACTCACGCACCGCCACAGGCTAAAGCAGCATTCTGTCACACACACACACACACACACACACACACACACACACACACACACGCACACAACACACACACACGTGTTGCTGACCAATCAGAGTTCAGAGGGGGTGGCGAGGTGGCTCCCCAAGCAATGTAGAGAGGCCCCCAGTGCCACACAGGGCTGGGGGAAGTGTGTGTGTGTGTGTGTGTGTGTGTGTGTGTGTGTGCTGTTGTATAGTACCTCATGTTTGCTATGTGGGTTTCAATGTGTGTGTCATTTGCACACAGTGTTGGTTAGTAAAGTTGGTGTGACATTGGCATCTTCTTCTTCTTCTTCTCCTCTTTTCAAATTCTTCTCTGTTCAATTTCACACCCTTGGTAACTATCTTGATCATAGACTGTATATAAAGAGGGACGACATGACAGCTCCCCAAAAGTGAAGCCAAAACATATCGATCGCCCCCTGGTGGCTGGCTTCAGTATAGGTCATAAATTGCGCCCCCTCCATGTTAGCGGATGGGACATGGGCCAAACTAAAAAGTCAAAACACAGGTCAAATACATATTCTGTCATTTTAGGTAGTTCTTATCACGCTGATGTATGTTCAAGTGTTACCTTTTCTCATAAATGTGGTATAAATTAGTTATTTGATGGTATAAAAAGGGGGTGAGACGTCCTGATTGACAGCTGTGATTGACAGCTGCTCTAAGTGAAGTAATCGCAGCCAGAGGCTTGGGAATTGTACGAGAGAGGAAATGTAACTTTAACTTTCCATAGCCGTCACCAGTCTGTGTAATGTATAATGTCTATTTGATCATAAATGTAGTTCTAGAGATATTACGGTGAGTTGTTGTGTCTTTCAAGCCAAACAGCTACCGCGGTGCTAACGTAGCAGCTAGGTGGCTCACGCTAACAAGCTGCGGCCGTGCTCGGCTCGTGATTGGCTCTGGCTTCAAACAACGTCAAAATCTCAAGATGGCATCTCCCGTATCCGGGATATATTGGCTTCACTTTTGTACAGTGGAGACGAGTCGTCCATCTATATATACAGTCTATGATTGTCAGTTATCACTCATTTTTTAAGCAAAAATAGCAAAACATTTTCTGGTTTCAGCTTCTAGATTGTGCTGATTTACTGTTATTCTTTCATAACATAGGGCTTTCACTAAATGATTGATCAAGACAATATTCAACAAATTAATCGATGATGATTGCAGCCTTAACATGTAAGTCACAAGGCTAAACATAGGGTAAGTGTATTTGTTAAGTATTAACCTTCATGGAACCTACACATTGTGCATGTATCCTACAAAAACAACAAACAAACAAACAAAAAAAGAAGCCTTTTTGCAATGTCTTTAGACCTGTAAAACATCACAACGAACACAAAAAAAAAACCATCTGCCTGCATTAATAATTCAACACAGATGCGGGGTAAACACATGAAGCAGGGTGAATACCTTAAACAAATCCATGTCATCACTGGACGACCTGCTGGTATCATGATGTCATAGCCTAAACTGACACGCATGACATAAATACATATGTGTGGTCTCAACTAGTTGTGGGTAAATATATGACGGAGTTCATCATCACCCGTTGCGATACATCTCTGCCCTGTCGTTTCCATTTCCTGAAACACACCTTGTTATCCGACATTGTGGAAGAGCTGCAGAAAAAAAAGGTGTGTTTTGATGATGGGATATGATATGAATTTTCAATATCCTCTGGCATGATCTCAGAAAAACTGAGATGTTCTGATTTGATAAAAGTTGACGCTGCCTGAATCTGACACTAAAGCATATCTTTCTCTCCCATCACACCCGTACAACAAAACTACTGTAACATCCATATGGAAGCACTATACTGCAGCAAAAACACCCCATAAACTTTCATATTTTTCCATCATCTAACACCCGCACACATAACCCACACCGCATCCCAGAGTATCCCCTCTGAGATGAAATCAATATCTGTCTGGATTGATAAAAGACGCCTAATTCAATTTATAAATTTGATCAGGCAATGTAATAAAATAGTAGCTTTTGCTCGTAGCACGATGAAACCTAATCGCGTTTCATGCCTTTCGACCTCCGAGCGATCCGCTGAACTCTAGAAAAATGGAGAGCGGATTGTTGCTTGGAGAAACTCGACCCCGGCCCACTAGTGGTCTCCAGTAAGCGGGGCTACTCTTATAGCTTTGACAGGGCTTTTAATAGCCTGATTAAAGGGCGATTAATCACTAATTTCTGGACCAAATATATACAGTTGATATGAATCACCCATGGGGTTGACATGTTTGGTGCAACAGCCACGGTCACACCGGGGTAAGCGATAAATATGTGGCTTAGTCAGTCAAGCAGGCAGAGTCGGGATCAAGCTGTGCCCCAGTGGACTTGTGTTCTGCAGGGTGTGCGTTACATAGACCCCTCGGTGTCTGTATAGGCTACTGACCCGTTACTGGACCCCTCCTCTGCCGCCTGCTAGCATATAGCACCCTCCAGCTCACTAACACACACGTATGTGTGGCCCCTCGCTCACACAGGACATCTTGTTAAAGTTTATGGTCAATTTTAGATGGAAAGAGATATCAGCATGGATTTTATTTGGTCTGCTGCTGATTGGGAGCCCCCTGCTTCTACCAACGCTGCATATACAGTACCATCCAGTGGCACTGTACAATATACTTTTATGCATCTTAAAGAAATAGTTAGTCACGAGAAAGCCAATAAGATTGATACACCCTAGTGTCTGTATTCTAAGCTACAGCCAGGAGCCAATTAGCTTAGCAAAAATATACAAATAACAAAAAATGTCTTTAAAAATGGATGTAGTGGGAAACAAACAACTCTCTCTAGTCTGATTCACTGAATGTAGACTGTGGAGCGTTATCACACTAGTATGATCATATGCATCAAAGTGTTAAATCAGTTGTTATTTTAGAGAAAATATGAAAGTATCGAGAAATATATTGTGTATTGTGGCATAGCTTAAAAATAGAGATATTATTTATAAGCCATATCGCCCAGCCCTAGTGCGAATAACCTAACGTTAGGGTGTGAATTAAACCCTATGGGATATGTCATGCAAAAAGTATTACAACAATCAGCCCAAGCAATTCTCCTAGCCTAAATCTAGTTTTTTTTCTCAGTTAATAAATCCATATCTAACTGCAGCCACGTGACCCATATCAAGACACAACACCCAGCGGGAAACTGTCTGTCACACAAGTGTGTATAATTTGTCTAAATTTGGCTTAAATTACCTGAGAGACGTCTAACCATGAATCCACATATCTGTGTCATCGTACAGTACATAAGAGCACAGTGCCGTGATGTTGGAGGAGATGCGACAGAGAGAGGGGAGGGGGAAAATAACAGAGGCAGAAAAAACGAGAGACGGGTGGCGTCGGAAAGAAGCGAGTCCTCAACAGCCCAGTGGAAGATTTCAATTAGTCATGGAAACGGGAGTGGCCCACCCTGCTGCAGTATTGACAGACCTCACTTGTCCTCCTGACATACATTTGCAATCCTCCCTCTCGTCTGCACTACAGCTACAACCTTACTCCCTCCTTCCTCTCCTCCTATCCATCTATATGAATCTCCGTTCCTTTATCTCTTCCAGTTTTTATGTCCTCATTTTTCTTCCCTTCATCTACTTCAATCCCCTTTTCTACCTTTCCCTCCTGCACTCTGTCTCCATAGGCTCTTACCCTCTTTCCTTTCTCTCCCCTACCATTTTCTCTCTGTGACAGCTGAGCTTTGACAGCTTTTTACATTTCATTTTTCTCCGCCACGGCAAGAGAACAGCCGGGCATCGGGGGCCTTGTTCAAACAAACAGGAGGCCGTGCGGTTCGCCGAGGGTGGCGACACGCCATAACAAACCGCCGGCTCCTGGCCGTCGCAGACGCATGGTTCACAGGGCCCCGCTACGGCGAGCGGGGACCTGCCGTCCTGGTTGCCACGACAACCAGACAGCAACATTAGCCGCGGCGAGGTGCGGAGTGACGGCAGATGGGAGCTGATGTATTGAACCACCTGGTCGGACCGTTTGACGTGTACGAGGTGGAATCGCAAGAGCAAAAAATCGGGAAGGGGGGACGTCTATTTTGGTCTGAAAAATAACATGGGAGGCGAATATTAACTGAATGAGGAACGAAATAAGAAAAGAGACAAAAGATGAAGAAACCGTGTTATGATAGGCTGCAGGGAGAGGTGTGTGCGGTCTTGTAATGTAAACAGCCTCTTGTGATGGTATGAGTCAGGATGTGTCAAGGCTGAGTGAGGTTAAAAACATCAGCTGTGTGAACATACAGGATTGTTACAAAGTACTTCATCGGAAACACAGATTCAGGGTCGGCTGATGTGTGATTCAGAGGAATTATTCGGGGAGAAGGGCCCTTGAACATGCCATGAATTATTGTGTCACAGCTGAGCGTTTTGTAAGGGACCAAATCTTCTAAACAGCCATTCTTATTGCAGCATGATCTCATGGGAATATGTCATGATAACTATTTTAGGCTTTTCGCGTGTCATTTTATATGGCACAGGCTTAACGTTGTGAAACAGCTTTTTGCGTGTCATTTAACGCTACGTCGTTACCGTGACAATGTACCGTGTTATGGTGTTTAGGCATCAAAACTACGGTTACGGCCGCAGGTAGGTTTAGGCAACAAAAACAGTTAGATTCAGGAAAAAAATCATGGTTGGGCTTAAAATAACTAGGTAAACTAAGTAAAATACGTATGTAAACAATGTACATATGGAAAACATGTCACTAATGTCACTAACATAACTTTGGAACAAGAACACCGGTCTTTTATTTGAAAGTCCTGTGTTTGTTGGACCATCCACCATAAGCAGTTTCTCCTACTTTTTATTCTACGTCACTTGCTCTGAGCGTAGCATATTTATGCAAATGTGTTTGCATTGCAGTCAGTACAGACTACATGGCGTACACATGACACGCCAAAAGCAACAAAGGCGATGTTATTGCATGCAGTATGACTTACACATTACCGTGTCATTCATACGCCATTTGGGGCTGACAGGCTGGTTATTGAAAAATTATTCAAAGAGTTGGATTCCAGAAAGGGAAATATGAAATTTTATAAAGTCTTAGGTAATGTCAGGCCATAGGGAATTTTACAAATGGCAACTTCATTAATTTATCTGAAATATATTACATAATTTGCATTGCATAAGAAGGCTGTTTTTAGCACTGCAGTGAAAAACAAATAGTTAAAGAAACTTAATAATACGGAAGTGTCTTAAAGCTACACAAATATGGATGCCTCACATCAGCCAACTATGCCATTATACAACCATCTTGAGTTGTCCGACAGTGTGAGTACTCTTAAGTCGCAGGACTAGTCGGGGCTAAAAACAGAAGTAAGAAAATGCTGGAAATTGAAACATAGAAACACATTTATGTTCATGGAAAAGTCTATATGAAGGCTACAAGAACCATGACAGAGAGACAGAGAGGGAATGACTTTGACTGCAGGCAGAGGGTGAAATGTAGCGAGGTTTCTAAACAGTCCAAACAGTTTATGCCACGCATCTTGATAAGATCTCCCTGCTACAAATAAAAAACACATTAGCAGTTTGTTTCCACAAACCTCCCTCGAAACTGCTACTCCCGGCTCGCACTTAGCATAGACTTTCCAAGTAAGTGGGCAGATCTGCACAAAGATTACCCAAATGACCGAAGCCTTTCTCTCCGTCTCTTCGACCACCTTTGCCCCCATCTAGCGTTAATCCACTGCCGGACTCACAGCGCTGACTGAACAGCACCTAATGACCTCCCAAGTGATGTTTCTCCTCTTTCTTTCATTCTTCTCTAATCCATCCAAACTGTAATTGTCTGTGAGTTTGTCAGCTACAGATGTTCTTTCTTTTTTTTCATCAATCCCTTTCTCTACCTTTCCTTTTCTTCAGAATTACTGGAATTAAGTCTAAAATTTAGACAAGTAAATGCGATATGTGCATGCATACTGTACATATTTAAAAATGGGACATTTTTTCCTCGCTTTTTTTCATCCTTTACCGGTTAATAGTTTTTGCTGTCTAGCTTTCTTTGCTCTTTACTTGCTCTTCACAGGCTCTTTGTATTTGGTCGGCATTTGGCCTCAGTCACAATTGCAAACGCTACCTTTAAAAGTCACCACAACCCTTAAACTTTTAAGCTGCAGTCACTCTATCTCATAACGTGCCTTAGTTTAAGCAGTGAACCGTGGGACAGGTATCCATAGTGAATCGGGCCAGTCAGAGATGGAGAAGTTAGATTGCGCACATTTCTAAACTGATTACTCAAATCAAATTAAACGGTCACTGGAGACCACAAACCTCAGGCCTGAATCCGTTCCTGAAAAATGGAACGGGCTGTGCGTTCTTTGTCGATGAAGAATTGTACATATTTACTTTGGACGGAAGCTTTTGGAGATTCCTGCGTGCTTCTAATTAAATGTCTCTTAAGCATCCAATTCTGGGGTAAATATTCTCACAGGTAAACACATTTTTCCATGGAAGCTGACCAGTGTAACCTCAATGCTTGACTCCAGCTTCACATTGACAATTGACCATTCACTAACACCCTCCTCTGAACTGCATTTGCATCATAGCTTAGCAACTGTAACTAGCAATGGCAAGCCTTTCAAGCTTTGGACTTCTTACATGGTCCCTTTTTTTTAGCCTTCCCAAAACACAAAAACGCAATAACTTTTGCCATGTCCTGAGAAATATTACAAACACGGACGTTTGCCACATGTTTTGTAGTGATGGAAGTCTAACTTCAGTGCTAGTTACGTAGTATATAAAGTGAGAAATACAACTTACGGTTGGAGGTGGATAAGTCCAATAAACCGGACTTTCAACCAAGAGGCCGTGGATTTGTTTTGCAAGTTACGTTAGTGACATTTGTCACATGTTTTGTGTACTGACGTTACTTTGTTTCCATGTTTTACTTAGTTTACGTGCTTCTTTTCAGCCCAACCATGACGATTTTCCTTAACCTAACTAAGTGGTTTTGTTGCTGAATCCCAAGTGAGTGGCTTTGCTGCCGCCTGCAGGTACTGCACGTTAATACAGGCGTGTAATATTCGCGCAAAACATGACACTGACACACTGACAGGCGGGCCTATTACACGCTTTGGTGTGATATCGGGTTCAGCAAGGTGTGTGTGTGTAACTACGGGGGACTGGGCTTAGCCAACAGTCATAGAGAGTGAGGTGTCTTGCTCAAAGACAACTTGAAAGCAGTTGTTTAAGAACAACAAAGTCTTTCTTGCTATCAGAACACTGCCCCTCTAAGCTTTTAAGCTTTTTAGACTTCACTTTTCTGAGCTGGTCCAGTCACAGGTCAACCTCTAACCTCCCACCCCCTCAAGAATCGTCCTCCTCCTCCAACTTCTCATCCTTCTCTGAGCACACTGACCCACCTTCTGCGGCAGCATTGGTGTTTTGAGTCAGATTGTTTAGCTGAAAAAATCAGCAAGATATCATGCAGTGTGTGTGTGTGTGTGTGTGTTTTTTTTTTTTAATTCCCACCCTTACAGTGAGCACAGCTTGGTTCGACACCGCTGATTGCACCCCAAGGCCCTGGGAACATTGGCGGCGTTGTATGGCGAGGGAGACTCCAAGTCTGATAGATTAACATTAATATGGACTGGGGGAGAAGGCCGGGCATATTAAAGGTCATTTCCCTCCTTCACGGCTATCGGGGGAAAATGCAACGGGCCATTGGCTGCAGGGCCACACACGCATGAACGAATGCACCCGCTCAAGAAAAAAAAGACACAAACAGGCGCAGAGATATAAAGACAGCGCAGATGCATAAAAAAAGAGACATCGAGACAAAGACATAAAGACAAACCCTCACTGTCATACACAAAATATGGGCCTCCACATGAGATGGCATATACACGCACTGCACTGGTAAACTGCTGTGTCGACAGCCTATTAAAAACCCAGTGAATTTATAACTCCCAATTTGGTGATTAAGGATTGTGAATTTGCTTGCTCTTAGCTTCAGGTTCTTGTCACACAGGGCCTGTTTTCTGTCTATAAATCTAACGGCCAAGAGTTTTCTTCTCCCCCCCCCCACCCTTTTTATGGAGGTGATTGCTCCAGCCAATATAGGATTAAGACCGTTTCATGTATATTTTTCACTACCTCTGGCTAAATATGTGAAAGCTGTGTCTCCCAGGTACCAACAGTCCATTTCCATTTGTCTTTGCTTCACTTAGAAACATCCATCAGATTTTCTTTTTTTTTTTAAAGTGAATGGCAATAGAATTAGCCAAAAATCTGTTTTCCCCTAAAGACATGGAAATGGTACTGTAGTATAACATTTTGGGCTACGAGAGCAGTAAAATAGTGACAGATGCTTTATCTTCTACAACACCTTTATTTACATTTAAACATAACTAATGTCTCTCACGGTGTCTGTTTGGTTTCTTCAGGACCTGTGGTCCCCCCTTCTGTAGCTGAGGGCCCTGAAGCTAGGGCTGGGACGATACACCTATTTCCCGATTTGATACTATTACGATACTTGGGTGCCGATTCGATATGTATTGCGATTCTACAAGTATTGCTATTCAATATTACGATTTATATATGACTTTTTTAACACTAGACCATGGGAAAAAGTTGAATCATACAAAAATGTTTGATTCATGTATGTAGTCAGAGATGTCCTGAAGTCAAATATATCAGTCATTTGTCAGGCATTATTTATTAAATTAAAAAAAATCAAAGAATAAAGACATTTCCGTCACAATTTAGTGGTATTTTCTTTTTTCTTTTTTTTTTATAAAGGACATGTAATGTTTTATACTTCTGGTGAATGTAATCCATTAATTTTATTTCCATAGATGTATTTTGTCTATACAGTTCCCTTTGTTAACACCTTATTTTGAAAACCGGACGTAGTCACGTGTATACTTCCGCTAACTTTGCAAAGTCCGTCACTAGCTTTCCCCGTTAGCTCCGTTCTCTTTATACATCATTGGTCAGCTGCGTTAATGTGAGACGCCAAGTGCAAAACTGTGGTAACGTTGCTTGCCTCACTCAGAGGCCTTTCAGGTGATTATACACTGATGAAAACATAGTTCAGAATATGATATTCCATTTCTGCTAATAGATCCCCAAAAATGCTACACACTTCCCTTTAAGTAAAGGCTCTGAATACTTCCTCGGCCCCTGTTTGTCAACACTGCATTACTTTAAGTATACTCTAAAAATACTTGTCTTCTATGTTTTATATCTCCCAGTAAACACAGAAAGACAACTGAATAGAAAAGTGGTTAAACACACATTTTGAATATGAATTCGCTCTTACAACTCTAAGCATCATATTTACATAACTGTTGTGTGAAGATTAACATTTGTAGCTGATCAAACAAGTAGCCAGAGAGCCGACATGACAGTCAAAAATAAAAATGGTCAAGATCCTTGCATGTCAAAATACAGAAGTTGTTCTCTTTCAAACCATTTCACTTCCCACCTTTTCTCCTCCACCTTCTCTTGTAGTCCTGTTGAAGTTGTGTTTTTTGTGAAACTGGACGCTGGCACCAAGTGAGGTTCCCTATTTCCACAGAGACTGCTTACTTCTTATCTGTCTCTCAAACTCACACTGGAAAGTAAACCAGCAGCTCATTTACCTCTGTTTAGCTTTCCACTCGCCCCTCACTTCAAGAGCAGAAGCAATAAATACACAGAAGTATAAAATGTAGAACTTTAGAATAATGTAAATACATACAGCGACTGTAAATGCTGCATTACGTACACACGCACTCCCGGCGTGTGTTTACTTGGACTTTAGCTTTCCTGTGTGGTTTTTGTCATGTGATGTTTAGGTGGCCAAAACATGTCACATAAAGCACAGATGGATTGAGAAATCATGGAAGCCTCAGAGGTAGTGGTGGGTAACGCGTTAAATTTAGTTTATATATCTTTTTATTAGCAGAAAAAGTGTGCCCACATTTTCAGCATACACAAATATTTATGTATTATGATAAACAGTATTAAACCAATGGAAATTGTATGTTATGAATAACTGGTGCAGAAAACATTGCCCAGTCAAAGCAGAGGTCAAAGCAGAGGTCAAAGCACATTTCAATCAGTTAAAAACAATTTAATCAGGAGAGGTTAGGTTTTAAATACAAAGCATTGACAAAAAAACAACTAATGAAGACATAAACTAAAATCCTACGAGGGAAAAAGGGGTCTGAAGGGTTTATAAGGAGGTGAAGCTTTCTTTGAGGCATTCATGGTGGATGAGAAAAACAAAGACAGGACTTTCAGCCAGGAGGCCGCTGTTCGTTTCCCGTGTGAAACCAAACGTAAATGTTGACTTAACGTTTATTACATAACGTCGTTACGTAACGTTACGTAAGAAAGTTCGCTAAGGGTGGTTGTTATTTATTAACACAACTTACGTTGTTACGCTTGTTATGCAGTGTTGCGTAAGAAGGTCCGCTAAGGGTGGTTGTTATTTACACAAATTGCGTTGTTACGTTATGGTTGTTAGATTACGTTTTTCTGTTACGTTTTTCTTTTACATTGTTGTTACGTTACGTTGTTGTTACGTTACGTTGTTACGTTACCTTGTTACGTTACATTGTTAAGTTGTGTTATCACATTAGGTTGTTAAGTTGCGTTGTGACATTACGTTGTTACGTTAGGTTGTTGCGTTACGTTGTTACGTTACATTGTTAAGTTGTGTTATTACGTTAGGTTGTTAAGTTGCTTTGTTACATAACGTTGTTATGTTAGGTTGTTAAGTTGTGTTAAGTTACATTGTTAAGTTGCATTGTTACAATACATAGAAAATGTGTAATTTTTAAATGGAGTAACTGCATGCAGCTATTCTTTACTGACAGCATTATGATTTACTGCTGGAAAGAAAAGCATTTCTTTCACAATAAAGGCTGGTCTACTAATTCACAAATACATTCAATGCAACAAATTACATTTTTTTCATTTCATAATAAATGAGAAATGAAAAAGTGTAAAGTTGATAATTTGATCAAACTAGGGATGTAGCTGGCTGCTCATCCATCTAAGTAGAAGCAGTAGAAGTCGCAGGCGTCTGCAATCGCTCTGAAGAAGCGGCTTAACCAGCCGTCGTTCTCAGGCTGGACGTCCACCTCTTCTGTGTTCTCCTCTGCTTCTACAGCCAGGGAGACTGTTGTAATCTCGACCCTGCACTGGATGATCTCAGGTCCTGTTGTCAGACAGCAGGGAGGCTGCTGACGGACTTCAGGTGTCACCTCTTCAGCGTCCATCAGCTCTATGCAGATGTCAGCAGGGGAGCTCTGAGGGAGAATGGGAGTAAAGAACGGATGCTGCAGAACCTGCAGGGGTTTGATGCGCTGGTCAGCATCCAGCTGCAGCATCCTTTTGATCAGATCCACCAACAGACGCTGGTCGCTCTGCTGTCCTCCGCTCATCAGCTGCTCGAGGTCATCAAGACACGTGAGCTTGGTGTGTCTTGTGTCCTCAGCGTAGAACCCCGTGGCGTACTCAAACTCCTCCGGCGTCTTGAATCTCCAGTGCTGCTCGCTGTTGCTTTCATACTGGAAATAGTTCTCGGTACCTTCGCCACGGTCCAGCACATAGTCAGCTGGCTGGCCCTGAGTCTCTATGATGAAGCTCAGCACATCATAGTCCATCTCCCCAGGGTAGAGGGGGTACCCTGTAGCCAGCTCTGCAGCTACCAGGCCCAAAGACCACATATCAATGGCCTCATTAAAGGAAATGTGTAGCGTGACCTCTGGCGCTCTGTACCAGGTGGTCTGCAGACAGACACCAGGCCGAGCAGCAAACGCAGGAAACGCCAGGCCAAAGTCAATCAGTTTGACTTTCAGAGGCTGCTGCCGGCGGTCCAAAACCTTTTCTGGTTTGAGGTCAGCACGCACAATTCCAGTGGAGCTCAGGTGGGTCAGGGCTGTGGGCAGCTGGTGCACAATGGGTCGCAGATCTGTCGTGGGAAGACCCCGATTGCGTCTTTCCTCTATGTAATCCAACAGGCTTTGATCCAGGAGCTCAAAGATAATACAGGTGAGATCCTTTATAAAGAAAAAGCCATTCCACCTCACGATGTTGCAAGTGTCTGGATCCAGACACTGCAGCCGCTTCAGGATGTCAATTTCCGTTCTTGCCTGTTGACTGACATGACTGAGAACATTTTGTTTGTGATTACACTGGCATAAGAGGAAGTACCCAAGTAAAAACATATTACGACACACACACACACACCGAGTTTAAAGTTTGCAAGTGATCCCAGTAAGCCAGCTTTCATTGCAGGATATTAGAAGCGCCAGTAGGTCGCAGGTTCAGGTTCCATGCCTCTGTGTGCTGTGGCCTGTTTGTGTACTTTGGATAAGCCTTGCACTCCCTCAGAGAGAGGAAATCAACAAAACAAATGAGGAAAGGCTTAAGAGTTCTTATTGATTGGAATTAATAGCTAATGACGTCATGGGCAGAAATAACAAACAAAGACTTTATTATATGATTCAGCTGGTTTTAAACTAATCAGCAGAGTAGGAGTTTTAATTAATAGGCATAATATATGTTTATGAGTTATGGTGTGTACAGTATATGTGCCTTATGGATGTGTATTTTTCTAAAGAAAGAATGAACTTCAAAAAGCTGTGCGTGGTATATGTTGGTAACGTCCTTTGGAAGTCTTACTGTCCATCTCTCTTTTTGTCAGTGATCTACAAATTAATACCCCGTATGCAGTCCCATTCTCTCTTTCTCCACCACCACATTAACAAATTTATAGTCCTGGCTTTTAGATATATAGTGCTTTCTTTGGTTCCGTTCCCATCTAAGTCTTGCTTATTTAAAAGCCGCACAGCCTCATACATTACCTGTGGAGTCCTAACATTATGTCACCATGGGATCGGGGTTCTGCTCCTGCACTTAAAAGCCCCCTGATGACTGACAAAGACATAATCAAACTAACTCTGAGGAAAAAACGCCCGCCTCGCTCTGCGCATGTACTTCACAGTGCAAACACACACAGTACACACAATGTATTGAGCATTTTTGCACTTTGGCAGCCCCGGTTGGCAGTAAGGGGAACTGTTTGAAGGCATCATAACACTTTGAAAACTAGAAATTAAGCGATGAAGTGTACAATTGCGTACAATGGTCCCAAACATTTTGGCTTATATCCATTTTAAAGTGAGACACTGTCTACCTCCAGTCCCTTTTCACTGGTTCTTGAGTCTGTTTGTTCTTTTGAGGTAAATCAACTTCCCAGTTTGAACACTTGAGTAGCCCTTCTTTAAATCATTAGGTCCTAAAAGTTGTAAAATGCACTAATAGCAGAATCCAAAGTTATTTCCCTTCCTCCATTCATGTGAATGAGACCGAGGCTGGAGCGAGGGCTGGGAGGCGGAGCTAAAGGAAATGCTAATGTTCTTGCTCTGTTGGCCAAATGGATGCGGAACATCTCCGGAAGATCAGGGTAATTTTATACTCATAAGTAGAACTTTGTTTTGCTTCATGGGCCACTGAGCAACTTTCATAGGAATGAACGGGGCCCCGCCTCCAACGCTGTATCCAGTTCTCTTTATACAACCATGGCTCAGACTAAAACGCAATCCCACAATTTTCAAACTAAAATGGGGTTAGTGTGGGTGTAGACTTAGTGTTTGATGAGCTGGTGAAAAGGCATTTGAAAACAATCCCGGATGACTATTGGTTCTGTCATTTAAACATACTGAAATGGGACAACTTTGGGACTGACTACTAAACCTCATCAATACACAGTTTTTAAAAGACAATGCCTTCTAAGTATCACCAATCTATTGTCCATTGACTTTCTTCCTTGGCAACATTGAATGTTGTAGGAGCACTAACCCTGTTGTATATAATACGGGCAAAGAGGCAGTCCATTAAAGGGAAGAGGCTCCTGAGCATATGCTAGAGGTGCCATCAGTGTTTCAGCAAAATCATACTGCACAAAATGCTGACTGACCAAGGAATGTGGTAGAAAGGATATGCCAGAGGCTGAATCAGCCACTATGTCCAGGCCAACTGTCTGACCAGAGTCAGTTGTCTCATGAGTTGTTCTGCGTTTATTTTCTACAATGCCAATTAAATACAGTATAGTTAGCTCAGCAATAACAACCTCACTCATTTCTTTTGCACTGGTTTTATAGACCATGACAAAATTTGTTTTTTTTTTATCACAAGTACATACTGTAACCACTGGACACAGAAATGCATTGGCTTGGTGGTTTGTAGCTCCTCAAGGAGAGCAGTGAAGCTGTTTGCCCAGTGCTAAAGCTGTCCGGGTGGTCCTGTGTGAGGTTTTCTGGGAAAACTTGTTGTCCCCTCTGTCACTGGTGCATGGCTTAGGCTAAGTTAAAGGAACTGCAGAAAGCGTAGTATGAGATAGTATGCTCAAAGTCATACTCATTACATTGTGGCTTTCTGTTACAACGGGGCACAGAATTAAAAATGTGTATTTTGTGTAGTGATACCTACTGTATATGGTTGATCACATTGCTCTGGTGCTCACATATACAGTATAACACTAAATATATAAAGCTAAAACTGTAGCATATCATTATCTCAAGAAGGTTTGAGACAAGATCAGTATTTCATTCATTTCATTTCATTTTTGTAACGAGAGGAGTCGCCCCCTGCTGGCTATTAGAAAGAATGCAAGTTAAAGGCACTTCAGCATTGGCTTCAGACCCGGAGGTTGCCCACTGGTCAAACTTGACTTCAAGTCATGTGACTTGAGTTCTCATCCATGATGCAGGAATATCCTGAAGAAATAAAAAAAATGTTGTGCTCACAACTGTTAATGCGTGTGCCAACTTGAAGGCAGGAGACGTTGAGACCAACTCAGCTTTTTCCTCCGTCACACACATATATGCGCACACACGTGCACATGCATGTACACACAGTCTCCTTGAGCCCCTGTGCTGTAACAAGAACCTCTGGCTGTCAGCACAGCACTGTGAAAACAAATTAGTCCAATGATTAATGGAAGGGAATTAGAGCCAGCAGATCATCCTGCTGTGAAGATGGGACACCCAGTGTAGAACAGCATGTGGCACACACACAAACACATTTTCATCACTAAACTTGTGAGGACCTATGTTTGCAGTATTCATTTCTTCAACCCCGAACCATAATGTTGACCTTCACCACTGCACATCACGCTAAATGTTAATTTCCTCATCTCATGAAACAAACATAAGAGAGAAAGAAAACAGTTTGTTTACATATTACAGGAATATTGCTTTTACAATTGATCTTAATGTAACAGAGGAAAGTACCCACCAACCCCCTGCTTCAATACTTGAGTCACACACGTATACACAAGAATGTGCCCTCATAGACATAAATATACACCGATCAGCCATAACATTAAGACCACTGACAGGTGAAGTGAATGACATTGATTATCTCGTTACAATGGCACCTGGCAGTGGGGGGGATATATTAGGCAGCAAGTGAACATTTTGAACTTTGAACTTTGTGTTGGAAGCAGAAAAAATGGGCAGGCGTAAGGATGTGAGCGACTTTGACATGGGCCAAATTGTGACGGCTAGACGACTGGGTCAGAGCATCTCCAGAACTGCAGCTCTTGTGGGATGTTCCCGATCTGCAGTGGTCAGGACCTACCAAAAGTGGTCCTAGGGAGGAGAACCGGCGACAGGGTCAGACCCGAGGCTCATTCATGCACGTGGGGAGCGAAGGCTGACCCGTGTTGTCCGATCCAATAGAAGAGCCACTGGAGCTCAAATTGCTGAAAAGTTAATGCTGGTTCCAATAGAAAGGTGTCAGAACACACAGTGCATCGCAGTTTGTTGCGTATGGGACTGCGTAGCCACAGACCAGTCAAGTTGCCCATGCTGTCCTAATGTTATGGCTGATCGGTTACTTTTCACAATAAGAGTTTTAGCTGTAAGGATAGTAGCCTTTGGTGGCTCTCTGCCAAGGGTGGTGGAGATTTAGAGGAGTGCATAAGTCAAAAATGTGAAAACAACCCTGATTAGATTTCACAGTACATAGCAAAAATACATCAGTCCTACAGTGCTGAAAAGCTGACAATCAGTCCCACACTGAGTTTTCAGTGTGCTACTTCCCACACAATTATATGTTTCCTTTGTGCCTATGGCAACACATAACTTCTTTGATAAAGACTAGCTTTGGATGGTGACCAAATGAGGCTTGAGTACTGATCATGCAACAGTTGGATTTATACTGAAATCATCAAATGGAGCAAAGAAAACCTTGATTAGCATATTTGTCTTCATTCAGCCAACACAATGAAAAAAGGCATTCATGTACGCAGAGTAGGGATGTCACAATACCAGAAATTAAGTGGTCGATACCAATAGCACTGAAATTCCACGATTCTCGATACCAATTCGATACCTCGGTAAAAAACAAAAGTAAAACAATAAATCCCATTTACTTTAACATACATTCCTTTATTACAGTTTGCATACTGGTTTTTGTTATGAAGTTAAACAGGTCATAATTCCCTCTCTATTATCTATTTTATATTGCTGTGAAACCATCTCATTCAAGCAACTGGATTTATTCAAGTTTCTCACCAAAAACTACATTTTACAAGATTACATTTGAACACATCATGATAACGTTAAAATTTACCTTCCCCCAATACTCATGTTTACTGAACAGAGCCTGACCGCATCATAATGTAAATGGCACCTCCCGTGTTGAAATTGGCTGGACAAGATCTAGTAAACGTTAGCTGTTAGCTCCTTACAGGACTGTGCTGTTTACCGGCTTCTAACAGCTAACGTTAAATAGCTCTTATTCTGCCGATTTCAACACAGATTTGTTGTTCGCAATGTAGCATTATCGAGGAAAAAATAGGGTGCATCCCCTGGACGTGTCGATAGTGAGTTAAATGCATCCCAAACACATTTTCAATCGTCTCCGGGATGACAGGACACCGTTAGTCTCGAGCCCTGACGGTACCTGCGGTACTGTAGAGAAACGAGTTCCGTCACATTCTCCGAATTTTGGCATCGACATGATACCAGAGTATCGGTTCTCGTGACATCCCTAAAGCAGAGAATATTGATGTATAAGAGTCAGGAATGAATATCTTTGGGTGATGACCGTAGTATAGATAAATGACATTAGAGCAAAGGCAGTTTGGGCCTTTAAATAAAGCTAAATGACCTCATGCAGGAAGTAATATAAGGACAAATTTCCTTTTCATTTTGTTTGGATCCACGATTTGTTCTTATTTTACCCACTGATTTCAGGGCTCAATCAATGTTTTCTTATTCCAACATGCGTAAGAGAAATTCTTGTGTGGCCAAGAACACTCTTATTATTTGACAGAACTGTAGTTCTCAGATCTCAGGATCCTTTAATTATCCAGGCAGTAAACACGGTTACTGACTAAATATGAGGTCAATGTTGGCCTTTCATCAACTGAATAAAAACTCATATCGGCCACTTGCGTCATCCTCTCTAAATTTGTTCTTCATTAAAAGGCAGCATTGTATCCCAGAGTTGTTCTAGCATTGAGTAGGTGTGGTTGGTAAGGCTGCCTTACAGAAATACAATCACTAAAACTAGTTCATGGGTTTCAGTAAAGACTTTCAGTGCCTGTGATGATCGAAGTGCTGTTTCAGAAGTTTTATTACATTGACAAGTAGGACATTCTGGGATAACATGGAGTAATGTTCACTGACTTCAGAATATTGGTGGGAAATTATGTCTGTCAGCGTTAACGCAAATTTGTTTTAACACCACTTATTTCTTTAACGCATTAACGCAGTGGATCTTTCAGAGATTGTAACGGGCTCATTTTTAAAGCTAGAGTGAAGATACTGGTATCATATGAACCTAGAAAACCTAATGAATCCATTAGTACCAACCGTGTCATACTAGCTTGTCGCGAAAGAGGTTAAATAATGCTCCAAACAAAGGAAAAACTGTAATGGCCATTTTCAAAGGGATGAAAATGGGTTCTATGGGTACCCACGAGTCTCCCCTTTACAGACATGACTACTATATGATAATCACGTCGAGTCATAGTCAAGTCAGCACACTGACACACTGACAGCTGTTGTTGCCTGTTGGGCTTCAGTTTGCCATGTTATGATTTGAGCATTAGAGCATTTATGCTAAATGCAGGTTTCTGGACAGTATTTCTCATTGTTTTGTGTTGTTAATTGATTTCCAATAATAAATATATACATACATTTTGCATAAAGCAGCATATTTGCCCATTCCCATGTTGATAAGAGTATTAAATTCTTGAAGAATCTCCCTTTTAGGTACATTTTGAACAGATAAAAATGTGTGATTAATCGCCATTAAATATTTTAATCTATTAACAGGCCTATGGGAAATACATGCATAAATCCATCTGTCTTCAGACTTAACCTGACACTGCTCCTGCAAATTGGGCAGCAATGTTGTTGGAGAGAGTCAAATACCTCTTTGCCAATACCACAGATTAGTCAAACCTAAAAGGGAAATGAGACTGATTGAAGAGAAGAGCTAATTAGATTAGAATTATTTTTCATTAACGTCATTAGTGCAGCAGATTAAGAGTGGAAACTATACAGTGGTGAGAATAATGCGTTCAACGTGCTCTCTGCTATGAGCTGGCAGCATTCGACACCAAAGTAAAGAGATATCCTTTTCAGAAAATTAGCCACTGGAAGCGATAGTCACCAGAACAAATATTGACCAGCAAGTTGGATAAGTGATAGGGGGGAAAAAAATAAATACATTGTGAACTTTTACACCATATGCCGATACTCTCCATCCTCTTTGTGTGTTGAACCAAGCAGGAATGACCAGCCGCGGTTTCCCCCTCAACATTTACTCTGGAGCGATATACCAATTATTTTTAATGGAGCTGAAAAAAGAATGGCGCAAGGAGCTAGTGAGCAGCGGAAGGCATAAATTGCCTGCAGCGCAGTGATGACCTCATACAGGAAGCTGCGGCCCTCTTCTTCCCCTTCAGTGTCTGAAAGTGATGGGTGATGGGATATGAGGCGGGCCGACGGGAGGTTTGGATCTGCATGTGGCGGGGTTGCACGAGCACTTTGACTGACCCGTGCGCCGCAGATTGACAGGCGAGGGAGCTGCAGATGTCTCACCTGTCATGAGGCGGATCGCTAACACGGTGGACGGTGACTGATGGAAGAAGGGATGCATGAGTGGAAGGGAGAAAGAAAGGCTCTGTGAAGGAGAAAAGGTTGAAGAAAGGGGATTTGAAGAGGAACAGAGGAGGAGAAAAGGTGGAAATATGAGGTTCTTGGTAGAAAACGACAAAAGGAAATAGAGGCAGGAGGGCAGAGAAGTGAGGGATGTAGGGTGAGAGGCCTCAGTCCCTCTGGTAGCTAGAGTGGATGTAACCTAACCAGCAAGAGCAGTTAATGACATTTTATATAACTATTAAGCAATTATTGAATACACAAAGCCTTTTTATAGCATCCGAGAACCGCGCACGTTGGGGACTCAAACAGTGGAGGGGAGCGGAGGGATTAAAAAAATAGTAATAATAAAATCATTCTAACGTCCGGGCCAAAACCTACATTTTCATTTGGCAAAGCAGTCACGCTTGTGCATAATCCACAGCGCACCTCAGGTTTCATATGTGACTGGGGTTCGTCCGCAGTGGCCTCGGCTACTCTCTTTAACAGGTACCGAGCTCTCTGCGGGCTCGCTCAATGAGGCCATATAGCAGACCACCACTCTGGCTGCTGCTTTCCTCCCCTCCAGGCTCCCAGTAGAGCTCACACAGTGGAGAGACACACTCGTGTGCTCAGGAGATGGAGTCAAGCTGCCGATGAGCTCTCAAGTTTGAGGCAGGATGTTGAAGAGTCGTGTGGAGAGGGAGCATGCAAGAGGGGCAGAAGTGACCAGTCTTTGGGGGATGAATATTAGGGATGGGATAAAAATGGATTCACCTGCAGTATGTATCGCGATTAATTTATTTTTTACGATTTTGAAATAGATTTTTTAAGTGCTAGAATTGATATCTTTGCATCATTTGAGTCTTTGCGGAGGTAGAAGGACGTTACCGCTTTTATTGTTGTAGTCAGAATAACGCGACTTCCTATCCGTTCCGTATCCGTCACCAAAAAAAAAAACCGCAGCAAGCCGAAATAACAAAGCAGAAAACGGCGGAAGGTCGACATGGATACGATCTTCACCCTCACATTTTAAGACCAAAGTGGTAAACACTAGACATACGGTAAAGTATGGGAACACTTTGGGTTTCACACATTGCCAGGAAAAGTAGAGCTAGACATCATGGCTAAAGCTGCATGCTTACTCTGTCATGGGCAGGAAACGTTATTGTATTGCGGCAACCTGCATCTCAGTGGTCAAATCGGCCGACGCTACAACTGTAGAGCACCCATATACTGATATTTCTGTTAAATGCATTCAAACGGCCCTGATGGAGCTGACCATGGATGTTTAAAGAGAACGGAGCTAACGGGAGAGCTAGAGACGGACTTGGCAAAGTTAGAGGAAGTATACGTCTGTGACTACGTCCGGTTTTCAAAATAAGGTGTTAACAAAGGGAACTGTGTATACAAAATATATATATGGAAATAAGATTAATGGATTATATTCATCAACAGTATAAAACATTACATGTCTCTTATAAAATACCATTAATTTGTGAGGGAAATGTCTATTCTTTGATTTTTGGGTTGCTGGAAAAATAAATAAATAATGCCTGACAATGACTGATATATTTGATCTTTGATATGAGCTATGGGGTATGACACATGTGCAGTGTAACTGGAGCTGCAGTAGTGCGTTGCTGTTGGCTCAATTTTGGCGAGTGCAGATAAAATTTTACCCTGCATGTGTTGTACCCCAAAGATTTGAAGCGTTGACATCTCCTCTCCACCCTCCTTGGTCTGCAGAGCCCTGAAGCCCCACCCTTGCTGCTGCACTGAGCGCTGTTCGCTTGTATATTCAAAGTTTATTAATATTGAAAGTGTCACATGTCCAAATTGCACCATCTTTGACACTGCACGTCCTTGGGTCCCCAGCAATACACCCGCAAAGTGTGAAGTAGATCGGATGAACGGTTCTCAAGATACGTGAATGACACACACACACACACACACACACACACACACACACACACACACACACACACACACACACACACACACACACACACACACACGCACACACACACACAGACAGACACAGTCCTTGCTTTATAGTTAGATGAGATGATCTCTTCCAATTAGCACTTCAAGTTTTGGTCACCAAAATTGCAGAAATGGACAGTTTGTGCTTCATGTGCACAAGTATATCTTGAAACTCTGTGTTTCAGGATTATTATTAGAGGCCTTCGTTTCTTTTGGAGGAATAAATGGGTGAAGGGTACGATAAGGTTTAAGTTGAGATATTAGGGAAAGAATCATAATTAAGTAACTTGAGTCAAAAAGCTCTTTCTCAGCTTGGCAGTGTATATGCATAACCATTTCATAATGCCATAATGACCTTGTGGGCATTCTTTACTATCATTATGGTTACTTCAGTGCTGTCAGTGTATCTTGACACAACCACATCAGAGCCGCTCACATAATCACATGTATTATCGGCACGTTAAACAACACCTCCAGAACTCTGCGTCTAATTCTAGCTCTAAACCATAACTGCAACTGTAAATCATTTTATTTAGGTAAATACGGACTATTTGCTCTTGGACCGTTTCCGAATGTTTATATGTTCCTGAATTAGCAAGCGTGTGTCGCAATGGTATTAATCACCAGCTTCTTTCTTGCCAGCGGAACGAAGTTGTCAGTTAAAATGTGGGAGCCGAGCCGGGACTCCGCAGATCTCAGTTATATTTACTCTCTCTACAGTAGCGCCATGGGACCTGCTGTGAAAGCAACCTCTGTCTAATCAGGAGAGAATATTCTGGATCACTTAGCGTTAATATTTCATCTGCCACCAGTGCAAGGGAAGTTATGGTCAAAGGGATCCCCTCATGACTCATGATGCTCCTTCATTTACACTGATTAATGAGGAAATTTAAATTCCAATAATTGCTGCCAGTTGCTTATTAGTAAAGCATAAAAGTTCAGATTCAAGTTCTTGTCGATGTTCTTTTAATGATAATCATAATATACTGGGCACAATAGTTAAGTCTGTTAATAACCATATGAAACACAGTGGGATGTAAGTGGGTGTAAAACACCAGAGGATCATCATTCCTCTAGGCTAAACTTTATATAGTGTCAGCCTTGTATATTGTTTCTACATGACTGCATATTTCATGCTTTTCTGAGCAGGTTTTACAGCTTAATACTGATTGTGGCTTTCTAAATGCTCCCCAAAATATGAGTGTGTGCTTTTGCAGGTCATGTATATTATGCTGAATGCCTCGCGTGTTCCATTAAAAAAAATGAGAAAAAAGAGCCACATTCATCAGAAGAAAATAACATATAATTCAAGTCACATTTTCATTATTTACAGAAAAGAAATCAGAGTTATTCTGTGGAACAAGGTGCACCTATACATGTCAAATAAATACAGGAAAAGGCAACTAAAAATAACTGCAAAACCAAATCATAATATTTTCTCAGGGCACTGTACTTGCACGTACCCGTGACTGGCTGACACAAGGAAAATAGACAAGGATGATTTTTAGAAGTATTTTCTTAAGACCTCACTCCATTTCCCGTGAAAATATTGTATCGAGTACACAGAGGTAAGTACATGAAGTAGGAGTGAGGAGCAGGAGGTCAGACTGGGGGGGTGTAATGTACCTTGGGGAAGTAGAGAATGCTGTTGAAGAAGTTGGAGACAATATCTGTTTATCTGCTCATTAACAGCTGGGATAAGAGATACAGCTGATTTAGCATTTATCGGCACTATATAAAGAAAATAGTTAATAAAACACTAATATAGTAGTCAGCAGGTATAAGGACATGTATGTGCAACTCCTGCATCTGTGTCTGTTGTAAAGCATGTAATAAATGACTAACAATGTAATATAAGAAAGTTGTAACCGTCTAACATATCTTCATATTTCATATGAATATACGTTTGTTGTCAAACTACTACTACTACTAAGGTCAAGAATGAACCTTTGAGCTCAACATGATGAGTTTTTATCACATTTATTAACAGTTTACAATGGGGATGCACCAATACCAGTATCGGATATCGGGCCGATACTGACTCAAATAGCTGGATCGGGTATCGATGGGCCAATCTATTCAATTAAATTCTATGTTTATACTATATACATTATATACTGGAATTTTACTTCCTGTTTAAGTTCAAAGGATTTACACTTGAATTGTAATTTCTGTTAATTTTGAAGATTTTTTACAACGTTGCTGCTGTACGATTTATTATTTTGATAATAAATAACAATTCAGGAAATTTATATTGATATATTTATTCGTTACATATTGTTTTACAAAGTTCGTAAAGCACTTGGTTGGCAACCTCCGGGTCTGAAAAGTGAAGCCAATGCAGAAGTACCTTAAACTTGTTTAAAAATATATACTATATCAAGCAAAGCTGACATTTGCACATTGAAGCTGTCCACCATCATTTAGGAGCAAATAGCCCCTGATCTGATAATGGTTGAGTCAGTGGTGTCGACTCCCCACAGCTATATGACAGTCATGTTGTGCTATGGGGCATTAGAAACTGTCTTCCTACATATTTTCACCGTTGCAAAGGCCACACAGCAGAGCCAAGCTATCAGCCATGTTTATAAAACAGCACGTACCTGGCGGGCAGCGCTGCCATTCATCCTGACAACTCAGCCGGGACAAGACTGATGGAGTGCTGACAGTGTGGATGGATGGGCGCGGAGGGAGAGGAAGGAAAGAAAGACGGAAGGCGCGGAGGCTGGTACTGCCAGATGGGTGGAGGAGAGGAGAGGGATGAAGGTGTGTAAACTGGCAGCGGACGGACAGATGGAAAGTGCGATGTGGGGTTTGCGCAAGGTGTGTAGGGTCAGTAAAGGAGAGTATAATGGGGTGTAGGTTGATGGCGATGGTCGTCCTGCGAGCCACGGGCCTCCCCTGCTCCAATGATAACTTGCGGTTTTCGAAGTGTTCCTCAGAGCCACAAAGAGGCCTAAGAAATGCCCGGCACTTGGCAAGCGGCGGACTGTTCCATCACAAACAGGGACCTTCGGACCCTCACTCTTGAAGAAGGAAATGTCTCTAAACCATATACCACCCAGTTTACTCTGGCACCGCTCTGGAAACCAAGACTTTTATATGCATAGCTTTGACATCGGCTTTTGGAAACGGAGCAGATGATGGACGAGGGCGGAAAGCTACCTGCTGGTAAAAGGAACACCGGGCTTGTAAAGGGCACGCATTACCCTTCGTTTGCGACTTGTTATACCAATTAAAGGATTTGGGAATCAAACATGGCAAGTTTAGTTGGCGCGTTTGTTCTCATTCGGCCACTCTTTCGTTCCGTTTTGATCCCAGCGAGGCCGTAACTTGCATCTCTGGTTTGTGCTTGAAACGGTCCAGAACACGACGTTAATTCCACAGATCACTAATACCACTGTAAGGAGATAAAATGGGCCCTGTTAGGGTCCGGTATAGGCCGATCACGACTGAGGAGAAAGGTAATACAGCCTACAGTGCATGTTCTTCTTCTGGGATCTCCTTATCGAGGCATGTTGGTGCCATTTTTTGGAATCTAAAATAAATATATAGGACTGTGCTGCCACACCCATAATGGTTTTCTTGACATCTTAAGTCTAGAACACAGATTTGAAGGGTTAGGGTTATAAGTCTGGACCAAGGTTTCTTGTTATACTTGCGGCCTTTCAACAAAACAGACTTTGATAGTGTCCTTTCATTTCTCTTTTTCTTGCACATTTTTTATTTCTCACTATGGTGACATTATGCAGTGTTATTATGCAAACGTTGGGATGTTTGGAAATGATGCAAGCTGTTTCTTTTATTATTTTATTGATCTACTGATTCTTCTTTCATGAAATTGTGATTCAAGTTCTCCCAACGCTGTGCTCCGACTTCACAAAGTCCATTAAAAAAGTCTTGGAAAGGTCAAGGTCAGGTCCTCCCTTTGTCAAAGTCAATCTGTAACAGTCATCCTCGTCTAACACCTTCAACTTCCTGTCCCAACTATCATTTTCCTTAACCCCTCCGCCCCTCAGTATCACCACCATCTCGTCCTCCTTCTCCATCCTCCCTCCCCCGCTTTCACCTCCTGCATTCTCTGACCTAATCCATCCTAAGTGTTTACAGATTTTTCAAAGGGGGTCAGCTGGTCTTTCTCAAACAAGCCCATCTAAAACAGATTAGTGGCAGTGGTAGCAGCAGAGTTTAGAGAAGCATGTTAAGTGTAGGGTTTGTTAGACTGAAACCTGTGCTGGTAAAATCAGAGTTAAGAAAATGAGCAGTAAATACTTTTACATATATTTGAAAAATAGCAAATATTGCGTTGCTCCATCCTAAAATCAGCATGCTGACATGCTCACAGTGGCAATATCCTGACGTTTACCATATTCACCACGCAAGTTTAGTATGCTAGCATGAGAAAGAGAAAAAGGGCTCCAAAGAAAGGAGTAAGGGCGGTAAGAAAGTGTGTGTGCGTGTGTTCAGCTTGTGGAAGCATTGTATGTTTGTCTGTCTGATCCGCGGATAAACGCCAGGACAGGGAGAAGGGAGGAAACAGGGTTATCGGTGGGATGGGACGGGATTAAACGGACAAGTGTGGAATCTGCGGGGTCAAGGCTAAGATTTAGGTCTTTACCCTTGAACGTAGATCATAGGAACGGCTTTCGGCCTGTGTGGGTTTATCTCTATGTTTTTGCACGCTCGATGGAGAGAAGGGAGACGCACATATTGAAGTATTGTGGGAAGCAAAGTCGAGTCTTACCCCGGAGTTTTCATGCCTTGCCTAGGTACACAAACTTTGCTTGATTGCCTCTCATTTGAACCGAAACCTCCGACACACACATGCACAAACAGACATGCAGAGATATATATGAACTCATGTGAAACACACACATATTTTCTCTTCAATCGGCCAAAGGCTCCCACACAGTCAAATACTTTTGCAGTAAGACAAAGCTGACATACGTAAACATATAAAACAAAGCCCAGAGCTCCATCTCTATCAGTGTTTATTTATAGAATTACTCTACATTCAATCATCCTGCAGCCAACCCCCCCTCTGCTGCATCTGTCCTTATCTACAACATCTCTCTTTTACCAATATGTCCGATAAGACTACCACTGCTGTCTCTCAGCCTTTCTCTTCACCTCTCCATCCTTTCATCTCGGTGTTGAGATCATTAAACTCAACTTAACTGGCATTAATCAGGTGGCGTCCTCCTAGACATTGTGCACACATATCTCATGTACTACAGACCCTCTAAACTCTCTTACCAGGTTAACTCTTGACTGCCAGGCACGGCAGTGTAATTTATGAGCTGTAATTATGAAGGTGTCAAAGAAACAGAAACAGTCCTGCTGCATAAATGAGTGACGTGCTGCGTCGGGTGACTTCCTGTTTTTTGCCCCCTTGACCTTGTTGGTTGACCTATTTCTCTTAATTAAAACTTAAATTGACCAGATTCTTTTCTTTCTGTGCACATGATTGAATGGATCACCAACCAACTCTTTGCATATAAATCCATAAATAAATATAAATGGATGTCTGTATTAGTGGGACATGATGTGAAACAAGTATTCTACAAAATCATATGTCTGGAACTAGAGTCATGTCTTAAAGGTAGAGCTGCCAGACTTGGAGATGTTCAATTTCCACTGGATCCACAAATTCCGAAAATGCACACTTGTGGTATTGAGAGAAACTTTGGATAAGAGTATATGATATATGTATATATATCCCATCGCAAATATGATGTTTGTATATGTTGAAAATGGAGGTTGATACTGCAAACCGGACAAAACTCTTTTCTTTCTCTTGTTCTCTCTTTGAACGCAGCGCAATGAGCCAGAACGCAGGGGTCGCTATCGTCATGGAGACTGGCCACTGATACAGCCAATTACAAACCAGGTCTTGCAGAAGGATGGCACTGGACAGGAACATCAAACAGCGGTGGACCGGTCAGGTCAGAGAGACATCGTTTGAGTGCTGAATTCGAAAATGTGAAATATCCTCTTGCTGCTGTTTAGACCCATCAGCATCTGAAGTGGTCTGTACAGCAGGAGTTGAGCTCAAATACTTCATGCATCTGTGTAGCCACATGGGCGTGTGTGACACAAATTTTGTCATCTTCTTGTGCATACACAGACACCAAATGTGGTATCCAGAGAAATGTGTACGCTGTCTGTTTTAGAGTACTTACCAGCGCCTTTTACAATGTAATCAGCTAGCGGCAACTTGGTTGGATTAGAAACGCAGCGGAGGCATGTAAACTTTTGTATAGACTAATCCACTCAAGTTTATATTAAAGTTGTCTTGGCAGCATATCTTATAGGTCACACAATATTAGGCTATTTAATATGCTATTTATTTATTATTTATTTATTTGGCATATTTCCGAACGGACATTTTGGCCGTTCATAATTTCATCTCCCGGACAACTACACTCGATACCGTTAAAAAGCCGGCATATTTAACGTAAACCCTGGTTGGAGGTTTCCTGCTGCAGAATCTGGGCAGGGTGATTTAACAACTTATTTACAGGACGATGGAGCAAGATCAAGAAAGGTATGTCTAAAGGTAAGTTTTTTTTTAATAATTCTGCTTGTGAATGGGACTGGTCACCTTGAAAAAAGGTACATCCTAAGGAGTACTGATAGAAAACTCTCCAAGGTCTTTAAAGCAGACAGGAATACATCATTATGATTTTTTGACAAAGAAAGTAAACACACAGTACCCTTGTGTTGTGCGTTGGAATATAGGGCTGGGTATTTTTCGAAAATGTTTCACACTATTACAGATACAAGTTTCTGTTAGCAAAAATATATATTTTCTGATACCTTGCTTTGTGAATATAGACGTGTTTTCTACAAAACCCAATATTGGGGCCCGCTGCCCACCTAGTGTTTACAGCGCCGACCATGAAGTCAAGTCCAGCAGGGGACCTTTGTTGTATGTTATTCCCCATCTCTCGTTCCCCTCGTTTCCTGCCATCGCTCTACTGCCGACTGTCCATAGAAAGGCATAAAATACCCCCCAAAAACAACAGAAATTTAACAAAAGAAGCAAAACTCCTCAATTGTTCAATGCTGACTAAGCACAAGCAGATCTACAAGATCTGCTTTGAAAAACAGTCTCTTTTAGCCAGTACCAAAAAGTATTGAGATTCAATGCTAGTCTATTGGAAGTTGCACAAACTCAAAAAGTACCTAACTGGTTGTGAGAGAAATCGCATGATGTTCTTGAGACAGGAACAGATGCTTAATAAATAGGGACTTGTACGACTTATTATACTGGCTACCTGTCATGACCTACAACAACAGTTGTCTGGTCCAAACCTTCCCATGGATCATCACTTGGCTTTCATTGTTTGTCTTTCTGTCTGTGGTGAGACGACACGCTGCGTGGGGGAGGCGAGAGCTTCATCACTGTTTACCTTCTCCATGCTTGGACTATACTAAAGCCGTGTGTGGGCCAGACCCCCGCTGAGACCGACCGTGGAACTACTGTCAGCAGTGTGAACAACACCAATATCACCCCCCGCCGTATGGACAGGTTCCGCACCATTATCTGGGTGACTTGCTAACCAGAATTCCTCATGAATGAGCCGTAAAAAGCCTGTGACGCTCGCCGATAGGTGGATGCTTTTATCCACAGAGCCGTGAGTGTATACAGATGTAACTGATGCAGTTGTCACACAGCTTGTGTAGATCTCTGTCTCGCTTTGCAGCTTTTGTTGCTTGCGGTTGTTCCCAACCATTTTAAATCCACTGATTGTTTTTCGTCTCAGTTGAAGTGAATTTAACATTTTTCCTTTTCAAACACGGTGTGTCATTTACAAGAGTCGAGAGGTTTTCCAGACTAAGCAGCTACCCTGATCACTCACAATGAACACAAACACTGACCAGCCATTATCAGTAGGCTTTGGGTTTGTCAAATCCTGTTGACAGTGTGAAAAAAACAATAAAGAGTTGGCTTCGACCATTTTGAAGCAACTGAGATAACAAGAGGATGCCTCAAGTTCGATGTTTGTTACTTTCATCTTTAGCAGTGATGACTTACAGTAGCCAGCTTGCACATTTGGTCAGTTAAGGAAACGTTCTATGGCCTTTTGTTTGCACTATCACACTGAGCTTGAAGTAAAAATGAAGCCAACAGTTGCTGTGGAATAGAGCTTTGATTCTTTGCCCGAACCCGATTGGGCCCAATCCGCCCGTTCGGGCCGAGTCGGGCTGTAATTTCTCAAATCTACCTTGGGCTTGAATCGGGTTGGTTGTTGTTGTTGTTTTTTTAATGCAGACCTTATAGTCTGTGATATGACTGAAAAGACTTTAACTGACTCTCGCTTGTAATAATTATCCCGGATCTTTTGATCACAACTTGTTCTCATATTTACGAAGTTTATTTTCTGTATGACATTATTGTTAAAATACTTCGTAATACGACATAGTTTGGACAACATACAATTGGTTTACAGATTCTGAAAGCTGAAGACCTCATGTTTTCAAAACAGTATAACTTTCATACCTTCTATAAATAGACGATTATGAAATAGTGATATTTCGTAAATACGTCATGGGTTTCCCCCAGTACCGGGGGCGCTCTGGTTCTAGACAACCTTGATGATTACTGTGCCGAACACATTTCGTTTTTTCATGTTTCAACATCCCGTTTCGAAGACGAGTCCTCGCTCTAACCTTCTGACACAGAACACGTTCAGGATACCAAGAACAGCTCATTACAAGTTCTTTGAGTAAACCATCCTCGTTTCAATAAAGTGAACGCGGCAACAGAACCTCCAGACACTGTAACCTGGGGCCAGTTTCAGGCCTCAGATGGTGGTCTCCCTCACTGACTCCGTGTTCGCTAATGACCCTGGATCTGGATTGCCATTATAAAACACAGATAAATGTTTACTGTCAAGGGATGACATCACAAGACTTAAGGTCTGTACAAATATACAGGTGCTCCACCACCTCCCTCCGCTCTCTCCACTTCCTCAAGTCCACATTGCTTCGATAAAAACAACTCTAAACGCCAGCGTCCCGTGTTCACATTCGCTCTGTTTCATTTATTTTGTTGGCCGCTGAAAACATAAACTTTTACTTAGCTGTGTGTTATTAGAATGTAAGCTTTTTTCCATAGAGGAGGTTGAGGATGTAGGCGGTGTGTGTGTGTGTGTGTGTGTGTGTGTGTGTGTGTGTGTGTGTGTGTGTGTGTGTGTGTGTGTGTGTGTGTGTGTGTGTGTGTGTGTGTGTGTGTGTGTGGGCATGTCTGCATTTCTTGACCTGAGTTTTCCTTCTCTGTTCTGTCACTGATTAAGACGATGTATCCAGACACTTGTTTTAAAAAGCATTACATAAAGCATTCAAACATCACTAAATCATTAGCATGTTAATCTGGATACATAATGTATCATGACTGCAAATAAACAAAAATGTTGATGAGAGGACTGGAAACCTCTAACGCTATGTTCCATTTCCACAATCAGTCAGAAGGTGGTATTAACTAGAAGTGTATTATGTCAATGTTAGCTCACCCTCTCTTGCCTTCAAATGAAATGCCATGGAGGATAGATAAATAGAAGTATCTTATATGTAGCTGGAAATAAAAGGGTTTACGAGAGATGCTGTCTTAATCTGAAGAAGCACTAATTCAATTCGATATGCTTTATTGGTATGAATTTATCAAGAATAATATTGCCAAAGGGTCCAGTAATAAAACAAAGTACAATTCATAAAATCAAGAAAATAGCAGAAAACCGTTAACCCTTGCTCTGTGTGCATGAGAGACTGTGTGTGCGTTAATGTTTGTTTGCTGAACATACTACTCCTTTGTAAAAGAGGCTACATTTGTTTGCAGGAATTATATATGGTATCACTGTAGTGGTATCACAAGAACTAATGATCTTTAAAAAGTCTTGGGTAGCCTAAAATGATTTGGAAACGCCTTTTTGCTAGCTTGAAAAACATTTGAAGTTCAGCGTTATGCCCTCTGGATAAACTACAAAGCTATTGCTGCTGTCCACTAGGGTTGCCAACTGTCCCATATTAGCCGGGACGTCCCCTATATTGGGCTAAATTGGTTTGTCCTCTACGGGACCTCCTTTGTAACCTGTCCCGCCAGATGGTTTGTTAGACAAAATCCAGCTGGATTCTCCCTTATCTCCATCTTGACTGCTACTCTACTCTAATCAGCAGACTGCACTCTTACAGATCCTAGATCTGATACAAGAGCAATAGCTGATCATGTGCTGATCATGTCACGGGTGAGATCACCTGTCATCCAATCAAAGGCCCCCTTACAGTATGTGCATCAGTTGTGTATAGTGTAAATGTGCCAATTCCTGTCAAAAAAAAAGTCCCGGTAATGTCTGGTGTTGTTCAATCGGTTTGGCATGGTCAAATATGGGTGGTAGAGTTGTGAAAAGAGGAAATTTCAGTCATCTCTAATCGCTATGTCATTTGTTTTCTTTAAGTTTTCCGATAAAAAGCAACTTGCAACCTTCAGTGTTAACTGTTTACGCAGTGATGCCATTAGATTTGTCCTCATTCCAGTCAAATCAAGTCAATTTTATTTATATATCATAATATCACAAATCACAAATTTGCCTCAAGGGGGTTTACAATCTGTACAGTATACGATTCCTCTATATATACCTCTATTCTAAGACCCTATCATACTATTAGCTTATATGCTTCATCTTCTCTTACTTTTACTTAACTTTTGCAAAAATCAAACTTTGAATTCTGCCTGGCTGCTGAGCCAGTGATGCAGTTGTACTTCATTCCCAATTTACAGCATGTTTTATGGAACAAGCTTTCCCCTCTATCCACATTAATATTTCAAGGAATGGCCAGGTAAATACTTTAGCGCTGATTACCTAACGTAGCCTGTAGCATTAATATACCTTGCAGCAGTGCCCCCGTGGGCTAAGAGCAGGACAAACTCACAACTTCTAAAATGGCTACTACTGTGTACATAATCTTTTCTGCTGAGGTTTCATTTTCCTCTGAATCTCATTGCTGTCACACCCGCTTCTCAAACAAGACTGACATCCTCCCTCGTTAGACATTCAGCAGCCACACAGTAACCTGAGCCCATTGCACACACACACACACACACACACACACACACACACACACACACCCACACCCACACTCGCTTATATTCACTCAGGGTGACCCACTGCCACCACACTCCAATCACAGCACGTCTACATCTTGTACCATATTTTGTGTCTACGCGTAGTGTGTCTATGTGCACACAAAGCCCCGTGCACACATGTGCCTCAGCTGTAGCCGACACTCAGTACCAGCCCGGAATCTAATATCCCCCCCATTGGAAACACATGTGGAAGTCTGACAAAAGCCGGCATGTTCCCTGTGCCATGTATGTCAGCAGTCAGTCAGTCTCCAGGCTGTCTGTTCTGTAGGCCGAGCAGTTCTCTGCAGGCTGCAGCAATGCAGCAGGCTTTACAATGTGTGCAGGAGGAGCGTGGCCTGTCTGCTGTTGTGGCATTTGTATGTGTTTGATTGAATTAATGGATGATTATTGTTTTTTATGGTTCAATGTGAGCCATAATAACAGTCACTTTTGACCGTGTCAACATTCTTTCTAGATTGCTATGCTAATTCATCCTTTAAGGTCTGGTCACACAAGAAAGTGAAACAACAAAATATTAAAATGTGGCTTTAGAAGCTTGGTGACGTAGCGATTACTCATAGAGCTCGCTGGTAGGGTTGCCAACCATCACGCAAAATAAGGAACCATCCCATAATTGGAAACTAGAAGACGCATTCCATATTGAACTGATGAGGGACGCACTTCCATATTTTTGACTATCAGTTCAGTGCAAATCTATGGGAAAGAAATATTAAAGCTGGGTGATTTGTATGAGATAGAAGGAAATCCTCCTGATCTGTCATCCCTCAGGCTGTCTGTCTCATTGGTCATGACTCACAACCAATGAGAAGACGCTGTCAGGCGTATCGTAGTGATGAGTGACAGCATTTCTATGATACGCCTGACAGCGGCGCAAGATTTTAAAAAATGGCAACTTACAAGGGTAGTCTGCTGGCAAAAAAAGAAGAGATTCCAAAAATACAGACGGGAATGGGAAAATACAGTTCTGTTTTATTCTAAAGAATGATAAAATAAGTAAGGGATAATGTACAGCGAGCCGGTCATTGTTTTGAAAGAAACTCCGACAGGGCGAATACATGGGCCCACAGATTCTTGTGATTATGTATGATATGGGTAGGACTTCCCACAATCAAGAAGCCTATGTGGTCATTTTTATGTTATATCATAAGTCTACTACTGAGGGGTAATGCAAGTGTTTTGGACAAAATGAGAATTATGCAATAATCAAATATTTGTTATAGGTCCAAAGTAGTCGGACCTCCTCAGTCTAAGGTCATTAGTAGGTCAGTGTAGTATGAATATAATATATCCTAACAGTACCATAGATTATGTTACATGAGTCTTGAAACCCCACCGCACAAAGTATCTAAATCTATAGCTAATGTAGGCCTATAGCTACATGTTGCAAAAATTCATTACTCTACCATAAAAGATTCATCACTTGACATGACTGTCTGTCTGAGTGTCACTCCACTAGACCATAAATTATGCAGGTTGTGCAACAAACTGGCAACCACTTGTTGTGAAGTGAATGGGGGACGGAGAGTGTGTTATCTACTGGCTGAATGTTATCAATGTTATCAATAGCACCTTTAAGTACACTAGTACTTTTACTTGAGTAAACATTTTTTAAGTAACAGTACTTTTACTTGAGTACAACATTATAGTATAGCATATACTCTTTCCACCACTGCAAACTCGTTAGCTCGTAGTTGCTAACAGGACAATGAGCTCACACAATTTATTCAAAAGAGGCATTTGTGCTGAACTGTCTGCAAGCCATTTCTCTTTTAAAGCACTTTATAGCCATACTTTAACAGAGGATGTTTGAATAAAAGTGTGATGAAGCGAAACAGTTAATAAGCTACGATCGCTTCCTCCATTTTTGATCTCCGGTGCAGCAGAAGCAACTGAATGTATCTTCTAATCGTCCATGCAGACATTGTGTTATTTTAATGAAAGCTGCTGTCTACACAAGATCTGTAAAAATGAAATAACTGTTCTGTTAGTTCCACTTTTTAGATTTTGACCAGCTATAACAACATAAATGTGTATTTATTCAGACAATAATTGCTATTCGTGCAGAATATTGCTGGGAAATAAAATGTTTTCTGTAACTGAAGTGTGACCCATTTAAAATGTTGGCCCGAGTATGCTGGTTATAAGTACCAGGCAGGTTGTAATATTTGAATAAAATTGACATAATTTGTTAGTTTTAGACCAAGTTATCCAAAATCATTTTGCTGAGTGTACAGTGATGACAAAGTTCCTGCAGGGAAAGCAGAGGTAAGCGGCTGTTCATTTCTACCTCGAAACCTTGCACCTTCCCAAAGTGCCAAATTTCCGCCCTGGTTGGAGCAGGCTGGCACTCCCGTTGTTGGCCTTTGAGAGATTGTGGTTGAGCTTTACTCAGCTGCACGGACGGCTTGTCTTTTAGCCACAGAGGCTCAAGCACACCTAACCTAAGCTGTCTCCTTTCTCTGTTACCGACTGTCTACTGATTTGAATGACTAAATCATTCGCAAACCATTCTTGACATTCAGTTTTCTCAAGCGGCTACTAATCAGCAGTCCTTCAGTCGGAGGAAGTAATCGGGTAGCGCGAGGGGTTTTTTGAAACCCAGCGCGTTGTGACAATCTGTTTTGGCACTTTGTCAAAACCCTTCTTTTGTCACCAGCACAAGTTTGAGAGCTAATAGGTGGTGAAAAGCCTGGTTGGAGGCCCAGATGAAGCAGATTATTTTATGAGGACTGAAGGAGAGGCAGGAGAGGCATCCAAGCATTAGCATGTGTGCTAGCCAGAGTTGGTCCCAGGGGGGAAACCCAAGTCTGGCCACGGTGTCCCGACGGACATCCTCTGCCGAGGTTAGCATATCCCTGTTTCGGCTGAGTTGCTGAAAGTTGTATGTGTGTGTGCGTATTTGTGTGTAGGGGTTATATGGTCTGTGTGAGTGTGTGCATGTGTGTGTGTGGGTGTGTGGCTGCTGAAAGATTTGTTATTTGGAGCAGTGAATTTTAGTGACGTTTGTCAACTCTAATTCTCCGAGCTGCCCAGCTGTGGACAAGACTGAAGTTTTCTCAGCTTGCTTTGAGTTTATTTAAAGGAAGTGCCGGTTTTCAAGAAGACTACTGCAACTTCTTCCTGGCATAAATACGTGTTATTTATAGATAGAAGCAGAGATAGAAACATACACAGACACATTTACATCCTCATAGTCAGATTGAGGATTATGTGTTTTCCAGACACTGCAGGAGAAGACCAGTGAGCTGTCATCACTTGTCATCAGATGAACTCAGGTGGCAAACTACTATCATCACTTGTTGTCAGTCTGTTTAATAATCTGACTACAGGGACATTTATCATATCTTTTTTTTTTCATATGGGCCTCATAAGATCCTGTTTTAAAACAAAAAAGCAGCAAACTAGTTGGAATGTTATTACCATTGCAAATACAATGCTGTCACCTATAAAAATGTATTTTGATTTGACCAATTTTAAATGCAGAATGTGTTCTACAATATAAAGTTCCTCTCAGATTGCCAGTTTTGCTAATGGCAGGCCGGTTGCTGCCGGAGGCCTCGCTGGAGTTCTGATCTGAAGGAGTTCCTCGTGAACCTGCATGATTTCATGAGAAAAGTTACCTGATTAAAGTTCATCATCATAAATATATCCCTCCATATCATGGTGTAGTCCTTGCTGTCGGCTTCTTGAAGCTATATTACCTGGCGCCCAGAATAACTAATAAATGCTACTAATAAATCGAATACACACTGCAGCACCCGGCTGAACGGAACCAGCATCTCCATGCTTCTTTGTGACAAGCTTGTCCGACCTAGCAACAGTAACTAAGGGGCTGGGACTCAGGATCGGTCAATTCCGCCTTAAACCGGAGCTAAGGTCTAATCAGATTAATGAAAACACCAGTGTAAGTGTGCAGGGCATTTAGGTAACCATGTTATTAAAGTATAGTATTTTTGATGTAGTATATTAAATTAGATGATATTAGTCATGATAAAATTGGGATGAAATATGGTACAGTCAACTGGTTTAATCTACATAGATAGAACTAACCAAATATTACATTTCGTCCAGAGATTAATAAAGCTTTCTTAAAAGGGGCCTCTTTAAACATGACTTGTAGTGTCAAATTAGTTAATAAATCAGGACTTTTTCCCATACTAAAAAAAACCTTCAGTAGCTGCATATGAACCTGCAACGTCCTGTTCCAATGCCAATGGGAACCTGGAGGCACATGTGCCACAGATTACCCTCTGCTGCATAAGGCTGAATGCCTCTGAAACCCAACAGGCTGTGAAACGTTGCCCCGTCAAACTCCGAATCCCATAATTCAGCGGGACTGGCTGACAGCACCACCTTCTTCTCTTCCTTCTCACCGTCCAGACTCGTCAGCTGCTTCAATCCATCCTCAGCTGAGACGGACGCGGTGTGTTCACAGCTCATCATCATCATGGAGTAGAGACACGGTCAAGTGGCTTCTTTACTCTCTGTATGTAAACTTGGCTGTTTGTGTGTGTGTGTGTGTGTGTGTGTGTGTGTATGTGTGTGTGCACCCTATTTTGTTCTCCGTGATCAGATATAATGTGTTTATAAAGCGCTCCAGTGTGCCAGCTCTGAGCAGCCAGTGTTTCTCTGTGCCAGCGAGGCCTGTCGGCTGGTTAACACACATAATTGCTCCCAAATTCTCCCGTCAGTGGCTGGGTAGTATCTGATTAACAGGTAATGAGCCACATCCCATTCACCAAAGCCCCGCCTACAGTATAACTCTGTCCCACTGTATTGGTCCCTATCTTTTCTTTATTTCTGTTTTAAGCTTAATCAACCAGTCTTAGGCCACCACAAGCCTCCAGAGCAGCTTCAGTGCTCGTTGACATAGATTATACAAGTCTGTGAAGCTCAGTTATGTTGAGATCTGGTGACTTTGAAGGCCACAGCATATGATTCACATCATTTTCATACCCATCAAATCGTTCAGACTGTTCACATGTTGTGGAAGGGGGCATTGTCGAGAAGTGATCATTCCAAAGTGGACCAATGGTATCAATCAGAATAACTGTATTTATTTGCAGTGCAGGGACCAAACCATGCCAGAAAAATGTTTATGCTACACATGCAATCTAAAACTGAAATGTGGACAGCAGTACACTTTATTGCCAGAATGTACCAAGCCTTTGATATGTTTTAATTAGGGCTGTCAAAGTTAACGCGTTAACCCAAATTTGTTTTACTAATTTCATTGTGGTTGTTGCAGGCTCAGTTTTAAAGCCAGAGTGAAGATACTGGCATCATATGAAAATGAAAGGAATCCATTGGTACCAACCATGTCATACTAGGTTGTAGTGAAGGAGGCTAAATAACGCTCCAAATTTACGCTAAATTTTGGAGAGGAAAAACTGTCATGGCCATTTTCAAAGGGGTCCCTTGACCTCTGACCTCAAGATATGTGAATGTAAATGGGTTCTATGGGTACCCATGAGTCGCCCCTTTACATACATGCCCACTTTATGATAATCACATGCAGTTTTGGGTAAGTCATAGTCAAGTCAGCACACTGACACACTGACAGCTAAGCACTTCATTTGTGTCTGTTGGAGCTCTGTTCTAGGTCAGGTGTTGCTTTTGTGAAAATTGTACAGGCACAGACATTAAAATGCCGTTAACGGGAAAAATAGGTCAGGAAGGCTGCTACTACTAAAACTCTCTCAGACAAACAGATGGTGGCCACAGATTACATAATGACCTTTTAACACTGCTTAGCACGGACAGCATTACAAGTCAGATGTGATAACTCTCCTCTTGGCTACTTCCAACAATTTCAAATAAATATATACATTTTTGGCAGAAGCATAACTTCAACAAGCATACATAAATACGTGTGACATTTGCAACGGTTTCATCTGAGCTCTTTCAGACGGATTCTCATACAGTAAATGTTGGGGAAAATGAGAAGCAAAGAGGGCATAACGCAGCGACTCTCAGATTATTTAATACCCCATCTGATATCTTAACAAGCTTCAGCGGCAGACCAAAACAGCAACTTTTGACGCCATAATTGCTCAATTTATGAGCCAGTGCTTAGATATGAGAAGTATTATGCTGGATATTTATGCCAAAACAAGTAAACTAATCAGATTTAGGGGGCAGTACAATTGCAAATGCCATATATTTAATTTCAAATGATTTATTTAAAAAGAGATCGAGTGATATTTTGTGGTGGTCTAAAAAGTCTGTTGAGGCTCTTGCATTAAATCCCCTTCCAAAGAAAAGAACACAGTTTACTAACGTCTTTATTTTTGGTGTAGACGTACTCAGTATTTGTACATCTTTATGTGCAGTGTGCATAGATGTGTGTGTTTGCATGCATATACTGTATCTTCGCGTAAATGCACGCTTGCACTTCCACATACTGTATATTATGCATTTAAAAATACACAGCTGGATCTGACTCCGCTCTAGTGCCGGGGTTAACAGTGCCTCCCCTTGTGCCGCACTGAGGCCATGAGACAATAGTATCATGGAAGAAGCTTGGGGTTCGGGACCTTCTACGATTACTCTTGGAAGAGTCCTCCAAACTTATTAAAATCCCTGGCACAATAAAACAGGGCGCTGGCATGGCTGTAACTGAGTTGATCTTGGCTGTTTTCTGCTGTTGTGGGCAAACAGGGAGGATGTATAATGAGGAGGAGATGCACAGAGGTCACGCAAATAAGCGATGCTCTCAAGACCGTACAGAGAAAGCCTGTGTGAAGGGATTTGATTTGCTTTACATGTATGTGAAAGCAGCCAGTCATGGGATGTTTTAGTGAGGTCAACATATAGAAGGGCTGGTTAATTATAACATTGCATTTAAAGATTACATAATGCTTTTTCGAATGTAATTTGCAGCAAGGAGGCCAACATTGAATATTCTGTATTTTGTGTTAATTCTGTTACATTGTGGCAGTTCGACTACACTTGTCAGTTTTTTGTCTCTATTCATTTTAGTTATGTTGTTTTATAGAAGTCTATACACTAGAATGACACATTATTCCAACAGTTGCCATAAGTCACATATAAATATATACATAAGAAAAGCACAATTCAATGAAGAAAGTGTACCCCATTGCAGGGCCAGATTAACCTTTAAGTAGGCCACATATCAAACACTGGACCCTGTGTTCCCCAACTTAGTTTGGTAATAAGTTAATTAAATGCATTTTTTTTAAAGGATAGGTTCACATTTTTTAAAGTCTGTCTTAAAACAATAGCAAGGTGCCCAAATGAACATTGAAACAGTTTTTGCTTGCTTCAATGAGTCCTCCAGTTCATACTGGCCATTTAAATATTCCCTCCTAATGTCCCTCCTATGTAAGTGATGGCGGACAAAATCCAGTCACTGTTATGTGCAAAATTATATATTAAAATGTATCTGAAGTTAATATGAGGCTTCTGCAGTCTTTAGACAAATCAATTGAGTATTTAAATGTTTGTGAAACCAATGCAGAAGTGCCTTAAACTTACATTCTTTCTAATAGCCAGCAGGGGGCGACTCCTCTGGTTGCAAAAAGAAGTCTGATTGTATAGAAGTCTATGAGAAATTGAGCCTACTTCTCACTTGATTTATTACCTCAGTAAACATTGTAAACATGAGTTTATGGTCCCAATCGCTAGTTTCATGTCTTTTTCAATACAGCATGATGTTCATTTAGTAAATTATGGTCCCATTTAGAGTCAAATAGACCATAAAGCAGGGGATGCTTTAGGGTGTGGCTACCTTGTGATTGACAGGTTGCAACCAAACCATTGTCCGGTTTGGGTATTCGTGTTTTCGTCTTAGAACTTTTACCCTTTCACAGCGTGTTTTCAGTTAATGGAAGTTAATTGTAACATTTTTGTGGCCTAAAAATGTGTGGTTGTACTTAGCTCCACCCTCTCGTGTCACTTGTGATTGCAAAAAAACAAGATGGCAAAGGCCAAAAACCAAGATGGCGACAGCCAAAATGTTGAACTCGAGGCTTCAAAACCGTAGACCACAAACCAATGGTTGATGTCACGGTGACTACGTCCACTTCTTATATACAGTCTATGACTTTAACACTTTTCGGAGTGCAGATAAACAAGTCCTCATTTGACTCAAACGTCCTTCCAAACTAAAATGTGTTTTTCTGGAGAAAAGTTTGATTCAAACATTGGTAGCATGATTGGAGTGTAAGACCAAAGCTATACTGAAATATCACCTGAAATCCCCCCAGCCCTCTTCCAGTTTCTTCATCATCTTACTGTCTTGGGTTACCCGTGGTTACATTACAGGATTTGGGGAATTGTTTTGTATTCTTTTTATATTTGCTACTTGATGCCATTTAAAAAAAGATTAACACAAAGTTACAAGGATCGGCTTTAACCTTCTACAGAAATGAGAGCACTTTAAAACGCAGCATCTATAGAGTAACCACTTTACCTGCTAGCATCCTATTTCACCTTAAAACCTCGTCCATCAAGACATTAAAAAAAGTTATCTTTTGTCTGAGCCAGGCTTCCAGAATGCTGTAAAGCGTGACAGGATGTCTGGCTCTTGTCACGTGTGTGGCGACGGAGCTATTTCAGATGCCTTTTGAAAACCCACCAACCTGCTGCAGCCGACCGCGAACGCTGCAGAAAGTGAGCAGCCCTTCTGACATGAAAAGCGAAAGATAATATATTTTATTTTATGAGTTTTGGGAGGAGAAAAAGTTAGTGTGACTCTGTATATTAAGCATAAACCCATTTAAAGCTAATTGAATACAAATATAGGGTCAGGGTATAAAATAAGAAAAGTGGGCGAAGGGACATATCAGGTATTAATGTTAGCTGTTATATTTTTCCTACTAGTAGGTGAGATATTCTATGTCCAGACTATTATAAGAAGTGAGGCCCCCTAACATATTTTTCTTGGATAGGGCCCACACACTACATACACACTGCATACGTACACGGACACACATCCTCGGTTGAAGCTCAGCGTGCTTGGAGAGGAAAGGCGGATATTCGGGGCACGGGGCTACATTATACTATAGTAGCGGCTTTTATGAGACAGACAACACGCCTGGCTCCAGCGGGAAAACCTCATGATGGACAGGCACTTTACCTGAGCCAAGAGCAGGCGGGCCGGGAGGAGGGAAAATGAAATAAAATCAATACTCGAACATAACTTTTTAAATAAACATTTGCACTCCACGGACATTGTTGGCAGTGGGAGCCGGTAACCTGTCCCTATTGGTGGAACTCAACACCAGATCGTTCGCGGAGCACTGGCTCCCATCGAGGTGATGGCTACTGGCAAGATGTGACGTGAATAGCAGGCTATGTTCTGTTTATCCAAGGTAAAAGAAGAGAGAGAAGAGGGGGGAAAACTAGGGAGTGAGGCTGCTCTTTCCCCGAGCAAGGGTTTTCACGGCTTGTTGATCATGCTAAAAGCTACCTTAACCTCTGCAGAAGCGATGCCTGGTCACTTTAAGCAACAATTCTCCCAACCAAGAGGGAAGAAATGAGATTAAACGGTTTCAAGTGCATCAGTCATGCACTTCCCCTGAACCAAGGTGTGATTCAAGTACAGCTTTTGGTTTCGTCGCGAGGATAGGGATGCATTTACCGGCAGAGACACCAGTGGAATTTGGGTGTTAGGCCAACATGTCATCAACTGAAGGGGTAAACAGAATTAAATCTACTACTTCCCGGCATGCTTTTCAAACTTCAAGTCGCACGGCCAGTTTGCCAGGGATAGTGATTTTAGGAAAGGTCCAAATTGCTATGTATTTAAATAAATTCTACCAAAGCTCATCATTATTCATCTTCTAGTTAGGATACAAAACAGCTGCCAGTCTGAACAAACTTAAAGAGAAATCCATCATAGATTCACAGTTTCTCTACTGACAACAGCAGAGAAATTGAACCAGAATGCAAGTCAGCCATAAGACATGTAGGACTCGCCAATATAATACCCGAGTTTCTTTAAGGCCTTGCTTAAAAGTATATAAATACTTTTTTTACATTTAGCCCAAATTATTAAAAATGTTAACTCTAAACACAACCAACTCTACAAGAACCTTGTCTAAATAAATACGGTCTAGGCACAGTTATGATTTAAAGGATCAAAACGACCAAGACTTGTAGTATCAAGAAAAACTTTTTTTTTCTGTAGGACATTTGGATTTGCAATAAAGCTGTTATGAACTGCTGGCATGAATTAAAAATAATTTCAAAACAGATTGTTTCCCTTTTCCATGCACCTCGCACGTAGGAGAACTTGTTCCAGAACACAGACTCTATCTTTAAAAGTGTGATTTAAAGGATAAGTCTGGTGATATTCTGTATTTTTCTTACAGACAACAAGTGTCATGAAAAGACCAAAACAACAATAAGCTAAGATAAAATAAGATAATCCATTATTAGTCCCACAGCGGGGAAATTTTCAGTGTTACAGCAGCAAAGGGGGCAGTGTAAACAACAAGAGGCATCAGTAAAAAACATAACAAGATTTAGTAAATAGCAAGTAAAAAAATAAAGTAACCGTAAAAAGCAAAATATATACAAATATTGTGTTGAAAATTTGAATAATAAATATATAAAAAGTCTTTGTATCCAAAGCCTGATATACTGTATTGTATTCTTCTGTGCCATAGAGCTCCATTATTGTCCAAAACACATTGCATTGGGTGACATCAATGGCGTAAATATATCAACAGTGCAATTGGTGCAGTTGCATGGGAGCCCAGAAGCTGTCAGGGGCCCATGTAGGAAGGGAATTTTTTTACCACTTTACTATTGTAGATGGACCCTCTCGCGCATTGACCATTTCACAGTCTGCTTGAGCAGTGAATTTAATGACTTTGATGAGTGCAGGGCCCGTAGGATGAACTTCTACTGGATGAGTACAAGTTTCTCTTTATTATGGATTTATCAGGGATTTAAATCTATAGCAATGTAATTGTTACCTCTTGTTGGAAAATGTGCACCTGCTTTGTCTGTGATATTATTTGGCCACTGAGTCCAGAGAAGGCTGTTAGATTAGCGTTGATAAATTTGGCGCTCCGGCTGCTGTCCGTGGTGCTGAAAGGCTGGTTTGCATGATAGGAGCTGCATGATGAGCCTCTCCAGGGTGGCATAGCTATGGTCTGCTTTGCAATTGTCTGAAGTGGTTGAGTGTGTCCGTGCATATGTGTGCATACGAGCATGCGATTGTGTTTTGGGCGAGGGCCCGAGAAAAAAGATTTGCACTGGGGCCATCACAATTATGTTTACGCTGCTGGGTGGCATGTTCCTTCATTACCAGGAAGTGTTACAGCTTAAAAAATACTGAAGCTTTATTAAAATTTCAGTATACTTATCTAAATAAAAAAGAGATCTGATGAACCATTCTTCTTATTAACGAAATTTAATTAAATTGCTATCGTTTTCTCCACCTGAATACACCCATTTTTCGCGTGTTGAACAGCATTCTGGGAAATGTAGGATATCAGAAGAGCAGGTTGAGTGAAGGTGGGTACCACTACATGTCAAATTATCTCCTGGAATGCAGGGAACATTGCAGACTGATGAGCAGTGTAAGAGGATCCGAGGGGGATTTTTCCTTAAAACAACAATAGACAGTCTGGGACTAATAGGCCGCAGGCTAAGCTGGGTGGCCTGGCCTGGCTGCTGCTGCTGCCCTGAGCTGGCCCAGGTGCTGCTGACTACAGTGGAAAAGACCTCTCACTCTCCTCACAGCTGGCTGGACGGACACACACACACACACACACACACACACACACACACACACACACACACACACACACGCAGCTGGTTCCTGCAGTGGCCCAGCTGCAGCAGCTGCCACACTGAGCGCTGGATGGACTGGGTCACAGTGAAGCACCTGGAGGCAGACGCAGTCAGGTTGTAGTGAGGATCAGACTGACCTTGGGAATGAAGAAATGGATCTGGATCAGATTTCACATGTTTGAGCTGTTAAATGTGCACTTTGATTATATTTGTCATTCTGAAAAGAAACATCGCTCCTGAGATTAGAAAGAAAAGCATTTAATTTAAATTCTGTACTTTTTTGCATTAGGGTTCACAAATGATCACATTTTCAAATTGCATCTTTATAACTAAAGAAAAATTTTAGTACAAAATTATAAATATAATTAATTTATATTGTTAAACTCCTGCTATGCTCTTACTATGAAAAACGTCTTGACACTAATATACTCTCCTTAATACTACTAAATTTCCCTTTGTGAGCATCAAAGTATCTGGATAATTAATCACCACGTAAAAGCTTACGATACCTGTTGATGAACATACCATGGGCTTGGAGCAATATGACAAAACATCTTGATAATCATGGGCGGATTATGAGACAATGGGCCCTTGGGCACAGATATGTAAAAGGTCCCACCACCTCTCCTACATATGAGCAAGACGATCAGACATTATAGTTGTTTAGCCTCTTTTTGTTGTTGTTTTGTGTCTATTTGTGGTCATTACGTGTTTCTCTGTGGTTTTGTCTCTCTTTGGGGCCATTTTGGGTCTCTTTGTAGTTGTTTTGTTTCACTTTGTAATTGTTTTGGTCTTTTTATAATTATTTTTGTCTATGGTTGTTTTGCAGCTTTTTGTAGTGGTTTTGTTTCTCTTTGTGGTCATTTCCTGTCTCTTTGTAGTTGTTGTGTGTCTCTTTGTAGTCATTTTGAGTGTTTTTGTAGTTGCTTTGTGTCTCTTTATAATCATTATGTATCTCTTTGCAGTTTCTTTGTGTCTCTTTGTAGTCATTTTGAGTCTCTTTGTAGTTGCCCTGTGTCTCTTTGTAGTCATTTTGTGTCCCTTTGTGGTGATTTTGTGTCTCTTTGTGGTTGTTTTGCCCCTTTTCAGTCGTTGTGAGTGTCTTTGCAACTGTTTTGATTCTCATTTTGGTTTGTTTGTGGTCTTTTTTTGTCTCTTTGTAGTTGTTTTATGTTTCTTTGTGGTCATTTTGAGTCTCTTCCTGGTTGGTACGTGTCTCTTTGAGTGACATTTTGTAGGTAAAGGCCAGGGGCCCCTGACACTTTGGGCCCCTTGCCACATGAACTCCACACTGTCGCGTTTGACTGGTACCTGTGTGCAACCAATAGAGTGTGGCGACAGACAAAGATCATGCCTTCAGGTTAAAAGCAGGCGGGGGGGCTGATGGTCTAGAGTTCTGAGTGACTGTAGCTGCCCTGTGTTGTTCTCTCATTGATTTAGCCATTTAATTTAACATTTTCAACACTGGCCTGACACTCCGGGCCAATCAGCTGGCCTAAAATTGAACCAAGTGTTAGAAACTAGCTGTCTTGAGAGTAGTGTTTTAATCCCAGTGAGTTATATGTAATTGTTTGAGTGAAACACATTTTTGCCTGTAGCAATTAGACCAATGATGTGCCAGATGGCGGATCGAGCAAAAAGCAGCGTATTTGTTTTTCTCGATTTTACCGTCTCCCTTTTTCTTCTGTTACTGGAAGTGAGGGGCAGGGTGTGTGTTTTAACGGACATGAGGCCAGACACCGCTGTGAATCAGACACAGTGTTGTGGAGATAGATGACACTACCATGGACATGCTCCATCTGCGGTCAGCTATACACACTTGAAAAGACACCAAATAAACAGTGAACACTGGCAAATTCACACCAGGGAAATCTCTTTGGATTTACTCCACAACGTCTTCCTGTCTTCATGGATTTCTGACAGCTCTCTCTTTCCTCCGCACACAAACATCCACCTGCTTTCCTCAGACAGCACTGACTCCATGCACACCACTCTGTGTGTGTCACATTAGAGGGAAAATATCCATAAATCTCTCAAAACGTCATGTTCCATTGAGTCTTTTCTCATTAGCTGCCTCAGATCCTACGTGTAAACACATCTGTCACATGGGATGATCACTACGGAGAGCATGACAGTGGATATACAACTCTTCCTGGAAAAGTAGAGCGAGCAGAAAAAAGGGGATTTAACTGGGATGTGAATGTGATTAATAGAAATGCCAGACTTGAATTGCCGAGGCTGAGATGCCAAGAACAGCTGCGAAAACCAGGCTATTGGAGTGTGTGTGGGTGTTTAGAGGAAGTGTGTTGCCCTTAAGCAAGGCACTCAACCTGCTATTACTGCTCAGTGTCCGACAGCAGAGGACTGTGGTTACTGGGCAGCTCCCAGGTGTGAATGTGCGGAACTGTGTGAGTGTGAAGGAAAGTGAAATGTAGCATATTGTTTTTGAAGGGAGAATGGGAGGTCCACTTGTCCTGGGGACAGAGGCTGAGAGCAACACAGTGGCCGAGACACAGGCCTCAATATGTCGCTGTTATTTCATTTTGATTTAATTGCACACTTTTGACAGAATTGTAAGTGTGAAAGCTCACCACAGAACTTTGTTCAGAAATACTGCATTTGTACCACAGATTACTTAACGCAAGTGTCATTGACTGTACATGGTCCAAAAGGCAAGGCAAGACAAAACGCAACAAAAGTGCCCTCTTTCAGTAGAGAAAATGTGATGAAGAGCCCCATAAGGTGCCCTTCCAGTAGAGAAAACATGATGAAGTGCCCTCTGGGGTGCCCTTCCAGTAGAGAAAACATGATGAAGTGCCCTCTGGGGTGCCCGTCCAGTAGAGAAAATGAGACGAAGTGCCCTCTGGGGTGCCCTTCCAGTAGAGAAAATGAGACGAAGTGCCCTCTGGGGTGCCCTTCCAGTAGAGAAAATGAGACGAAGGGCCCTCTGGGGTGCCCTTCCAGTAGAGAAAATGAGACGAAGTGCCCTCTGGGGTGCCCTTCCAGTAGAGAAATGTGATGAAGTGCCTTCTAGGGTGCACTTCCACTAGATAAATGTGATGAAATGCCCTCTGGGGTGCCCTTCCAGTAGAGAAAATGAGATAAAGTGCCCTCTGGGGTGCCTTTCCTGGTGTCATTAGTCTATAGCCATTACATCAATTACATTACATCAACATTTACTTTATAATAAGTTAAAGCCAAAAGCGTGTCTACTGCCACTTTAATCCTGCTCCCAGTCACATTGAGATCATCTCACATACATAAAAAAAGCTTTTTTTTTTATATTCTGGTAGTTTTACAACCATTAAACGTCTGTGTTTTGTTTTTATTTTGTTTTTTTGCAGTACTGCAGTTGGCAGGACAAATTGTTGAGACAAATAGCGAGCCGAGCTGACTCACTGTGTCATACCTGGCTGGCTCTATTAATACATCAGTGGTCCAGCCCTGTGAATCACAGCAAAGTGGACATGGTTGCATTTCAACATAGTGACTGGATCCAACCAAAGGGGAACTAAAGGGATACTTTGGGTGTTTTGAAGTGGGGTTGTATGAGGTACTTATCCATAGTCAGTGTATTATCTACAGTAGACGGTGGTCAGCACGGCCCCAGTTTGGAGAAGCAGACAGGAGTTACCGGACGGTACCAAAGCACCAAAGCAAAGCAATGTACTGCTGTGGACGGGGCCAGCAGCAAAATGTATTCTAGTCACCTAAAAGAAAGTTCCACCTAAAAAAATCAATATCAGTTTAAGTGTAGGCTATCTTTTCACTGTTTTACCTTGCCGTGAGACAGCTATACAGTTTATGTTTCCAACGGGGAACTGAAGCCGGTATCTTTGCTCTCACCAAAGCAACCAGACTCCATTGAAAAAACAACAGCAATTTTACCTCGCAGAGTACAGGAGTTGATGGTCTACCGCTGCCTCAATCGGTTAGTTAGTTTGTGTTATTGAGTGACTTTGGTTAGTTCGGATTCACAAAATTTTTCAATGGAGTCTGGTGACTTTGGTGAGAGCATAGATGGATACAACTGCTTCAGTTCGCCTTCGGAAGGGGCTTTCTGACAGCAAGGTAAAGTGATGAAAATATTCTAAATATAGCGTACAATTAAACAGATTGTTTTTAGGTGGGCCTTTCTTTTAGATGGCTAAATTCGTTGTTAAATACATTGCTTTGCTCCCGTCTGCTTCTCCAAACTGGGGTCGGCACAGGAGCAAAGCAATGTACTACTGCGGACACCCCCAGTTTGGAGAAGCTGACGGGGTGTGCCGACCGTCATCTACTGTAGGTAATACACTGACTATGGATAAGTACCTCATACAAACCCACTTCAAAACACCCGACTATCCCTGTAATGTTGGCCAACTGAAACACCTCGGTTAATGTTAGTGTTATGGTTAAACATAACCCAGGTGTTGAGTAAAGGTTTAGTAAAAAATTTTGAAACTTGCTAGAACCGAAATCAATGTAACTGTTTCCTTCACACGGCACAAGTCCAGTTTCTAGTTGCATATATCATGCACATTTATTTTAAGGCATCAAACTTATTTCATAAAATGTAATTATACCATGTGGATAATTTCGTGTAACTTAAAGCAGCGGAGAAAAACTGTTATTTAAGTAACTCGTTCCAATGTTTTATTCATTTAGCCACACAGTAATAGTTGGTAAACCAGTTGTTTACAGTCAATTGAATGAAGTCATTCTGCAGTCATCGGCAGCTTGAGACATGCTGAAGCCAAGGCCCCGAAGAGTTCTACCTCCAGAGTCCTACCTCCAATCAGCATGAGAGTTGTGGGAGAGGACGCGTGGCTGGCAGCGCGGCGGCGGCGACCACAGCCACCTCGCAGCTCATGAAGGCCCCCATTCACCTCCATTCACACAATATTCATGCAAGACGGAGACTTCCCCAGCGAAAACAAGCCCCGTTTAAAGAGAAAACAATCGGCCCTCCCCAACGAATTCCTGCTAATTTGCCAGGACCCGGGGAGGCAGGAGAGGAGCGTCGCGAGTGATGGACGCCTGCCCGTCTAGCTGCTGAAACGTGTGTTTCTGTGTGTATTTGTATACGCTTGTGTGTCCCTGTGCTACGACATGCCTACAGGGTGCCAGCTAATCCATCAGGCTCAGCTTTGACACATCCCTGATGCATCCTGTTCTGGTGTTTCACTCGTCAAACTTCCAACATCCCCTTCCTCCAAACACACAGCTCTCTCATCTGCCTCCACATACTTCCTAGTCAAAAAATAAACATTTTTCTTTACTGCTTTTCTCCTTTTATTTAATTTTTTTATTGTGTGTCAGTTTGAAAGCTGATCTGATAGCCGAAATTGAATATTTTCATCCCGTTTCGTTAAGCGTAGCCATTGGTATCTCATGTGAATAACAATTTAACACGCGATGCAATATGACTGAGTATAATTTGACTTTTCCATATTTATTTTTCTGGCTTATTAGAAATAGTGCTGCTTGTTCAGCAAAGGACTGTGAGGGTGCACTGTGCTGCAGGAACATGTTCCAGCGCATGGGGGAAGGAAACGTTGGGGAAACCTCGCCTCACTTTGTGTGTGGAAGGCCCTCGTGGCAAGTGTGTGCACCGTTAATATGTGCGTTCATTAATTATGTGTGTTATGCATGTGTACGTGCCGGTTACAGTAGCCAGACTGTCTGAGCGATTAGCAGGTGGGTCTCGTCTTTAACACTTTGGACGTGTGTGTTTGTTTGTGTGTGAGGTTCAGGTGTTATGTGATGTGAGACAGGGAAATGGAGGATTGGCGCTGTGTGTGTGTGTGTGTGTGTGTGTGTGTGTGTGTGTGTGTGTGTGTGTGTGTGTGTGTGTGTGTGTGTGTGTGTGTTATACTGAGGCTGGAGCTGGTAGTAGAAGTATTTCATTGCAGCATCTTTAGGTGTGCTTTTACTCAGAATCTGCAGTGGACCAAATATTTTGCTTAACAATATTTGACAGAAAAATGCTGTATATTTAATTATTTTCTTTTTGTTTAACAAGTGGACTCTACAAAGAATTTATTACGGAGGCCTGAATGTTATTTATCAGTAGAAAAGAAGACTTCTGGTACATTTTATATATAATAGTAAGTTTTTGTTAATAATTACCAAATGATTTGTAAACCTTTAAGAAATTGTTTGTAAAACATCTATAAACATTACATAGATAGATGGACCAGAAACCAATTATTAACCTTAAACAAAGTATTAACGATCTATCTAAATAATGTTTATAGATGCTTTACAAAGTATTTATTAACCATTCAACAAAGTATAATAATCATCAGTTGCAACTTAATAATAGCCGTCCAAATAATGTTTATAGGCCTTTTACAAATCAAATATTAACCATTAACAAAGTGTTACAAATTTCTGTTCTATCTATCTATGTAATGTTTATTGATGTTTTGCAAACAATTTTCTTAAAAGTATACAAATATTTTCAGAATAATTAAAAATGAATTGAAATGAGACCGCGCAGATTCAAAACAACTACTAATTTGAAGCATCACAAAACAGTCAAATTATTGTACGTTTGGGCATTATTGATCGGACATCGTACAGAGGGCAAAATTCTACAAATACGATAATTATCGTACATCTGGCAACACTGAGCCCCACCACACTGCTTCAGAATCTACTTGGTTACTGTTGCTACGCAATGATTGGACAATCACTGTTCAGAGGAGGGGGTTGGCGAAGGGTCAATTAGAGAACGCACAACACAGCTGGTGAGATCTGAGGCTAAATGCTTAAAACTCAATGTTTATAACCACAGCCCCCCTCTATCACTCCCCCTCATCCACCCCAAACTACTCTGCCCCCCCTCACTTCAACCCACCCAGCCCTCTGCACTCCCCAGGCCACTCTCTCTCTTCTCTTTCCTCCCGCAGTCAGCTGGCAGGGAGAAGAAGGGCTCTTTGACTCATGTGGAGGGGGGAAATGATGAGGGTTGGGGGGTCCCGGTGCTCTTGGAGTCTGATAGTCTGGCTGGTCCGTACAGGCTTTTCCTCCAGGGTTTAAGGGTAGTCAGAGAGGCGAGGAGAGAGAGAGAGGAGATTTCTGACGGCACATCTCCACCATGTGGACTGCTGACAGGGCCGCTGACTGAAACTGGCCAGAGAATCACTGCTGATAGACAGTAACGTGTGTGTTTAAGAATAAGTTGTCTTTCAAGGAAGTTGCACGTCTCCAACAACACCCAACACTGAGGTTCTTCTACTTCTACTGTCGGTCTGTCAATCTGTAGGTAGACTGTCCAAGAAGTAGAAATACAAGAATTTGAGTCATATCATTTGCCAAATACAATAAATGTTTTGACAAATGTAATGGAAAGACATCACCTTGCAGCATTTTACCATTTGCCTGGATTTTCACAACATGAATTTCAATATGCTAGACTCTTAATATAAAATGCTACAACTTGAACTCGAAATTTCACGTATCATACAAAATGAAAACATCTGTATCAAATGAGCCCAAAAGTTTTTTCAGAGCATCACAACATTATGTATGTTAATTATCTTCGCGAGGCGTAAGTCTGTGGGGTGATCATGTGTTTGGTCTTGTGTGTGTATCCGTCTTTCTGTCCACAACTAATCTCACATACTACTGGACCCATCAGCCTAATATTTTTTGTGCTGATATATGTCTATATGCTGAAGGACCTCTCATGGTTGCAATGATTCACAATCTTTTAAAAAAAACTATTTTATTGACTCCTCCCTCCTCTTAACCGGTCGATAGGAGCCACAAGTGCTTCAGTAGCAAAAGGTATTTAGTTAGGCTAAAAACAAGCCTTACCTAATTTGTTGCAGGCCACAATTTGGCCTTTGTCGTGGCGCAAAAACTGACATCCATAGAAAAGTTTGGTCTCATTTCGAACCGGAGCATCTACAGATTAATTCCATACCCGATATGTTACGATCCATTAAAGTAAGGCACGATACGAGATGAATAAATCCCCATTTCTTCTTTCTTTGGGAGGGGAGAGGTAGACAACACACCTGACGGAGATCTACACTCTAGTGCACTTTTCTAATTAAATCATTTTTCATTTTAAATGAAATGGTCATTATCAGGTAATGTTGTCAAATAGCAACAAATTCTCATCAAACAGGATGTATTTGCAAGAATCTGGAGATACGATACATATCATGATACAGGGGATACAATTCAATATATTACGATTTATTGCAATACTGTAAGCAAGGCGATATATTTTGTTGTTTTTTAATCTAATTTTAGGAAAACTTTCATAGTATACAGAACACACCACTATATGGATAAAATCTATGCAAAAAAGTTAACTGCATTTGCATATATCACAGTCCCTGTAACACTGAGAGGGTGTATACCTTTGCAAATGAAATAAAGTATTGACTGAGTTAATCTTTGCATGTAAACTATAAATAAACCGATAAAGTGTTTTAAAGAATCGATACAGTATCACAAAACATCATATCGTGATACTTGATATTTCGGATATTTTCTACATCCCTAATATACAATGGCCAATTCCTCAAGATTATACATAAAAGCAAAATGTGCAATTTATGTTGAAATCAGTATTTGAAATGATGTAGAGAAGAACTTTTTAACAACCTCCATTTTTACTTACTTAATATATCCTACTGTATTCCTGTTAAGATGATCTGTAGATCTCTACCAACTCTTTGTTTTCATTCAAGACACCAAACCTCAGCTATTTCAATCACCTTTAAATGTGATCATCTAAAATGCATTACGCTACAGTAATACAGTGCTATAGCATATAACATTACAGTAAATGCAAACAGCCAGTGTGGGGTATATGATAGGTGGACATCACTCCATATACTCACTCCAACACACTCACTCACAATCCATTCAGTCCATTCATCAGCAGCGCTCGGCACCCCCCCTGCCCTCCAGTAGCCGTAGACCCCCCCATGCTGACACCTAATCCAGAGCCTCGCTACCATAACATTTTCACAAGGGTCGCGAGCCGCGCAATAACAGCTCCACATGAATTGGGTGAACTGCTTCTTTATAAGAGGTACGACACACACAATTAGTGTTCATTGGTGGTAGCCTGCCGCCACTTTTTTTTCTGTGTATTTTTACAAGAGAGTTGAATATAATCCTTAGATAGTGTGTATCTTTAAGACAGACTGCGTTTGTGTGTTTAATTATGTTCTCCTGTCTTGAGGATGTGTGTTTGTTTGGAAGTCAGCATGCAGCCCTGTACCTTTATGTTATGTATTTAATAGGAACCAAATATTAAAGGTAGGGTTGTCAAAGTTAATACGACTAAAAAACCCAAGGAATCCATTGCTACCAACCATTTAATACTAGCTTGTCACAAAGGAGGCTAAACAACGCTCCAAAGTTATGCTAAATTTTGGCCAGGAAAAAATGGCATGGCCATTTTCAAAGGGGTCCCTTGACCTCTGACCTTGAGTCTCCCCTTTACAGACATGCCCACTTTAATCGCGATTAAATATTTAATCGATTGACAGCCCTAATTAAAGGATAACAAGATGGACATTTTGCTTTTAGCAAAATAGAATAATGAGATATCCATTATCAATATCTAAACGATAGTTGGGAAATAAAAATAAGAACTCCAGTTAAAAAAAAAAGGCTTTATAACTTTATGGAATGGAACCTTTCAAACAAATATTTCTGACAAGCCAACTCAGACGTCCTCTCTCTGGCAAGCAGTAAAACTAATGACAAAATTGGAACAATCTGCTATTTGAATGGCCACTTTTATTCCTCCAGTGTAGCGATCTGTGGCCTAATTTGTCCTGTGGGACGCCACACGCTCCCCATAAAGCCACATTAGGGCTGCAGTAGCAGGGATAATGAATATGATTCAGACAAGGTGCCCGGCAGCAGCTCCGCCTCCTCAGGACACAAGGCTGCAGCAGCTCACCGAGGAACGCACGTACACACACATTTAACTACTTTTAACATCAAGGTCACTGTAATTAATCACCCTGAAATAATCATTTTCATCTTGTTTTATTGCGCTTGAATGTAAATTCTGATTGTCATTACTTTAATTGATTATGACATCATTTATTGCTTTTCTGTCCATTTAAATAGAATTGATTTTAATAATGTTAGAAGCTTTAATGAATAATGGAATTGCAGACAAAGTTTAAAGCTGCACAAGTTTGGGTTTTATGAAACAATGCATCTATTTCATCAGCCTAAATCAAAAGTTAAAGGTACCCTCTGGAGTTTTCTTCCAAACAACCGCACTTATGTTCACATTCAGGGCTCTATTTTCGTGGCAGTGCAACGATCATCCTTTAATATTTTGACTTTTTTACACCCATGTTTACGTCAGCTAGCAGTTCTCTTCTTCCCTGCCTTTTGCTGCTGTATTTCTACGTTTATTGAATGTTACAGCCACCAACTGTCAATCGGTGAAATTGCTGGAAACCATCAGCAGGAATGTGCATTGCGCCGACTGCTTGCTTGTGTGCATTCCAGGCATTCCAGTACACCGTGAAATACAAACAAAACAGGGCCTGCTCACCAAAACATTGCTAGATGGCACCACTGGTGGTCAGAATCCGTCACATCGCCGTTTACTGACACGCTCTTTATTTGCCTTTTTTGTTTAAAGGTGCTCTATATGATATCCAGAGCATTAACATAGCAGCAAACAGCGAATAAATGCTGTTGTTTGCACTGTTAGCGCTGTTAGCACCGTTAGCTGCTAGCCGCCGGCTCTGCCGTCTCCATGTTGAGAACCGTGTGGAGGCAATAGAAATGCTCTGAATTAGGGTTCTCCTCGACTAAAGAAGTTCTTAGGTGACTAACACTCATACGATTTTGTCGACTAACCGGTTGATTTAATTGTCAGATCTTGTGTTTACCAGAGATGTGCTCACAAATTTCTTGGATCATTCAGCATGACAAAAGTGAAGAAATTTTAGTCGACTTAAGACCAAAACGGCCGATTAGACTACTCTAAATTACTACTACTGGATTACTCTTAAAATTATAATTTAGCACCTTTAATAACATTTTTAATTTGGATATCACAATTTTCAAAAGTTTATATCCTGGTGCAGTGTGGTGGATAATATGAGATGAACAGGTCATCACAGGTGAGAAGAAGTTCATATGACGCCCAATAATGGCACTGATATGGACTTTAGGCAACAACAGTGTGTCGATAGGCTGCTGCTACATGAGAGCAACAAAGACCTTTCACTCCAGCGTACCCCTCATCCTTCAGCACCTCTGGTCTGTACATCACTCAGCATCCAGAGCTGTGCTGAACGGCTCAATAACACTGTCAGTGTCAGTACACACACACACACACACACACACACACACACACACACACACACACACACACACACACAAACACACACACATAACCAATTACATGTTCTTGACAGACACAGGTTTATATGGTCTCGATTATGAACCACTATTTTTTTTTTTGCATGTACACACACTCACACACAGACCATCTGTGCACACAGTGAAGGAACATCCATCCACACCCTGGCGTGTGCCAGGGAGTTATGTAGTAAAGATTTATATGACAAGGTGGCAGACAGACAGTGGCAGGGCTGCGATCTTGCCCGTCTCACTGTGCTGATTTTGACAGTGTTATTGCTCTGGCTGTGCATGTGTGTGTGTGTGTGTGCGTGCGCAAAGTTTTGTCCAAATTCAAGCAAATGCAAGTGGATTATGGAAAAATGTCCATAACTTGTGTGAGGTAGTTTTTAGCTCAGACACACACATTTTGCACCACTCCGTCTGTTACCGTATCTGACTCTTAGTTACAGAAGTGCTCGCCCCACTCCCTCTGATGACGTCACCGTTTGTCCAGCTCTGCCCACACACAGAAAAACAGAAAGGACTCGGTAGTTAGGGAGCAGGAGCTCTGATTATCTCTCCTGCAGGCAGTGCAGGCTTGGCTGCAAGCTTCACTCCATCCATCTTCACTTCAGTCCCTCTGTATTTTCTACTGGGGTGGCTCGCCGCCCAGGAATGGCTTGCTTCATGTACAGTATAGTGGTAGAATGGATACACGCTGTTAATTTCTGTCTCTGAGTTCACATTCAACTGCATGCACACTCCATTTACAACCTAGTAACACTGTAGCGTCCACGAGTAAATTCATACAGTAGTCATGGTTTGTAGTAATTTTGAGTCTCTTTGTAGTCATTAAGAGTCTCTTTTTAGTAATTTTCAGTCTCTTTGTAGTCCTTTTGAGTCTCTTTGTGGTTGCTATGAGTCTCTGTGGTCATTATGAGTCTCTTTGTAGTCCTTTTTGAGTCTGTTTGAAGTTGCTTTGTGTCTCTTTGTAGTCATTTTGAGTCTCTTTGTAGTTGCTTTGTGTCTATTTGTGGTGAATTTGTGCCCCTTTGTAGTAATTTTTTTCCCACCTCCAGATGATTATCACTTTTACTGTGATATCACTTCTACTTCTACTACATCTCTTTGTAGTCATTTTGAGTTGTTTTGTTGTTGCTTTGTGTCTCTTTGTTGTAATTTTGAGTCTCTTTGTAGTTGCTTTGTGTCTCTATGTAGTCTTTTTGTGTTTCTTTGTAGTCATTATGAGTCTCTTTGTCGTTGATTTGCTTCTCTTTTTATTGTTTTGCATCTCTTTGTAGTCGTTTTGCCCATTTTCATAGTCATTGTGAGTCTCTTTGTAGTCTCTTTGCAGCTATTTTGCATCTCTTTGTTGTTGTTTTGATCTCCTTGTAGTGTTTTTGTCTTTGTAGTTGTTTTAAGTTTCTTTGTGGTCATTTTGGCGCTCCTCCTGATTGATACGAGTGTAAATAAATGATGAAAGATTAACGGTCACTGCCACTCAAATGAACACATTTGGAACATGACGAATGGTCTCAGTAAAGTTAACTCTCACTGCATCAGACAAAACAGGTCGACAACCACTGATGTACCTTGTCCGAAGTTTAAATTATCATTTGAGAAAAAAATATTTCAGAAGAGTTTCCATGAGCAGACGTCTGTACGAAATACTAACAACTCAACACAGAAGTACTCATATCAGTGTTGACCTTCAAATTCCCACATTGGCTGAACTTCAGTAGCATTCAGGCCTGCTAGTTTCTTGCGCATGTGTGTGTTTACAGCGTGTCAACGCCTGGTGCATTTGAATTGGCAAAGAGCTTGCTCATAATGGAAATCTCACCATGTGACAAACCTTTCAGCTGCTCGCAAAATGACATGAGATGAATTGATAATAAAATGCACAAACACACACACACCCAGACATCACTTCATGGCAGGTTCTGGTGCAGCCGTAATGACTGCTAATGTCTCCCTGTCAAGTAGGAGCTAAGCCTGTGAAAGCAACATAAAAGGCGACTGCTCTGGGTCCCTCTACAGTCCTGCTGCTGGCTCATGCCAGGATTGAGCCACAGGCCGAGTCTGGCTGGCAGAGTAACGCTCCTCTGTGGTGGCGCTCTGCACAGGTCTGCAGACTGTCTATCTGACTTCACCTCTGTTCTGCACCAAACCACAATTTGAAAAGCAACAACCCTTCAGCTTCTCACAGACCTCTTCTAACATGATTTTACATGTGTACATGTTTTTATATTTTCAGTGTATACAAGCGGTTATAATGAGATATTCACCATATGGAAGAAGGAACACATACGCTGACAACATGATTGATGGTATAAAAATAGAATAAATTATATTCTTTAGAAGAGATACAAAGCTGCAATTTCTTAGTGGGCACAGTCATAACACTTTACAGAGTGGAACCTCTATATTTAGGACAAATTGAATGATAAACATAATGATTTTATTATTTTTTCCCCATTATGGTCAAGTAGGTTTAAAATATAGAAACTACATTGTACATTTTAATTTTCTGAGGAAAAAGGACATGTGCTCAGGGCTGAAATTTTGCAGTTCAAACATTTGAAATAGTTGAACTTCTGAAACAGTTGAAGTTGTAGTTGAAGTGGCAGTCGAAATACAAATACTGAAAAAGGTTGAAACCACATTATTGAAAAGAGTGTGAGTATGGGTGCTGAGTGATTAAAATAGCAGTTGAGGTGAAAAGGGCTGAGAGGAGTTGAAATGTCAGCTGAAGTGTGTTGGTGATACATTGAAGTTTAGGTTGAAATGGAAGTCCTAAAAGAAAGCAGTGCTAGGTCAGGTGTGAAAGCTGAAAGAGGATGTCAGCTAGTCAACTATTAACTAGATAGTTAATTTGAGTTAATGCATTATTATATGTGTTAACTTGGACAGCCCTAATTTAAAGTGTAAGTCAATGGGCCAGTTGAATGGCTCATCTAGGTATGAAAAAGCTGAACTATTATGATAAAGTATGCATATATGTCAGTTCCCAGGTTATGAGTTATTGGAATATTTTTTTTTTTTCAATTATTTCTATTAATAACTCCAGTTATTAGTCACGTAAGCAAGTCTGTTACCTTGGTGGAGCTTACCTCAAACCATCACAAACACACATAAAGTGTCAGCCTTTTTTTAACTAGCCGTTGCTGTTTTCCTGCTGTGCTCAACGTCATTTGAAATAACTAATATATCCTATAAAACCCAGCAGCAGTAGCCTGCTCAGGTTTACACAAATAATTAGCTGAAGGCAGACACAATTATACGCCGAGAGAAATATGACCTGCCATGAGTACATGATTGAAACCTAAGATAATGACCTCATATTTTGGACATAATCTGTGGTTAAACAACTAATGGGACCTTTTTTTGTTTTGGAAACCAAAATAATTGATGATCTATGGCTTTTAAAAGGGGATTAGCAACATTATATGCAACATATCTTTCGCTAAATCCTCTTCCAGTCCCCCTCTTTTAGCCCAACCACATGCCCTAAAACATGTATGCACTGTGTTTTTCAGGAGCGAAACCAGCAGGGTGATCTGTGGATTTTTAACAGGGCTCAGTGCTGTGTACCTCCAGGGCCTGCGGTCCCTACTGACAGCTTTACAGGCGGCTGATTGGAGGTGCCATGCCAGCAAAACAAGGGAGGCCTGCGCCCACAGTGGCTGCTCATGAATACCGCGCATTAGCATCATAATACAATTTTTCCTGGGACACAGCTGGACCAAGTGATCTTAAAGCTGTGATATGATGTGCAAATTTTATCACGTTAAAACACTCACTCATGCAGAATTTCTTGTTTTATTAGTTTGTGGAACTTTTCAGAAGTGTGTATGCAGGCATGAATGTTCTTGGCTTGCCTGAAATTGGCTATTGAATGGTGTTGGGGAGACTTTACAGAGTACACAAACATCAGTCAACATGAGTGTTTCTAGGGCTTCGGACACAAGCTGGGGCTCTCAGAAACAACATGGAAAGAGAAATATCTACAGACCACATAACCACTATCTGGGTTTTGTACTTTTTTTATGTGATGTGCATTGGTTTCTTGAGAAGATTTTGTTTACTCAATTTATTTACTGTTGAAACACAATGTTGTTGTTGGACATGCAGGAAGATATAATTCTAAACTATCACCAAATGGAGAGCCAAAGTGAAACCATAATTTCTGCGTTGTGTTCCAGTAGTCAGACAACTTGATTTAAAATCACAGTGACATATTGTAATAACGCAAATTACTAAAAATCCAACCTTGGAACGTAACTACTCAACAGTATGTTGTTTGGCCGCTTCGTTTGTCTAGACCAGTGGTCAGCAACCTGCGGCTCCGGAGCCACATGTGGCTTTTTAGCCCTTCTCCAGTGGCTCCCAGTGGCTTTGACAAAACATTATATGGAAATGAATAATGGTTATTTTTTATCATTTTAATTTTCATTTATCATTGTTGAAGGCCTAAAGTGATTCTTACATTCTCCAGTTGTAAAAATATGTAGCCTATACACCAAATAAAAAAATGCATTATCATTTCAGCCATCTAAAATGTGCGTCATAGCCTACATACATCTACGGCCCGGCGCTTTGTCCTCTAATTTTGCCAAACCTTAATAACTCAATATGCTAGCTATGGATTCCAAATCCCAAAAAAGAAAAGTCTCAGAGGAAAATAGAGGATTTAATAGTACGTGGACAGATTCAACGACAAAAAAAATGCAAGAACATTGCATTTGGTGAAATGTCTGCCTCTCATTTGCATTGTGTCCTAACTTCAATAGACTTGATAGGCTGTGTTACAGAATGTGAACATTACACGGCGAAAAAGCAGCATAATTTTTTTCCGAAACAAGGTTCATTTTTTTGGTGCTTCCGCATCGCAGATAAAGGCATCAACCAATCACGTTGTGCAGAACAGGTTGAGTTGCGCCTATATTTATATTTATATCAACTCGGTGGCTCCGTAGTCCGAATCAAGGCGGCAAACTCTATTACTCCTTTCAATCTTGACAAAGGCAGCGTATACCAGATCCACTCCTTCCGCTCTTACCTTTCACAATAAAAGCCCTAGACGTATAATATTCTCAGGCGTGTATTTTGCATTTTCGTGTTGTTTTTTTCATCACGCCCCTAGTGTGTAAACGCATTAAGTCTGCCATTGACTGCGTATTTCACACGGCATTCTCCTCCCCTTCTACTATCTCCGCTATCTATTTTGCAAGTGCACCGTCACTGCATCCTGTGCTTCGCGCCGCCCAAGATGATTGTGATTGGTCTAAAGAAATACAAACAAGCCAGAGTTTTGTTTTTCTCCTATACCAGAATGAGAACTGTGGAGAAAGGTCGGGCTATGTGAGACTAGGTTGGGTTTGTCCAGCCTCATACACAAACAGAGGAAAACAAGAGTGTTAAAGTGACGCTGCAAATCCATACAGGGCACACACACACACACACACACACACACACACACACAAATACCCACACAGACAAACATAGAAGCACATATTGGAAAAATACCCATGACATCAGCGTCACTTTACCTACCATTTACATGCTCCTATTTATGCACAGACGGCTGCTGCGTGCCACCAGGACATAAACACACACTTTTACGTGCCACACCCGTACACACGCCCTCATACACCCTCACACACAGTCACTCCACCCCACACACACCCATGCCACCACCTATATACCCACCCAACGCCACAAACATAGTCACCATGTCTTTTCTAGAAGTATACCCCTCCTTTCACACAACACACACACCTCTCAACCTGCCCAACAAACACAACCCAAACACTAGTGTGTGTGTATATATATACATGTATGTGTGTGTGTGTGTGTGTCCGTGTAGTGGAAACTTTCATTGGTCCAGAGGTGTCACCTTCCAGACTTACGTCACACGTTTGCTCTCCTGACATTTACCGGAGGTTTCCTACTTGTTTCTGGTCTTTCCCCTCCTCTCTTTTTTTTTTAAACACTTTCTCTTTCACTCGCTCTTTCATTCTTTCCTCCTGTTATTCTTTCTGCTCACACCACTTTCTCATTTTTTTATTTAGTGTCTTTGGATATTGATTGTCAGAAGAACCAACCAAATGTCATCGACATTTCTCCAAGTTCTTGGTTTGTTGAAATACGTGAGAATACAGATGTCAGTATTGTCCCTGGTCAATATTTTTGCTGTGGTGCTCCATGTTAACACTTGAGCATGTACTGTTCAGTGACTCACATACTCTCACAAGTCAGAAATTTAGATTTTTTAAAACCTTATAATTAATATGTGACATATATCTGACGGCTTAGGACATTGGTAAACTCACATGAAATATTACAAAACAACACTGCCGTATACATTCTCTGTTTGCAACCAAAACTGTCATGACGGGTGTGGTTAAAAATAATCCTGCTGCACATGAATACATTATTGCTCAACTAACATAGCTCTTAAAATAAACCTGAATGGATGCCATATTAGATAATAAACCTAATATATTTATTTTATTTTTATGTAAGCACTCTTCTTTCATGATATTCTTTATATGGTTCAATACAAGATGAACTTATTATTTCTGTGTGAAATGAGAAGATTTTTATCAGTCTTGAATCAGTGCGTTAAAACGCTGGAGCCAGGACGTGATTAGCATAGCTTAGCATAGCTTCTTCCACAAGCAGCTAGCTTGACAGCTGTGAGTACTAACAAAAGCCATGTTCATTGTTTACATTGATTATGATATATTTACCTTCATAATGATAATTTGGGGGAGTGGCTTTGGAGTGAGGCCTGAAGGGACGGACTGTAAGTATTGCCGACTCTGCGACTTTCTAGGCAGATTTATTCTATTATATTTAATTGGAGCTAGTGCTGCTAGCTACTTTCATTGGAAAAGAGTTGGCAACAGTGGGCTGGGTTTTTTAGTTAGATCATTTTTTTAATCTAGCGTACTTTTGCCCGTTTCTCAAGATTACCAACCTTAGCTTTAAAGCTGCAGTATGCGAGATTGCCGCAAATATGATTTAAAAAAGTTATTTTTAGAAAACGGCCGCTATACTCCAAACGGTCAAAGTAGGCAGCGCTGATCTAATATGAATCCATATTCTGTTACTGTAATGCCTATTTCTCGCAAAAAATGTTCTCAGAATCATCTTGTAGTGTACTGTTAAGCTGACGCGGCCGCCATTGTAAAATCTGTTGAAGGAAGCCAAGTTCTGGTCATAGCCAATAGGAACGCTCTCTCTCTCTGAAATGACCTGTGACCTCTGACCTCTGTGACCTCTGCCGTCACGGGCTAGATTTTTCTAAAGCCTGAAAACAGAGTCATGATGAGGAGCAGAAGTCTAGTTTTCTCTCAGACCACTTGAATTACAATATGCTGAAAGGTTATTATGGAATTTTTGCCAAATTATGCCAAAAAATTGTTACCTACTGCCACTTTAAGTAAGAGTTTGCATGCAGGACTTTTACTTGTAACAGAGTATTTCTACATTGTAGTATTGCTACAGATCTGAATACTTCTTCCACCACTGATTCTGGGAAATTAAGTGCTGTACCACCATAACAACAAGCTCTTCTCTTAGCATTAAACACTAAATTGACCAATGATAGACCTACATTAGCCTGGGTGTTGTAGGAATCAAACTTGTGACCTTACACACTATAGATGAACAGCTACACATAAACCCTGCTCTCTCTCTCTCTCTCTCTCTCTCTCTCTCTCTCTCTCTCTCTCTCTCTCTCTCTCTCTCTCTCTCTCTCTCTCTCTCTCTCTCTCTCTCTCTCTCTCTCTCTCTCTCTCTCTCTCTCTCTCTCTCTCTCTCTCTCTCTCTCTCTCTCTCTCTCTCTACCTGGTTTTATTGGCGTCCTGGTTTTGGCCCAACTGCTGTGCGTTTTTTCTTAGTTTTTCTTTAACTGCGGTCAGCAGAGTTCACAATAAAGTAGGAACATGTGTACAGACAAACACTCCCCGCGCGCGCTGCTACCGTTGCTACAAACTCACGCCGTCTAATTAAATTCAAAATGTCAAGTTCGATTATTGTCCAAAAAAGTTTACTGCGCAGTAAATGTTTTCGACGCTTTCGAAATATATCACAGAGAAATGTGTTTTGGTTTAACTGGATTTCATTGACAACAAAATGACGTGTTGAAGGAAATCCCTGCATCTCTTTATTACCTCAACATTCCCCTTTTTTCCTATGTAACAGATCTCTACCTGATTGTTGTCCTCTCACCCACCTCTTCTCTTTACCTCTGCCTCATCCTTCTTTAAACTGCTGCTGCTTCGTCTCCGTTCCTTCCACTTCCTTCATTCCTCTTGTCCATGTCCTCCTCCTTTCCTCCCTTCCCTCCTCCTCTTTCAGTCATTTTCCTCATGCCTCCCCAATCAGCCTCAGGTCTGGTTTAGCGCTGAAATCAAGCCTGTGATTTAGAGTGACACTGTTAATCAGGGTTCAGCTAAACTCGGACATGGCTGGACTCAGAGTGTGAGTTATACTGTATGTGAATGTGGCGCGTGTTTCTGTGTCTACATTGGACAAGGAAAATAACTCTTCTGTCCACTGGCCGACATGGCCGTTGCCACCGTCACTCTTTTATCAGCCAACTAGATATTTAGTATAAAATACCTTCAGTGATGGTTGGTTTCCTGCCAAAGTGACTAGTGTTGTGAAACATACTGATCACAAACAGAATGTTGGTGCGTCTGGTAGTAATTTGGTGTTTTCATGCATTTGTGCGTTACTGAAAGTATGCCTTTTGTGTGTATGTTTGTGTTTGTTATCTTACGTTTTGATAGCTAATATTTGGAGCTGACCTTCAATACATTTGAATATCTTTATTATGAAATATGGAACAGGTATTCGGGTCACCAAAAGACACTAAAAGAGTACTGAAACTAGGGTTGGGCGGTTGGACGTATATATTTGCTATCAACAATTAGCTGAGTACATTGCCGGTTGTATTTTTGTGGCGATTGTTTGGGCGATGTTTGTCATTTTATTTTGATAATTTAATGGTCTGCCTCTGAAGAACGAGAGCCGCTCAGCCGCTCTGAGTGAAAGACAGCGGGGGGTGTAATGAAATACAAAACTGCAGCCTCCAAAATGACCGTACAATTGAATCAACACCTCTCTAAAACAGGATTTTATTTGAATTACATAACATGATTCTCTTGAAAAAATAAATGAGAAAAATGCACTTATTTTCAGCTGTTATTTAATCAGCAAACTGACAATAAGCATCCACCATCCCTTCTCGCTCTGGTTCAGCAGTGGGGTAAAGGTCAGCTTTATTACAACTTTCCACCACAAGCCAGACAGAAGCCTTAACTCCCCCAGCCTTAAAAATAATCAGCCGAGGACTGAGCACTGTCTTACAAAAATAAAAATACAAAAAAAGGAGCGGTTTGGCTTTTACCCAGCTGGACCCCGGGGCTGAGCTGTTAGACACAAGCGCTGTTAAATGTTCAGCACCTGATCATTTGTGTGTTTTGGACTTCCACATCCCTCCCCATTGTTATGGCAGGAGGACGGAGGGAGGGATGGGGAGACGGAGAGAGGGGAAAAAAGCCCACCAGAGTCGTCGCTCGTAACCCCGGGGCAGGCGGATGCGTGACGTGATTGACAAGGCTGATTCTCCCTCAGTATATTGCTGCGGGTTTTTTAAAACCCTGGTCGCAAGTTGACATTTATTTAGACAAGGTTCCTCCTGGGCTGCTGAGAAACCACGGAAACCAGAAGATGTCTGACAGAGACAAGTATTAAATGTTGTGTGTGTGTGTGTGTTTGGTCTGACAGGCCAGTTGTTCTAAACTAACCTACATACCTGCCTCGCTACGTAAGTAAAAGGGGGAGGTCAGTTTTTTCCTTCAGCTGACGGGAGGTTACTCAACATTTTTTGGGAAAGCAGGTGCAGCCGGTTAGATTGTTATCAGGTCATTAAATGTGTGTTATCAGTGGTTATAAGCCTCATAGATGTGGGTCAGTAAGGGCCTGCTAACCTACTAGTAGATTGTATCATCGACTCACATGGGTGATCACCGAAAGAAGAAATAAAAGAAGACGACAGCTACCTCTAGTGACCATAGAAAGTATGACAGGAACAAAAGCTGAAGTCATGCGCTGGCGGTGTGGGGCGATGGATGGGACACAAAACATACTATTTTCACCCAGGAGGCTGGGGTTCACATCCCGTTTGAAACCAGCAATGTGCAGTTGTCTTTGTGTTCACAAACTTAAGTTTCTTTTTCACTTTTCAAACGTAGTTATTTAAAGCCAAAACACAATCTCTTTTCCTGAAGTTAACCAAGTGGATTTGTTGCCTAAACCTAGGGAAGCTGTTTTGTTGGTGTTCAAAACGTTGTGTTTCATTCAGTTTTACAACATGTTAGATTGTGTTGCTTTTAAGTTTCGCTTTCACTTTTACGATGTAGGAGGTGTTGTAGGCCCCTACAGATCCACATCTATGAGGCTTATAACAACTGATAACACACATTTAATGAGCTGATAACAGTCTATTTGGGTGGCGGGCGAGGGCCCTCTAACTTTTTCATTAACTTTTCCATCTGCCCGGCCGCACTTATTTGTGTATAAAAATGTAAACTGTAGTGAAACTGACTAAACACTTTTAAGCCAACAATATCAGGGACCAATTGTTTATTTATATTATAATAAATGTAGTTATTTATGAAAATAAATATCTTAATTTTTGTTTTAAAACCATTGTGATGTCTGGTGTGTGTTTCGGTTCTGGGAGGTTGAAACCTAACCCGAGAGCGGCCGCTCTAGGGGGGGGGCTCCAAATCCGAATTTCGCCTAGGGCACCAAAAGGGTTAGAGCCGGCCCTGAAAGACGGCGACAGGTTAACCTCCACTTGACCCACATGTGCACAGTTTGATTGGCATGGAGCACAGCCCCGTGATGACAGCATTCCCTGATTTCTTCACAGTCATTGGATAAAAGCCAGATTTTAGAAAAGCGTCCGTCCTGCAGTAGTGGTAAATTATTAATCATGCTGGTTCAAAACATTTGACCATTAGGTTCAGCCCGCCCCAGTCATTTTCATACAGTCCCTAAGAAGAGCGAAGCACCCCCAAGAGATGGCCAGGGGAGATTAGGAAGCAGCGAATATCAACTTATGCTTCTGGTTTTGGTCTGGGTGTGATGATGGTGTGTTTGTGTGTGCCTTGGACACAGATGAAAAGTAAACTAAGATGTAATAAGCTTGCTGCAAGAGAGTCTTAAAGTCTTTGGTAGAAAGCCGGGGTCTTGTTTCAAAGTGCAAAATCTGCTGTAAGCCCCCGCAGACGCAGACTAAACACAGCGTTTCGGCCCTATTGTTGTTCTGCACTGTTACAGCCCTCCCTGGAGATTTAGCAGGAGCCAGAGCCCTCCAATGCTGCGACAGGCAGCCAATAGCCACGCTGCTTACTAATGACCCGGCCACCGAGGTCACACCATAGTCTGATCATGAGCATTTATACTGCGCTAGATTGAAAAATTATGGGATTTGGGCTTGTTTTTTTGACAGTTTTCAGGTATGTCGGTGAGACAAATCCTGACTAGTTTCAATTGCTTTCCCAGCATAAATACAAAGTAGAGGCAGAGGCAGGAATATGGCACAGTTTCCTTTTAAGGCTGAACTACAGTTGGTGATAATCGATTCAGCATGTTCATCATTTCTAACCATTGTATTTTAAGACCTGGACGAAATGTTTCACATGTCAATTTTTTTTCCAGCTAATACATGACTAGTCACTCCATCTTCAAAAAAAAAAAAAAAATGTTCACATCAGTTTCCGTCACGTGCCGTTCTTGTGGTTTGAAGACCATGTATACACAAAGTTACGGGAAGGAAAAAGGAGAGAGTTTACTGGAAGAGGAGGCCCATTACTGAAAACATGGAGTTGGATCAGTGGATAGGTTGAAGGTCAAACAAACCCTACGCATTTGTTCCGTCCATTACGGTGGATGTATGGGATGGTTGCACATGCATTTAGGCTTGTATGCATCTGTATGTGCTCTGGGTTTCATCGCCATCTTCCACTGGCGTCTCTGAATCATGTAATCTGCCATGTTAACGCAGTGATTACCCATCATTACGCAGAGGTCTGGTTTCAGTGACACCATTCAATCCAACATCCAATCTGGGTGTTTACTACGTGTCAGCAGCACTGACTTCTCTTTTCCATGTGCCAAGTCTGGGATGAAAATAAACATCTTCTTTTTTACTCAGAGCACAAAGTAAGATTTACTTGTACTAGCAGAGGCAGATAGTGAACATGATATGGCTATAATTTTAGAGTGACTGGTAGGGAATTGGGAGGTTTGAGTTAAAGGGCTACTGTGTCAACCAACCACATAGAGGGGGAGTCATTAGTGTACTGCTAAATGTGTGTGTGCACATGCTCGTACTATATATGTCCTTGTGTGACAAATCAGTCCATAAAAGCTCTTTATATTTATAGTGAACTTGAGTTGACATAGAAGTAATAACCAGGTTAATTTGCCTTCTTTTGCCCCCAATCAACATCCATAGAAGCCAAGAGGCTACATTTACATTACAGGTCTTAAAGCTGCACTAATCAATCAATCAATCAGTCCATACTAACAATGGGTCAAATGACTGTGTAATGTGAAACGGATAACTCATAGCAGCGAACCACTGAGAATGATCCCTCACCTCTGCAGGTCTACAGCACATTTTAGCATCTTTTAGCTCATTGTTTTAGTTTTACAGCCCACAACTTTCCTGTTTTGGTTCACTCTCACCGCTCTCATGAACCCTGTTGCCACCCGCAGCGGGAAGCTGTTTTAAAAAGAAAAAAAGCTTTGATAAACCCACTGTAAACTACTTGCCTAGCACCAAACCACAGACAAAGTTAGCGACTAGCCGAATAGCAGAGCACTTAGCAATGAAAGAGACTTTTTTTCAGGAGTTGGTGAAGACCGGAAAAGGACAGAGTATATTGGACTTGCTGTCATTAGGTAGATGCTAATGTTGCTTTATATCTGTTGGTGTAGGCTATACATAGACAATTGTTTGCTAACACGTTCACCAAAGTATCACTTAATGCTGCTTTAAAGCTAGCATAAGTAACTTTTGCTGGCCACTGTGGCCACTAACAAGGGATAATGGTAAATGTTATGACTCAGTAACACACCCAACACAAAAATGTTAAAGTTTGTAACATTAGCTAAAATGTATTGCTATTTACTTAGAAGTAATACAAGCTGTTCTACCAGAAACCCAGCAGACTATATGTCCATATTTTTAGCCATGCTAGCATGTAGCTAGCTACCTGCTACTTTGGTCTAGACTGAAATATCTTGAAAAATGTTGGCCCCCAGGAGATCAATCCTAGTTTCCTAATTTTGTTCTTTTTTCTCTTTTGCTTTGGTTTTGGTCAAATTTCGGTAGATGTTGTTGATTAAATTGAAGTATTTCCACAAATATCAGTTACACTGTCTGTTTGTCTGTCCCCTTTGTGTGTTTTGCCTAAATTAATAACATCACGACAACTTTGAAGAACAGGTAAATGACTAAAGCTTAACTTGTCCCATCACTGTTGAATTCCATTTTTTTTAATTCATGTTGAATATCATGGGTTACAGTCCATCAAAGGATTTTCATTCATTTTCTGCAGGTCGAAAATGAAATAATTCGATTTTTGCTGTTCAAAAATAATTCAATGATATGTGTTAGAGAATAAACAAATCAGAATTAAGACATTTTCAGCTGCAGTGTGAACACAGCCATTATTGGAAACAGTGGATTCCACTGTAGATCTTATATGACCTGCTCAGGTTTCTACCTACACAGCGGGTGGTCGTTTGTCTGGATCCTCTTTAATACAGTGTGTTATCCTGCCAGATTATGTTCCATATGTGCGTGCACACTCCAACGAATAAACTTAAGTATAAAATACACATGCGCACTTAATCCCCCTGCTTTAGTCACCTTGTGAGTCAGTTATCACAGAAAAAAATCAATGGGGAAATCTTGACGTCTGCCACAAAATGAACACCAGCCCCCAGCGGCATGAAACACAACTCCCAGCATGCTGTAGGGATAAGAGGGAAAGGAAGGCCGGGATTATAATGAGAGAAGGAGGGCAGAAAAGATGATGGTGTCATGTGGACGCCACGCTTTTATGCTTAACAGGCATCGTTTGACCCCTGCGTTTAAAGAGAACACATTTTAATGCATAATGCAAAAACTGAATTTGAATTATCAGCATTTGTGAAGACATTGAAATGCCCAGAGGAAATAGAACAATACAGAAGATTGCTTCTACAATTACTTCATTTTCTTCTTCAAGATTATGTATGGAAAATGTCAAAAAAATGTACTTACATTATTTTACAATATAACTCCTATTTTACATTTGCCCTCATATATATGGATAAGCATGCATATGCCCTCTATTCCACTTCCATTTCACTCTAAACCCCTCAAGACCTGGATTTCCACCTCATATAACGTCCTTCACTAACAGGAAGTTTTAGCCTCATTCTCCACTGGCCACTTCTTTCTTTTGGCTTAGAAGAAGCAAGTTTAAAGCACTGGCGGTGCCTGTCGCTGCTGCTGTTGCCAAGCAACTATTGAAAATGTACTTAAAGTGTGGTTCTTTCTTTCTTTCTTTCTTTTTTTGTTAAACATTAAAGTGTTTTTAACTTCTTGCACTTGGCAGGAAACAGATGTAACGGAACACTATTGCCATTGAAAATAATGAGGCAAAATGAGGCCAGGGCTGCAAAGACAAGGACAGGAATCACTGTAAGAGGTTCAATATATTTCAGAATTAGTAGTGACTTCCCAGGTACAAAAAATAGGCCTGCAGCAGAAGTTAAAGGATCAACTACAGTGGGAGATGGTTATTGTGCGAATTGAAGATAAAAATGATCCATATCTGGTGACATTGTACCCGGCCATTTCCAACTTTCATCATACAGTACTTAAGGTGGGGAACCTATACCCAGTAGTAGGACAGTAGTGACATTTACTAATTTAGCATTATATGTTAGCACCCTTGTCACTCTTATTTGTGTTCAGTGGCGAATTCAGGCTGTCTGAGGGGCAGGGGCGAAAAAAATAAAATGGGCACCAGCTGCATGCGGTTGGGCACAAGCACGCAGAAAGTTTTCTAGCATGTAGGGCAGTCTATATGGCACTGCTTCATGTTTTCTCTACTGGAAGAGCACCCTAGAGGGCACTTTATCACATTTTCTACTGCATCGTTATGTAAAATAACTATGTTTATTACCTAACTGGCATTATCAAAATCCGGAAGGTAAAATAATTATGCTTGTTACGTAACTGGCGTTGGCAAAGTCCGGAAGGTACGTAACAAAACTAAGATAAAATAAGTCAACATTGACTTGGTTTCACACAGGACACAAACAGCTGCCTCATGGGTGTTGTTTGACCCGTCTATCCCCCCCTTCCATGCGCCCAACGCAGACTTTCTCGCTCGACGTCAGTTGCTCTGACCGTCTAATAATCACGCGAATGGGTTTACATTGGAGTTAGTTGAAAGCCCGTTGTATCCCATACAGACGCAAAAGGGTGCCTTGGTGCGTCGGTATCGGACGCCGAGGTGCACTGACCAAGCTTGGGGTACTTGATGCATTGGGACTGGAGTGAGATCGGGTTGCCTTTGTTCAACTTTTGCCGCAACGTAACATCTGGCAAGACGATGCATTGTCCAATCATATATACGTGCAAACAGAAGCACATTCCTGGTGGATTACTTTGTCACATGAACACCGTATTTCTACTGGTAACTACGCAACTGCCTTCATGAAACATAAAATAGTTGCAGCCTTGATATCTTTTCTGAGTTTTAAAATCCTGTGTCAGCATGTTATATATGTGTTGTTTTAATGCAGGGCTGTTTTCGGTCTGAATACCCAATTGCAGGTCAACTGACACTTCAAACCCTATCAGTGCTTCAACGAAAACTTAAACAGCTTTAAGGGCTTCAACATAAACTGTACATAACCTCCTTGGCAGAGGTCACTGTGCTTTTGTACCATTTTTGTGATTGAGATTAATGAAATTAAGTGAACTTCATCACCTCCTTGGGATCCATTTATTAACTTACTCTTGAAACGTAAGCTACCGTGGTTGAGAGCAAGAGATCAACAGAATAAATCAAGAGATTCGCTGTATAATGGTAAGAGGGTATTCTCCTGAAATTCTAATCATAAAACGAGGAGGATGGAGTAAAAGAAGGAGGAAACAAGAGAAAAGTTGATAGAGGATATTTAACGGACTGAGGGGAGAAAAAAGGAAAGTTCTGCTCCGTTTTGTTGTCTGACTGAAGTTTTAGCTTATTAAGTATTGCTATTTCTGGCTGCGGTGTGACTTTATCCCAGCAGTACCTCCGGCTTGGTCGTCTGTTCCAGCAAACGCAATTGGCGGTCATTCATAACACTTAGACTCCACACAGAAAAGCCAGTAGATTGGAACCAAGAACTTTCTTGCTGTGAGGTGACAGTGCTGACCACTATTACTTACAGCTCGGGCTGCTGTAAGAAGCTTTGCTCTCAGGACAGGAACCCAAAGCAGTAACACTAACAGTATGGTTTCCAATGGCATGCACTCTTGTTTAGTATTGATATACAATAGTATTATACAGTATACTATAACCTGTATCATTCAAAATTCCCATTTTATTTTTGATACATTTTTAATCATTGATTTATAACATGAAGTGCCGGAAAACGGTGGATTGCGCCCTCCTGGTTGGAAGTGGGTCTTTAGTGTGGGTAAAACGGAGCAGGAGATGGACGGGCGGTTCGGTGCAGCATCTGCAGTAATGCGGGCGTTGTACCGGACCATGGTGGTGAAGAGGGAGCTGAGCCGGAAAGCAAAGATCTCGATTTACCAGTCCATCTACGTTCCAACCCTAACCTATGGTCATGAGCTTTGGGTAGTGACCGAATGAATGAGATCGTGGATACAAGCGGCCGAAATGAGTTTCCTTCGTAGGGTGGCTGGGCTTAGTCTTAGCGATAGAGTGAAGAGCTCAGACATTTGGAGGGAGCTTGGAGTTGAGCCACTGCTTTTCCCCATCGAAAGGGGCCAGCTGAGGTGGTTCGGGCATCTGATCAAGTCGCTCTTGAACACCTCCCTTTGCAGGCTTTGCAGGTCCAACTGGTTCGTGTAGACCCAGAACACGCTGGAGAGATTATATATCTCTTCTGGCTTGGGAACGCCTCAGGGTCCCCCAGGAAGAGCTGGAAAATGTTGCTGGGGAGAGGGACGTCTGGAGTTCCCTGCTAAGCCTGCTGTCCCCACGACCTGGCCCCAGATAAGCGGAAGAAAATGGATGGATGGAAAACAAGAAGTTAAAAACTATAACCTCCCTCCCCATACCCCCCCCCCCCACAAGATCTCAAGTATATCTCGAATAGATGATGTAGCCCAATTCCTCTTAAATGTATCATTCAGCAAGCTGACCTCTGATCTGTTTATGCAGGGAGGCAACAGAAGAGACGCTCCTTACAGGTAGTAACAGAGTGCATGAGTTCTTTTGAAAGGAAGCCACTTGTATTCAAAATCACTGTTCGGAGCGGGCCGATTGCTTGGCCCCCGGAAGTGCTGCTTGCAACGTTGTCGAGAACTGCTCATCGCTCATTGACTCCAGGGAAGTTAAGAAGAGTTCGGTTGTGATGTTACTGTGCAAAAGTGAACTGCAGTCAATGAGCCGTGTTCTGCCCGCTGCAGACGACATGCTCGACTCAGTCTGCAGAGCCCTGAAGCCCCGCCCCCACTGCTGCACAGAGCGCTGCTCGCTTGTTTATTCAAAGTTTATTAATATTGAATGTATCGTGTCTCCAAATTGCGCCAAAGTTGACACGGCGCTCCCTTGGGTCTCCAGCAGTACACGTGCCAAGTGGGAAGTTGATCGGATGAACGGTTCTCGAGATATGTGAAGGACACACAGACAGACAGAGATTCCTTGCTTTATAGTAAGATGACTACAGTGCTCTGGGAGGACATCCTATTTATTCATTCAGTTTCTTACCTTTTACTAACAGCTCTTATTTGTGTTCTCTCTACATGTGCTATTTGAAGGAACATATATTTACGCAGTTTCCATGATCGCGCTATATTATTGTTATTATTGCAATCCGAACGTCCATCACCATCTCCTACTTGACATTAACCAGAGCTCACAGCAAAACCTCGCCAGCTTGTTGCTAATGTGTGTGATTTATTTACATGAGAGTGCAATTAAGAATCAAAGAGGCGCTAAGTTGTGTCCTGGCTCAGATCTTTCAGTGCTGGACTACCACTTTGTTATATTTAGTGCGTGGAGATGGCTGTAGGCCAGTCACATTTACACCGCAATGTTTGGCTACAGAAGCTACAGTGTGTTTGTGTGTGTGTGTGTGTGTGTGGGTGTGTGTGTGTGTGTGCCCCCTTGATATTCACACATTACAGATGTGCCAGGCAATAACATTTCCACTGTATGGAGACGATAAATGCGTCTTATGATGTCCTTCAGCATTTTATCTGTATTGCATTGTTTTTATGTTAGTCATATTCAGTAGCTGTACATACATATCAACTGTGGTGTGTATGCATGCCTAATGTTGTACGTGTGTGGTGTGTGTTTTACTGTTTATGTGGAGTGGATCTGTTACAGCTGGATTTGCTATTAGACAGCATATAAAATCTGACCCCACTGTCTCCAACCTGTTTTCACATCTAAGAGCCTCAGAGCTCCACTTCCATCTGTTAGAGTAGGAGTCTGTTAGTGCTGTATGTGTGCGGGAGTGACTGCTCGGTTAAAAAGAAACAGGGATGACGTGTTTATTTGAAATTTAGAGGGCGACACAGGCCGTACATCTTTGCAGACAAGGACCACATCTCAATTTGATGAGGATAACAAAGCCAGTTGTTGACATAACCAAAGTTTTATCCGACACACACGTTTCTAAAAGAACTACTTTGGAATATTGAGTTGGCTACCATTGGCTGCTCAGTAGGCTAGTGGTGGAATGTAAGTACCATGAGAAATAGAATAGGAGTAGCTCAGACATTGAACTGTTTTCCTTGGTCATTTGACTAGTACAAAAGAAAATGGGGATTGTTGTTAGTTGTTATGGTGACAACATATATCGGTGGAGCTAAGTGTGGTCAACTCTGGAGATGGATGGCTGATCCGCAACTTGCCGTAAGTCGGTTTATTGTTTACGGAAGTTAGCCCGCTACAACGGTCGCAATGGCAACGGTACACTTAAAAATGGCCGCCGCTCTGACCATCCTGCTACATAGATTTGAATGGGAATGTCCGTTCTACTCTTATTCTATTTCTATAATAAGTACATTTACTCAAGTACTGTACTTAAGTAAAAGTTTAATAACTTGTAGTTTACTTGAGTATTTCCATTCTCTGCTAATTTATACTTCTACTGTGCTACATTTCAGAGGGAAATATTAGTTACTTATTATATACTTATTATTATTTACTTTAAACTCAACTACATTTATTTGACAGCTTTAGGTACATTTTACATAAAAATACACATGGTACGTTTATATGATATGATGCAGTACTACTAATCTAACCTGTAGTATACAAAGTACCTAAAACTGGCTCCACGTTGATGAACTGCAAAGTTAAAATAGTCCTACATGTATTCATTAGTGGTAAAAACTGAATAATATCATATTCAATAATAATATGTGACACTGAAAGGAGCCATTCTGTATAATGAGTACTTTTACTTTTGATACTTTAAGTACATTTTGCTGACAATACTTGTGTACTTTTAGTTGTAACAGAGTATTGTATTTCTACTTTTAGAATCTGAGTACTTCTTCCTCCACTGCTGCTCAGATACGCTGAATTGAGTATAATCAGAGCAGTTGCACACACAGCATCATCTAGTCATGATTTATAGCTGTGGCTTAACCAGGACGAATCAGGCTGGATCCCAGAGTTTGAAACAAAACAAACATCAAAATCTGTTATCGGAGGGCGGCTAACCTCGGCACATACCTGGCTTTGATCCCAACTGGCGGAGGAGACGCAGAGGTTTAGCAATAGGATCCAACTGCATAAATCATCAGTTATTTACTACCTTATCGGACCCTTCCTGGATATAAAGCACAGAGCGAAAAGTTCTTAAAGTCATCAAATGAGTTTATTTTTGAAGGACTCCAAGAATGATTACTACCCTGTTTTTTTGTTCCAATTTGTCTCCCCAGACGGCAAATGAATTTTTAAGGATTCATGACCTGTCTCGTGTTATTAAAGTTCTGACATGTGCATTCATGGCTACTTCTGCCTCGCTACTTTTGTCCTTTTCTGGGTCTGAATTTTTTCAATCAAACTGAAATCAAAATGCATTTTTGCCAAGAAATCAGAATTGTAATTATACTACTGTTGTGTTTTCTGTCAACACGTTCTCATACCGCAGCTTGGTCGGTGGCCCTACGCTTCAAACTATGACGCTCTAGGTACTCCCCTAGTATCACTTTAGACTCAAGGACGCCGTGTCAAGTCCCCGCTCATTACATGCATAGTGTCTTATTAAAATAAACATCTGTGTTAACTCGTTTCTTGCATAGTGTCTTTTCAAAATAAACTTCCATGTTCACATGACACGTACAGTTTCCGCTTGTTACATGTACAGTATAGTGTCTTTTCAAAATAAACTCATGTGCTCACAGGAAACGTACAGTTTCTGCTCGTTACATGCATAGTGTCTTTTCAAAATAGACTTCCAGTGTAGGTTTACTTAGTTTTTAGATTCACTTCCGCAACAAAACTACGTAGGAGTAGTTGGTTAGGTTTAGGCAACAAAAGTACTTGGTTAGACTCAGGAAAAGTTTGTGGTTTGGGTTAAAATAAGTACGTTTGTAATGTTAAATAACTACACTTGTTACGCAAGTGGTGTTAGTAAAGTCTGGAAGTTACTTAACAAAAATATGGGACAATAACTCAACGTTGACTTGGTTTCACACGGGACACCAACAACGGTCTCCTGGGGTAAAGTCCTGTGTTTGTTTGACCCGCCCATTCCACCCACCCTACGTGGACTTTATCACTCTTTATACTAGGTCAGTTGCTCTAACCATCTAATAATGACGTGGATGGGTTTATATTGGAGTTAATTGAAAGCCCAGTGCGTCCAATAAAGACGCTAAAGGGTGCCTCGGCGCGTCAGTATCAGACCAAGCTGCAGTACTTGACGCATTGGGAGTGAGAACAGGTTGGTTGTGTGTACAACTGTTGCCATGGGAGATGCCAACCCAGAGGCCTGAAGCTTTGACACTGAATATGTTCAAAAACTGGTTTTGAACTCTTTTGAAGCTAATAATAGTTGCAGTATCATTATATATTTCTTTACACAACGAGAAAGAGGAGAAATCAAACTTCAGTTTGACTTTAATTGTCCTCAATTCTTTATCTGTATCTATCAAATAAAGGGGAAAATACTAGAAATGTGGAATCTTTGTCCCATTCATCCTCTCTGCAGCTTTCCAGGTAAAAATAATTTCAAAAAGACGTCAAACCGTAATAATTAACTTTTCTGAACACTGTGACAAGCAGAATTCCCTCATTTAACTGTCACACACACTTTCTGACACACACACTTGAAGAAATCCAGGGGGAGATTTGAGCCTGACCGCAGAAAAACACGAGCAACGTTGACGTGACATATCGAAGCTAACTGATGTTGTCACTGGCCTCTACCGCCCGGACAAAGTGGTGTGTGTGACCGTGATTGTATTTGTGTTCGTGTGTGTGTGTGCGGGCAGTAAGGCCCATTAGTGTGCAGTAATGGGAGGGGATATTGGTGGTGTATAGGTGTAATTACGCCGAGCTAACATGGAGCTCAGGCCGCGTGGCGCCTCCAACACAAATATGAACTGCAGAACATAGATACCACTTTGTCCTCCCTCACCGCTTGACCTGGGGGAGAAAGTTCAACAGGGCCTGTAGTTCTGCGAGTGATTGTGTGTGTGTGGGTCGGAGAGGAGAGTCCTGGGAAATAAAGATCCCAAAGAAAAAGCATGAGAATGGCAGAGAAAAAAAGAAAAGAAATAAAGTGTAGGTGTATTAGACTATGTCTGCGTTGACTGTTATCTGCCGGCTCTGTTGTTCTCCTCCTCCATGATAATCCGCAGAGCTTTTTCAAAACCCTCCGTTCCCATCATCTATCTGTCCATCGATCCACTTCTCTGGCAATCTGCGTATACGCCCCCTTCCTTCCCTTCTACAATCCATCAATCTATCCCCACCTCCTCCTTGTCAGAGGTTGGACATCTCACCATCATATTTGCTTTATGAGAACATCTGTTTAGCTTGCTGGCTCAACCCTTGGCCTCGAAAAGCTTCCAATAAAGCCTTAAATCTGCCTCCGTGTGGAGCACCACCACTCTGTTGACTGGGGGACAGTGCAGGCGGTATATGGCCACAGCTTGGTGACTGTTAAACTCGGCAGTATGAAGCTGATGTAACCGAGACGACTAATAAGGCCTTTGGAGTGATGTAACATAGCCTGTGGAGGACCCACTGGAGGTCCCTGGCAACAGAGTGTACCACTTGTTTTGGTTACACAGTCGTCTGCCACACGCTTGTCTGACGAAGCAGATTCCCTTCAATTTTAATCAACACAGCAGCTGTCTGCACCAGCCGCATAACCGCTAACGTTTCACCCAAAATGTCATTTTACACTTGTAGCCTACTTTCTTTCAACTTGTGCTCTCAACTAGATTGATCGTGTATTGTGTTGTGAGCAGCACTGTGAAATGCTTCAGGGTGCACAGCAGCACTGTGACTGAACGGATTCAGACGCTGACGGAGGAACTGCTGCTGTTGTGCTGCCGAAGTGTTTCATAACTTGGCCTACAAGGTGCTACTCTATTTAAAGGGGAACTGCACTGATTTTACATATCAAGTCTGTTTGCAGGTCTTGGGGAGTGCTAGTGCATATGTGAAAAAAAAGTTGTATTAAGCTTTTGTGGCTCCAGAGGGAGCCGCGTGAAGTCTGATAAATGACCTCAAGTGATGTAATTTGAGTCAGCGTCGGTTGTAAGTTTGAAAATGAATGGGGGTAATAAAAAAACGTGAACGTGCTCACTACTTTGCACGATCTAATCTGCAGCGTTTCATTAACTCACTACAATTCAGCGTTTTGGGAATATTTTCTCTTAACTAATAGTCCTCTGTACAGTTTTTCACCTTGGGAGCTGTCTTAAGGGCTAAGATGCTTTGTGAATAGCTTTTATCTTTACTAGGATTTAGCTTAAACTGTAAGGTTTAATTCTTAGAAATCATCATAATTCTAAGAATTTTCGTAGAATTTTGTCATCAGGAGCAACTCTTTGTACTAGGAAGCTTGATGAATACGGCCCCAGGTATGCTTGCAAGAGAAATGATGCAAGTAATGATGGAGGAGCACATTGAATGACATGCTAGAAGTTACTTATGTTTGGCCCCGAGATAGTGTTAGATTGTAACAGAGCCAACTTGTTATCAAAGCCAAATTGTTACCGTAAGGTTTCTGGTCTCTGGTTCCTGGAACAGCTGACAACAAGGAAAGTTGGTGAGCAATGCTCGTTCCTCAATCAACTGGAGGTAATTCTGTGTCTGTGTGCAAGAGAGACATTTGTTTTGCATTGACACATGTAGTTGTGCTGGTCTGTTACCAGGTGTGAAATTGTGTAACTGTGAAGCACGCTGAGAGCGAACATGTGTGCGTAGGAAAGTTGAGGTTAAGAAAAAACAACAACAGCGTGGGGATGGAAGAAGAAGAAGAAGAGGAAGACGGGGTGGGGGTTATCCAGAGATTTGTAGAGCGTGGTGATGTAATGTTGGTGGTTTGGGACATTTTTATCACACATGGTTTCTATATCAGTGGGCCGCTGCTTGGCCTGATGCATCAGAGTGGACTGGACAGACCTCACAATACTGCAAGGAACACATCTGCAGATACATGTCAACCTCTGGCCAAACGGGAGATTTGGCCTCAGGCTGTGTATTTTTGTGGCAAACTACTTTTTTGACAAGTTGTCATTCTTTGTGGCACCAATGAATAACTATATAGAAATAGCCAATCTTATCGCTGATGGTCTTATTTATGTAGGTCATATAGAGGAATCAGTATTGAATTGAAACTGTTTCATAACCAGTTAAAAACTCCTCACATTAACTTTTATCTAGCTATTTCTTTTTTTTTTTTTTACTACTTTTCGGCCATATAAACTGCCCTACATTACTTTGTTAGTTAACATCTTTATTTGTGTCTACTTTTTTGTTATTTTTACTTTGTTCTCAGGATGTCAGGAGAACCGATACTTCATTTACCAAGTCGATGCTAAAATTCTGAAACGTGATGGTGCTTTGGTGTTTGGTGTTTTTCTATAGTACAGGGCTCGAGACTAACGTCCCGTCGTCCCAGGGATGATAGAAAATGTGTTTGGGCGGCAGTAAACTCACTATTGACACGTCCAGGGGACGCACCCTATTTTTTCCCTGATAATGCTGCATTGCAAACAACAAATCCACGTTGAAATGGGCAGGACGAGAGCTAGATAGCATTAGCTGTTAGCAGCCGATGGGTAGCACAATCCTGCACGGAGCTACATTAACGGAAGGTGCCATTGATATAAATTATGATGCTCTATTCAGTAAACATGAGTATTAGGCGAAGGTAAATTATAACCTTGATATGTTATCATGATGTGTTCAAACGTAATCTTGTAAAATGTAGTTTTTGGCGAGAAACTTGAATGAACTAGGGCTGTCAAAGTTAACGCAATACTAGCTAGATAGCATTAGCTGTTAGCAGCCGATGGGTAGCACAATCCTGCACGGAGCTACATTAACGGAAGGTGCCAATGATTTAAATTATGATGCTCTATTCAGTAAACATGAGTATTAGGCGAAGGTAAATTATAACCTTGATATGTTATCCTGATGTGTTCAAACGTAATCTTGTAAAATGTAGTTTTTGGCGAGAAACTTGAATGAACTAGGGCTGTCAAAGTTAACGCAATACTAGCACGTTAATGCAAATTCGATTTTTATGTTGTAGTAGGCTCAGCTTTAAAGAAGAAGATACTGGCATCATATAGAAAGGAATCCATTGGTACCAACCATGTCATACTAGCTTGTATCGAAGGCGGCTAATTCACGCTACAAACATGCACTAAATTTTGGCGAGGAAAAACTGGCATGACTTTTTTCAAAGGGGTCCCTTGACCTCTCGATAATAACTATATACATATGTTTGCAAACAGCAAGCATATTTGCCCACTCCCATGTTGATAATTATTAAATAAAAAAGGAGTATTAAAATACTTGACAAATCTCCCTTTAAGGTGCATTTTGAACAGATAAAAAATGTAAATGTAAAAAATTAATTTGTAATTAATAGCGATCAATCATGGACTCGTGCGATTAATCGCGATTAAACATTTGAATCGATTGACAGCTCTTGAATAAATACAGTCGTTTGAAGGAAGTGTTTTTACAGCAAATTAGAATAGATTATAGAGGGAATTATGACCTGTTTAACTTCCTTACAAAATCCAGTATGCAAACGGTAATAAAGAAGCGTATGGTCAAGTAAATGGATGTATTGTTTCATTTTGTTTTTTATCGTGGTATCGTATTGGTATCGAGAATTGTGGAATTTCACTGGTATTGGTATTGACTACCAAATTTCTGGTATCGTGACATCCCTAGTTTATTCCTCACAATTTGTTTCTGATATATTACTGACTCAGTCACTTTGGAGAAATTGGACTCATGCAAGTGAGTTTTAAGTTCCAACTGCCTGCGTACCTGAGTCCAGGTCCAATGATGAGGTCTATAGTAGGTTAATTTTGGTATTGATGTCTGTTGTTGTTGTTGTTGTCGGTGGTATTATCTATTTATCTGACGCTTGCTGCATGGCACATAATGAATTTCCGAAAGGACTAATAAATATCTATCTAAGAGGGGCCAAACAGGGTGGAGATAAGACAGAAACCAGAGAGACGGAGGGATGGTCAAGGCTGTTTTCAATCACTCCCTCATGCGATCTCTATTACTCCTCTGGCTGTTTTTGTCATCACATCACGCCATTGCTCAGTTTCAACGTGCTGTTGACTCTATGCACATAAATGTGCGCCTGTAACTCATATTCATAAAGACGGGGCTCCAAGAGACGAGGTTATGTCATGAGATGTCTGAGATTCTGAAAATGATTGGTGATGCTGACGGTATGACCTCAAAAACAGTAAGTGAGCAGTGCAGACGGAGATATATGAGGAGAGTCAGACGGATGGAATGACTACAGGAGCTTGTGCTACTGATGGAGAGGAAGAAGAGAAATGAATAAGGGGAAACATTGTGAAACTTTAGTTTGATATGGATACATGTGGTGAATATATGGAGTTTAATTTCATGTGCAAATTGAGCAATGGACTATTACTATTTCCCTCTAAAATGGCCACCACTGCACTCTGCCATACACAGGTCACACAAGGACAGAGGTTGTTTTGGGTGAGTCGTTCCGACAACTGGTGAATTTCAAGGCAACATCCCCAACTTTGCAAAAACATGGGTGTGCATATGAATAGCCTATTCACTTATTCTCGCATCAAAAACGAGGGTTGGGCATTTTCTAGCCTGCAGAGGGAAAGGTTAGCAAAACCAGCTGACCCTCCGTTTCCCCGGCTACCATGTTTACATAACCAACATACTCATATGTTCATGTATGTGCAATCACGGGGACCGCAAACCTCCCGGGCAGGCTTTATCTGCCATAGAACAAATCAATCATGTGTATATGTATTTGTGTGAGTGTTTGAATATGCAACTGTAGCAGTCATTTCCCTCCAGCTTTTGAATTATGGATTATTGTGTTAGTAGACTGAACTATCATGAAGTCAGGCGGAGCACGCTATGGGGAATAAATTGGCTTGACCCCAAGAAAACAGCTCTGCTTTACAGTGTCGAAGTTGCAGTGACCTCTGGGGATGTCATGATACCCGAAATTAAGTAGTCCATTAATAAATATATACATACATTTGCATAAAGCAACGTATTTGTCCACTCTCATGTTGATAAAACAGATAAAAATGTGCAATTATTTTGCGATTAATCGTGATTAACTATGGACCTTCATGTGATTAATCACGATTAAATATTTTATTCAATTGACAGCCCTAATTTGAATTTTAACACAGACTTTTTGTTCGCAACGAAACATTATCAGGAAAAAAACGTTGTTAGTGAGTTTACTGCGTCCCAAACACATTTCCTAAAGTCCCCGATCGATGGAACACTATTAGTCTTGAGCCCTGACGGTACCTACGGTACCTACGGTTCCTGCGGTACCGTAGAAAAACTAGTACCGTCACGTTTTCAGAATTGGTATTGGTTCTCGTGACATCCCTACTCACCTCTACTTGGAGTATCCACATTTTTATGAAAGTGTTTCATCAGTCCATGAGTGCAGAATTCTCTTAAAAGTCACAAAAGATGGAGTTACAATGTCATTGATAACTCCAAGCTAACATTTGTAGCAGAAAGCTTCCGAATGCAGCTCTGTAGCTGTCTGACAGACAAATAGTGACTTTGTAGCGCTGGACTTTCATTACTCTTCTTATCCGTATTGCACCTGGTCCATTACAACCACGAGTCGCTTGCTAATCACGGTCGGGTTCAGTGGCATGTTTTCTTCTCCCAAATGTTGCTGTGTTCCTCTCTGTTGTCATAGAGAGAGCAGGAGGTGGGTGGAGAAATGGTTCCCACATGTTTGAATATTACTCTGTTCATTAGCTCAGTGTGTGTGTGTGTGTGTGTGTGTGTGTGTGTGTGTGTGTGTGTGTGTGTGTGTCAGAGAGAGCTCTGATTAATTGGTCCTATCCACCATAAGCTCTGGAAACATCAGGGTTTGGACCAGGCCACTAATTGTCATAATCCACCTTTGTTTGTTTCTACTGCTCGACCAGACCTCACCAGCTGAGCGTGTGTGTGCACGTGTGTGTGTCACCTACACTCTCGACAGCACATGACTTGGCATCAGCATCTCTTCCTCCTCTGTTCCTTTCTGTGTCTAGACTGAAGCGAAGAGAGCGAGAGGTAAACCGAGATGCAGACTGAAAGACGGAGGGAGAAAATGTGCTTTCTGCTCGGCCTCGCTGTGGCCAGAAATATTGCCAAATGGATCCCAGTGGATGCTCCGTTCTCATATATAGATGGTTTAAACTGGTGTGCTGCTCGCTGAGGCTCTTTAAAGCCCTTCAGCATATTACGTTTTGCTGATTTTGCACGGCGCGGTGCCTCTCATGACGGCTTCCACCCCAACTATAAAGTAGCGTGCTGTATCCACCGACAACTTTAAAGCCTGCTGGAGTGTCTTTGAGCAAGACACCAAACATCCAGCTGCTTCTGTCTGTAAATAGTCTGCCGGTTTGAATGCATATCTACCTAATCTGTCAAGTTTTGGATTTATCCACTTACGATAGAGTTTGACGGCTAGTAACACTAGGTTACGTCCAAGGCCATGAGTTAGCATATCATTAGCAAGCTACAGAATATGTTCAGGACTGACACATCCATTACGTAGAAGATGGTGTTACACTGGCCCTAGATGCTATATATCAGTTTTGGTTAAAAACACTGACAGTGAAGCATAAATCTACCCTTTATCTGGCTTGTCCAAGTACCGTATGTTTCTATAGTAAACGTTTGAATGGGGATGTGTTAAATAACTGTCTGAATCGGCTATTGGCTTTTTCCTGCTCCAAACCGTTACTGTTATCATTATATCGGCCTTTAAAAATCAGTCGATCTTTAATTCATAACTATGTTTTCATTAGTGTTGAAACTAAGAATCGTTGTGTTTTCCTTATCTTAGACTGCCATGTTTCTACAGTAGTCCAGGATGGACAAACCAAACTCTGGCTCTAAGGAGAGCCTTTCGCATTTTTACGTGACCTAAAGGCAACTGTACAGTAGTTCTCCACCGTAGGCTTGTGAAGTCAGCTGGAAAGTAAAAAGTCAACAATAGATCTCGGTGGATGAAAGCCTAAGGACTCAACCAAAGAGATTATTCCTCCCTACGGTGCAACTTTGTCTCCAAGAAATGTTTCTGTAGCTAAGACTTCAAACTGCAAACAAATCCAAAATGAATAATACTGATGCAACAGGGTGGTGACATATTATTCATCTGTGTATTCTTTATTAGTCACGGGATCTCCCTTTTTCATCTGCTGACTGGTTTGTTGCAAGTCATCCAGGCAGGAGGTCTAACAGAGTCTCTAGCAGCCCTGCAGACACAGCACTGAGCCAGGGTTTGGCCATGATGAATGCTGCCTCTCCCCCGATCCTGATGAATAGGACCTCCTCTTAGAAATCACAACAAGAGCCGTCCTCCCTGGCTCGTGGTACTCCATCTTCTTCTGTGTTATTGTGGTAATCTGGGCTGATCCTGCTGTCACCTCTCACCTCCATACTCGTATGCAGGAGATACAAACAACCGTCTTAAGGGTGAATGTGAGATACTTTTGTATGTGCTTGTTTTGATACTGTGCCACAGCCATCTTGTGAGGGAAACAAATACATCTCCAGAAAACCTTAAATTTACCCAGGTTGAAGCAACACTGGTGAATCTATCCCAAATTTCTACTAGAGGTAGTTGTTTTAGCATGTGCTCTAAGTATGGTATTTGATGACGAGATAGATAGCTAGATAGATTGTAAGACGAAAACACAGACAACACCCAGACCGGACAACACCGTGGTAGCAACCTGTCAATCACAAGGTAGCTACGCCCTAAAGCATCCCCTGCTTTATGGTCTATTTGACTCTAAATGGGACCAAAATTTACTAAATGAACATCATGCTGTATTGAAGAAGACTTGAAACTAGCGATTAAGACCATAAACTCATGTTTACAATGTTTACTGAGGTAATAAATCAAGTGAGAAGTAGGCTCATTTTCTCATAGACTTCTATACAATCAGACTTCTTTTAGCAACCAGAGGAGTCGCCCCCTGCTGTCTAGTAGAAAGAATGCAGGTTTAAGGCTCTTCAGCATTGGCTTCACTTTTCAGTACTGGAGGTTCCCAGGTTCCCCAGCTCAATTTCCTCTTAATATGATACATTAAGGAGACCTTTCAAATGGTTTTATGTTCTCAACAATGCTTTTCCCTATAGGTCAAATGTTCAACATAGGCTATGTTTCCTTGGGTCAATATTTTGATCCGCCTACAGCTTATAGCCTACTGATGTTGTACTGTAGTCTTTGAATCCTACGCCCTTAAATTTGCCAGCAAGACACTTTCCTTGACTTTAGACATTGATAACTCCGCAGTGGCTGAATTAATTTTTACCATTCAAACTGCATTTGAAATATCAATATCACTTCATTCGTTTGCATAGGAACATAGGACCCTGGGAAAATACGTATGACCCTGCACTATCCATACCAAAAACTAATTTGTTCTACCTATTTAAGTGAAATCTGTCAAACAGTGTTTGAGATATCTCGATAAATAACTAGCAGACTCCTTGGCGGAGGTAACAAACAGGCAAACAGTCACAGCGCTTACAATGATCAGCATCATTTCCTCTACTTTATTGAGCTCCACTCTGGTCAGCCCCCCGCTCTCCCTCTCCTTGACCTCTGGCTTTGACCCCTCAGAGTGTAACAACAGGCCTGCCTCCCGTCCCCCTGCCACCTCGTAAACATTGACAACAGCCCGTAACTAGCTACTAATCGCTGGCCTGCACTGATGCGGACGGGCGACCGGGAAGCTTTAATTAAAACTTTCCCATGAACAGCCGACCGGATGAGGCACCTGTTAATGATGACGTGATGTCACTCCGTTACCACGGCTACTGGTCCAATTAGTAAACAGAAGTGTTTTCCTAGCCTGTTGTTTTTATTGAGGGCCACCAACAAGACTTGTTTTGCTGCTCCTGTATTTTTCGTTAGCAGATGTTTTTGATGGGTAGCAGGAACGTTTCACCTCTGTGTTAGTGCCTCCAGTAACACCTTATAATAACCATCATTTATAAATGGTAAATTGATAGTTAATTTAACTTAGTTAATAGTTATTTTACTGTTAACAAACGACAACATGATAATAAATGTTTATGAATAATTAGTAATGCTATACTTTGTTATTTTAACAGTTTATTGTTGCACACAACATTTTCTATAAGTATCTGTTAATGATTAAGATATTGTTTGTAAACCTTAAAGAAATTGTTTGTAAAACATTTATAAACATTACATAGATAGATATTTGTAACACTTTGTTAATGGTTAATAATTGGTTCGTAAAAGGTCTGTAAATATTATTTGGATGGCTATTATAAAGTTGCAACTGATGATTATAATACCTTGTTAAATGGTTAATAAATACTTTGTAAAGCATTGCTAAACATTATTTAGATAGATAGTTAATACTTTGTTAATGGTTAATTTGTTTCTGGTCCATCTATCTATGTAATGTTTGTAGATGTTTTACAAACAATTTCTTAAAGGTTTACAAATCATTTGGTAATCACTAACAAATACTGAACATAGTAGCCTATATAAAATGTTGCGTGTGCAACAATAAACCGATAATAAATACTTTAATAATGTAATCAAAATGTAATTGTTATCATCTCTTATCAGCTATGATGCAATATATAATTTATAAACTAATTATTTCATATTGCACAAACTAATGATAAAATAACAGAAATTATAGCATTACCAATAATTAGTAAACATTAATTATCATTTCATTGTTTAACAGTAAAATAACTATTACCTAAGTTTAATTAACTATCAATTTACCATTTATAGATGATGGTTATTATAAAGTGTTACCCTTTGAATTCAAACAAAAAGGATGAAAACAGCCAGTACCGTCATCTTTGCAGAGGAATCCCCACTGACCTTAATAGAGTCTGGTTCACAGTCTGGAAGTGTCCCCATTTAATTTGGGCACCCGTGGGTGTCATTTGATACCTAGGCTGACTTAACTTTAAAAGAGACCCCCTTTTACTGCCCTGGAGGTTACTCTAAGAAAACACTGCACTGAAACTACAAAAAGCAACCAAATGGCCAGCCACCACTAACACACATTGTTCTAATGCCGACCATGAAGGTTCACTAGCAGTTCACCGCCTGCTATCCGCAGATCGAGTGTTAAATAAGGCATTATAATCTCGCCCTGGACCCTTAGTGAGCCTCTTAAACTACCCTAAAACCTTCTGACCACCCTTCTCCCAGACCCCAGCCCCAAGACTCTTGGTGATGCCAATAAAACACCTCAATTTTGTACAATAATCAGACGTTTTAATCATGCATATCAGTCCGCCAATAACTTTAAACGTCATCTAATCCCCTAAAAGAGGCTGTGAGAGAAAGCCGGCCCCCGTGCCTAATTTTACCCCAGTGGTTTAAGTCGGGCGCCTGGTCTAATTCAAACTTTACGTGGCCCCAACACGTCTGAGAACAATGTGGCGGCCTTCGGGGAGCAACTACAGTGACAAATGAGCCCAAATAAGCTTGTTGGTCTGTGACTGTCGCTGGAGTTAAAGTGGCTAATGTCTCAAAAGTTTTAATGCCTTTCAGTGTTTGTGTGTGGTTTTGGACATATCGACCACGCACGCTTCTGAATCTGCAAATTAATCTAAACCCCTTAAGGTGAATTTAAATTCTCCCTTTTTTCTTTTGCTTGACCTTTTCTGGCACTTAGTTTAAATTGTGGATAGAAATAAATGCTTCTGGTGTGTGGGTAGCCATTATATAAGGTACAGAGATGCATTCATCCTGCCACTAATTTAATGTAAAGTAGATCCAAATTACTGTAGCATGAAACAATAAAACTTTTTAGCGAGCAAAAGTGCAAACTTTGACTTCCATACATTATCTATAAGAGAGATGGAACACAAACAAAAAAATAATATAACATACTGTAAACACTGGTGCTGCATCTGTTGGAAAGCAACTGGCTGTGTGCATAAATATGTGTGTGGTCTGTTCATGCAAAGAACTGTTGCAGATGTCGCTGCTTCTGTCTGACTCTACTCTCTCTTGGGTCCCTCCACTCCTCGGTCTCTCCAGAGGTTGATGTATTGCCTGTGTGTGACATAGCTGACATTATCTTCAATATCAGGACACTGATGCAGCCCCAAGAGGCTCAGCTCAGGGGACACTTTGTGTATCGGCACAAATCACACACTCATATACTGTAAATCTACAAGTGTAAACACACTTTCACTAACATTGTTAAAGATGCAACATTTTACAATTTCAGACAAATAAGACCAGCAGACCTTGATATATTCAGCCTCTAAATTGTATTGCACACAGCTAGCCACCAAGTCAGATTTAGCTATAGAACTGCTTGACATCCTTAGTTTACAAGTAAGTTTATCTCATTTTAGAATCTTGGTTAGATCTGAATGCATTTTGGCTGTTATAAATAGCTAATATCAGCTAAAACGCTGCATTTACCTCAATGTGCTGCTCTGACCAATATTTTTATGTTAAAAATGTATTAAATGTATCTATAAATTATGGCTGTCAATCGATTAAAATAGTTAATCGCAATTTTTTTATCTGTTCAAATGTACCTCAAATGGAAATTTTTCAAGTATTTGATAGTCTTATCAACATGGGAGTGGGCAAATATGCTTGCTTAATGCAAATATGTGTGTGTATATATTTATTATTGGAAATCAATTAACAACACAAAACAATGGCAAATATTGTCCAGAAACCCTCAAATGTACTGCATTTAGTATAAAAATTAAGGCTGTCAAAGTTAACGCTACAATAACTCCACTAATTTCTTTAACTCATTAACACAACTTTCGCTTTCATTTTGAGTTTCAATTATGGTATAATATGAAACTTAAAATAATAATAAAACTTATTTTAACAACCAAAAAATTGCAAGTTGCGTTAATGCATTAAAGAAATTAGTGGTGTTAAAACAAATTTACATTAACGTGTCATGATCACGTTAACTTTCACAGCCCTATACAGTAGGTATAATGTGAAATTGGTCACCTGTTGTAACAAACCCAGAGAATTATGAACCGACTCTGCAGTTCCCCTTTACTCTATGCAACGTTTTAGCATCTTTCACCTGATTGTTTTGGTTTGCCAGCCTGCAACTTTACTGTTTAGATATATGCACATTATGGCGCCAAAAATGCGAAAATGACAGCTTTTGTGTAGTTGCAATTTTAGAATCATACATACACGCATACAAAACTACTGTCTTGATCCATCTATCCCTCTCTATGTCCAACTGTCTTCTGACTTTGCCTGTCCGCTGAGCTCCCCCGCTGCGTCCACACCGATGTATTTCATTGCGCTCACTTTCATATACATCCCTCACTAAATAACTACGCTTCCTCCCTGATCCTCTTTCCATCTCACCTCCTCTCTTTTCCCAAGGAAATAATTAAGAAGCCCCGCTGCTCACTCTGATATTCCCCCGCTGACCCACTGTGCTGAGGCCAAGCATGGAAGCTTTTGTTTTATGTGCTTGTAAGGTCTTGGCATTAAGAGGAAGCACTGGGCTTGCCAGGGACATATATCTGTCTCTCTTAAAGCACATCTACACCGCACACACATACTGTACAGTGGTAGCCATTGTAACCACCACAGCTCATGCATTAATCATGCATCCATCCAGGATTATTGCTATATACAGGAGAAGAAACATGAGCATAATAAATAGCCATTGTGTTTGCAAGCAGTTTGATACTTGTACCATCCCTGAAAATATGCAAACAACTGACCTCCAGACTTTGAGTCTCTATAGGGCACACTGCTTCCTGCAATTGCACTGAACGTTTGGTGCTGAATCATCCATATGGATGTATTTCCTAAGACACTGGGATGTATCAAAAATACTTTACCAATTGTTTTTCTGATGCCAAAATCCATTTCAGAGCATGTTTTCATTTCTAAAAGCAGTCGGATATATTTGTGTTTAGTAGTCTGACTCACTGCATGTAGACTGTGGGTATAAGTCTGCCATTGCCATCTATAAGGGCACCGTCACTGCATCCTGTGCTTTGCACCGAGTAAGACGAATGTGATTGGTTTAAAGAAATACAAACAAGCCAGAGCGTTGTTTTACCCTATGGCAGAATGATAACTAACGCAGTCACAACATTTTAGGCTTTTCGCGTGTCATTTCACGCCACGGGTTATTGTTTTGAAAGGTCTTTTCGCGTATCATTTAACGCCAGGTTGTTACCGTGAAATGTTTGCAGTTATGTTTATGCAACAAAACTACGGTAATGGCCGCAGTTAGGTTCAGGCAACAAAACCACTTAGTTAGGTTTAGGAAAAACACCATGGTTGGATTTAAAATAAGTATGTAAACTATGTAAAATACGTACGTCAACAACGTAACATACGTACGGAAAACAGGTCACTGACGTAACTTTAAAATAACTCAACAACACAAACACTGGTCTCGAACACCGGTCTCCTGGTTGAAAGACTTGTGTTTGTTGGACCCGCCAACAAACTGTCTTTCTTCCTTCTTATTCTACGTCACTAGCTCTGAGCGTTTACATTGCAATCAGTACAGACTCCATGGTGTGAAACGACAAGAACGGCGTTGTTATTGCATGCGAGTTGACTTACAAATAGACCAGGCTGCCAATGTGGACCCATCGGCAGCAGTATTAGACACTCAGAGCAAGTGCTCCGGAAGTCAGGTGATGTAGTATAAAGAGTGAGAAAGTTCACAAAGGAGAGAGGATGGGGTGGTTGGATGGGTCAAACAAGCATAAGACTTTCAAGTTTGCTGTTATTTACATTGACTACTTAAATTACATAGCTTACGTAACTGCGTAACAAACATACTTATTTTAGCCCAAACCACAATGTTTTCCTAAACCTACCCAAGTAGTTTTGTTTCGTAAACCTACCAAAGTAGTTTTGTTTGAATTCAAAATGTTAACCACGTGTTTAAAACTGCGACCGTAGTGGAGCGTCATCGTTTGATGCCTAGGGCTACCCAGTGCGTTACAGTGACGCCAAGGGATCCTTACCAAGCGTCCGTATGTGACGAGTTGTAGAAAGAAGAGAATGTTTACCCTGATCACCATCTTAGTTTAGCTTGGTAGCATGCTAAAATTTTTCTAATTATCACTAACAATGGAACGTTTTTAAAAAGCAAAGCAAAAAATATCAAAGAAATTAAAATTTCAACATGATGATGGTGTTAGATGAAAAGTCAGGGGATCATCAAAGTCATTACAATGCATCCTCTGGGCGCCATGAGTATCTCCTCCAAATTTCATTGTAATAGTTGCTGAGATATAGCTCTGAAGCTCCACTGAAATTAGCATATTTAACCATTTATTGGAAAAGTGATGGTCGTTTGGAACATAAAGAACACACTGATGAATATCGACGTAGTGGCTTGTGCTGCAGGAATGGCTTCTCTGCATGTTTTAAGACTTTTTTTGTTGTAATTCCCGTTCACCATTTTCACTGTTTTAGACCATTTTCTGTCCAATAAACTTGTTGGCAAGTTTCCCCCGATGCTCAGCTTCTGTAGGAAATGAACCGTCTTCCGATGATGTGTTTCTAACAGTATGAATGCAGGGCCACACACATACACCAGTGCTGCCAGGGCTACTCAGTTACCCATTCTAAGCACATTCGCTCTGTGTCCAGGCCATCTCTTCCCAGGCACTCAGATCTGCATGATGAGCTCATACTCATCCAGACCAAAGCACTTAAACATGTTCTTATAAAAAGATAACCATTCTCTGGGGACTCCTGAGCCAGACTGACAGTATACTGTATATGCACTGCTTATAGGGACCACAGTCGGTCCACATGCAAGGCTTTAAGAAAGGATAATCGATATGTCAGACACAGCTCATTTTTTTCTTCAGCTTTCTTTGTTGATAAATCCAAGATTTTGTCATGGAAGTTGTAGCATCAGCAACGTAGGAAATACTTCAAAACCTTCACCAACTTCCCCTAATCGGCTCTTCTGCTGTTGTGCTCTCTTTAAGACACTATGGCTGAAAAAAATGTAAAATGTACTGTTCAAGTTCGTATTAATCTACTTTACTGCATATTCACCTCAAGCTAGGAGTAGTTTTTCTTCCTTTTAAGCAGTAGTCTAACTTGGTGTAAAGAATTTGAATCTTTGGTTGAACTGCCCCCCAAGCATTTGCATATGCATATGCAACTTGTGACAAGGGTACCCAAATAGAAAAAGGTTGAATGTAAGGAGTCACAAGTTAAGAAGGTTGGGGACCACTGAGCCAAAAGATGCTAACATTCTCCATAGACCATAGACTGTAAATAAGAAGTGGACGTCGTCACCGTGAGGTCACCCATTGGTTTGTGGACTACTATTTTGAAGTCTCGAGTTCAGCATTTTCGCCGTCGCCATCTTGGTTTTTGGCTGTTGCCATCTTGTTTTTTTGGAACCAGAAGAGACACGAGAGGGTGGAGCTAAGTACAACCAAATGCTGAATAAGACATTTTTAGGCGACCAAAATGTTACAATTAACTTTCATGAATTGAAAACACTGTGAAAGGGTTGAAGTTGTAAGACGAAAACACAAACAACTCCCACAGCGGACAACGCCGTGGTAGCAACCTGGTAGCCACGTCCTAAAGCACACCCTGCTTTATGGTCTATTTGACTCTAAATGGGACCATAATTTACTAAATTAACATAATGCTGTATTGAAGAAGACTTGAAGCGAGCGATTGAGACCATAAACTCATTTACAATGTTTACTGAGGTAATAAATCAAGTGAGAAGTAGACTTATTTTCTCATAGACTTCTATACAATCAGCTGGCCATTAGAAAGAATGCAAGTTTAAGGCACTTCCGCATTGGCTTCACTTTTCAGAGGTTGCCCACTACTGTAGACCTGAGAAATTCAGCATGAGTTTCATGCAGTCATTTGATCTATTTTTAATATAAAAAGATATTTATTAGCTTTAATTATGTTATCTAAAATCTTGAAGAACATCCTCTGCCAGACTCTTTTCTGTTGCAGTTCCTCTTCCAGATTTAGTTAGAAAGATAGACAAAAAGTATTCCTTCGCAGCTTTGATGATTTTTCACAAAATTACCTAAACAATAATAAGTTTATATTGCCGAATTTATTTCTCTCACTTTCCATCAGGTTGAGTACCACGGCTACGCACCATAACACAGACTCAGTGTTCCTGCTCGCTCAGCCATAAGGCCTCTGTGGTGTTTTATAAGAGTGTTGAATCCCAGCCAAGACTGTTCTTCTGGGACTTCTACTACTCTGAGGGTCCCGTCATGGTTCCTCTCCAACACTGGCTCTACATTAACAAGGGCAGTCAGTAAGACACACACATACACACTCGCATATTCTGGTTTGTCTTTTCGTTAGCTACAAACATGTAAAAACCCAAATTTCAGATTCGGCTTTTGGGAAATGTAAATTCTCTGCGTGCATGTGGATTTGAGTGTGTGTGGATTTAATGAGAGCCACGCAGCCATGGTGCCAATGGCTTGTGTCTTTTTTTTTTCACTTTGAACTCTAATTTACACCACCGTGAAGACTCATTGGGGGATTTACAGATTCCGTGTTAGAATCTCTGGAGATCTTGAGTTTCAGAGTCAGAGGGCACATAAACACAGAGAGCCAATCCTTTTCTAAAAGTTTCCTTTTTCACACCATCTTTCCTCAACTTTTATTCCTCACCCAGTTCACATGATGAGCTGAACTGTAGTGCATACAGTAGTCATTCCAGCTTTGTGGTGCTGAAGTGCTTTCAGAGGAATTTAAAGACAAACTAGCCGTGTTACCATTCAATTGTCAAGCGAATTTTCCATGAACTTTTGAAATGTCGCAAAAAAAGAAATGTGAATTAGACACAACAGCAATGTAGCAATATTGAGCAAAGGACAAAATAGTATGATGTTGTTATAGAGCCACAATGTCCACAGATGGAGGAGGTTGGAGTGGATGGATGGGTCAACAAGACTTTTTTTTTTTTTTTTTTTTTACCATGATCGTCAACGTCATTTTTGTGCCTAAACCTAACCAAACTTGATTTATAGTGGTGCCAGATGAGAAAAGGGTTTTATATTTGCGACAGTGATTTGTTACAGTTTTGGAAGGCAAAACGATATCGATGACAAATTATGTCATCGATATCAGATCAGAAACGCCTTTTGTGCCGTTCTGGAAGGAAATAGCAAACAATGTCATTTTTGTTTGTTTTTATTTGGAAGACTTGGATGTTTCTGTGTTGAGGAACATTGAGGATATCATCATAGTTTCTCTTCAGATTGAGAGAAAACCAGATCAAATCACTTTAGGCATATATAAGCTACTGTACAATGAGCAGAGTGTAGCTTGGGGGGTTTATGCTGCTGTTGAAATCAAATTACTACACTTCTTTGTTTTCCTAGACTTACTTTTCTTTGGTGAAAACAGGCCCACCTGGAAAGCGTAAAATTAACAAAAAGCAGATTTCAGACTTTTAAAATGTCACTTTTATTACAAGTTTCACCTGAAAGGAACAATACGTAAAATTGATGATTGGAAAACAGTCGCATTCATCCGTGTAGTTGACGCCATGATGTCATTTTATTGAGTTTAAGTCTACTTTAATTCATGTTTTCTTGTTATCAAAACCATGCAAAATCATGATAGGAAATAGCAAAGCACTAACAATTATGAATGGACAGATTATTTTTCTTGGTCAAAAGATTGTAGCTACAACCGAGTTCTTTGCTCCGTGCAGCAGTAAAGTCCTGCCCAAAGTAAATTTTTGCCTCTACTTCTGTGCCTTCGCGGACCTTTAATTGTTCCTCTGCTGTGGCTTGAGCATATAGTTGGCTCCGACCATTCAGAAATAATGAGATACCAGTGCCAAGCCTGCGGTCACCTCCACCAATCAGGAGTGATCCAGTGACAGGAGAGTCGGTCCCGGATCTGATGGTTCAATCCAAGATGGCAGCGCGCCAGTGAACCATGTTCTACTGCCCGAATCGTTTTCTGAACCATTACAGTATGTAATTATGACAGTAAAACATAAAACCCCAAAAATAAATCAATTTATTACAGGCAAATGTTGAAAATGACTAATTTACTGATTTGAGATGTTACAGGCATTTGATTTGCATGAGTATGTGCTGGAACAACAAGACTCTCTTGATCAGTACGTCAGCCGCGCTACAGTATGTAGCCAACTCGGATGAGGACACCTTTGGATGAGAATAAATGAGAAATTAACTTTCACAAGAGCAACTGACCAGTGACTGATGAGGCTTAGGCTCTAGAGACATTTGACCCTCCAAAAGAAGAGGATAATGGTAAAAAAAAAACCTGAAATGATATACTCCAGAAATCTTTTGTGACCCAATATTGGGGAGAACAAACCACACTGTGAGGGAGGTTACTTTTATGCTACTTTGTCATTGATTAAATGTGGTACATCATTTAATAAATCTTCTTTTTAATAGTGTGGGATCAACATCATAATTGTGACCTTTTTATGATGAAAAATGGGTCTCAAGTGAGCTTGTGTTTATGGCACTTGGCCACTAATGATTCAGGTTTTCAGTAAAACTCACATGTAATTACCAACGTGCCGAGGTGTAAAACATAAAACAGACATCCTGTTTTCTTGTTGCTGGCTTCGCTGTCTTCCTGGCTTGTCCTGTGTGGGAAAGCTTAGTGCGTGAATGTGTTACTTTCAGTAATTACATACAAGAGTGCAGGAGTGTAAAAACCAAAAAGAAGTGACATTTATGAAAGGAGTAATCAACCTTTTTGACCCACAACCACTGAAAATAAACAGTTGTCCACTCACAGTCCTCCGTTAATGTCATGTGTGCAACAACAGAATGGTAAAATTGGACACATTTTCACAAGAATAGCAACCTTGTGCTGCTACAATTGTGCTTCAGTTCATCCCATGTAAAGAAGATTTACCAATTGTCTCATTAAACACATTCACATTAAAGATAAAACAATTATTGGCTATCACTGGACAGTATATCCACAACTACAACTAGTTGGGGGCAACTTAACAAACTGTAAACACAACATTAGCTTTTATCACCATATGGCGAACGTGTTAGTAAACAATGGCAAATTAAGGTGCCATGCCATTGTTCCAACGGCCCATTATTCTGAAACCCCAATAGTCCGAAAAATGTCCCATTGGACCGAAAGCCCATTTGTCCAACAGCCTATTATCCCGAAAACAGACTGCTATTCCTATAAAAGAGAAAATGCAAAAAATGTGCTGGAAATGTCGTCAAATGATCACTGAGCCAATAACTAAGGCCCTAACAATAATAAATAAGTTTCCATGAACACAAAACAAGTAATATGACAAAGTTAGAACAGTTTGGTTACTTTACATAGGAGATTTCTGTATGTGTTTTTATTAGGGCTGTCAATGGATTCAAATATTTAATCGCAATTAATCGCATGATTGTCCATAGTTAATTGCGATTGATCGCAAATTATTCATATTTTTTATCTGTTCAAAATGTACCTTAAAAGCGATTTGTTAAGTATTTAATACTCTCATCATCATGGGAAAGGGCAAATATGCTTGTTTTATGCAAATGTATGTATATATTTATTGTTGGAAATCAATAAAAAATTGTCCAGAAACCCTCACAGGTACTGCATTTAGCATAAAAAATATGCTCAAATCATAACATGGCAAACTCAAGCCCAACAGGCAACAACAGCTGCAGTCAGTGTGCTGACTTGACTATGCCTTGCCAAATACTGCATGTGATTATCAAAGTAAAGTGGGCATGTCTGTAAAGGGGAGACTCTTGGGTACCCAAAGAACCCATTTTCTTTCACATATCTTGAGGACAGAGGTCAAGGGACCCCTTTGAAAATGGCAATGCTGTTTTTTCTTCAATCAAATTTTGCGCAAGTTTGGAGCGTTATTTAACCTCCTTCGCGACGAGCTAGTATGACATGTTTGGCACCAATGGATTACTTAGGTTTTTTTGTTTCATACGAGTAAGTATCTTCACTCTAGCTTTAAGACTGAGCTTGCTACAACCTAAAAATCGCAAGTTGCGTTAATGCGTTAAAGGAATTAGTGGCGCTGAAACAAATTTGTGTTAACGCGTTATTTCATCAACTTTGACAGCCCTAGTTTTTATGTGTGTTTTCTCAGTGCGTTTAAGTGGGCGGGGCTTGTTTGGAAAAAGGTGATGTCACACACTTCCATGCACCAACAGGAATTTAGCTATATTTGAATTAATGATGACAGATGTAGGTTTGTTTGCTTATGTTGCCAGGCCACTGCCAGTCAAATCTGATCAATCCACACCCACACAATCTTATTGACTGTTGAACTCTCAATAAATAAAACTTGACAATGTTTTCTCAAAACTTGAAACTGTGATTGTAGCTTATTCAAACATGAATATTCACTTTTAGGAAAAACTTCAGATTCGAAACCAAGTTTGAATGTGCTTTAATGGGTGGCAAACATTGTTGTTCAAACTTTAGAGTGATTTCCTGAAGCTGGCATGTCCTGGGATAGCTCACCGCCCTCCAACTCAGGATCTGTGCCACACTAAAAGAAATATTTTGATCTCCGGTGGTTAGGCTGTTTAGTTTGCTGGCCTAAAGTAGAAGATGAGAGATATTTTGGATTATAGTCTCCGACTGTTAACCCACTTTGACTTCATCACCTCCTGGCAGCATCTCAGAACCCTGGAACATCTGTTTCTGTCTCTGTTTAGAAAAGACAAGTCACATCTCCTGTATTCCCGAGTGAGTGTGTGTCTGTGCATATTGGCAGGTTGGTTCACCTACGTGTGTGTGTATACATGTGAGTGTTCACCAGAGTACCTTTGGCGAGCACTGAGGCCAGAGAGATGTTGACTCTGCTATTTTATTGATATCTGCAGCTGGAAGACAAATATTGTTGTCTTGCAGGCCTATTTGCTCAGACTTGGTAAGAGAATGTCTGAATTTCTTGCGGTACCTTTCAAATGTTAACTAAGACAGTCCGAGGCCAACTGTCTGACTTCAAGGCTTAAAAACAAAGATGCGGTTGCATCATCGACCTCAACCCTCCGTCTAGCTCTTGTCCTTATATGATTGTTTGTCCAGCTCTCAGAGGAAAACTCCCCCTCAGATACTTAACTCACTGTTAAGACAGGGTTATTTTTCATAAAGAGTTGTAATTGACCGACTTGCTTCGGCTCTTCTATTTCATCTAGTTCCCCACACTTCCCGGAATGTCTCTTTACAACCCCCAGAAATGAAGTATGAACTTCAACATGCAGCTGGGAATAGTAATAAGGGTAGTGATAGTGATAAAAGAACACAAAGTGATGCTGTTCAACTGTGAATAAGTCATTTCTTTTTCATTTTGATGTAATTAATCCTTCAAAGTACTCGTGCTATGGCTCATGAGCCCACCACTGGCCTCAGACCTGGAGCTGTTCCCCAGGCATTATTGCATGTTGACTAATCACTGCTTAAAAAGTTAGAAGTTTAAAGCCAGCAGCTCTGTGAGGCTGCTTTGAGCAAACTGCTAATTAGCATGCTAAGGTGGTGATGCTTAGCAGGTAACGTTTGCCGTGTCCCTCTTAGTTCAGGATGGTAGCATGCTAAAATTAGCTGCAGAGACAGCAGCGTAACATAATTGTGATTGGCCCCAGTGCACATTTTTTTCGTGGGCCCTCGCCCCAAACCCAAGCGCATGCTCATACGCACACACAAGCACGGACATACACAACCACTTCAGACAATTGCAGAGCGGACAGCAGCTGAAGTGCTAAATTTATCTACGCTAATTTAACAGCCGTCCCTGGACTCAGTGGCCAAATGTTATCACAGAGGCATTTTCCAGCATATGAGAGGTAACAATTACATTGCTATAAATTTAAATTCCTGATCCCACTCCATAACATCAAAGAGAAACCTGTACACCTGTCTGATGTTGTAGGCGAACGCTCGCTTGCGGGCATGTCAGTAAAGGGGAGACTCGTGGGTACCCATGGAACCCATTTTCATTCACATATCTTGAGGTCAGAGGTCAAGGGACCCCTTTGAAAATGTCCATGACCGTTTTTCCTCGCCGAATTTAGCACAAGTTTGGAGCGTTATTTAACCTCCTTCCCGACAAACTAGTATGACATGGTTGGTACCAATGGATTCCTTAGTTTATATATATATATATATATATATATTTTATTTTTTTTTTATTTGCCATTTTACAACTCTAGCTACAAGTAATGCAGTGCAATACAACAGTCCTGCAATACACCCTACTTTCATCTTAAAGGTTATAATTAAGATAAGGCGTTGATTCAACTTTATGGTAACCAACCATATTTTTAGTAGTAATGGCTGTACTAAGCAACAGCTGCAGTGCCACAATGCTAAAATGCTTTAAGGTGGATTTTAAGTCCTGCTCTCATGGTCAGCGAACATTCCCTTTGGATGAATATACAGCAGAATACCAAAATCAAGCAAAACAGAAACATTAAAATATGTTGTCTGTATGCATTTTAAGTGCCTTCTCAGCTAATTCTCTAATATTTGACTGGAAAAACATCAACCACTTGCCTCACCCACTCACTTTTCTCAAGCTCTGAACTTCTTGGCATCTCTGCTGCGTCTCTCCCAACAGGGGCTGCAAAAACAGCATTAGCATACGTGGGAGGGGATTTTTTACCATTACTCAGAATCAGATAGCGCACAGTTGACCGTGACATAATTCTATTTATAATGGCTCAAGACCGAGGGCTGTATAAATGTCATATCCTTCTATCTGGGCTATCTACATGTCTGCCCGCAGAGCATGACAAGAGAAGGCGTGGATGTGGAATTTGCGGCCCTGGCTGGGCGAGGACTGACCCGCGACTGGTCATAATGTAAATGTAATTATACATTGGGTAGTTTCAGCCAAGCAATCTGATTGGACGATGGTGCGGTCAAGCCATGGTGACAATTCCCATGAAGGACAGCTAACCATGCTTGGTCAAGAAACATCGTTTGCCAGCTCAAGGTGCAATAACATCGGTAGAGCGATGGATCCAACCATCTAATTCACATTTCTACCATCCTTCCATTGTTCTGTGGCCTTCCTTTTTATTCTTTGCTCTCCTCCTCCGTTCAAACTCGTGAAGTCACGGTGAAACCTGGGCAGCAGATGTATTCGATAACATCATTTGAGTTACGGATCAGGCCGGGGTCTGTGCTGCTTACGTAAAGCCGTAACAAGGACCATTTAGGCAAACAAAATGAGGTAAATTCGCCAAAGCTATTTTCTATTTATGCGTAATTAGACTAATTTCTTCATAAATGGTCAAGCGAGAGAGAAAAAAAAGGGCACAGATTCCATTTTGGATGTCTTTGTGGGTTTAGATCTAATTGCAGATTTACAAGTGGATGATATGCCACAGCACGGCGAACATACACGCACAGTTCCACATTAACATGAAGTCACACGAGAAGCAACACAGTGCAATTCAGTTGAAATTATAAATCCTATTTGCACAAACGCATGATGAGTTTTGGGACAAGTCTCGCAGCATAATCCTTTTTTAAAAGTAGGTCAAGGAAAACATGTAAAGCAATATTAAGATTTATTATCATGTCTCATGGCTCAATCCACAAAAAGAATTAAAAAAATCAACACACACTAGATTCTGACATTAAAACATGTATTTATTTGTACTTTGTAAAGATCAAAACTGTCTGTGGTATTATCAGAGTAATGAAATAGAAGCAGTTAAGGATAGACTTGGATATTTTCAAGGACTCGCCTGGTCTGTGGCTCATGGGAAATGGTGTTCATTAAAGGCTGCTAAATATAGAAATATTAAATAAAAAAAATATTAAATTGTTTAAAAATGTATCATCCTTATCCAGACAGGGTGAACCACACAACTGTTGTGTTGAATTTCTTTGCTGAGCTGTGGTGGAGGGATATATGTCGTGGTAGATGTATGTATTATAGGTGTGCTTTCGGGAGACAACACCGGCAAAAAACTTGCATGCAAAGGGATCAATTTAGGAAGGCACTGACAACAGGAGTGATTACTGCAACCTATAAGTCTCTCAACGTACCTATGGCATTTGAGTATTCTATCAAGACAAACTTGAAAAAAATATCCTCATATTCTCTAAAGAGCACTTCCTCAGTGGCTGCCCCTGTGTGAGCCAGCCCTCCGTCTCCAGCTCAGGCTACTGCAGGTTCACACAGGTCACAGGTGGTTGCATGTCGGGGCAAGCAGCTCCAGATGGATGTCAAAGGACACCTCTCAATTTCACAACTCACCTCTAAGATGAGTCAACACAGCAGCGAGAGGAAGGGCAAAAGTGTCAGTGAGGGTAAGAGGAAACTCCCTATTTTCTAATAGTTTACCTCTGCCTTACTTTGGCTGCACTTTTTACACAGCGCGTGGAACGTCATCATTTTGTCCCCTTCATGCTCTTGTCACTGTGAACAACAAAAAGCTGTGTGGAGGTATTTCTTTCTTGTCCAATTCCAGGTTGGACCTTCGGGTAGGGTTGTTATTAAATATTAAAATATTGAAATGTAATGGTACAACTAGAGAAATCACAGGTACGAAAAAATGGATTTGACATCTTTTTCACATCACTGTCATTTTTATATTGGTTGAATACCAAGTTAGATCGACTGAGTGTTAGATTTTACATATGAACAGTCATCCAAAGAAAAGAAAATCTAAATTTTGCCTTTTTTCAGCATCAGTCTCTGTCTGTCTCTTGTACTTGAAACTTTAGACTTTTTCAATGGAATTCAACCTGGGAAATTCCCCCTTTTGACACTCTGACAGCTCTGGTTTGTGTTGTTCAGGATAATCAGTGAATTCTAGAGTGGAGCCGAACCTGTAATTACCAGGGAAATTAGCAATAGGCAGTAATTTGTGTCTATATGCAGCCGAGCTTTTGACAGGAAGGCCGGTCTTATTCTGAAACTTTTCTTTTTTTGCAAAAGTGAGCAGTTGCAAGTGAAGATTGGCAAGGATGCTGACTGTGCATAATCCTCAAACATTTGTAGCAGAACTGACTATTCTGTGTTACAGTTTATGTTATCGGATCTATGCAACCCAGTTGCCAGAAGAAAAGTTGGGATATATTGAATGACGATGTTTCTGAACCATAAGAACGTTTCATACAAACGTTTCATATCAGTCTTGTATCGCGCTTGCTGAAATGCACAATGCCACATGGTTAACATTGTGAAACGATTGGTTGGTTTAGGCAACAAAACTACTTGGTTATGGTTAGAAAAAACATCATGATTTGTATTACAATAATGTAACATAAGGCAACGTTACAATGTAACAGTGTAACAATGTAACAGTATAACAATGTAACAACGTATCAACGTAACAATGTAACAGTGTAACATTGTAACAACGTATCAACGTAACAATGTAACAATTGTAAATAAATAACATCATGGTTTGCATTATAATAATATATAATATAATAATAATAACATAACAACGTAATGTATCAACCGTTAATAACTGTAATAACGTAGCGTAATAACGTAGCATAATAACGTAGCATCATAAGGTAGCGTTTATAACGTAGCGTAATAACGTAGCATAACAACGCAGCGTAACAACATAACAATGTAATAATGTAACAATGTAACTTAACATCCATCACAATGTAAGTAGCGTAATAAACAACTGCCCTCAACAGACTTTCTATCTTTACGTAACAAGTGTAACAATGTTACGCAACAAGCGTAAAGTCAACGTTTACTTTTGGTTTCACATGGGACCCAAACAGTGGTCTCCTGGTGGTGCTGTGTTAGTTTGATCCATCCAACAACCCTCCCATCCTCAGGGGATTTTCTTGCTTGTTATGCTCGTTATTATACCACGTAACATTCATACCATGTAACTCTCTGTAACGGTCGCTCGATATACTACGTCCCTTGCTTTGCATGTTGCTCATTGTACTACGTCACTTGCAAAAACGTCGACATTCAACGTATCAGTGGTTTACAGAAACATGCCAACATTTTTTCCTGCCGACTAGATTGCTTCATGAGATTTAATCCAGGTTAGCAGAGAATGATTACAAAGACAGAATCAATTTACGATGCCCTTCCTGCATCCCTTTCTTTTCTCACTTCCTACCAAATTACGTCATGTAAAACATTGTTCAGTAATAAAGCCCTTGTGAGCTCGAACAAAACCACCAAATTCTCTCTTTAGATGCAGATGAAGAATTGTGCTGTGACGCTTGTAATCTTGAAGCCATTTGGCCCATGAGAGTCCCATTGCCCAGAACACAGTTAAAACACATTCGGTCCGTGTGGTTTTGAAAGCTCAAACCGGTTTTTAAATGCTCCGTGTTGCTGAATCACTACCAGCTGCCACAGTCCGCATCCTGCCAGGTTAGTCACCCACTGATGTGCTAGCAGCTGGATGTGACCCAGGCTGCCTCTGCACAGGGTTTAGGTTGGTTTAGATGCAGAAATGATAGGAAAATGAAAATAAACAGCATCACACAAAACTTGATTCAAGATGGCAATCAGTGCTAATGATAGCATCGAAAATGGAGCAAGAAAAAGTCAAAATTCAAGTGACATTCCTTTGCATACTGTATATTTAATATATTTATAAACGGCTTTCGTTTATTTAATTTAACACCACGTCATTGCCATGAAACGGTCGCGATTATGTTTAGGCAACAAAACTACGATAACGGCTACAGTTAGGTTTAGGCAACAAAACCACTTGGGGTTAGGAAAAACGTCATGGTTGGGCTTAAAATAACTACGGTATCTCAGTAAAATATGTATGTAAACAACGTAACATAAGTACGGACAACACGCCACTACAACATTGACATATTATCACTTTGTTAAGTTGATTTGGCAAATGTGTTAGCAAACAGCTGTCTATTTACACATCCAGCAGACATGGAGCAACATACTGTAAGTATTCGTTTGGAGTCGTGTTTCTGGTCACCGAATAAAAGTCCAACATTCACTCTCATTTTAGCTCTGGTCTCCACCTCCTCCTGAGGGAAATGATCTGCCTAAATGGTTTATCAGTCTTTTCAATGAAAACTGCTACCTGCTGCAGCTGGAAATAAGGTTGATGAGAGCCATGAGACTGAACCAAAACAGTGACGTCGCCGGCAGGAAAACCAAAACAATGAGTTTAAAGGCACTAAAACGTTCTGTAGAACTGAGGGGGAACTGCAGAGTCTGTTGATAATTCTCTGTGAGTTTGTCGCTGCAAGTGGCACCTTTCACATTTCACATAGACATTTGACCCATTGATAATAGAAACATTTGATTACTGCAGCTCTAAGGTTAAATTTGTTAACCATATACCCCTTGAGTTTGGGTTCACAGCAGTTTCTTACAAGAGCTGCAGTGTTATGCATTTTTGTTTTATATTAAAACTGAAATGGTTGAATAGCAAACTCCATTCATAAAATTTGTTTGAAACTAGACTGCAAAACAATAAAAAGAAAATAGGGATACACTGTTAACAGAGAACTGAAAAGCGATGCATCATCTGTCCGATATTCTGCCTGCAAATTTGAAGCTGCCTCCTTCTTTTTGTTTCGTTTGTTGTCTTGTGTTTTGTCTCGTCTTGCTTCCCAAAAGGTTGCTATGATATTTGCCTCAGCTTATAGGACACCTGTGTGGGGGCGTGAGCGCCTCTGTGTGAGTGTGTGTGTGCATGTGAGACAGCTGCTTGGGGGATAACAGCAGCATGTGATGACAGGGCAGCCAGGTCTAATTAGAGAGGTCTTCCAAAAGCTGCAGCGCTGATGTCAGTGACACTGCAGCTGCAAGGGTCACCTACATGTATGTCCACACTCACACACACACACACACACACACACAGTATTAAATCCACCTATGTTACACACCTGGTAGAGGGTGTGAGGTGTGGGGGTTTAGAGGGAGGGTGCTGAAGTGTCTTTCATCTGCTGTAGTAGAGGGAGATTACGTGCTGACTCATGCAAACAGCTGATCGACAGTCATTAGCTCAGACCGGGGCTTCCCCACTCGCTAGCTACTTGGATACGAGGACAGCAATACACCTGTACTCTATATTTAGACAGCAGCCTGCCTTCTTCAATGAGCTGCAAGTTAGGGAAAGGAGCTCAAGTAACACTCAACTTTACAATGACCTAATTTAAGTTTATTTAGCATATTTCCACTATGTTTTGATGTTTTAGACACTATCTGGCACCATTTTCTTGTAGCCTACAGTTCTCGAGTACATAGGATGTGAATCATTTTGCACATAAAATCATAGTTTGGATAGGAAAATACGCTTATTCTCTTTCTTTCCGAGAGTCGGATGATAAGATTGATACCATTCTCATGTTGCGAGAGTGCTGGAGCAGGAAGGCGATTAGCTTAGCCTAACATGACTGGAAATAAAGGGGAAACAGCTAACCTGGCTCTCTCCAAAGTTTGAAAAAACACTTAAAACCTTTTATAATAATTGTTTTTACTTACACAGATTTTACACCATGCTAGTGAACTTTAAATGTGTTGGTAGGCATCAATTTTTACTTTGGAGAGAGCTAGGTTAGCCGTTTACCCCTGCTTACATTCTTTATGCTAAGCTAGGCTAATCACCTCGTGGCTCTACCTCCACACTTAGCACACATGCATGAGTGTGGTATCAATCTTCTCGTCTAAATCTTGACAAGAAAGTTAAATAGCATATTACCTAAAATGTCAAATGTCTACTCCATTAACAGAATGCATGCAACCGGAGACAATAATAGTGGGCAACCTGGACAATACACATCATTGTCAAATAATTATTTTCCCACGGTACTGAACCAGTCGAGAGATATTTTCTCACCAATATGGTGGACAACAAATCAGGGCAGCTGAAGTTGGCGAACTCAAATGTTTCTTATCGCAAAACAGCTTAACTGACTGTAACCTAACAAGAGAAAGAGTGTACAGCCATGCTAGCAGCTCACTGAGGTAATCAATGGGCTGTAATGTGGCACTCTTTTGCCAAATGCTAACATTAGCCTGCTAACATACTCAAAATGACAAAGTTAACATGCTAGTATAATATCTACCATGTTCGCCATCTTAGCGTAGAGTTAAGGTGCTAACATTGGCTAATTAGCACTAATCTCATCTAAATCTTGACAAGAAATTGACATAACATATTACCCAAAATGTACTCCATTAACAGAGTGCATGCAACCCAGACAATAATAGAGGGCAACCTGGACAATACTCATCATTGTCAAACAATTCTTTTCCCATGGTACTGAACCAGTCAAGGGATATTTTCCCACCAGTATGTTGGAAAACAAATCAGGGCTGCTGAAGTTGGCGAACTTGAATGTTTCAACAGCTAAACTGGAGAGCAACAAAGTTTGGTGTTATGAAGTGTCATCTGCTAGAAAGTCAAAGTTGAATCATACATACTGTAGCATTAACACCGATAGCCACCATGTCTAACAAGACAAATTGAAGGCCCTACAGAAATCACGATAGAAAATGAAAGGAAGATGCCACAACCGCAGTCTCATTTCTCCTCAGACAGTCTTTGTATCAGCCTACCACATTGTACCCATCTTCCTATTCCCACCCTCAGAAACCCAGACTCTTGGAACAGCGTACTGTATGCTCCACCACAGCCAAGTCTCCAAAGACTGACTTCCTCCAAAAACATAGTAATCTTGTTTGTACTGCCAATTTAGGGGTTAAAAACACGATTGTGGTGTTTAACTAAAGGCCCTTTATCATTCCTCGGCTGACCTCAACATCCCTACGGGGACCTTATGATGACATCATTAACATGCGCCAAGTATTACTGGCTGATAATCCCTGAGATCATGTACTGTAACTGACGAGGGCAGATCCTGAAGGTGGGCGTGAGTGTGAGAGAGAGGGAAAGAAATGGAGAGAACAAGACAGAGGGAGGCAACGGCACTACCAAAAGAGAGGCTTAAAGGTTTAGTTCACCCAAACTACTACAATAATAACTACAACTGCAGTACTGCCATCCCTAGATCCACGCTGCTGGTGTTGCTCAAAAGTTAGCAATCCAACGTATTAATGTACTAGTAATCGTGCCACTAAAGCCCCTTTTTAACCACAAGAACTTTCTCACAGAACTAGGAACTTTGTGAGGAACTCATTGCGTTTCGACCGCAGGGATCAGGGTCTAAATGTAGTCCCAGGGACATTTTTCGGGGACTTTTTACCCCCCAAAAAGGCCTTGGTCAGGGGAAATACTTTCTGAAAGTACAGGAACTTTCGGGATGGAGTTTGCAGAGATGACCGTCACTGATCGGTAAAACACACACAGGTCTTCATTCATAAATGAGGAAGTACTCTAGTATCGATTTAGGACGAGGGGAGAGCATTTCTCTTTGTTTGATAACATTAAACGTAAAGTTAGGCTCTGCTGTCGTCTTCCTGACTCAGAAAAAGACAGAGAAAAAGAGAGGGAGATTGGGCGAGCGAGCTGAGAGGGCGAGCGGTAGAAGAACCACTATAGGCTGAATGGACCTTTTAGTTCCTTGAAAGGTAGTCCCGGGACTAAAATTACCAGTAGCTTCTTGGTGGAAACGCGACTTAACAAACAGCAGCCCTTTCTCAATTTGTGATCTGACAGCCTCGCCAGTCTAACATGCACTGAACTACGACTTTGCTGGCAAGCATGAATGGCAAGCTCCAGGACAGACTGAAAGAATGACACATCGTTTCTAAACGGCATCATAATCTACGTAACTGCACAGATCTGGTGGAAAATTATGGGACAATGTACAGCTGTGTGTCTCAAGTTATTTATGCAATGTCATGATAGTAGACAGGCTAAAAGGATCTTTTACTACATGCAAAACCGTAACATGGAGTGTAGCAGGTATTATGTCAGTGAATATGCTACCATCATATAAAGCCAACATACTGGCCGAGAATTCACATTTTTCTACAGAAAAGCTAGTTCTAACTTTCTGGAACTCATTTCTACTTCTCCACCATTTGGGCATCATGACAGTAAGGTTTTTTTTATGAAGTTATTCACATCTGGTTTCTTCATAGAGAACAGTTCACACATTCATGATAAAGTTCTTACTTGTAAAAAGTTTTTTAAAAAGTGTTTTTTTTTTTTCTATCTATATAGTGTCTGAACATATGGCAGCTCCGAGTTTCTCCTCAGAACACTACGAAACTTGGCGTTTATTTCAAACCATGCTTCCCACTCAGATGGCACATGTGTGTGTGGTGAGTGGGATAGTCTATCTTATCTAGGAGCTATTGGCTGACACACATAATCTTACCTTCCACTGCTTGTCAGTTTCTCAGGGCTGTATGAGCTACATCATGAGCTGGTAAAAACAATAGCTGTCAAAGCCATCCAGCTGTGAATGTGAATAAAGAGTTTTATAGAAGGGAAAGGGTGGCCTCATAGGCTGTGTATTAATGCAAGACAGTGAACACCTGTACCTGTTGCATCTTTCTGGGGACTTTTGCTAAAGGTGTAAAGCTGAGAATAAGAGCAGTAGACAAATAGAGAGCATATGGTGTCAATACGTTTTTTATTTATTGCCTCTAATTATCTCCTTCCTGTAACAGACGTGCTGAGGCACACATCTCTTGTTGCTGAGATGTGAACTTTACATGGTCCTTTACTACCCCCATCAGGTCACATTAGGAGCTGCAGCTTTTTAAAAAAAAAACAACAACTGACATTTGACATTGAAGATGTGACATTTATATCCAGTAGTGGTCAAAACATAGACCGATAAGTAAGATTTCTTTCCTGAAGTATATTACAATTGCAGCAAGTAACCACCAGACAGTGTGAATTTAAGAGGGGAGTCACCACCCTCACCTTACAGATCAGTAGTATTCAATCGGGGAAAAAATCTGCACAAGAAATATTGACTAACCACCAGGAATCAGGGTGACAGAGAACAAACAGGAGTTCTTATATTGGGGCTACAACTGGAGCTTAACCAAGGGAGTCATTTCTGGGAACAGGAACATGTTCTCCAACTTTCAGCCTTTTTTTGTTTTTGCTCTGACTTTACATAAGTTGCTCTGCCTTATTGGTCGAGGTTGTTTGGGCTGTAGAAGCCTGAGGGGACGATAAATAGACACTACTTAGGGCTGAAAAAAGTTGTTCCTCCTCCTCTGTGTGATTTTTAAGTTTTAAAAAGTGAAGATACTGGTATCCTATGAAACTAGGAAACCTAAAGAATCCATTGGTACAAACTTGCACTAAATTTTGGTGAGGAAAAACTCGCATGGCCATTTTCAAAGGGGTCCCTTGACCTCTGACCTCAAGATATGTGAATGAAAATGGGTTCTATGGGTACCCACGAGTCTCCCTTTTACAGACATGCCCACTTTATGATAATCACATGCAGTTTTGGGGCAAGTCATAGTCAAGTCAGCAAACTGACACACTGACAGCTGTTGTTGCCTGTTGGGCTACAGTTTGCCATGTTATGATTTGAGCATATTTTTATGCTAAATGCAGTACCTGTGAGGGTTTCAGGACAATATTTGTCATTGTTTTGTGTTGTTAATTGATTTCCAATAATAAATATATACATACAAGCATGCATGCAAGCATATTTTCCCACTCCCATGTTGATAAGAGTATTAAATAGTTCACAAATCTCCCTTTAAGGTACATTTTGAACAGATAAATATTTTGCCATTAATCGCGATTAACTGTGGACAATCATACGATTAATCGCATAAATATTTTAATTGATTGACAGCCCTACTAAAAACTCAAGCTGTCATTCTGTTGCATTCTGGTCCTTTTATTATTACTTAGTGTACTTGATATACTACTAATTGGTCTCTTGTGTCTCTTCTACAATGGATATCTACCTGTATGACTGCTGACAGAAAGACTCGTGTGATGAGAGTATTTGACCACAATCATGAGGACTGTTGTGATGGAAAATGCATTATCTCTCCCCTCCCCTGTAAGGACAGTTGTAAGAGCCAGCTGGACACTAACAGATTACAGACTCTATAGGTCCTGAAGGCCCATAACATTCATTACATGTATCAGCAACTATCACAGGCCTGCTCTCTGTTAGACTCATCCACCTGACAGAGGAGAGACAGATAGAGAGGAAAATGTATTAAAAAAAAAAAAGGTCACAAGAATGAGAACTTATATGCAGCTGTGGTGAAATACTTTAACATCCACCAATTCAACAACATATTTTTTAGATTTTTAGTCTCTTCCTTTTGTTTTTCTGAACACTGCATTCAAAAGCTAGAGTACGTTGTCAGAAAATGAAACCTACAAAACAACCGTTCATGAAAAAAGAAAGCTGTTTGCATTACGTGAAGCTGTAGCTGCTCTCTCCCAACACAACTTCAGGGCTTTTCATCAACACTCAAACCCTGACAAACGTTAAATAAATCTTCACTGTGATGGATTACTTGTCAAAAGTCTAAAGCTGAAATCGTTATGCAACATTTTCATGTGAACTAAAGTGATTCAACGTGTGATGCAACAAAGATAGAAACCAAACTAAAAGTAATAAACTGCTTTTATCTGACTCCCTGTTAGTACAGACGCTCCTCGTAGGAATACATGTTTAAGTTTGTGCACATACACACATATACTCTACTGTATGAAATCTGAGTACTAAGCACTAACAGCAGGAACCATGCTGCCTGCAGACATACACACCACCAGTCACGACTCATTAGGATAAATCATTGCAGGGGGAGTATCTGTGTTTGTGTCTGGGCTGAGGGGTGAGTTTTAGTGAAGCCTGTGGTGATCAGAATCCTCCGCGATTGAGCGCAGTGTGCAGAGTGTGCAGCTCTGTATTTTTCTGTAGTTGTAAAGGAATTTGGCAACTATGTGGCCATAAAGGCCTCTTAATAATAATAGGAATTTTACCTCAGTCATGGTGCAAAAACCTCAGAGATGCACCACTTTGAGTTTGCTTGCTGTGACTTACACATCAGTGTACCAGTGCCTATTGAGTCAGTAAGCTAATCGGTGCCCAAAATCCAATACATTTTGTAGTGATTCACCGCCTGCTGACTAGTTTATAACACACCCAAAATACCCTCCAATTAGTAAAAGGACTTCTGTTTAAAAAGCTGCAGCTCACTCTAATTTCACCTTGAAACACGGACCCTGTCTGATTACTAGAGCACAAAGTTCTTCATAGATGTACCCTCTTAATTTTTCTCTCAAAGTGCACCAGATTGATTCATTTAACTTTAAAATGTACAACATTTTTCTTCCGGGGGAGCATGCCCCCTGACCCCCCCTAGAAGGTCCAAGGTCCACCCACCACAGTCTCACAAAATCCTGTGAGAAATACTGTATTATGTGATCCAGAACTGGATGCCCCCCCCACACACACATGCAGTACAACGTACACAGACCATACAGCCTCCAGTTAGGCACATTTAACACAATATACTGTAGGTGACGCCACATGTGAAGATTATAAGATAGCAGTTTTATTTTTGACTGACTCTGAGTTTCAGGAGTTTGGTTGAATTTTGCGTATTCTTACCCTGCTGTTAGTTGTTAGTTGGCTTCTTTTTTTATATAACCGATGACTGTAAATTTAGATTGTATGGACCCAGTAGTACAGATAAAATGCTGCCCTCATTTCTCTAGAACATGTGGCTACATCTTACACATTGCACCTTTTATAAACAAAATTAAAACTTACATCAGAACATTTTTGCTTATTTGTGATTCATGACTGTCAGCATGAAGCCACATTAGATAATTAATTATTCATGAGTTTTCCACTGCTATTCTGGGAAAAAATCTCATACCAAACATAAACTTTTCCTCTCTGAATCAAATCCACCTCTGCCATGTCCTCCCAATGATTCACTCTAATATTAATATTACGTGACCTTGTAATTGTCCATTTTACAATAACAATACAATACATTTCCGCCTTTAATCACTTTAATATCTTGTATTTTCTGCGTAATGGAAAACACGATTAGTTTGATTTGTAATAGCAGGGGATGAAAAAGGCACTTTTGAGCCTGGTACAGCAGTTTTCAGTTCAGTTCAGTTTCACAGGGATTCACAGCGTTCAAACAATAGATTGAAGTGCTTTGTGCTATTACACTCATTGTGAATCGTTCTGGATAAGAGTTTTCTCTCCCAGTAGTTGGAACAAAGCAAGAACAATGCTCAAATCTCCTGCCAGATGGAACTGCAGAGGAAAGCTGGAGCAGATGTCTGATGGGAGAAATTTCACCAATTCTGCCAAACCTTCAGGGAACTTCACACTGACAGAAGACACGAGATGCCAGAAAAGAGAAACAGAGGGGGGACAAGATATGATAGAAACTCAAATCAGAGCGGAGTTGAAGGGGTTAATGAGAGTCTCGTTGTAGGTACCTACGCTGTAGGTTTTGATTGATAATTGATAGGGCTTTCATAGTTAACGTGATAATAATGTGTTGACGAAAATTCGTTTAATGCCACAAATTTCTTTAACGCATTAACGCAACTTGTTGAACTATTAAAGCTAGAGTGCAGAAACTGGTATCATATGAAACTAAAAACCTAAATAATCTACTGGTACCAACCATGTCATACTAATAAGGCTCTAAACTTACGCTAAATTTTGGCGAGGAATAACTGTCATGGCCATTTTCAAAGGGGTCCCTTGACCTCTGACCTCAAGATATGTGAATGAAAATGGGTTCTATGGGTACCCACGAGTCTCCCCTTTACAGACATGCCCACTTTATGATAATCACATGCAGTTTGGGGCATGTCATGGTCAAGTCAGCACACTGATACACTGACAGCTGGTGTTGCCTGTTGGGCTGCAGTTTGCCATGTTATGATTTGAACATATTTGTTATACTAATTGCAGTTCCTATGAGGGTTTCTGGACATTATTTGTCATTGTTTTGTGTTGTTAATTGATTTCCAATAATAAATATATACATACATTTGCATGAAGCAGCATATTTGCCCACTCCCATGTTGATAAAAGTATTAAATACTTGACAAATCTCCCGTTGAGGTACATTTTGAACAGACCACTGGATTTAACATTATAGACATGACCACTGACTATTTGTGTAACAGTTTACAAATTCATAGACTGAATAATATATATATATATACAAACATACAGTATATACTGTATATATATTAAATATAATATCGTTATTGTTAATACTTTTGGCCACGCTAATCGTGTAGTGAAAATTTGATTTCGTGACAGCCCTACATTTGAGTCTCAGTAATTTATTATTCCTTTTAACCCGGGGTGGACAAGACGAACTGTTAGTGCAGCAAGACTTCATTAACTGTGGAGTAAAAAATGATGCTGCTACAGTGGAATGCACCCAGACTGTTAATTGTTAAATTGTCATTCTGATAATGATTATGACATATTACTAATACATGCAACTGTGTGAATTTGAGGCAGTTTTGGTGGGAAATAAAGAGCACACATGCTCTGGAACTGTTCCTGAGCTACGTGATTTTAAAAGTGGATTCAAGAAGCTTGTGCAGTTTGTTTATATTGTTCTTGGCACTTTTTGCCTTTTAGCAGAGCCGAGAATAAGCGATGGACAGGCACTCTGTACTTCCAGCCAAGCTTGGATGTCAAAGCCAAGAACGTAATAGGATATCATTTGGATAAATCCTGCCATTCTGAACCTATGGACAAAAATCAAATGTTGGTTGATTTAAGGGGAACAAATCCTCCACAAGCCTCCAACACACACAGACAAGCTGCTCCTCTCATTTCCCACATTATGTGATGAAAGCTACAATCAGCTGATTATATTTGACAGATTTTTTTTGTCTTTTCTCTTTATTCTTTATGATGATATTATGAAGTGATCTTGGAAGGTTTGAGGGAGTTGTTGAAATGCACTGTTTTGGAGTTTAAAGCCTCAATCAGTAAGTATTTCATCACATACTGTAAATGTGAAGTGCAATATATAAACATATATATTTAAAGAGTTTCATTATTTGATGAAAAACATGCGACTTCGCCTGAACCTAACTGATAATATAGACCTGTTTTATTCGTGTTTATAAAGTTTATCGATGTAAATACAATGCAGCATTACATTAGATTTTGTTTAGTGTTAATAAGTGTAGTAAAAAAAACTGCCAGTGCAATGTGAAAGTGAGCCGCAGCGAGCGACAGTTGCACCCACTCAAAAATGCAACTATGTGTTGGTGCTTTGGCAGCCACTGAAACACCACATGGAGACCACCAAAACTGGGATTGGTCAGCTTGTGCTGCTTTCTCCCACAAGTTTACAATGTTGGTCGAAATGGTAATAAAGACATCATTAAGCAAGCTGAAGAAAGGCTCCGTTAAACTGCTTCTTTTCAGTAACGCACATCTAGCAAAACCATCTCCACTGCTTCTCACCAATCACCACTCTCTCACAGTGGGGACTGTCCGTTATTCCGAAACCCCAATATCCTGAAAAATGTCCCGAAATACCATTTGTCCGACAGCCCGTTATCCCGAAAACAAACACCCATTGTCCTTAAGACCCATTGCTCCGAAAATACACACTACGTGCAACAAACATTTTTCCGAATAATTGGACGTCGGAACAATGGCATGGCACCATCACAGTGAATTAAGAACGTAAACACAGCGATTTCGTAATAAGACGAGGCAAAATGGAGTTAGGAAAAAAGGTGTCGATTTTTTTGCCCAAAATATTCTCATTCTGTGTGAAAGTATTCATGACAAAAACAACAGTTCGAAAAAAATATATTGACAGGGGAAAAAAAACACCCCCCTGTGCATAAAGGCCTTTAGGTTGGACTCCGATCCCCAAAAATCCACTGATTTAGCTGGACGGTGCCAACGTAGAATATTTGCAAGAACACACAGGACTAGTGATGAAAACCAGCTTCAGGCTTCATTTTAGGAACAAATAGCAGAAGCTGCAACCGTTGTGTATCACTGGATCGGACCAGCACTCTGAGGAACCAACACAAGCAGAGCTCCATGTCATAAATACAGAAGTACAGCCATAAACACGAGTGAAGTAGACGTTAAAATAACAAGACTGCTATCCTGCTACGTGACGTCCACGCTGTAGGAACCCGGATTCCTTTGTTTGTCTTGGACCAGCTACAGCAACACGGAGATGACCCCAGTGAACTCTACAGTTAACTATGTGGTGTGTGTGTGTCCATGTGTTTGGCTAGGTTACTTTTTAACAATTTATCCTAAACTACAGTCAAATACCTGACTAAATGTTGTGTATCGTTGTAATAAGGCAGTAAGGTAATAAAAAGTTTTGGAAGCTAAAAAGAGTGTTAAGGACATAATGAAAGAAAATTAGACATCTTGTTCATTATCACCTCAGCAGGATAGCACACTGAGAGTCCACTTGGAGGGTTTTGTGTTTAGTTTGTCTTGGCTCGCACAGATCTGATATATTTCATTCTCTCTAATATTTTCTCATCCCTCTCCATTGCATCGCCTCTTACCTTACCGTGCAACCATTTGTCTCACTTTTTTCATTCATACGGCGATTCTCTTTCATGTTCTTACCATGCTACAATCCAACAGTAACATCTCAGGTGTTACTTAAAACTTCAGGTTTAATCAACATGTTTCATCTTGCTAAAGCCCTTCTCAGACATGGAATACATAACATCACTGGCTTCATCTACAGTATCTGTTAAAATGATGGATTTATGTCATTCAGGTGTCCATTACATAAACGCTCCTTACAGCTTACAGAGCCACAACACTTTTGCGCAATATTTTCTTACAAAAGATCACACTACTAACATAGTTTACAATGTCTGCACTTACACTTCATACAGTAAACCAACATTAGAAAACATTGCATCCGACGATAAAATTACATGAAAGCCGTACATTAAACATTAAAACCATTAGAACTATTTAAATCAACTGACTGGTAAAACAAAACAACAACAATAATCCAAAATTGAATTTTTCAGTGTATTACATAAATCAGCAATGGTTGAATGTATACACAGTGGTGTCATCAGCAAATATTGTTAAATTGGCTTTATCTAAAACAAATGGCATATCATTATTAAATACAGAGAAAGGCAAAGGTCCTATACAACTTCCCTGGGAAACTCCATATGTTACCGTACTTGATTCAGAAAACTACCATTAAATGAGAAAATGGAAGCAGTAATGTAAATTGGGTTGTGGCCAAAAGTGTCTCTCTTTTATATTTATCAGTGCGTGCCATTATGAGTTGATGATATACACAGTGGCAGATAAATTATTTAATAAACAACTCTGCATTTAGGTTGATATAAAGAGGCCCAAGTTAATATAAATAGGGTGTAATGGGTTCCACTAAAAGCTCTTGACTGAAATCCATGAACGCCACCACTCCCTAACTATTAGTCATAACTATCATCATTAAGTTAGATTAAAGCCATGAGTTAGGATTTACAAGATCGCTGAGCTGATGTGCTGCTCACACTACAACATTCTTGGTCCCAACAACAAACTACACAACTGATCTTAGACATACGTGGTGTATGCAATGTATCCTCATACAACGGCTCCTATAATATCTTATAAAAAGTTATTTGTTAGGGCACCATAGAGGACTATTTATCACGTTTTCTCCACTGGAATGGCACCAGAGAGGACACTTCATCATGTTTTCTCCACTGGAAGGGCACCCTAGAGAAAACTTAATCATGTTTTCTCTACTGGAAGGGTTCCATAGAGGACAATTTATCACATTTTCTCCAATGGAAGGGCACCCTAGCGGACACTTAATCACATTTTCTCTACTGGATGGATACCCTAAAGGGCACTTCTTCATGTTTTCTTTACTGGAAATGCACCCTAGAGGACACTTGACCTCATTTCCTCTACTGGATGGACACCCTAGAGGGCACTTCTTCACCTCCTCTCTTGCCCCTCTCTACTCAAACTTGGCTGTGATGTTTGAACACTCAGAGTATTCTGAGTTTGAACACACTTTCTCTTGTTTAAATAAGCTCAATGATCGTCACTCATTAGAGCTTCGACGGAGGGGGAACTTGATCTATACTGCTCAGCAATCTGAGTGGTGATAAACATTCCTACAATGTAATTATCCATTAAAGAAGACGTCAAATAGCAGTAGCTGTTCCAAAGCCAGGCCTCACACCTCGCCCCAACCCATGTATGTCTATGCACGTGCATGTGTGTGTTTCTGTAAAATTTGGGGTTGGCAGTGGCAAAAGACTTTTTGGTCATTAATTAAATGCAATTGCAGTCAAACCAAACTGTTATCAGCTTCTCCTCAAACAAGCATTTTGGTTGTAACTCAAGATCCTTTGCTACATTTGGCCTCGGCTGTCCCACTCACACTTTATATAAACACTTTATAAATCCTTCCAACTATGAGTGTCTACGCACACACATACAGTATCTTGTAGTTCCAAGCAATCGTGGCACTTATTTATAAATGAGGCCTGTCTCAGATTATTCATGGAGGCTTTGCAACAAAACCACAATCTGCCTAAAGCGAAAAGCCAAAGAGGTAAAGAGCCCTGGCCATGAGCTTTTTTTTTTTTCTTTCTTATTTTTAGCCTTTATCTGCGGGAAAAACTTATATTAAAGAAATATTAAGTTTCACATGTTATTCTTTCATTTTATTGCTTAACCATCTGGCTCTTCAACAGTACATTTTGGAAAATTGAACTGATAAAATTCATGTATTCCAATACAGGTAAATAACATCAACAACTGTCAACTTTTTTTCTGCCAATTCTTTGAGGTTTTGAATGCACCAGCTTTTCTTTAACTTTAACTTAGATGTATACACTGCTAGGAGGAGTATAGGTTCACAAAATGACCCGTCAAAAATATGCTATCTTCATGAATTTGCACAAAATAATAACTTGAATTTAAGACAAGAATTATTGAAAATTTGCATTTATGCATTTTAGATAAACTACCTGTTTCTGGCTGTGATCATTGCACACATACATATTGCATTTTACACAATTGTTTACGTTGCAGTCATTTTTACTTGGGCAGAACTGACATTCTTTACTCTTGACCCTGTTTGCTTCTGTCCTGTGGCTGGTCTGGGACTTTTGCAATGCCACACCTCGCCATTCGTGCAATGAACTGGGTTGACACACCTCATGTGTGGTGTGACAAGCTCCTTAGTAAACTCTTTGAGGAAATACCGTGATGATTTAGTGATTGTCTGGGTTGCTTTTAATGAGATGTCTGATTTTTAGTCTCACCCAAGTAGAACGGGTATTGAACTGTTTGCCGTGGTTGTTGCTCACTACTAAACCAGCAGCGGAGGAAGATCATGAGGTAGTCACAGAGCCAAATCACCATTTGTGTAAAAGGAACAGCTGGCATGGCGGGACTACACGCACGCACACACACTAGATGCCAACGCTGTTGTGTTAAGCTAGGTTTAAGCTTGCCGTAGTGTCCCTGGAGCGGGGGTGTGCTGGGATGAGTGAGTCTGCGACTTGCCGAAGTGTTCTCTTACAGCCATGGTTGTAAGAGTTGTCTGTTCTCTTAGTATTCCCTTACATCCATGGCAACAGTAAATAAAATATACAGATAATACTTACTTGTATCAAATATGACATTTTATTGATGTGTACATAGCTGATTGGTGATGCTAAGGACAGATGCAACATGTCCTCATACCTAAACAGCAGAATCGGTCATTTGCCAATGACTTTCACACCGACATATATGACAGTTCTATTTAACGTTGTGAAACGGTTGTTTTAAACATGTGGTTAATTTTGTGAAACGGAACCACTTGGATAGGTTTAGGAAACGAGTGTGGTTCGGGTTACAATAAGTAAGTTTGTTACATAACGTGTCGTAGTACGTCATGTGGTTAGATACGAAAATAGTTACATACGTAACGTAAGATAACTCCGTAATGTAAAATAACTCAACGTGTTGACTTTTGGTTTCACACGGGACACAAACAGCGTACACTCTTTATACTTGCTAAGCTGCTTGCACAGACAATCTATACTGCCACTTTTTTGGACAAATGAGTTGTAGTTCACAATTAATAGTGTTTATACTTGACAAAAATAACTTGCACCTAAGAGTTAAATTAAGGACTATATGAGCCAGTTAACTGACATACCCTAACAAGGTTTTGGGTATTGAAACTTGTTACCTCTTAATGCTACGGCCTTGTGTCGTTAGAAGACCCTTTAGAAGACAAGAGCCATTCCCAGAGTCATGAGGATGAAAGAGTGCAGATCATTTGGCGTATAAATGTACCTCCAGTCAACCAGAGTCCCATTTGGAACTCAGCATAACAATGGAGAAAGGAGAGAAGGGTGATGGTGAAAAATGGATGTATGTGGTGGATGCATTCCATATGCCGCTCTCCTCTCAGACGGGAGCAGCAGGCCTGGATCAGATTCCCTCATCTCCCAAATCCCAATCCTAGACCATCTGCGAGAAAGCAGAAAAACTGACCACAAATCAGCATCTAGGGTTTCTTTATCCTCTGCCATCAAACTTTTATGTATTACATTTATACACGGACTTTATATTTTTATTCAAGATGACATAGAAAGAGTATTAGTGCACCAAGCTTTTGCTCACGGGCAGCTTTTTCAAATACAAAGAGATGTGATATTCCACAACTTTATCTCAAAAAAAGTATTTAATACAGTAGCTCATCCCAACTTATTTAATGTTCACAGGTAGCCATTAGGTCCCTCTTTATGCACTTCTTCAGCGTCTATCTAATACTTTGGATATGTCTATCTTTAAAGGTTTTGGCTCTGATGCAGCTCATTTAGATGTGGTAACAAGTCCTTTTTGGTTGTACTTTAATATGACAACCTTTTGTTGCTTCTAACTTTCTCTATATGATCACTTATTTTAAAGGTAAATATGTCAGTGGTCATATAGTACAGCTGCTGTCATTAACTAAATTATGGTCCCATTTAGAGTCAAATAGACCATAGAGCAGGGGATGCTTTAGGGCGTGGCTACCTTGTGATTGACAGGTCGCTACAACGGCGTTGTCTGGTCTGGGAGTTGTCCGTGTTTTTGTCTTCGAACTTTAACCGTTTCACAGTGTGTTTTCAGTTCATGAAAATTAATTCTAACATATTTGTCGCCTAAAAATGTCTTATTCAGCGTTCGGTTGTACTTAGATCCACTCTCTTGTGTAACTTCTGGTTGCAAGATGGAGTCGGCCAAAATGCTCAACTCAAGGCTTCAAAACAGCAGTCAAGAAGCCAGTGGGTGACGTCATGGGCACTACGTCCACTTCTTATATACAGTCTATGGCTTTAGGTGATAAGACAAAGTCAGTTATAAATTAAATGCATCATTGAATATTAATTTGAAGTTATAGCTACTACTAGGAACTTCAATTTTGTGTTGATTTTGGCGGTCTCTGTGGACAAAAGCGATAGTGTTTACGAGCACCAGATTCCCTTTAGAAAACCTCTCATTTTACTGCAGCAGGGTCCGACAGTCTGTCCCGCTCAGTTCTGGCTCTGTCATATACTGTAGAGGCATCAGTATTAAACTGAGACTGTTTCATGACTAGTTAAAAGTTCCTCACAGTAACTTTAAATGCCTTTTAATACATTCACAAGTAAATTTCAGCTTTTCATCTTTGAAAGCTGGAATGTACTCCTTTTTCACATCAGACATTTTGACATGTCACAGCAGGAAAAGCAAAGGTGTTACTAAGAACATTATGGTGCTTCCTTAAAGTGTCTCTTTATTCCATGCCAGCATGCACAATAGCATTGTCCTGGGACCTGGAACACCTAAATAGAATACAGCCATCATTAAATGTAATGATGTGTCAACCTCTCCGTCACAAAAAAGGTCGGTGGGCTGACTGAGACTACCTGACTGACTCGTACCTTCGTGCAGGTCTCTAGATTTGTAGAATGACTCAAAACCCTCAGTACTGTGATTGTAGGACTTACATTATATCTCAGCCCGAGGCTTTGGTCCGATGTGGGTTTGGTCAGATTTTGTGACCGTAGCAATTCCACTGCTGACAGACAGAAACTTTTTTCTTGTGTTTTTCCTCTGACTAAAGTCTCAGATACTGCAGCATTGCGGTAAAGAAAATGGAGGGAACAAATTGAAGCAGATAGGCAAAGCTCCAGTTTTTCCTCGCACCATTTGTGATCAACGTTTTTCAAACCAGTGACCAGTTTATGCAAATAAAGAACAGAAAAACGGAACGGGAGATGTGTGGTTCAGATAGCAGACCTCAGTAATAATGGGCCGGTAGTATGATGTATGAGCCAATTTAAATAACATAAACCCTCACTTCATCTGGAAACTTGAGACACACACACACATATACACACATGCATACACATTATATCTAAGTATGTGCACACAGCGGTACAGCACATATGGCATTAACAAACATTTGCTACTCCACGTGCCTGGTTCCCTGGAGCCACTGGAGCCATAGCTACAACAACTGGGCTACTTCAGTCTATTTGGCCAGTCCACCTTAATCTACATCAGTCGAGCTGCAGGAGCCAAAGGATGTTGGCACATAATGAAAAAGAGTGAGAGAGAGTGAAGTGCAGGAATATCCCTCCTGCTAACCGTCCATTCAACACATCCCATTCCTCCATTTTTCTGTTTAACATCTTCATCTGTCTCACTATGAAAAACGATGTCTATTCACATCATTCATTTTTGGGTCCATGGGGGCAGCGGGAATAGCTGAAAACACAACACTGAGATATTGTCATCTTATAGAGCTGTTATGGCGAGCCAAACAATTGACTGTTTACGCATTCAGCAGTCATGGAGCAACATTAGCGTTCATTTAGAGTCATGTTTCTGGCCACTTGACAAACAGAAGTCCAATATTAATTCTCATTTAAGCGTTTTTGCTCTCTAGCTCGCTAAATGTTCAGCAGGTAGTGTGCAGTGGGTTTACTAGAGCTTTTTTCACTGAAAACAAATGCCTGTTGCTCGAAAACTAGATTGATGAGAGTAAAATTCGCTGGCCTGAAAAACAATGACCTAAAAAAGACTACAAAATTTGTAGGAGGAGGGGAAGTGCAAAGTTTTGTGTTAATTCTTTTCTGGGTTTGTCACTATGAACAACCCCATTCACATTATTACTGATAGGTAAGATGGCGCCACTCGAGTGGCAGCCTTTTGCTGCAGCTCATTGCACGATATTTCTGTCTTTTTTTGTCTTTGATAAGTGCATGTTTGTGCGTGTGAGCATGCCCCACTGGCTAGCTTACGGCCGCCGCTCTGCACTGCGCTCATACGGCGTTTACAGCCGATAACGCTGTCCTGACCCAATGCGCCATTGCGGGAGCAAAGCACCCACCCTCTGGTTCCCCCCAGGTCAACACTGTTAGCTCAGTCAGCACTGTAAACACTAAGACCACCATAGTGTATGATAATGTTCCCTCCTGCCCTGACTTTTCCTGAAAACTGAATCTGCACATGTCTGGTCATAATGAATAACATTTAGAAAACCAAATAGATGGGTTTTCTGCTTCAATCCACATTTGTTGGCTTTTAGCCTTTCAGAAACAACATTTTGTTCCATATGCTACGGTACTTTTGCTTCACCATGGATACAGACGCTCTTTGGTGTGGGATTTGGAGAAAATAGTATCCCTAAAGAGCCTGGTGGTCCTAGTGCTAAAATCATAATGAGTCATCTTAAACCACTAAACAAAGCAAGCAATTACATTACAATTACATTACATTATATACAGGTTTACTATACATCTTCTTCTTCTGTGTTTTATTATTGTATTGTATTTATGATCTAGTTTAACTGTCAGGAAATTGGGTACTTTTAATGGCTAATGTTTTCTGCATAAAATTGTTCAACCAGTCATTGGATCCCATTTTTTTTCCTATCACCCCTCCTTTAAGTAAATATTTGCCTGTAGATTTTGTCACTTTAAAATGAATGTAGCTAAATCTATGAATTATGACCTTCAAAGCTCTAACCCTAATTATATCATTCTACTTTTACTGTCACTTTGTAATTTGTTTGCTTTACTTTTTGTCCTTAATATAGAGAAAACACTTGCAGACAAAGCATTTCATTGGCACGTTAGTGATTCATTTCTCTCTGGCGACATGTGTAGAATGTGTTGCTGCAGTGATTGGTTGAAATAAAAATGTTTGGACACTGATGGTCCAGCAAGGCTTTAACCACTCTGCCTTTAAGCTACTCCCTCGCTCCCTCCTTTCATCCTTCTGCCACCAATTTACTCATTGTTGGCCTCCATTCTTCCATCACTGGCACCAAACTGGCTGAACACATTGGCACTGCATTATTTGTTGTTGTCAACACTCTAGCTTTGTTTTTTTGGGGGGTGATACTCAGGAAGTATTTCCAGTTTGTAAACAGAGGAAGAAGACAAGCTAACATGAGCGACGCCTACCAAAACTCAAACTTCATCAACAGAAAATTAGGCTCCCAACCTACCTGACTTGTATTGCAGTGAGAGTTCAGCAACAAAAATGGAGACTAAATACTAAACATTAAGAACTCCAGGACTACCCCTTTAACAAGCATGTAGCCTACACATGGTCATAAGCACAGCCACAGAGGTAGACACACTTATGCAATCAAATATGAGTGTATTCCTACAAGCAAACTCTCACACACACTCATACGTAGACCACGCAGGTGGCCGACCATGATAACAAACAGCATAATTAGGAACAGGTGAATGTTATAAGGCAATTTCTACTGCAAATATTGGACAAATGAACACAGGGTAATGAGGGAAACAAGTATGTTTCAGCGATCAGGAATATCTAAACCGCAACAATTTGCTAGATGAAGTAGCGTCTGGCTGACTTAATGACAGAAAGGTGAGGTCGCCACGCGGAGCAGGGGGGAAATGAGATGTAGTGTTTAAAAAAAAAGAGAGGAAAAAACGTAACTGGTCTACAGCCACATACAATACCACTGCCTCTGCAGCTCGAGCCAAGACTAAATTTTCTCTCTGTTTCTCCAAATTAAAGCTTGAATGAGATGAAAGATTGAATTCAGACGCTGGCTAAAAACCGATGAAAAAGGAATGAGGTGTTATTCACTATCATCTTTAGCCTCCTCTTCTCCTGTATTTCTTGTGCTATAATGACAATATCGCCATCGCTTTTTGTTTGACATTTTAGGAAACACTTTCATAACAGAATTACGTGAGAGGATCGACACCATCCTCATGTCTGTAGGCCTGCACTAAATACGGAGCTAGAGCCAAGGGCTGATTAGCTTAGCCTAGCATAAAGACTGGAAACGGGGAATCAGCTAGCCTAGTTTCTCACGTTCTTATTTCTGTACGAATTAAACAAACAAGATACAAGGTGTTGAAGGGTTAGAGAGCTTTACAGTTGTTGGTAGATTTATTTTTACTAGGGGATGTCAATCGATAAATATTTAATTGTGATTAATCGCATGATTTACTATAGTTAATCATGATTAATTGCACATTTTTTTATCTGTTCAAAATGTACCTTACAAGGGAGATTTGTCAAGTAGTGGCCCGATATGCTTGCTTTATGCAAATGTATGTATATATTTATTACTGGAAATCAATTAACAACAGAAAACAATGACAATGACAATGACAATGACAAAACAATGACAGATATTGTCCAGGTACTGCATTTAGCATAAAAAATATGCTCAAATCATAACATGGCAAACTCAAGACCAACAGGCAACAACAGCTGTCAGTGTGTCAGTGTGCTGACTTGACTATGACTTGCCCCAAACTGCATGTGATTATCAGAAAGTTGGCATGTCTGTAAAGGGGAGACTCGTGGGTATCCATAGAACCCATTTTCGTTCACATATCTTGACATCAGAGGTCAAGGGACCCTTTTGAAAATGGCCATGCCAGTTTTTTTCTCGCCAAAATTTAGTGTAAGTTTGGAGCGTTATTAATCTCCTTTGCGACAGGCTAGTATGACGTGGTTGGTACCAATGGATTCCTTAGATTTTCTAGTTTCATGTGTTGATCTAGCTTTGTTGCGTTAAAGAAATTAGTGGCATTAATATGAATTTGTGTTAATGTGTTATCGCGTTGACTTTGACAGCTCCGTATTTAACTCCATATTTAGCACACAGATATGAGAGAAATAAATCTCGGCAAGAAACTGAGTACGCATTTCACAAAATGTAGAATAATGGGTTGAGTTCACTCAAATGGTGGTATTCATGGTATTTATAGTTTCATCTTATAGGCCTAGCCTATTAGCCTATGTGTCCAGGTTTTGTGATCTCTGCTGTTGAAACTTGATTTTTTAGGGGGGGGGATTGGATCTTTTTGGTTGAAAATCCCAATTAAAATATTCAATGTAGTCAATTTCATTCTTTGTATCTCTGTGTTTTTGTTTTCTTCGTTTATGATATGTCTAGCTATGTATTCATGGGCTATACAGTAGTCATGCACACATAATCATGCCTGCTTGCACACAAACTACGCATTTACACACAGTTATAACTTCTGGGCATTCTTCCATCATGAAAGTGATGTATTTAAAAGTGAGCCAATTCTTCATTTATGGAAAGATGAAGCAGGAAGTCCTCTAGTCTCTACCTGACCAGCACATACACTCCTGCTCTCATCAGCTCTATTGGAGCTGAGGAGGATATCCTCTAGTCATCCTAATGGCTCCAGTGAGCATTAATCTAATACTCCTGTCTCAAGTATGGCGATGGAGGCTTACAGAAACCTGGCTGCTTCAGTCTAAAACTCCACTTTTCTATGTCTCGCTCCGTCTTTTTTCTCCGTCTCAGTCTGTCTTTTCTGTCATCCCCTATCGTTGTCTGTCATTTCTCTAATTAGTCCTTTTACGGCATGTCTTTCTCTAAACACTCTCATTTTCAGCTCACCTTACTGTAAAATCTACTTAAACTATATTTTGACGTTTTTATGAAGCAGAGATTTAGGAGAAGGTATGTCCAGAGTGACCTTAGAGGGAGTAAATAGAGGGAAAGGAAAATGTGTAGGATAAAAGGGCAGGCAAAGAAATGACATATTGGTGTTCATACAATCAGCGCACCCGCAGTGAGCGTCCTATACTCACTTGCTAAAGGATTTTGCTCCATCATCGAGACTTATTTGGGAAAAAATAAGATTTTCTTTTTTCCTCAGCTGTTTAGGGCTGCAAGCAGTACAGCACGGCTTGGAGTCTAAGCCAAATTTCCTTGCTGGACAATAAAGTATATCTTACCATACAAAGCTGATGTTGTTGACCCCCTGTGGTTGCAGTCACAAGGCATCGTTCTTTGGCCAAACGCCACAGACTCCACTGACATTTGTCTGTTACCTTGTCTTTAGCAGGTCCTTCATTCCTTCTATAAACTATCTGTTAATGCAGGGCTACTGCTATTACAGGGATTTTAGTTGTACTTAAACACAGAGCTATGTACAGAGAGAACGATGTCAGAACGATGAGTGATACTTGGACTCTGTAGAACACTGGCTTTTTCTGGTTTGGGCAGATGATGTTGTTTCTGGACACGTTTTGAAAAGAAAAACATTTCTTGATGATTTCCCTCCACAGATTTATCCGTGTGGCTATTTCGTAATTGCATTCCTTGTACCCTCTCCATATCCAGAAAAATAATCAAGATAAGAAGAATAATTTCTTGTTTGACCAATGTTCAATTAATCAAACGCCCATGAGGCCTAGCTTTATCCATAATCAGAACCAATGTAGTACAGAGGCTGTGCTGTACATATCATTTAGTTTATTAAACCCCTAAAGAAGAAGGTAATTAATATCTATCCTCCAAACTTTTAAAGGGGAACTATGCTCATTTTCAAAATTCATACATGTTAGTTCTATGGACTAAGACAGTCCAAAAGATATAAGTAATCATGAACAACTCTCAAATCCAAAAACTAGAGTGCTAAACCTCAAACTTGTGATGTCATAGGGTATAAAGTCTGGAGCTGCTCCTGTTCCCTTTCTGGGGAAGGGAGGGTTGAGTGGAGGAGTATACAGTTATTTACAAACTGCTACCACACCACTACAATCGCCACTAAATCCTACACACTGGACCTTTACATATCGGGTTAAAATTAAAATGATGTACGTGATTTTTTTTTTTTTGTCTTGGTTTGAAAAGTGCTATATAAAAAAGTTTTACTTATTTTGTTATTACATACAGTACGATTTCATGTTTTACAACCTATTGTTTCATAACATTTTGTTTTCTGAATAGAAATAGCTTGCATTAGTCAACAACCTGTGTAGTCAGCTGATTATTCATAGCCATCATTGTTTAAAACCGCTTATAACTGTCCATGACCAGAGATGCTGTTCCTCAGTGAGTGTCATCATACAGCTTCCAGACAATTCTGTCATTTAGTGTTATGTTCTCAGAATAAAGAATACATGAAAACTTTACTCTTATACTTATACGACTTGGAAGAATAGCTAGTGAGCTGGGAAGGACTGCTATGGCTAAAGCCAGAGAGCAGAAGCTACAGTTACGAACTTGGTATCCTGAATTTGAGATTAAAGTAGTTAGCCTTACTGCTAATAGTAGCCTATAGTTAATAATGTAATGATAATCGTATGCAGCAATCATAGACATGAATCACTCATTGCTGAAATGTTACGTTGCATGTACTGTATATTAAAGTAGACAGTATTGCTATTATGATTTAAATGACAGCCCTCCTGCTATTAAATTAGCAATTGCCTCTGACCTTGTATGCTGTAATAAAGACAAAGACAGGGCAGTGACATTTTAGGATTCTTGCCAAAGTATTCCACTGCTTAGGCAGTCATACCTGTACAAACTGTCCTTTCACTTTCATTTAAGCGTTTGGTCCAAAACTAAGCATCCATTCATCGGATGATTACAAAAATAGCTGAGAATACGTCACAGAAAGTTACTTGTCTAGGAGAAACATATGCATTTACACTTTTCTATCAATCCATCTTGAATGCTTCTTGGATGCATTAACAAAGCGTTTTTGAGGTCAGATATCTGATTCGACCAAGATGCATTAAGTGTAAATGGGATCAAATCAACAAGTTATATCTTGTTGATTTAATCCGAACAAAAAAAAAGGTATAAAACAGCAATTCATAGTTTTACAAAGACTTATGAGTGGGAACTATAGCTCGGCTGGGAGTGGTTACTTCCTGTTAATTAGCGTGCTTTAGAGGTGCTTGTTGGTGGACTTTTGTTACCTTTGGACAGAGCCAGGCTAGCTGTTTCCCCCTGTCTCCAGTCTTTATGCTAAGCCAACATGTCAAACTATTCCTTTAAGCATAAAGAGGTAGAACACAGCGTGTTATTGCAGTTCACGCTCGTCACCAACCATCTATCAATGACAGTATTAGTTATAGTGGTGCCCCTGTAATCTCAGCAACAACACTGAACAGACTGCTGACCCGTCTTGTTTGTGGTCAGAGCCAATAGAGATGCACTTTTTTAAAAATCACGTTACATTGTGGCTGACTTCGACACCCCTGTCATATGTTTCCACTTTTGCTGTGATTGTATTCCTCTTCATTATTCATTCAAACGGAGCTGCAGCAGTGGCCAGCACTTGTAGCAAATGCTTTCCATGTGTCTCTAATTGCCTCAGTAGAGGTATTTAACACAAGGTGAAGTCATTAACACGTGGACACACTTGTCAGATGTGGAGCCAGGCGGCCCTGGGTGAAAGAGTAGACAACAGCGAGCTAAAGCTAATGCAACATCCACCGTGCCTGATAAAGAAATCTGAGGGCTTCATCGCCAACATGCTGTGCACCAGTTCTCAGGGGAAAATACTGCAAGTTCAACAATTTACTGAAATGTAATATAGGAAATGTAGAGAAGACATTCTGTAAAAGTCTTAACAGTTCAACAGCTGGGGACTAGTTCACACTAGATCAATGGATTTGGAGGACAAATATTCCACTATACAATAAATATAAATATATTTGCCATTCAGGATTTCCTTTCAATTATGTTACTATAGACTAGGGCTGTCAAAGTTAACGAGATAATAAGGCTTTAACGCAAATTTGTTTTTACACCACTAATTTCTTTAACGCATTAACGCAACTTTTAGGTTGTAGTGGGTCACTGTAGTGGTTTTTAAAGCTAGAGTGAAGATACTGGTATCATATGAAACTAGAAAACCATGTCATACTAGCTTGTCAGGAAGGAGGCTAAATAACGGTCCAACTTATGCTAAATTTTGGCGAGGAAAAACTGGCATGGCCATTTCCAAAGGGGTCCCTTGACCTCTGACCTCAAGATATGTGAACGAAAATGGGTTCTATGGGTACCCACGAGTCTCCCCTTTACAGACATGCCCACTTTATGATAATCACATACAGTTTGGGGCAAGTCATAGTCAAGTCAGCACACTGACACACTGACAGCTGTTGTTGCCTGTTGGGCTGCAGTTTGCCATGTTATGATTTGAGCATATTTGTATGCTAAATGCAGTACCTGTGAGGGTTTCTGGACAATAATTGTCATTGTTTTGTGTTGTTAATTGATTTCCAGAAATAAATATATACATACATTTGCATAAAGCAGCATATTTGCCCACTCCCATGTTGATAAGAGTATTAAATACTTGAAAAATCTCCCTTTAAGGTACATTGGAACAGATAAAAAATGTATGATTAATTTGAGATTAATTGCGATTTACTATGGACAATCATGCGATTAATCGTGATTAAATATTTTAATCGATTTACAGCCTTATTCTTAATATTATATTCCATTTGTGTCAATAGATCCTGCTACATCCAACACAGTGTTCCTTTAAAGCCCCTTATGGCGCTTTCAAGAGAAACCTTGCTGTTTAGCTTGAGCAACATGTATCTATGAGTTTATCCAAAATGTATTTAAGACACATGAAGTCTGGCAATATCAAATCATCAAATCAATTGAAATCAAATAATGAAAAAACACATCAGTTGCATTCATTAGGTTTTCATGTGGAAAGAATGATATAGCCTTCTTATTTTTAAAAACACGCCTACACTTAAATATGATATGACATATTAATAGGTATACTGAAATATGATCATACTTCTAATCATCAATGAAACTGATGAACCAGCACACCATGCCCAAGTCAATAGCGCCATCTGCTGTTCACTTGAGAGCCCTGCATCTATCTAGTGAAAACTGAGTTAGTGATGTACACTTAATAAGAAGCAGAACACTTTCAGACATTAGACTTGAGTCTGCTAAAGCACTGGCAAAGTGATGCTGAGATTATGGTGTAAATGTGAAGGAAGTCACTCTTCCCATCCAGGACACACGCCCTCCAGTAAAATCACAACTTGTTGTTTTGAGATTTAGAGGTGCTGGTGGGCAGATTTTTTTAATCTTTGGTCAGAGCCAGGCCAGCTGTTTCCCCCGAGTAGGTAGCAGACCTGCTACAAGTCTTTATGCTAAGCTAAGCTAACTGTCTCCTGTCTGTAGCTTCATATTTAACTGACAAATATAAGTCTTTTCACACCGGCAGCGTTTTTTTCGTGCTATTATTTCGCAATTCAATATATTTTTTCGAACTGTTGTTTTTGTCATGAGCACTTTCACACAGAATAGGAATATCACGCGGTGAAAAAGTGGTGCATTTTTTTTTTCGGAATAAGGTCAATTTTCTGATCTTTTGCACTTTGAATAAAGGCATCAACCAATCACGTTGTGCGGAACGGGTTGAGTTGCGCCTATATTTATGAAAAAAAAACACAAAGGCTCTGTAGTCCGAACCAAAACGGCAAACTTTATTACTCCTTTTAATGTTTACAGAGGCAGCCGCTCCACTCCTCCACTCTTACCTTTCACAATAAAAGCCCTTGACATATAATATTCGCAGGCGAGTATTTCACATTTTCGTTTTGTTTATTCGTAACGCCCCCGGTGTGTAACGGCCTTAAGAGTGGTGTCAATTTTCTCATCTAAGAAAGTGAATATGCATATTTCCCAAAATGTCAAACTATTCTTTTAATTTGAAAATAACATGATGTTGTATCTCTCTCTAAACTTATTTATCAAAAACTCCTATCTATGGCTCCCAGCTCGATTGTAGAGGTTCCCGTTGTCTACAAATTCAGCCACATGCACAGGACACCATCATCTGTCCTTTGCTGTTAGGTGAAGATCCCCACGGATCTACGTCAGAGGGCTTCCCTTTAAGTCTATCTGTGATCAGCACACGGTCAGTGTAAACATTTGAGGACACCCCACACCCACCAGCTGTCTCGTATACGTTCACGTGCCAGACGTCACACGCAAACACACATACAGTACACGTGTACAGAGGAACACAATCACATACATCACAGGAAGACACAGAGCCAACATGTGAGTCGTGCTGCTCTCAACTGCACCTAAATGATTCCTCAGCATCTCCACTGCTTTTCTTCCTGATATATATCATTAAAGCAGCAGTGGGTAGAAATGGAGCAAATATGATTAAGAAAAGTTATTTTTTTAAAACGGCAGTAGTGCATGAGACAGGTAATCTGAAAAAAATCATGTGCCTCTGTGTCCTCCGGTGTGTGAAACTTTGTGACCCGGCAGCCATGTTGAGACCAGTTGAGGAAATACCAAGCACCGCCCACCAACCGGAGCAAAGTTTCTAATTTTACAGCTAAACAGTACACTACAAGATGTTTCTGAAAACATTTGAGGAGAGAAATAGGCATTACAGTAACAGAATATTGATTCATATTTGATCAGCGCTGCCTAGTTTGACCGTTTGATCGGAGTTTGCGAGTGATTGACAGCTGCCTCCGTTGAATGAACAGCCAATAGGAACGCTCTCTCTCTGAAATGACCTGTGATTGGCCAAAGTCTGCCGTCACGGGCTAGATGTTTAAAAGCCTGAAAACAGAGCCATGAGGAGGTGCAGAAGTCTAGTTTTCTTTCAGAACACTTCAATTACAACATGCTGAAAGGTTATTATGGTTTTTTTGCCCAATGATGCCAAAAACATTCTGCCTACTGCAGGTTTAAGTTTGTTAGCATTTGAGTAATCGCATAACTTTTTTCCCCAGGTAACAAAGTGTCACTTTTTAACAAAATAAAATCACATCATACAGCATGACATGTGGAAAAAAACACAGTTTTTTAGCAAATCCAATCATCATTTGATCCTGGTATCTTGTTGTTTACAGTGTTTATAGCTATAATCTATCCTGTGTGCTTATCTGACAGTGTGGCTGCTAAGTGATACAAGAGAGATCAGAGAAGGGCCAATTCGCTATGGGGCCTTAAACGTGAGTAATGGGCCCCTAAATGAGGGGATCATCATTCCTGTGTAATGGCCATGAATTTGATCAAAATTGGGGGAGAGACTGGGGAGGAGAGGGGGGGGGGGTGGTTACTGATCAGCATGATGATCTTGGGAATTTGATCCCTTTTGTTCCACCTGATTGATTGGAGATCATCTCGGATTAATCTTAACGGAGGAATAAACATGTCACGCAGATTTCGCTGTTAACTCTCTGAGTCACTGTCCAAACAGTAACGGAGGAGGGGGGGACACGATGACCGGCAGCGTTTTGTGGAAATGTGCGCATTAACAAGCAGCTTTTCGCTTCATTTGCGTCACGGCTCTCCTGTTTCGTTTGCTCTCTTGCGACTGGCCTCATGCTGATAACAGACAGCTGGGCCGAGAAACACATGAAGCGGAGCGCCGGCGACAAAACATCATAATGGGGTAACTTTATTTGGTTGGCCCGCTAATTGGCCCCCTGTTATAAAACAACTGTAATGCAGCAGTGTAATAAAAAAAAAACATGTCTCTCCATAATCAGGTTTAATCCTGCATATTTATTTGATTAATTTTAATTTATTTAATTAAATAAATAATTATTTATTGAATAATAAATTATTATTTAAATAAATTGTTATTTATTTAATTAATTAAATAAATTATTATTTATTTAAATGTATTATTGCCATACATTTGTATACAACTTTTGTGTTTTTATTCATTGTCTATTTCTTTTTTTTCATATATCAAATAATGTGTCCATATTCAGTATTAATAGATTTTTATGAGGTCAAACGGGTTTTTATAGTATATTATAGCAATTTCCGTGGTGACTCCTATCAGAAGGATTAATCTCTTTTTAAAATGATCTTTTAACAGCCTGCATTAGTGACTTAGGAAACCCTCCATATCTCTACAAATACTGTATGTCTCTGCTTCCTGATAAAAGTTGGTTGAACTGGACAAATAAGACAAATGGCCTTTGACCTACTGTAAAATGGACATACAAATTAAGAGGAATTAGTCATTTATTTTTATTTTTTATCTTTATAGCTGACTCTCGGGTCATTTTCACCTTTCCTTTGTGTCGTGTCTCCATCATCAATCACGACCCAATCATCTCCCTGTGTTAGTGAATACAGGGGACAGACAGCCTGTTATCAAAGGCAGCGGGGTCACCCTTATCCTCCGGCGTCCCGCAGGTGAGGAGCTCAGTCCGCTGTCTCTCACTCTAAAAAATGACAATGAGAGCTGTGCGCCTCTGGCTCGTCCTCGCTGTTCAGCTGCGGTGCGCCACCCTGCCGGTTCTCCCGGTTCTCCCGCTGGACAGAGGGACAGCAGCGGGGCGGCAGGACGGTTCGAACGCGGCGAGCGAGAAACTGGACGCGTTGTTCCACCTGAAGGATTTACCTCGAGGAGCGGCGGCCCCTCACAAGAAGGCGCCTCAGTTCATGTTGGATCTTTTTAACGCGGTGACGGTCTCCGATGGATCCCCGAAAAGCCAGAAGGAGATTCTGGAAGGAAACATAGTGCGGAGTTTCGAGGATAAAGGTGAGCAAAACTGATCTTCACGCACGAACTACGAATATTTTGTGAGAATATTTCGTTAAGCCATACCGCAGCATTAAATGTTATGGATTAGAGTGCGCAATTGTTATCCAAACGTGCAATTACGCACGATTACGCGCGGTTTATGTCCCTGTTAAACAGCTCACATTAAAGACTTTGTTATATTCCTTTATCAAAAGATTATTTTTAACGTTGCACTAACATATTCATCCGCCTGTAGGTCATGCTGGAGAGAGGTTTCACTTCTTCAACCTGTCGTCTTTCGGCAGAGAGGAGAGAATGATCAAAGCGGAGTTCCGTTGGTTCAGAAAGAAACAGAAGTTTTACCTCGGAAAGTCATACGGGCCTCATTTCTATAAGGTAAAATGCCTTTTGGGTGACATTATTTAATCTGATCTCATGCAGATATTTAACTTTAGAATGAGGAAACAGAGCTATGTGACAGATACTTGTATTATCCTGAGCAGTATTTAATCTACCACTCTGACCAAATGAGAACAGTCATCTTGCTTTAGTGTTTGCAGATATTTAGTCGAAATAGACCTTTAACTTAAATTTAAGACAGTTTAGTGAACTAAGAGCTTTGTGTTGTGACTATCCAGGTGGATCTATATGAGGTGCTGGACAGCCAAGTGAAGCCATGGAGAGGAAACCTCATCACTTCCAGACTGGTGCCCCTTTATACACAGGGATGGGAAGTCTTCAATGTCACTCAAACAGTAACACCCTCCATATTTTCTGTTTAATTTATTGTATATATATATATATATATTTTTTAATGTTTGTATATTCTGGTGATTTCTTTGACTTCATGCTATAGAGGACAGAACCTGCCAAAATTAAAAATAAATGTCTTTAAATTTAGCAACATAATATAAAAAATAAATGTAGCCATTCATTAATCGATAAAATTGACATTTGTTTTAATTTGCTTCTTTATTTAATTATCTTTGTATTAATTAACTTATTTATTCACTATTCTGTTTAATATTCCCTTTTATTTATTTGTGTATTCATTTATTTTGCATTTATTTATTTTTGCATTTATTTATTCATGCATTTTTTTCTTTATACATTTCTTTACACATTTCTTTATGCATTTCTGCCTCATTATGCAAATGAGGGGCTGTCAATAAGATAAAATTAATAAAGAATAAATGCAAAAATAAATATATACATTTAAACATTTATAAAAATAAATACATAAATAAATAAAAGAGAAAATTAAACAGAAGAGTAAATAAATAAGGGAATTAATACAAAGATAAATAAATAAAGAAGCAAATTAAAACAGAAATTTCAATTTGTCACATTTTATCAATTAATCAATGGCTACATCTATTTTTAATATTATTTTTGCTGCATTTAATGACATATTTATTTATTTATCGGGTAATTGTTTTATTTATTAATTTATTTTTGATTTTGGCAGGTTCCGTCCTCCATATTTTGCAAACATGTATTTAGATCTGTGTTTGATTGCAGTGAGGTGATGTGTTTACACTAAATATTTACTTCATAAACTTGTCATTATAAATATTTCTGATGTGTTTAACCTGTTCAATCTTGTTCTGAATGTTAGGTGTCAAAGTGGATCCGCAACAGTCAGGAGAATAACGGCATCCTTGTGGTGACCACACTTCCTTCTGGGAACTGGATGGAGTCGGTGGTGTCCTGGTCTAAGCGGAACGGAGAGCTTACAGACACGAATGCCTACCTGGTCATATTCTCAGACGATGGGAGGAGAGGAGCATCAAACCAGTCCTACCTGGGTAAGTTGATGGGTGTGTTACATAGGGTGGAAGATATTGAACATGGGCATGAGAGAGTAATTTACTTTGTATTTTAGTAGCATATAGTCATTACGTATGAAACCCCAAAATTATCAATGGGGGCTAGATTTCTTAAAGCCTGAAAACAGAGCCATGAGGAGGTGCAGAAGTCTAGTTATCTCTCAGAACACTTGAATTCAGGGTCTGAAATTAACTTTTTTCACTGCCTGCCACTGTGACAGGCAAGTAGTTTTTTTTGTCTGCCACTCAGACATTTTATCTGCCACTTTTTGAAATCTCTGCGCTAAATGAAGTAATAACATTTTAGATCTGATGTCATTCAATGTTCAATATATTTTACACAAAAAAACATTATATGCATGGTAAATTACTGTTTTCAAATTACACCGTGGCTTCTGGGGGAGCCCTATTTTTCGGGGCAGGGAGGGTACTGTACACAGTACTGTACTTTGTTATTGTCATCTATAGTGGTTGTTTGCATAAAAACACACAATTCAAATGATTATGTTTATTTAAATATTTGCTTTGATTAAACAAATGTTGGCAAGCTGCTTAGAGCTAGTGTTAGGAAGTTAAACAGGTCATAATTCTCTCTCTATTATCTATTTTATATTACTGTGAAAACATCTCCTTCAAACAACTGGATTTATTCAAGTTTCTCGCCAAAAACTTAATTTTACGAGATTACATTTGAACACATCATGATAACGTTGTAAATTACCTTCACCCAATTATCATTTTTCCTGAGCAGCGTTTGAACGCCTCATAATAATAACTGTAATGGCACCTCCGTTAACGTTAGTAGCTCCATTATTTATCCAAGCAGGACTGTGCTGCCTACCGGCTGCTAACAGCTAACGTTACTAACTCTGCACTAACTCCTGCTGATTTCAACACAGGTTTGTTGTTCACAGTGAGGCATTATCAAGGAACTAAACAGGGTGCGTACCCTCAGGTTTAGTAGCGCCATGCTGTTGAGTGCTTTTTTCCTCTTCACCGTGGCTCCGGTCCCAAACAAACTGAAACATGATACACCGTGCGTATGCGTCATTGTGCATGCGTAACTGTCGGAAAGCATCCATTCATAGGAATCGATAGACACGGAGGCATGAGATTCCAAGGAATTGGACAAGTAAGAACCCATTCTTAACGGGAACCGGTTCTCTATTCCCATCCATAGTGTTTTCCCTGTCTGCCAAGTGGCAGATCGCCTGCCGATTTTACCTGCCACTGCCAACAATTTACCCGCATTTGGCAGGTGGAGGGTGTTAATTTCAGACCCTGCTTGAATTACAATATGCTGAAAGGTTATTATGGAATTTTTGCCCAATGATGCCAAAAATATACTGCCTACTGCATGTTTAAAGTAAAGTGTTGTCTTATTGTAAAACTTGACATCTGAATTCAGCAGATTCAACTGTCTGTCCATTGAATAACACAGATGCCAAAAATGAAATACTTATACTTCATATATGTTGCTATTCTAAACCAATGTGATCGCCTTCTTCTTTCCATAGGACAAGCCCAACCTGCAGTGGCAGCACCTGAGCTTCACGACCACCGCAGCAGGGGACGACGTGCATCTCCAGGCTTCCCGCACCACAGCCGCTCGCAGTCCTGCCAGCGGGTTCCCCTCTTCGTCGACTTTGAGGAGATTGGTTGGTCCGGCTGGATCATCTCTCCCCGGGGGTACAACGCCTACCACTGCAAAGGCTCCTGCCCGTTCCCACTGGGGGGAAGCCTCCGAGCAACCAACCACGCCACGGTGCGCTCCATCATGCACGCGCTCAAGCTGTCCAGCGATGAGGTGGGAGCGCCCTGCTGTGTTCCCGACAGACTCCAGTCCATCAGTTTGTTATATTTTGACGATGAGGAGAACGTGGTTTTGAAGCAGTATGACGACATGGTGGCATTAAGCTGCGGCTGCCACTGACCGGCTGTGCATCTCCTGCACTCTTTAACATTGGGACAACGAGGGATGGGGAGATAACGGTTTGCTTGAGTTGATTAAAACACTGTATTTTCGTGCATATGTTTAAATATTGTATTATTTTAAGAAATAAAACATCTATCCCTCAGCTATTAATCAGTGATCCTTTGTCTAGTTTAGTCCTGGGATTCCAAAACGTCTCATGAGATCGTGCCCAAATACATTTACACCAGACATGAATACCAGAGTTGAAAATACATACCGTTTTAGTGATCCTTATTTTTTGTTCTTTGTCATGGAATAGTAATGCATTCGTCGCTGCAGGTTGGTAGGGGGTGCTACTTAAACCTGCAGTAGGCAGAATGTTTTTGGCATCATTGGGTAAAAATTCCATAATAACCTTTCAGCATATTGTAATTCAAGTGTTCTGAGAAAAAACTAGACTTCTGTACCTCCTCATGACTCTGTTTTCAGGCTTTAAAAAATCTAGCCCGTGACGGGAGACTTTGGCCAATCACAGGTCATTTCAGAGAGAGAGCTCCTATTGGCTGTTCATTCAACGGAGGCAGCTGTCAATCACACCGGTCAAACTAGGGAGGAAGTTTGCTCCGGCTGGTGGGCGGTGCTTGGTGTTTCCTCAACTGATCTCAACATGGCTGCCGGGTCACAAACTTTCTCATTTTACAGCTAAACAGTACAGTACAAGATGTTTCTGGAAAGATTCTGTCTAGATTTTATTTAAACCAAGGTTATAATAATTTAGATTTTTTATTTAGTTTTTATTATATTTTTTAGTTTTGACCTTTGTTTCCATTTTAGTTTGGTTTTCAGAGTGTGTTTGCTAGTTTTAGTTTAGTTTCAATTTTTCCAGAAAGGTTTAGTTTTAGTTTTTACATATTTAGTTTTTGTTTCACAATAGTTTTAGTTTGTTTTTGTTAGGGCAAGGTATAATGTCTCAGATGTATGTAGCTTTATATACATATAAAATACATGGTTGGAGAACTGTGTAGGAATGGCCATAATGTTTAATGTTTAATCTTCACACTTCTTTAGTTAAGCAATTGCGGCATAGCGTCATCTCCTGGAATGTCAAGTCTTTTCAGTTTCTGTGGTTCAATATCACGAGAGTTGACGGAAATTCATGCTGTCTCCTTTGTTCGATGGTGCTATATTATCGGTAAAAAAAAAACTAAAACTTTACTTTGCTGAAAAAAGATATTAATTTGTTTATTTTTATTATTTTTTACCCAGGGAATATCGTCTCAGCTTTCCTTAAAGGATACCGTTTTTATTTAGTTTCAGTTTACTAAAAATATTTTTCACTGCTTATTTTTGTTTTAATTTCAGTTTTAGTTTATTTTAATAACCCTGATCCAGACAGAAAGAATCGTCCAAACTCACTCTGCATTTTGTCTCGGTTCTTATTTACTTAGTTGTAGAGATTAGTACATTACAGCATCACACAGACTGTTATTCACTTTCTCATTGAGTTCACTCGTGTCGTTACAGTAACTGACCAATAGATGGCGAGATAGAAGTCTGGTTGAAGACAACAAAACCTACTCCATTACTGTAACTCTGCAGTATCTGGATCAGATTGTGATTATATTTTGAGAAACGGACACAAAATGTTAAAAAGGGACAATTATAGAACCACTTTAAACCAAATTACAAACATCCTTGTAGAACAATAATTTTTAAAACGACATTGATTCATTAGTGAACAATTCACTCATAAATCAGTATCGTTTTATTAATCAAGGAATTCATTATCCAATTGTGCACATTTGCACATGCAACATTTGTGAACACGAGGGTTTCATTACTTGCTCAGGAGCGTTATATAAAAACAATGTCACTTTTATCTGTAATTGAATTATAACTGAATCACCAATCATAACAGTTCCAATCATTCTATTTTAAAGGCATGTGCTTTAGATAAAGAATGCCATTGCAGTGAAATGAATGACACCAGTACAATAAAAATCTGTAACAACAGTTGTTTTTTTATTGGAATGGATCACAGACACAATACAGCCCTGCTTTATTCTAGTTTAGAAAAAATGCCAATGCAACAAACTTGCTAAACCAACTCTTCTTCATGTCCTCTGCATATTAAAAAACATTCATTGCAACAACAGTTCAAGCTTTTGGACAGTAAAAATGAAAATTGTTTTGTATCAAACACATTTAACAGGTGCAACTGCAATTTCAACTTTAACATGCAATATGTTTTTACTGTTTGGATGATTAGTTAAATCAATAACATAAAAATGAAAGAGAATTTTTTAAAGTGAGTTCTATTAGTTTCAAGTATCTCTAATGACAACTTAAGTTACTGCAAACTGTCTGGTGAAAAAAGAAATCTCAAGGCAACAAACTTTGCAGGTAATAAAACAAAAAGTCACAATACCTGAAAAGCAGTGGAGACCCTAATACCACTGTAGTTGTATGTAACAAACTCTCAGCATTAACAATAAATAGTCCACTTTTACATTCAAGCTTACCCTCTCTGTTTACACTTAAATACATTATGTACATGGATCGCCCATGTCCCTTATCTTTCTCAAAAATTGCACATTATCGTACACATATCCTTCAACCCACATTCAAACAACAGCATTCGACAACAACTATCATTAATTCACAAATGAATTATCTCCTGTCAGTTTACACTCAACTCGTTCCTCCTCACAAAACCAATCGAGGCCTCAGAAGCTTCACAAAGCCTGTGCAGCTTCTGTGTCACATGTCAGTTAAAGAGGGCCTATTATGCTCATTTTGAGATGCATAGAACATCTCAACACAGTTTCTACTAGAACATGTTTACATGCTTTAATGTACAAAAAAATGCTTTTTCTCATAAATAAAACTTTAGGACTCCGCTCTAACTAGCTTTGTTTGAGGGCGTGCCAAACTAGCCGCCAGACTTTGGGCTTTGTAACTTTGCAGACCTTTTACATGCACAAAAGCTATAAAACACACTAAAGGAAAGGGAAAAGGCACAAAAGCATAATAGGTCCTCTTTAAGGCAAGTAAAGCAATACAAGGATCAGACACTTAACCGTGAAGGCAAAATCCACCCTGAACACTGTTCATAATTAAACAGGTATTGGCAAAACAGTCTAAGCGGAGGGTGGATTCTTCCTTTCAAACCTCATGGCCTATCAGCTCGGACAGTCCAGCTCCTCAGTGCCTAGAAACTCCCCTAACATGTGGTCATGGTGACCATACACAGGCTCTAAATATGGATGTCCCTCCGTACAGTGCATTTGCCTCAACATTGGCTCCATATGAGGGGCTTGGATGGTAGCTTTCTGAGCCATGGGAGACAGAGGCACCGGGACAAAGCTATGGTAAACAACCAGAGGTGGGGTCAAAACCTCTAAGGGGGATGCTTGGGGAACAGCACCCTCTGGCAATTGGACTGGCAGCTGCACATAGCTTCCTGTTTCAGGATCAAAGAAGGTTTTCGTCTTGACTTGTACAGGCATGTCTACAAAGAAGTACTGCCCGGAGTCTGGATCCTGGAGGATCTTACGTTGGGTCATAGGAAAGGACTGCGTAACAATAGTGTGCTCAATGCTTGACTGGCGAGAAAGCTGGCTGGTGTTACTGGTGTGGCTTGACTGGCGGGAGAGGGTTGAAGGGTGAGGGTTAGGATTAGGGTTAGGGTACGCATCAATACTGTGACTCCTTCTGAATGGGTTGTCTCTGCTCGCCTTGTCTCTGGCTCTGCCTCTCTGCTGAAGCTCGTCCATTAGGGATTTTTCAATGCGCTGGGTCCTCGGATCGAGCTTCTCGTTGACTGACGTATCGGCGCTGAGCCTGCGCTCCACTTTATCTCCTAAGTACCTATCAATGCTTTGTGATCGGTGGAATGGCCTGTCCGACGTGGGTCTTTCGCTGAGCTGAGCTTTGTACACAGGTACATTACTGATGACCCTATCGCTACTGTAGTGTCTTTGCTCTGACTTGTCTCGAATGTGTCTGTTGCTGCTGCGGCCTTGTCTTTCTATTGCGACACTGGGTAGTGCTTCATTGTTCTGGGTACTGCTGTCCAACGACTCATGGCTCTGTCTCCTTGTCTTGTGGCGCACGTCTGTTTGGTCACGATGGTGGTTTACACTGTTGCGGCCTCTCATTTCATGGGGTGGTTGCTCACTCTGGTCATCACTGTTTTTGCCATGGTGACTTTCACTGTGACGATGGCCATCTTCAATCTTTTCTCTGTGATTTCTCTCGCTGCTCTTGCTACTTCTACTGCTACTGCTTTTGTTCTCAGATTTGTCACCCTTGTGTCTATCCACTCGATATTTGCTGCTGCTTTGAGACGACTTGTTGGAGGACTTCTGGGCCTCCTCCTTCTTCATCCTTCTATTTGCCAGCTTAATGGCTTTGAGGACAGCCTTTTCAGATTTGGGTAAGACAACTGGTGGTTTAGACAGCCCTGTTTGGCTTTCATTACCGCTGCAGGTGGACCCAGACCGCTCACTGGGCACCTTCGACACTCTAGCGTTCATTCCCATCTCGTCAGCTGTGTCAGCTGTGCTGGTTGTTAAGCTCTCCACACCTTCAGATGATGGACTCAGCCCAGACAATCTGTCTTCCTCCTGTGGGACAGCAAGGAACCCTCCAAATTGTGGTTTCTTTGGGATTTCACTTTGTAGATTTGAAGGAGACAGCAGTGGCGGAGGTGAACTTGTTGGTGGAATCTCTTTAGGTTTGAAGATTTCTTCTGGGATTGGTGTGCTACCTCTGGTGGCAGGTTCATTAGTCGGAGGGAGCTCTGGAATTTGATTTACTTGATGTACCTCTTCTCCCCTCTCTGAAGCACTCAGACTCCCTTTTGGTGTCCACGGTTGTACAGTCTTCAACTTTGACTTATTACTGAAAGTGTTGTCTTTGACCTTAAATAAGGCAGGAATTCCCAAAGTTGGTGAGAACATGTTGGAGGGTGACATTGGCATCTGATTATTTTCATCATGAGCTAAGGTTTGATCGGCCGTGGGATTGTCTCTTTCTTTGCTGTCCGCGTACAGAACTTCTTTCTCCTTTTGAGGAGACTTAATTGGATGCTTTACAGCCTCCGGTTCACTTTCATGATCACTTAAAGAATAATATTCCACTTCCGTCCTGTCCGAACCCGGTTTTGTATTTCGTGAAATATTCCGCAGCACCTCATCGACCTCCTCCACCTCTCCAATCAAGTTCTCCAGAGAGTGGTAAACATTTGACTCTGTCTCAGTATTTCTGTGCAGTGCACTCTCCACAGAAAAGTAGGATGATTTTGAGGACAAGCTGGCTTGATCAGGTGGGCTCTGATTGATGCTAATGCCATTTACCAGTAGTAAGGGTGATATTATACCCCTGGGGATTTCATCGAGAGCCTCTGCATCCACATTTATTTCCTCACTAGCTTTATTTATTTTATCAGGTTGTTCTGCCACTAAACTATTAGTTGCATTGTCATTTTGTGTGTTTAAGTGGTCTGGTTTTAAAGGAGCCTTCCGCTTTACCTTATATGTTTCCTGTGCCCTGGCATTGGTGTTTTCAAATGTGGCTTCCCTTGTTGGGCTCCTATCTGCTTGCAAGTTATTTGCCCTATTTTCATGTCCTCTAAACTCTGGTGATAAACACAATCTATTTTCAGTATCAATTACTGCGATGGATTTATCCCACCTTTCTTTAACAGGACTGGTTTCACTTTGACCGGCCTCTCTTGTGGACGGGTCACTATCTACTTGTTGTTGCACACCTGGACTCCACATCTCTTTTAAGCGTACCTCACCATTTTCACATTTTACATCTATGTTCAAGATATCCTCTTCTACTACATCTTTCAAAATATCTGTCTCCATAGTAACACTTCCATCTCTTCTACTCCCTCCCTTTTTGCTCCTGGGAGGAACAGGAGGAGCATCCCCGTTTTTGCCGTCATTTAGCATCAGATTCTCTCCACTGTCTTCAGATATTTGTCTCACTTCTTGTCTGAAATTCACTTCTTCTGATTCATAGCTCGGAACATCAATTTTTTCCTTGCCAGATAGCGCTAACCTGCCACCTGATCTGTGAGTGTCAACAAGTCTGGGTTCAGTTTGCGACAGGATCTGTCTCATGTGATTATGATCTTTTAGATCACCTAACCTCTCTTTTAAATCTTTCTCTTTTAGTGCTAGAGTGCTGTCATTTTGTTTTTCCTTGGCCTCTGTCATAGAATCTTTCATGGCTTTTTTACGTCGCTCTACACTTGCTACATAACTTTCATCAGCATTCTCATCGAATATTGGATTTGCATCCTGCTCTGTGAATTTATTCTTTCTCTTCTGCCTGTCTGAGATGATCTCTTCAAGTGCCATTTTTGCTCTGTCATAATTGTCATTTATAAGTGTTTTGTTTACTATGACGTTGCTGTCTATCTTTGTGAAAGTCTCCTGCTTGCTCTGATCCTTCTCTTTCTGTGCAAATAGTTCTCTCTTAGCCGTTGTGTTCCCTCTCATAGACAGCATACCCTTCTTAATATTCCTTAGCTCCCTTGAGATCAAATCATTCTTAGCCCTCGTCTCCTCGTCTATGTTAACAATGCTTAATTTCTTCTTTGCATTCTCGAGAACACGATCGCCAAGCTTCACTCTCTGCAGCTCTTTCAAAGCATGCAAATCATTAATTATATGCTCACTATCTCTAGCTTCTCCTAGTGGCATTGTCTCCTCATCCGCCTCCATTCCTGTGTGCACTTTCAGATCACCTTCCTCAAATTCCTCTCCTTGTTCATCATCCGTCTCTGCATATCTCTGATATTTTATGTAATTGTTCTGTCTGGCTGAGAATATATGTTTGAGTTTGCCTCGTTTCTGGACGGATTCATTTTTATTTGACAGTAAATCTAACTTTGCATCCCCCAAATCACCATTGGTGAGCTTGTCAACATTATGCGTTTGCTGTTTGTCAAGGGAGAGTTGAATATCAGATTTAGCAAAATTCCTCTTTGGAACTGGCGGAGGCTCTTTCTTGACTTTACCCTTTTTGCCAACCAGTGTTTCTTCAATTCTACTTTGAGATAAAGCATTGTTCTTTTCTGTTACTTCTTTTGAATTGGCAACCTTCTTTTCTATTTCTTTCTCCCTCACTTCTTCTATGTCTGAAATTGGCTTATTGATGCTATCTGACTGAGCTGCAGACAGAGCTTTATTTTTGGCTGCGTTAATTGCTTCCTTTGCTGCTCTGATCACATCCATTGTACTCATGGGTTGGCCACTAGTATCTTTTTCCTTCGAGCTGAAGTCTTTTTCTTTAATGTCTTTCGCAGGTCGTTTTGCCTTGTCTGGTACATTTGGCGCTCTTTTCCCTGCTGATACATTTGATGACAACCCCTCTTTCTCAACTGCGTGGGGTGAAATTATGGGTGAACGATCTTTGTTGACATTTAAAGTATTTGGTGAAAGCCCTGTGTTTGTTGGCGGTGATTTTAGAGAGTGTTCTTTGTTTAGCGTGAGTGGTGAAATTTCATTTGCCTCGGTTGGTTGGTCTATGTCTACAGGAGCGCTGGGGCTCAGAGGGACTGGGAGATATTTCATATCAATGTCAACAGGGCTGGCTTTCTTGTACAAATACAGAGATGGGTAGTTTTGCTTTTTAGCATTGGGACTCTTGGGCTTTTTTGAGTGTATATTAGGGGAGATGGGATTCTCCTCACCAAGACTACCTGCAGCCTCCCTTTTGGTTTGCAATAGATTTGATAACAAATAATCACCTGAAAGGGGTCTATCTGTATCATGCTCAGTATGACCAATGGTTGGGATGCTGTTAGATTCCAAAACAGGACTGCAAACTGTCTGTCCATCTTTTAAAATGGCAGGAGTGCTTAAGCCAGATGCATAGCCCTCAGAGCCAGCTTGTGGATATTTCAGATGGTCTGATTGTGGAGATTGGGCGCCACCCTCAGGCACTTCTAGTGTTTTGAATTTCGGAGGGCTGTAACGGCTTTTCACCCTCTTCCTGTTGTCTTTGAGGTTGAAGAGGATGCTGGAGGCGAGTGATTTGTAGCTCTCCCGCTTGACTGGAGGTTCAGGGGTCAGTTTTGCCTCAGAGTGTGGTCTCAGTGGGAGGTCAAGGGAGGAGGGCGATAGGACAGCTTGGAAGATTTCTGATGTTTCCGTTGGTTGTCTGGAGTGAATGAGGGGAGTCATCAGCTGGCAGATGCTGAACGGAGTCGACGCCAAAGAGCTGACTTCCTCAACTGCTTTCACCTCCACAGATCTAGCTTCCTTTTTGGCCAACCAAAGACTTTCATCCGTTGTTTTTGTACTTTTTTCCTGATGTGGTATCCCAGGCTGATTGACTGGAATCACACTTTTTGCCCTGGACCTGTTGCGCCTCCAGGGGGCAGCGATACCATCCCCTCCGTCTGATGAGCACCTCTTCTCAGCCGGAGGAGCTGTGGGCTTTGGCAGGACCTTTGGCGGAGGAGGGGGAGGGATGGGTTTAGGAGCAGTGGGAGGAGGGGGCTCAACTGCTGCTTTCTGGCATGACTGCGCCTCTTCTGTGTGCAGAGTCTCTTTTCTGTGTGCCTCTGTCAGCTCCTTGTAAAAAGACAAGTCGTACCATTTAGGGATAGTATCTGTGGGGAGAATAGAGGTGTCCATTTCGCCAAAGGGAAACCGGTTAAAATCTCTCCATGTTTGGAAAGGGCTAAACTCACTGTGGAGGAAAAAGTTTTTGATGTTAAGTTTCCTTAGTTTGACAGTGGATTTCCCATGTTTGCTCTTTGAGGATTTCCCAGAGGGAGTGGCAGCATCTTTGCCTGTTTTTTTTGATGAACCATCACCAGAGTGTTGCCGATAATGGTTCGTGTAATGTCCATCTGTGAGACTGGTGTGATAATCCGGGGAGAATTCCGATAGCTCTCTTTGGATGCTGCGAAGTGCAGACTTATCCCACGATTCCCCGTTAGAGTCTGTCATACCTCCATTTTTGATCAACATCCCCTCACAGCTTTCCTCTGTGGCACTTAATGCCTTGAGGAAAGACGACATATGGGATATATTCTTCTGTTGCTGCTGTTTCCACGGCTGGGCATAGGTTTTTTCAGTTTTGTTTTGCCCTTGCTTTTTAGATTCCTTGTTTGGAGTCTTTTTAAGAGGCTCCCCCACCAAAGGTTTGTGGCAGCTAAAAGGCGAGTATCCATACAATAACTCGTCATTATAAACTGCGTCATCTCCAACGCAGAGGCTTCGGAAGGCCCGATCAGTGAGACTGCTGACCTCACGGTCAGTCTCGTCCATGAACAAGTCAGTGAAGCCATTGGGGAAGCGATGGTGGAGCATGCTCCCCACCCGATGGCTCACGTGTCGCTTTTCCACGCAGCTCATGATGTCAGCAACCTTCTTTCAGTCTCGTGCATCACCCGTCTTGTCTCCTATACAGCTCCTGCAGCTCTGTAGACCTTTTGGTTTTCGTCCAGCTCACGTTGACATATGGGAAGTGGTGGGATATGTGAACTTCCTAAAATGAGACAGTGAAATTAGTGTCAGTGTTCAAAAGTTGTGGTTTTAAACCAATCTACTCACTCGCATATTGTAAACAGTTATCATTCCAGAATTTGTTCATTTCAAAAACTCACAATAAGTTTGTTTGATGATTACTATAAAAAGGTTTGAACTCCGATTGCACCGATGACCTTTATGTACACGATATGTACCGGCTTCGGGCATGCTGTCATTATGCAGGCAGCAGACAAACACTTCATACCATGCGCTTGGCTATTTTAAGCACTGTATGGTGCCTTAAGTTGTGAGCACTAAGCATACTGTTGGTGGCGATGAGAGCAGCTCCTAGTCCATTTATAGGAATGTTATTAGAAAAGATGAACATTTTCTTTGTTCATGTGTGCATTTCAAAGGAAAGACCCACGCTTCACAGTGGTCCCTTTCAAATGCAATCATATCTTTTTTCACATTTAACGGGTTGATATGATATATCTTGACAATTCCTCTGCAAAGGTCCAGAACAATATTCATGCCTACAGATTTACACCATAGAGCACAGGAAATGCATGCAAATCATCTCATCAGTCACAGAGCGCCTCAGCAGCTGCTGCTCTACTGTAGTTTGTACTTTAGCTATCTGGGTGAGGTCTTAGAATAGCTCATTAACCCGTATGTATGTCCTGACCTGGGAGCATAGCCACTGGCATATAACTCAACTCTTCAACTATCTACATAACCACGACTCTCCTTATAAGCAGCTGAGGTTGAGACAAATATAAACACAGACATTCAATGGTGTATTTGATTATATCTGTAGACTTCATTAAAAGTGTATAGTTTGAAAGCAGTTGTCATGAACCGTTCATCTTCACAGTCAAGGATGATTTGAGGAGAGGTAGGTGAGTTTACAACAGCCAATAAGACAAATCAATATTATTATTATTAGTAGAACCTAACAAACCAGGTAATATTGCCAGAACTTAATGACTTTGCTGTATCTTTAGACTTCCAGAATGTTTCGGCTTTCCAGGAGACTTTGGTCGCCAACAGTCTAACAGCTCTCATAACCAGAGATCAGTTAGCAACTACGGTACTTTCCCAGCATCTGCTTGTGTATTTATACCCAAGGAGTGAGGTAGCCAAGTTAACTATACTGTATTTAGGCGCAACCATTGGATTATAATTTTATATTTTCCTGTGTAAATGATATGACAGTATGTATATGTAATGATTTTATAGCAATAAAATCAAGGGCCCCTTGTGCTGTAGGTCTTTTTGGACAGTTTAGCCCAAATCTGAAACTTCTTATATCTTATATTCTGTCTGCTGGCCCTCAGTATTTTTGCAAACATCCATATAATCACACTGCTCCCTCACCTTGGTGATGGGTCTTTCATGCTGAGTGTAACCGTCCAATCTAGACTGTGGTATCAAATCCTCACTGTAGAATCCAGTGCAGAATCACCTGCTGAGAATAAAGTCTAGTTAGCGGTCGTCCTTCATAGCAAACAAACTTTTTTTTCTTGAAGTTGCAGCAACAAAGAAAACTCACCAAAGTGAGTCAAGCCCTCAGATCCATGCACTGGTGTGGCCAGGGTTCCTGACAGCGAGCTCAGAAGATACCAAAATAGACGCACAAGTCGGTGTGGCCAAACTGAGCAGCAACACAGGGTGCAGCTAGCTAGCTCACATTGGAATAACCAGTGGGTGTCGAGTAGCAGGGCAAGGCAGGCCAGCACGATGAAATGGACACTGTCATTGGTTATTTTTGTAACTAAGCAGCGAGGACCGATAGGCTCCCTCATGGGACCATCTCTTTACCGTTAGGCACCTTTGAAAAGATGACAGGGCCTTCGATGAGGCATCAATACTTTGAGTCTTGGTGGGAACTATACAAACAGGTGGGATGGGGTTTACTTACCATTGGCTAACATTTAGCTTGTGACTCATTTTGCCTCTGTCACCCAGGGAAACAAGCTTTCTGATATAACCCGTTGCATCACACAACTCCAAATTAGCGCAACAGTCCCTGAAGTGGAGATTGGTGGCTGGATGTGGCTGTATGTCTGCTGACTGATATGACTATGGTGGGGCTGAGCTAATTCCTGTTGGTCAAGCTCTGTTTACAAGGCCGTGTTGTGGACATGAAAGTGTGTGACTGGGTAGTCTAGTTTTAGGACCAATGCAGCTGTTGTTGCTGTGAGATTAAGCTGAAATGGAGGGGGGGGCATTTTGTTGTCTTGTTGCCCTTCGTGAGTCAGAGGAAGTCAATGGATGAGGTCACATGGGAAGGTTGACCCTGTGCATTCCCTAAATGGAGAAAGTGGAGTGTTTATTAAATACCATGTGGCTCAACTTGGTTTTATATGTCATGAGATAACAATATGCATAGCCCCACTTCCTGTATATAGCATCACCATCATCTGTCGCACCTGTCACAAAATGATTTTTGAAAGCATGGAATAACAATTTCTGTTGAGCCCTCATTGGCCCCAACAACTCCATGACTCCATGGCTCCATGCATCCACAGTGTTTGGCTGCGCTCACTCAAGGTGCCATATTTAAGCTGGTCTATTTCTGTCATGTTGTATTTCAAAAGGTAACAGCCTGCCCTCTCTGCCGACTGCACCTTCCACACTTCAGCTAATCAGTCAAATGCTAACCTTGCACCTGTTAGTTGACTGGTTTTAGGCAGTAACACATGCTTTTTCTGCAAAAATAAATGATCTTCAAATTTATGTTTAATGGAAAAATACTGTAAACTTGCACCATGTCTCAGTCAAAGTGCATGCAATCAGGTTAAAAAGGTCACACAAAAACATATATGCAAATCATATTAGTTTTTTGTATTCCAATAATGTGGTGTGTTCATTTTCGACAGGGAAAAGTCCCTGCATTGTTTTGTGGAGATATAATTACTTGCTGAGCTGTGTGGGAATATCATGTGAGCAGAGATACTGTATGTGAGGGCATTTCCCTTTTACTGTCTGCACCCATGTCTTGCCCAGAATAAGGCCTCACATGGGCCTGCCCCCTCCTCCTCTAGCCCTTTTCTCACCTTTCTCTTTGCCTCCAACCCTCCAACAGAAAATTAGACTCAGTGCTTGCGCCAGCTACCCAGTTATTCCCTATAGGCCCTAGCCAAAAAGCTAACCCATGCTATAATAGGAGTTGAAGTGAAATTCAGACCAAAATCTAACTCTAGCAATTGTCAGCCTGCGCAAGGCATTTAGCGTGCATAAGTACGCCTTTCTTGATTTCAGCATGTTATTTGTACACCATGTATCCTGTACTGACTGCAATGTAAACAAATCCACGTATAAATCCTACGGTAAGAGTTAGTGATGTAGTATAAAAAGCGAGAAAGACCACCTATTGCGGTGGGTGGGGAAGTGGATGGGTCCAACAACAACAAACACCGGACTTCTAACCAGGAGACTGTGTTTTGTTTTGTAAGTGAGTGACGATTGTCAGGTGAAATACATGAATATAAACAGCGTAGAGCAGATTTTATAGTCTATCACATTCGTAAAAGATTTGTCCAGCACCTCTGATTGCGTTGGCTCATAATATACCTGTCATACAAAGAGAACAGCTTTAAAAGCGGACAGAAAGGTGAGTTGGACAACAGACACCAAAGTATGAAGTCCAGTCCACCAGGGTCAGGATTCAGTCTTTGTTTGGGCCATTATGACTGACACCCACATGTGTTCTGGTTGGCTGTGAAACCACAGGGAGCCAGCAAGCAGCCAGGCTCATGCTCCTGCATGCCCACTGAGAAATAGGACAGACAGGCAGAGGGGGTAACTGGCCTTCAGGACTGACAGGCTAGTAAACCCAGGTATGGTAACTCTATAGGACAGCTGATGCAGATCAAATACAGAAGAAGATATAGTGACAGAAAAATAGTGTAACTTACCACATAAAATGTTATTTCTATGTTATTATCTTTATGTCAATGCATACGGATTAGTGGGTAGTATAGTCAGCACAAAGGGTACGTGTTATGACTATGTCAAAAAGGTCACTGTAGGAATGAAACACAGATGTTGCGTTGTTTTTAAAGATGGTAATGGTGTTTCCCCACAGGTACTAAATGTGTTTTGACCTGTCTTGAAGAAATGTACTTCTCTGATTAAATCTAAAAAGGAGCCTAGACTGCAGCCAGCAGCTCCAACTTCATCACACAGCCAGCCGTTATTTGCCTTGTGTGAGCGGAGTGATGACAGGACTGCAATAACTGATACCCTCGAGGGCCGATATGGCAGGCGGCTGACCAATCAAAGGAGAGCATTAACACGCTGCAAATGCAGTCACATCATCATCGCATAAAGAAGTTGAGATGTTAAACATGGTCGAAATACCAATTGCCAGACACACTATCAATTGGATCCAGCCTAGTTTGAGCTGAGACCTTGACCTTTGATATTTTATTGGCAGTGATAAAACTGAGGAGCATCATGGCTGCTGTGGTAACATCTGGCCCACAAATGTTTCCACCCAAACGACCATATCAGTAACCTACATCTAAAAATCTACGTCAACAAGGATCAGTGCCAACCATATCATGCTGCCCTTCAGTCAGGAGGTGCAAGCTGAAAATACATGAAAGAATACATAAAACTTAAATGTCTTGAATTGAAATTTGCTCCAATTTTTGAAGTAATGAAATTCTTACTAGTCAATACTAAAACTGTGGTTAAACCTCCCCCCAAGAAATGTGAGGAGTCTTGCATCACAGCAGCTCACACATTCCACAAAAGTCAGAAAGACGCATAATCTTTTCATCAGCAACGCGTTGAAACCCACAAGCTCAGGAAACTGCTCATCGTTATACAGTTTGAGAGAAGATTCGCAGTGCGTCAAGAAGTCAGTAAACTGCCCAGAAACGCCACGAGAGATGAGAGCATTTCAGACGTGTGGGTGTTTGTCAGCTGTCATCAGGGCCGTCCTCATCACTGGTGAGTACAACGGACATCTGTAGCCTATGTTGTAGTAAATATTTCTCAGCCATATAGATGTGATAATGCTTTGGTTGATGAATTGATAAGGTGAATAGGCGCATGCTGTGTAGTGTTATTAGCAGGAGGTCAAAAATGACCTGTGAGCTTTTTGATTTTTTTAGTAAAAAGGTAAACTGCCCTATGAAGCCAACACGTAGAAACTACTTAATTTTTGGACATTTTCACATCTGTTTTTTTCATATAAAAATGAATGTGCCATAGAAATGTTTAATTCCTATGGAAACAGCATATAAAACTACAAAACAGAGTTTAAAAAAAATGAGTAACTACACTAATATATCTTACTTGCACTACACTCTCTGCCACAAAGATACTAGACAGCTAAAACAAGCTAGCTAGTGAGATAGCTAGCCTTGGCTTGCCAAGTTAAATTACTTTATTTTCCCCCAGCTGTTGTCTTAAAAATGTGCCATTATTGATGAACTGACATGTTGGACTTGCATTTGTATCTTGACTTGAGCTGCTCTGCTTGCTGGACACATTGACACATTATGTAAGAGGTCGCGCTCTGGTCACTGGAAACTTTATCTCTCCCAACACGTTATCACTCCCAACACGCGTTAAGCTGAAATTACCGTAGACTGATACATAACACATAGATTGTCCCATGACTAGTCACAGGTTCAATGCAACAGCCAACACTTTGAACTCGAGTTTATGACCTTCAGCAAGGTACTCGTTCTTGTGCCGATCACGGAGGGGAAATGCATGTTCCTGCCCCTACAAGAAAATCTAATCAAATCCTACAACATGCTGACAGAAAAATGACCAGTGAAAATGTCACAGGCTATTCAGTTTCCTTGTTTATTGATTGGCTGATTTCTGCTGAACCTGTATTTACTTTGGTTCTCATTTACGATCTCACATACAGTAACAACAGGCCTGGTCCCAGAGCTGCCAGAGGAATGCGACTGGGGGTTATAAAATGTGAGATAGCCACTTGCTGAGCATGTATGCTCTGTTTCAGCAACACCCTGCTCCACTCTCCGTCACAGTCATACCTAACCACCCGCAGTACCACTCCTCTGTCTTTTGGCATCTGAGCAGGAGCAGCTGAGTGTCGGGCTCAAGGGTATCTTGGCATAAAATTGGATGTCTAGTTTCCTATTTTTTCCCCTGCATGTCTACAATTTGAAATCCCACTCTAGCCGCTAAATCGTGTGACGCAGAATCAGACATGGTGGATGTCAGAATGACTGTCGATACGCTATTATGATCACATGGAGCTTGTGTGTACCATGCCGAGGAAAAAAAACATGAACCAAGAATAATGTAAAACCATTCAGCACGTCTGATTAGAACCAATCAAAGTGGCATTTCATGTCCTTGAATCTTAACACATAATTGCCCAACGTATCCTCATACAACTTTTGTATATCTTACCAAAAGTTATTCCTCATTTTTCGTCCGTTTTCCTACGAATGTCCAGCAACATGTGACAATTTGTCACGTGCGTCTTTTCAAAATACACTTCCATCTTCTCAGGAAACAACTTGGTTAGATTTAGGCAACAAAACTACTTAGTTAGATTTAGGAAAAGATTGTGGTTTGGGTTAAAATAACTAAGCTTGAAATACTTGGTTAGGTGGCTTGAAGTGGCGTTACTTAAGTGCGGAAGTTACGTGACTCACACGGGATGCGAACACTGGTCTCCTGCGCAGGGTTTGACGGTCTTTATACTTCCTGGTTCACGATTACGTGGATTAAATACAAATTGATTTTGTTGGATATATGAATTTGAGTGCATTACTTCTCGTAGGTTTAACTATGAACGGTGTGTGATGACAGCCTAAATTGCCACACTCGCTCACTATAAGCTGAGTATTTACACTCTTCAGTGGACAGTTAACTAGTAATCTAATTGTTCACCTTTGATTGTCACCGTAAAATAAGTGCTTTAGACTGAATTAAACTGTTTGAAATCTGTTCATCTATTCAGTTTAATCTAAAAATCTACTATAGGGTGGTGTGTGTACAGGAAGATCCCATTTCCCATCAATTCAATTGATTTGATCACATATATATATATATATAAAGTATTTTGTTCTTTATAAAACATATTTATAGTTTTCACTCTATTATCTAAAATATGTGTGCATTTTTTTTACTTGCTTGTTACCTTGTTAGGGATATTGAAAGAAGTGAAATTGTTTGTTTTTTGTTTAAAAAAGGTGAGAACATAAGAGCTTCAGTGTCACCACATAATTTAAAAAAAAAAAAGTCTGGCTCTGGCGTGCTGCCAACATGCCTACCAGCAGGCTCAAGTCAAGCTAGGTCTAAAATAAGCATGTGGACTGTATGTGTTTACGCCTGTTTAAGCCTGTCTTTATGTATTGCCGTAAATGTCGTAAATTGAATGAGTCCACACTTGTTATTTGATTACTTCCAGCACACATGCAATATTTACTGTATGTTGTTTGATGCAGGAGCCAAAGGTCAGAGGTTAACCTCTCTAATCATTGTATGCTTGTTACAGGATGGCTCATATCTTCAGTGGTGAAAACAAGGACCACTGCCAAGGTTTTCTTGAGCAAGGCATTTACATTTCTACTGCTCAAGCAATGTTTAAAAAGTGCTGCAGAATACTTGAGGTGCATGAAAGCTTTACTTCATGATCACTAACTATTGTGTAACTGACAGTGAACTCTGCATTATCTGATGTCACAACACTGTGGTGTTAACCTCCTTCCTGTCTGCTCTGAAGAGCCTGTTTTTGTGACCTGAAAATAATTCAGTGAAAACAATGTGTTTCAGAGTCTCTGCTGACGAGTGTGAGAGGAGATGGAGCAGACTCTACAGAACAACTAGGTGGGTCAACAGGTAACGCTGAACATACAACAATTTAGAGGTGCTTTCCAATGAGTTAATGAGTATGGGTCCGTGTTGTAACACCTACAGCATGACCCATGAAGCTTCTGTTAAAACATTAATTCAGCAACAATAATGCCACTGTAAATTCCTTTGTGTTTGTTATTACATTTTGTGTAAAGTTTTTGGGGCAAAACCATAAAACGTTAGTTTGGTTAAATTACAGAAAGACATTTAATTACTTAACCCGGTTGTTATCTAGCCATTCAGACAGGTCTGGTTTTAAGCGCCAGGGTTTTGTGGTCTCTTGGTATCTGACAAATCCAAGGAATATCGATGTTGAGTAGATCAATGGCTCCTAACCTTTGGGGCATGTCCACTACAGGGGTTCACAAGGTACGTTTTAGGGGTCTTGAGATAATTAAAAGGAGAGGATAGCAGAAAAAAACAGTTTTCTGTTCCACAGAAAAGTTACGTAAATAAAGTTTAAATAAAGTTGTTTTTTTAGGCTTTACTCTAACATTTGCTCTTTTTTTGGTAAGTAACTAGATAAAAAACAATAATTACAGGGAGGGGTGTAATATTCCGAGAAAAAAAATTCCGAGATTACAAAAAAAAACTTAGATATTCTCTTAGATTGAAGTCGAAATTTACAAGAATAAAAGCACACATTTGCAAGATAAGAAAGTCATAAATTTACAATAAACTCGGAAAAGAGACAACGCAATATATGGTGTGATGAGGCTGATCTATTTACTATTTTTCTGAGTTTTCTCGTATATTTACAATTTTATAATCTTGCAATTTTGGGAGGTTTTTCTCATTAATTTGCCACTTTAATCCCACAGAATACCAGAGTTTTTTCTCGTAGATTTACGATTTTAATCTTGAGTATTTTCTTGAAATATTACCCCCCACCCCCGGGACCATAATTATAATTTTTTTTTGACCTGCTATGGCCCTAATGTGACGTCATATTATTCAAAATAAGAAAGGGAGAAAAAAATCAGTCTTTGGTTGAACTGATCACAACCAGTGATGAGGGGTAACAAGCCAAAAACTTTGGGAACCACTGGAGTAGATGATACCATAGGCTGCACCAAATATAATACCTGTGTTAATAAGGCACCAAAATGATAGTTAAGATAGGTGAGATTAGTTATTCTCAAAAGCTGGTATTTGCGTCAGACATTTTTGTGCGTGTTATACTTGATGTTAAACTTGACCTTTTCGGGCCGATTGACCTGAAATCCTTGCTGGAATCCTGTCAGCTTTCAACATCTGGACAATTTTCCAATCAATCACTGTTTGTAAAGTGAATACGCTTCATAAACAGGACAATTTGTATAATTGACTGCCAGTGTTGTGGTGAAGAAGTCAAACTCTCATGAGAGTGTTGGCTCACGTTGACCAGCAGTGACCCCCTCGATGATTCCTAGATGTTCAGGATTCAAATTGCAAACACGGGTGATGCAATACAATTTTCAGAAAGGAGCATGATACTATGACTGAGACTTTTATCTCCCACTCAGTAAACATGTTGTGAAATAAAACATCTTCTCGTCCTCCCCCCACTTTCACACACACACACACACACACGCACGCACGCACGCACGCACGCACGCACGCACGCACGCACGCACGCACGCACGCACGCACGCACACACACACACACACACACACATGCGCGCTGTTTAGCGTGTCAGGAGGGTTGAACATGAGCTGGCATTCCCCAAACCGATGTTCTGTTCTGTCACAGGTATTGCGTTGCATCTTGTTTGTTAATGGACTTATGACGCCTGCTGGTTGTTTTCGTTCCAGATATTAAGTATGTTTTGATCGGAGCTGGGATCGGTCTGTTCTTAGCTGCAGGATTTATTATTGTCAAGGTCTGCATCATCAGGAAACATGTCCGTGATAACAACACAGGTGAGGGGATTGACTGTGAGATCTGATGTTAGATGTTATAATTTGTGAACTGTACAATTGAACAACTAACACCCTCTCACTCCCAACTCTTCAAATACTGTACTGATGCTTGGTCAGTGGCCCTACGCTTCTAACTATGACGCTCTAAGTAACCCTCTAGCATCAGTTTTGGATGTGTTAGGGACGTCATGTCAGTTTCCGCTCATTACATGCACAGTGTATCTTCGAAGTAAACCCCCGTGTTCACAGGAAACATGTAGTTTCCACTCATTACATGCATACAGTGTCTTTTCAAAATGAACTTCCATGTTCACAGGAAATGTACAGTTTTTGCACGTTACATGCATACAGTGTCTTTTCAAAATAAACTTCCGTGTTCACAGGAAACGTACCGTTTCCGCTCATGACATGCATGCAGTGTCTTTTTAAAATAAACCTCCAACATAGGTTTATTTAGTTTTTAGGTTCACTTGGTTAGGTTTAGGCAACAAAACTTCTTGGTTGGTTTAGGCAACAAAAGTACTTGGTTAGGCTTAGGAAAAGATTGTGGTTCGGGTTAAAATAAGTGTATTTGTTACGTAATATAAGTTTGCTTGGTAATTTACATACTTACGCAGCGTACATACGTTACATATCAAAAGTAAGGTAAAATAAGTCAACGCTGACTTGGTTTCACATGGGACACGAACAGCAGCCTCCTGGGGGAAAGTCTGTGTTTGTTTGACCCAAACATCCACCCCGACCTCCTCCCTAAGTGGACAGTTGCTCTGACCATGTAATACTGACACGGATGTGTTTACATTGGAGTTAGTTGAAAACCTGGTGCATTTTATACAGACACTAAAGTGTGACTTGGTGCATCGGTATCCGACGCCAAGGGCCACAGACCAAGTTGCGTTTTTTGACGAGTTGGGAGTGAGAACGGTTTGGAACAACTTAATTCTTCCTGTTATATTTGTATTTTTAGATTCTCCTAAATTTCTATTTCTTAAATCTAAATCAAGTTGTAAAGTTGGATAAAATGCCACTGTGCTTTGTATGATATATCAAAATCATGGTGTACTTATATGTCAAACTGTTCTTCCCTACAGATGGTAGCATGAAGAGACCTTCAGAGGTAAGATGTTAACCTTAAAGACTGGTAGATTATTATAGTACAGACATAGTAATTATAATACAATAAAACTATTTTCATTTAATAATCTTTTTTGTGTTTTTCTGTCTATCATCCAGAACAATACATTTTCTAACTTTCTTGTATTTTGTTAATTGAAGGAAACATGTTTGTATCAAAAGGTACAGGTTCCCATAACCTTTATTTGCTCTCAACCACAGCCTCACATGCTCGCTTTGAGCCATCTCAGCCAATCGGAACATCCCGCGGAGGTGGTGTCCAATGACATGCAAAGTTAAAGGTCAGGCAGAGTGATTTGCAGGATGATGTGAACCTTGCAAAAGTGGCATCTGGGTGAAAGGTCAACCAGGCGGCCTGCTGTCACTTCACGTTTTGTCACACAAACATAGACCTGTTTTATCGTTGTAATTGAACTTCAATAACGTGTAACATTATGACTTTCATAAAAAAAGTGTCTGAAGATTTGTAATAATGCATTTGTAATTGGCTGTGGAAAGTTGCGTTGTCTGAAACACAAACATTGTATATTGTGTATTTGTGTTTCACTCTTCTTTAGGAAAATCCAACTGCTCCACTGACACACATACTGCACAGAGCTTATTTAGTGTACTCAGCAGAAAACCTCTGGACTAATAAGCACTTCATACTTTATCCACAAGGGGGTGATATTTACCTCCAATAAAAAAACAACCTTCGACTAACTGAAGTCCAGTTTCACATCTGAACACCAGAGGAACCTTGTAAACAATTCTTTGTACTTTGATAACTTGTATTTACGTCAGAAGATAAACAAAAATCACTGATGGGACATTTAATCACATCTGGATAATGACAATGTGGTCCCAGTTTCCCTTCATGTCCCATATATCGGACATAAAAAAAATCTTTTCTACTGTACCTTAATCTCAGCTCTCATTTCTTGTTGTAGCACTTTTCCCACTTGCATGGTATTTCTGTATTCAAAGAAATAGCTTGTTGCTAGCTGTTAGCATGGCACTGTGGGTGTCTTAGTGTTGTGTTTCTTCCCACCAAGCATTTCATGGATACATACAGTACAGGAGGAGGAGGAAGCACAACATGTCAAATTTTGGCAAACATTTTTCGCTAACTTTATGAGATGTTTTGATAACTTTGATGGTGGAGCTAAAAGGAATTCTTGTATGTACCTTAAAAGATGAGGTTAAACCAAACCATCTAAGTTCAATATAAATGTATGTTAATATAAATTAGGGCTGTCAATCGATTGAAATATTTAATTGAGATTAATCGCATGATTGTCCATAGATGATTGTAATTAATCGCACATCTTTTATCTGTTCAAGATGTACCTGCAAGGGAGATTTGTGAAGTATTTAATACTCTTAGATCTATAGATACAGTGTTTTGGCACTGTTTCAACTCCGTACCATATGATCTATATCATCCTAATTAGGAGTCGAAAGTGTACTGCCAAGTTTGTGAGACTGCCTCCTCCAGCCCACAGATGGATAAAGAAGAAACAATAGAGACCTTCTCTAATATCCTGGTAACCTTATATGCAAACACAGAATAATGACTAACAGATGTAGTCATTTCTTCACCTATTTATTCTTCACTGTACTGTACTGCACAATTGAAAGCAAAGCAAAGAGCTGCAGCTGTAGAAGTCCTGTAATCTGCTTGTTTGCTACGCTAATGTTACACTCTGGCGTCATCCTCAAAAAGAGTTGTTTAAGCTGCTATCATCAATATTGTGTCCTATGTGTACTGTTGTTCACTTGTAGTGATGAACCCACAGATAATTATGGTCCAACTCTGCAGTTTCTCTCACAGCTCTACTGGGCATTTTAGCATCTTTCAGCTCATTGTTTTGGCCCCCCACATTTACTGTTTTGGTTGAGTCTTACGGCTCTCATTAACCTTGTTTCCGACGGAGTTTCAGTGTTGCAGACTTGGCAACTTTCTAGCTAGATTTAGCAACTTTTGGAGCTAGTGCTGCTAGCTACTTTCTTTGGAAAGAGTTGGCAACACTGTTTTTTGGTTGAGTAATTTTAAAAGCTAGAATAGTCTTGCTAGTTTCTTAAGATTACCAACCCTAAACTTCAAGGAAAGATCTGTCTACAGAACTGATAACAAGCAGGAAAAAAAAATGCATGAGCAAGGAGTCCTACTCTGTGTTTAGAGCCCTAATTTGGTGAATCCCACACCACATTTTGCACTGAATGCCGAAGGTTATAGAGCTTCGGTAAAGTGGGGACTTCTTTATCATGGGAACAGCCATGTTTGTCAAACTGTCGCCAGACTAGGAGCACTTACGTGGCCCCGCAGGCCGTCTCCTTCATTATCTATAAATCAAAAGTGTCCCAGATCCTCACAGTGCTGCTCTCTGAGGTTTGATAAAAGCCAGCAAAGTGTCTCAAAAACCCTGAGCTGACAGACTGATTCACTGTGGGATCCTGTTACATGAGACAAGAGAGGGAGTGGGGATAGATGATTTGAATAATAGGGGGTTTAAGGACCAATTTTGAAAGCAGGATGAGCGACCACACCAGTTTAACACTTGAGGGATCTCTGGGATACTTTAGTGACTTTAAATGCAGAATTAATCTTCATATACTGTTCTTCTCCATCATTTCACCAGCCACAAAGATGCCCACACACAAACACAGACTGCAACCCATCCCCTCCCCCCTGTGTCAGCATATGTGTGTGTGTGTTCCAAAATAAAAGCCCTGACGTTGTTGGTCTGAGCCCGCTGTCCTCCACAGCTGGAAGTGTGATTTGCTCAGCGTCAATCTCAACAACACACCCCTCCCCTCCCCTCTATCCTGCACAGGAAATTACATTTCCCACTCACTCGTCAGAAGCAGAGATGTGTGTGTGCGTGTGTGTGTATTACCCACGTTGTGGGGACATAAACCTGGGGAGTCGCCTTCCAAATGGGGACAAAATGCACATCCCCATAACGTAAATAATTATATTTTAGAGTGAGGACTTGGTTTAGGGTTACGGTAAGGTAAGGTTAAGTTAAGGTTAGGGTTCAGGAAATGAATGTAAGACAATGTAATGTCCTCAAAAGTCATGAAAACACGACTGTGTGTATGTGTCCTCGCACATGCTCACCTCTCTGTTTCTGTGCACATATATGTTTGTGCACGTAAGCCGGCCAAATGTGTTTTCACTGTGTGTGAAATGGGGGGGGGGGGGGGAGAGGGGAGGGGTGATGGGAGGTTCTGAGTAGAAACAGAGCGTCCAATGTTTCATATTACACTCCTCAGCTGGAGGAAAAAAAAGAGAAGAAGAAGAAGAAGAGGAGGAGGAGGAAACCTGGGGCTTCTTTTCTTCAGAGGCATTTAACTGGGAGTTTATGGAGGCTGCAGAAGTGGAAAATGAAGATCTCCTCTGTGGTCTTCGCTCTCCTGACTCGAGCACTGCTTGGAGGTAGGAAAAGTTTATTTTGCTTCATGCCAAAGTGGATGTGGTGGAGACAAAATGTGTTTCACTATTTTTCAGAGAAGATTTGCAGAAAAACATGTGAGAATCAGAGAGGATGATGAATTAGGAGTTGGAGAAAAGTAGGTTTGGTAGATAAGATGGTCTGTTAACTAAAACTTCTTTCCAGTTTCTGCTGAAATAAAGATAGTTCTAGTAAGATTTCAGGGGTATGTTGGCAAGAAAATAGCAAGTTTATAAAAGTTGCTTGTGTTTGCAGAGATGAGAGGGAATTCCAAAGCTGAAAATTGGTGGTTTTCAAAGTAAAACACAGCTTTTAGTTTCACTTCTACATTCATTTATGGTGATTTCAGTGATCTCCTGTCAAAACAGATTATTTAATTGAAACAAAGCAACACTTTTCAGCCACTCAACTATATTTTCCTTGTTTTGTTCTGTCACTCAAAACTAAATGAAAGACAAAACTGTAAAAAGCACTGATTTTAATTACATGCTGAGCTGAAAGCATCTGAGCTGTGTGACAGTAAAATGTTTGAGTGTCATGGAAAGCGGGCATTATTATTTCAAATTGCGCAAGGTTGGGAAAAACAGATGTGTGATATTGTCATGCAGCAGTAAAGTTTGTTCCTCAATATTCATGCAACGTATGTCGTCACATGCCAAAAACAGCACGTCTGTCAGCATGACGGGAAGAAGGCTGTTGAGCAACAATGACCCCATTAGAAATGTGGACTGTATGGATTTAAGATATGACATGTAGCTTTAATTGTGCAACAAACTTTCACCATATTTGTTGGGTGCTGCTTTTTCAAGTCAGGCAGGCAGGCTTTAGGCACTTGTAATGCATACCACCATTAAAACAAATCACCAGAGTACTTCTTTTATTATAGGGAAAAGTTCAGAAGAAACATTTACTCACATTCTTGTTAATTGTCAGAGTCAACTGATTTGAACTGCATGAATATATAGTGAATACCAAACTTAATCCCATGACAGGACGACCTTTCTTTGACTTATTCTGAGCACTTTTAAGACTTCCCATCCATGTTGGCTAAAACATTGAACAGTCGCAATGACCAGATCATTCTTGACCCTGAAAAGAGTAGTTGACAAAACTGAGGTGATGAAAATAATGTCAAGTTTGAACATCTCCAGTTCCATGACAACCGAGCAAAACATCATCTGCTGTGTAGTCAAAAATAAAAGTGGACCTTGAGACAGTTTGGTCAACTGCTGTTTCCATGGTCAAGAATCATTGACGTGTTTAAACTGTGATTTCCGTATTGCTATGAAAACTGCTAAAACCTGCTCTTAACCTCAGACAAATATTATAACGTTTGAACCACAGCATCTTACACTGTAAAATGTCAATCAGATTTAATGACATTTTTCTAATATTCAATATACATTTTTTTATTATTCTCCATTTATTAGATTAGATTAATCCGTTTTAAAGTTGAATCAATTCCAAAACAATTCCAAATAATCACATTTAGAGCCATTACATTACCATATGTTCAACTTGAGGTTTAAAATAATGAGCTAGTATTTTGTAATACCAGTTTGTAATTGTCATTTTGCGTGCAATAACAACGGCTTTGTTGCTTTTGACGTGTCATGTGTACACCATGTAATCTGTACTGACTGCAATGCAAACGCGATGTCGTGTCCTAAAGTGCTGTTGAGTATTTTCAGGTTATGCTAGTGATGTTTGTGACTTGTTTTTCGTACTTATGTTATGTTGTTTCTGTACGTATTTTACTAACGTAGTTATTCTAAGCCCAACCATGATGTTTTTCCCAAACCTTACGTGAAAGTAAAGAAGTAAAAGTGGCTTAGTTCCCTAAACCTAACTGCGGCCGATACCGTAGTTTTGTTACCTAAGCATAATGTACCGCGACTGTTTCACGATAACAACGTGGCAGTAAATAACGCGAAAAGCCGCTTCGCAACGTTAAGCCAGTAGCGTATAAATGCCACACGAAATGCCTAAAATGCGTTATCATGATGCACGGAAATGTCGTGCTATTTATACGATACGTTTTCTAATGAAAAAGGAACGAATGATATTGGTCTAAATGTGGCTTCTAAAACGACAGAAAAAGCAGTATTGATAAGGCTGTGTGTCATATGAAGAATGACTGTACTGTAATGACCACTACTGACAGAAAACGGTATGTCTGGAAAGACAATCTGACTCAATGCTTAAGGTTTAGTCTGAAGATGACTACACAGATGTTGAACTTTTCTCAGTTAAGTCAGTGAGTTTTACATTAGCTAAATAACAATCCAAACAAAGTAAATAAAGTATTCTGTTTTAGTTTCAGCTCTTACAGTGTATCTAACCGTCTGTGGCATGGACAAAACAATGGAAAGACAGGAAACAGCTGAATGTGTTTAGAGAGATGCCTCGACCCTGTCAAAATCAAAGGGTTGCTGTAACCAACATGCAGTCAAAACAAGAAGGAGCATGGCTTCTTCACATGGGTTTTGTTAAGACACAACCTGCATCCACTTCTCTGACATCTTGTTCTACTTATAAGGGATTGGATATTATCAGATAGTCATCAGTCATCCAAACACATCCAGACATCTTGATACTGCATACTGCTCCAAATGGTTCTAAAATAACTTGTATAAATCTTTTCCAGATTTGTGTTTGGCCATCAACGTCACCATCACCCCTTCCCCCTTCACGGTGGCCCAGGAGGGTCAAAACATCACACTCTCCTGTGTCGTGTCCCAGCGGCGCCGCAACGCTGCTTTACCGGTGGTGAAATGGACCTTCCTGCCAGAGGGCACGGACCGGCCGGAGGACGAGCTCCTCATCGCCCGCGTCAACATGAGGAAAGCCCGTTTCTATGGCAACTACACAAAGAGTTTCACGTGGCCCAAACTGAAGCTGACGGTGGTGAAGCAGGGGAAGATATTTGAACTGGAAATCTTGAATGTGTCCGAGGGGGACCGGGGGCTCTACATGTGCCGGGTGCAGGAGTTTAAAAAGCACCAGGACCGCTGGAAGGCCGCGTCGAACTGCACCGCCGCTACTGAGCTCAGAGGTGAGGGCTGGACTTACTGTTTTAGTTTTTCCTGTGCTTTTCTTATCACTGGAAGAATTACACAAAGCAGTTTGACAGTGTATCTAGCCAGGTTTAGCCAAAAATCTGATTCGATACTAAACTAAATCAAACACAAATTGTATGGTTTACCACTTTACTTGAAGAAACACAAAAAAAGTAAATAATACATATATGTATTCGGGGTGTAAAGAAAATATCGATACACATGAGTATCGTGATATTATATTGTGCAATACTGTATTGATACTCCAAAACACTATCAATTTTTAATTAACCTCTTAAAAATCCGATGGGTTTGCCGTCGGGCCCCGCCGCTATTTGATCTTTCGGAGGTTGTAGTGAGATCAGTTCTAAAGTTAGAGTGAAGATACTGGCATCATATGAAACTAAAAATAGGAATCCATTGGTACCAACCATGTCATACTAACTTGTCGCGAAGGAGGCTAAATAACACTCCAGTTCATTAAGAGTTCTGTCCGTCATTTGTAAAGTGTCCAATAGCAAAGAAACGTCTTTATTTTAAGTAAGTGGAATTAGTACCAAAATTGGGGTCTTGAGCCAAAAAGGTGGGGAATGTCTGGCATTGGGCTGCTCCAATTCACTCTTGGTAGAAGAAACCAGTAACTGTAGCCCAGTTTCTCATAGAATGACTTCACTGCTTTTGATGCTGTGGGGCAGAGACTTGACAGCTACTTCTGAAACCACAACGGAAGCAATGACAAATGCTGTTTTGATAATAGTAAGACCACAAACAGTTTAACACAGATGCCAGGTTTGTCTGCAGAGCTCTTCAAAAGCCAGCAGCAGAAAACTGTGACTGCTATTGGGCAGCTCTCAGCTGTGAACACATAAATCTGTTTCTGGCAAACATTATGGATGCCCTGTTACCTCTCTCTCTCTAAGTAATTTAGACCTCAAAAATATGAACGTGAAGGAGTAAATGTGATAAAAAAAATACACTGAAGATAGCAGAAAAACTGTTTGTCTTAAGGGAGCAGTTCTGCATCTCAAGTAGTAGCATTTTCTCTCTTACCACAACTGGATGATGTAAGCCATCTGGCTGAAGAGGCAGTGAAGTGGGTTCACGGAGCAAAAGCACTGTCCTGCTTTTGATTTGGGAGGGGAAATGTCATTGGTTAGGAGCAAATCTGGAGATAAAAGGATCCTCCATCGCAATAAGTTGTGGCTTTGACGGAGTAGATCTTGGAGAAAGAGCAGAGAGAGTGTGAGGTTTCAATGCCACCGCTGGCACAGGAGTCGATCACACAACGGAATGGATGACAAATCCACTGGTACCAGATACTGCCCAGAAATCCCTTCACTTTCATAAAACCAGAAACAAACTTAAAACGCTTTGTCATTTTTTCCTTTGCGTCTGTCAAGCTTTCTGTCCTCGCAAAGAAATATGTAATTTGCAATGATAATAAGGGCAGATTTACCATACAATTTTTTATTTTTATTTTTTCAAACAACAGGTCCTCAATTTTAGACAGAGGAGAGCAGGTTTCTCCTTTTATCTCCTTTATCAGCCATAGCTACCTAGCTAATTTAGCTAACGTTAGCTCCATGAGTAGGATGAAAACGTTATCTCAAGCTGAACTTCTAGGGTTTTTGGTTTAGGCTAGAAAAAAAGACAAATTCAAAGCTTGACAGACCTGCCGTGCCTAGTTACAGATGCTAACATATGATTGGGCAGTCACAATTCATGAGAGGGATTTAGCCCATAGTCTGTATATAAGAAGTGGACGTGGTCACCATGATGTCACCCATTGATTTGTGGACTGTCGTTTTGAAGCCTCAAGTTTGGCATTTTGGCTGTCGCCATCTTGGTATTTGGCTGTCGCCATCTTGGTCTTTTGCAACCAGAAGTGAGACGAGAGGGTGGAGCTAAGTACAACAGCTGAATAAGACATTTTCAGGAAACCAAAAATGTTATAATTAACTTTCATGAACTGAAAATACACTGTGAAAGGGTTAAAGTTCTAAGACGAAAACCCTTCTGCACAGACTCTGGCTCCAAATTACGTCAAAAGCGCAAGATGGTTGCCAAGATATTTTGATATTGGGATATTTTCACTTCTGTACAGTGGGAGGAAGTGGGGACGCGTCGTCCGTCTATTATAAATACAGACTATGGGTTTAGCGAACAGTCAGTTGCTTGTCCCGTGTCTACAGGAGTGGGATGTCCTCTTCTGTGTTTGCTTTTGTTAATGAAGTTTGGGTTTTTGTGAATGGTGATGCTAATCCAAATTTTCTTTGATTTATTGGTAACAGACTGGAAATGTGTCACTCTTTGATAGCTTTTTTTCCAGAGAAAGAGATAACGGACACCACGCATTTAGAGCAGCAAATGCAGGAACCTTCATGATATGAAGACAGTTCATATTATTTAAGCTCATTGCTGTAGTACCTACTGTCAGTGTTCAACAACACTAGACGTTGCTCACCACATTTTCCATGGAAGCGTTCCTACAGGCTGTGACTTTCGGGGTGTCCACAGCCAAGTGTGGGCCCGGGCAGACACGCAGTCCCTACCGAGAGCTGTTGACATTGGCCTGGACGTGGAGTTTCCCTCCCAAAAGTAGAACAGACAGAGTCCAGAGAGACTCAGCAGAATTGGAACAAGAGGTAGTTGTGCTGAGGAAGGTAATGTTCGAATGTTTGTCTGCAGTGACAGTCGAGTGGGCAGCTGGCTTGTGTCTGGCTCTTAACCTTTCGTGGTCAAGGATGTGGAGAGAGCTATTTTCATCCAAGGAAGCGCCGGTCCATTGTGGTTTCAGAGATATTAATAAAGAGGCCTACGGCGACATTTTTGAATGAATACTGCAATTATGACATGAATGGAAATACATGCAAGAAATACAACTTTATTTATTTTTCATTACACAACAGCAGTGAGAGGAAGCCCAAAATACCTCCCTTGTTTAGCAGGCTGTTGAGACTACCTCCAAACACAGCTTCACAGCCTCTTGCAATTTAGATATTGCATTGGTTATGTATGGATTTAGATTTATTTTCTATGAACAACCCTACTTTACTGCTTATACCGTCAAATTTGATCAAAGGCTGTATTTTTCCCATATGCACGTGTGTTTACAATTTCTGTTACATATGATGACATTAATGTCTGTAAATCCCTTTGCTTTGAAATTAAATAGATAAATAAATATTTATAATAGTTAGGTCTGAATTTCTCAATCCAAATCCCAATCTGACTCACCAGAGTCTGGTTCTGAAAATCTGTTTATTTAAATTTATTTTAAATATTAAGAAATATAAGAATACACTTTGGTGAATGGTGTATTCTTGGAGCAGGAAGTACGACAGTTTTTTGTTCGTTGGGGACGTAAAATCCAGCTGAAAATCAGTTTAAAGGTGTACTCTACCAATTTGGCATTGCACTTCTATAAAGTTGGGGAACTTGCGATAGACAGATTTATGAAAGGAATGATCAAAATCGAATCAGCACAGCCTGAGATATTCTGACTTTAAGCTTGTAGTGAGTTCGAGTGCGAGTTTAGCTCCAAAAAATACTGGATCCTACATTTCCCATAATGCAACTGAATAGCATCCTTTTATTAGACCCTTCCTGCCTGGTAAATGCCCACATCTTTCAAACTTCATACCCCCAGTTTATCATGCTGGTTGTTATAAACTTGCCCATTTAAATCTATGAAATTCAGGGAAATCAAAATGAACTCAAAGGTTAACTATTCAATTGTGTCACCGTCTGACTTATGAGTTCCTAATACAAAACACTGTGTAAGATCTAGATTGAGTAGTTGTAATGGACAGGCCAAAGCTCCAACAACACTGGAAACTATTTCTGCCCAGCAGACCAGCAGGCAGTGGTATTCCTTCCCAGTATCCACACCAACGGTTGACAGCTATGATAAACATCAGCTACACATCTGAGGGGTTAAAACCCCTCTGGGACCATTGCTCCTGGTCCCCACTTCATATGAGAAACAGCAGGTGACTGAGACTTTATGCGCACAAATGTGTGTCTTTGTGACGTCAAAGTGATGGAATTCCTGCGGTCGGATAACATTAGGTGACCAGGTGTTTCCACAATCACACAAAACTCCCATTACTCTACTTACTACTGCTATAATAAACACAGCCAGAGAGGTCAGAGGGTTTGAGGGCAGAGCAACGTGTGGACACAGCCTCCTCTTGGCATAAACAAACTGGACTCGTAGGTATTTCTCTAACACATGTGGGCGACTGCAAGTTAACAACGGTGCTGGAGCCGCTCTAGGGTTAGGGATAGGGTTCTGGGGGTTGAACCCTAGCCCCTTAAACCGCGACACACATCAGAAGTCACAATGGTTTTAAGACAAAAATCACGATTTTTTATTTTATAAATAACTGTATTTACAGTATTATAATATAAATAAACAATTGGTCCGCCAGTTTTCACTTCAATTTACACTTTTAAGTGCGGCCGAACAGATGAAAAAGTGTGAGAAAGAGAGTTACAGGGTTGAAAAGTGAATTTATTTATTTGTTCATTTGTTACGTCAATGCAGAAAATGAGGAAGGGCGCCTACCGGCATTTAAAAAAAAAAAAATATTATTATTATTATTTTTATTTTTTTAGAGGGCCCCATGAAGGTGGCGACCACCTACAGTATATGGCCGATGCCTTAAGCCGGCCCTGAGTGCTTCTAAGAGGTACACAGATGTGGCATGGGTTTATGTATAGCAAGAACATGGAACTCTGGGTATTGTATTGGCAGTTTCACCAAAAAAAATATCAGAAATATCGCAATTCTGTGGTCACAAACATCCTTGTAGAGGTTTTTTTTTAAAGCCAATAAAATAGGTCTATGTTTACCACCATAATAGGGACACAGCAAATGTACTGAAAGATGCTAATTCTTAGAAGAGAAGATACAAAAGACAGCAGGAAGTTAAAGGGTGAATTATTCAAAGCTTTGTTAAGACACACAACGTCGCTGCGTACTTACATTCATCCCTAGTCATTTATAATACAGTGAATACAGTGAATTAGAGCAGTGACTGACTCAGTAGATGGCGAAGACACAGAGGATCATTATTCTGTGTATTGATGTTTACAGCGTTGGGTCTGTTGGGGCACAAAAAAAAGAGCCACGAATCTGAAACACAGTCAGGAAATGAATGCAACTCTGTGGCTCTGATGAACAAAAGGTAGCGTGTTTGAATGTTTCCACTGTAGTCCGATGCAGTCCTCAGCCATTCAAAAGTTGCTTTAAAAAAGAAGCCATTTTCTAGATGAGGATAAAAGTCAGTTTTATGGCACACAGTACACCAGATTTATCCCATTTCTGATTATTCCAACATGTACAGCTGCCGCACTGACAGGGCTGCACAGAACCTGAGGCAAAAACACCACACACACATCATAGATGTTATCGAGATTTACGCCGTGAATAATTCGTTGTGAAGGAAGGGCGGGTCTTGAATTAAATTGCCTGCCATTTCAAACAAGTGGGAGAAAGTCTGTTTGGAATATTATTTCACCCAGAAACTGTGCAGCGATTGCAGTGTTTGTGCCATGCATCAATGCATTTGCTCTAGTTTTACCACTGATACTATTATCTACAATATTTACTGGTGGTTTTAAGAATTTCATGGACAATGATACAAGCTTTGCCAATAACATAACAGCCAAACTACCTAAAGTAGACCGCTGACGAGGACCATTAATTGTTACAAACACCTGCCGGAAGCTAACACATTTGAGAAACTTTACTCCAAGTGACTTTTGCCTTTGATATTCTTAACAAAATATCTAATTTGTGTTCAGGAAAAATAGCTTATGTACAGTAAATAGCTTTTGTCGTTAAAGCTGCAGTTGGTAACTTTAATAAAAATAGCTTTTTGTCATATTTGCTACTAATAATCCACAACCAGTTTTTTTTGTCTATCTTGCCTTTAGAAGTGATTGAGGCCGGTGCTTCCAAACAGCAGAATGTAGGTCACATATGGTCAGTGTAGGGTTAGCGGTTTGACAGATGGGGACCAAAAGGTATATAACAGTATGAGGACTACTTGGTCCATTAAAGCCTTTCAACCAACAGTCTAGAGAAAAGGATTAAGGAAAGTAATGAATTAAGGGGAATATTTCAAGCACCTTGGTCTAAACCAACTGAGTTGAAAGACATGCTGGATTTGCACTTTAGTTTTTAGAGTTTTAGGATTTGATACTCTAGTTTTGTACACAAAGAATTGTCTGAAGTACTGATGCAGGATCAATGCATGCAGGGAGGACCCACTCCTACTGTGTCGTTTTTGAATCATCTGAAGCATGCGCTCATAGCAAGTTTGCCATTCAGTCAGCAGCACAGCCAGTCTGCCTGTGGGAAAGTCTCCAGGCGGCGTGGCGAGCCGGCATGGCGAGCCTGCCTGTCGTCAGCCTTTGGTGGTTTGGGGTATTTCAAGATGGCCTGGTGGGTGTCACTTCACGAGCTTCCTACCACCAGCTCAGCAAGAGTACAGCGGTGTTAAGACTACTGTGGTCACATGGGGTGGAGAAATGAGTGACTGTGTGGGGCGAGATTTCAGGTTGAGTATGGGAAACATTTTTTCTCAGACATTCTGGACACAAGCAGCACATAGCTGGGATTCTCATTACACCGATTAAGGCTGCATTCACAGGCCTTTGATTCCCCACTGGTGCTCATATTTGATTTCTTGGGGTGTCCACTAAGCCATAATTATATAAGATATGGTTCGCTGAAAAGACTATTTAAGTTGTATCTATTTTAATGAGCTTCTCTTAGTTCTCGTGTGCACTTTAAAGTTTTGTCTGAACTGTGTGCTAAATCCCTCCCTCAAATACTGATTGTCTTGTCAGTGCTGCTCATGCAGTAATTAGGCGTGTTAGGTCTGTCAAGCAGTTTAAAGGTAGGGTTGGTAATCTTAAACCTGCAGTAGGCAGAATGTTTTTGGCATCATTGGGCAAAAATTCCATAATAACCTTTCAGCATATTGTAATTCAAGTGTTCTGAGAGAAAACTAGACTTCTGCACCTCCTCATGACTCTGTTTTCAGGCTTTAAAAAATCTAGTCCGTGACGGGAGACTTTGGACAATCACAGGTCATTTCAGAGAGAGAGAGCGTTCCTATTGGCTGTTGATTCAACGGAGGCAGCTGTCAATCACTCGTGAACTCCCATCAAACGTTCAAACTACGCAGCGCTGATCAAATATGAATCAATATTCTGTTACTGTAATGCCTATTTCTCTCCTCAAATGTTTTCAGAAACATCTTGTTCTTTTTTTAAATTTAATTCATGTTTATATTTAAGCCCTATATTTTAATTTGCACTGTTTTATGTCTTAGATTCTCATTTTGCCTTTACTTGCATGATTTTAATTTTGTTGTTGTTGTTTTATACGTATTTAATGAGCAGTGTTGGAGGGAGCCTGAGATCCAAGATTTTCACTGCCAACAACTTCTTCTCTGTAATTGTTGTGCATACGACACTAAAGAACTTGAAACAGTTGTTAAGGTGAAAAGAGGGTGACGGTCAGTGCATGGGTGGATGTAAGGTGAAAGTTTACCCCTAACCCTCAAAAAAAACTGTTTGCATTAATTCATCCAACCGAGGTTAAGGTTGAGCCCTCTAAACAGTGTGATTCAGAGACAGGATCAGGCAGGGAGGAGGCAAACCTTGGCTCGTTGTCTTCCTACAATTAGCTTTATTTAAACTGTAGCCAGCGTGTAATCAGGCGGCAGGGAGGCCACAGTGATGACTGTGGACTTAACATACTTCTCTCTCTCTTCCTTTCTCCATGTAGTGCACGTCCTACCGGCCACCAAGGCCAAAGAGAGCCTGTGGAGCTTGTTTGAAGGTAAGTCATCATATGTTCAGTGTGTTAAGTGTGTGTGTGTGTGTGTGTGTGTGTGTGTGTGTGTGTGTGTGTGTGTGTGTGTGTGTGTGTGTGTGTGTGTGTGTGTGTGTGTGTGTGTTTGTGGTGGACTGGCAGGCAAAAATAGCCCAACCCAAAGGATACAGTACAGTGCCTTAAATAGCTCAGCAAAACATGTACTTTTTTTTTTCCTTCAGATTTTTGTGTATAGCGAAGGCATGAGGCTGATGTGTGTGTACATGTTTTTGTGTTTCAGATGTGTACCTGTGTGCAGTGTTGATCTGCTCAGTGGGTTTGCTGTGTATGTGCATGTTCACGGTGACCGTGACCTGCCAGTTCATACAGAGGAAGCAGAGGTTAAAAGGTTAGCAGCAACATCGAGATAACGGTTGTGTTTAGAAGGTAACCCGCAAATTGTGAAAACTTGCAAAAGCTCGCTGCCCAACGACCTATCACAACCTTAACCATTCAAGGTCAACCTTAACCATCTCCCGACAGTTTCACAACTTGTGGGTTACCTTCTAGACATGACCCAAGATAACTCTCCACTGACCTTTGACCTTTATCAATCTGGCTCTGATGTCTCCATTTTCTCCGTTCTCCTGTTTCTATGATTCGTTTTCTGTAGAACTCCTCTTGTTTCTTCCGATGTAAGAACACTCAACTTTGTGGAGAGTTTAGAAGTGTGTACAATAACCTTTGTCTCCAGACCAGTTATTATGTTTCTAAATGTGTTCTATCTCTGCAGATAATTACCTCTTGGTTAAAAGCCCTCAGAACAGGTAAGACTTTTAGGGCGACACAGCCTCACACTTAGCCATTAAAAGTTAACAGACACTCAAATGTTCTTAACTACACTGAACCTCTGGTAATCTGGTCTCAATCCAGCTCAGGAGAGACCGTCACCAGTGTGGTCAATGTGTCTCCTGCTCTGCCTAAGAAGGAGAGGAGGTACAGGAAGAAAAGGAGCAGAGACTACCAAGAGGAGATACCACCAGAGATACCAGCAAAAGGTAAACAAGAGTGTCCTACAGTTTTGTCGTAGGTATTATTGTACATCCCTCCAAGTTCAATATTTTTGCAACAGCAAATAATCCCGCAGCTCATTATTGTCAGTGAGGAACAGCAGCAGAAATAGCTGAGCACGAGCATCAGTCCAAACTGAGGTTTACTCTTGGTTCATTTTGTTCTGCTTGGCTTTCCAAACATGAATTTGTGCTGGCATTTGAGGTCAACATCCGCCCCATCTACATATAGACTCTTGAGTTATGAGATAGCATGTGGAATGTAATGCATCATGTTTTTTTCACTGAAAGCAAAAAAACATTTTGAAAGTTATTTTGAGTTAAGTACCATCTTAATGATCGTCAAAACCCAACCGGTCGAGGCAGACAGGCTGATAATTGTTGCTGTTTTGTGCAACTGATGTTACTTTTAAGAAAAATTTTAATTGTTGGGGTTTTTTTTGGCCACCTGGGGGCTTGTAAACACAACAATAGCTGTGTTGTTGTAGTTGTACGGATGAAACAAACAAGATACAATATAACATGTTAATTAGAGCTTTGGAGGTGTTGGTAGGTGGACTTTGTTACTGCTGGACAGCGCTAGGCTAGCTGTTTTACACTGTTTCCAGTCTTCATGCTAAGCTAAGCTAAACTACTCGGCTGGTGGCTTTAACTTCATATATATATAAGAGTGGTGTTAATCTTCACATCTAACTTGAAAGTGAATAAGTATTTCCCCGATTGCCAAACTATTCCTTTAAATTGCGGGCTATAAAATCAAAACATTGAGCTGAAAGACGTTAAACGGCTGTAGGGCTGAGAGGGACTACAGGGTCGGGTGATAATTATTCATGGGTTCATCACTAGAGGCGACCCCTCTCACATTAGTCATATTTATTTGATCCATTGTTAATATAAAAATGCAGACTAGTGCAACTTTAAGCCAACGAAGTGAATGGTTCTTCTGTATTCCACTCAGAAGACCAAACACTTTGAATGAATTTTGAATATTAGAACCAGTAAGGGCCTTGAAACATACTCAGAACTATCTGTCTAGACACTATGTGAAGGGGAGCACATGTTTGTGGTTATGAATGGAGAGGTCTGGTTCTTGTTAGACACGTACATACTGTATATACATTATATTTGCTAAACAGATCTCTTCAAAACCACTGACTTTTGTTTTGTCCCTGCAGCTCCCATTGGAGACAAAACACGGAAACCCAAACTTTTAAAACCACAACCAAGGAAAGTAGTGTTGGTGAGTTCTATGCGTGCCTTTTTATACATTGTTTACCTTAATCATCATTCTTTATTGTTGCCAAATAATCAGGAATCTACCCAGTAATCGTTTTCGCCTGTTTTTACCCTACATATGTAAATGTGTGGGATATATCACTTTGGAGAAAAAGAGTACACATGCATTGGTGCCTTTTGCCTTAAACTTACATAGCAACTTACAAAGCAAGGCATTCATAGTGACAGGCTATCATTGTTATTGTGCCAGATATAATGGAGAGCAACCAGCATGTGACACGAAAAGGCGTATGAATGACGTAATTCGCAATGTATTTAACGTGTAATAAGAGCGGCGTTCTTGCTTTTGTCATGTCATTTGTACGCCATGTACTCTGTACTGAGTCCAGTGTATCGTAACGCACCCACGTAAATATGCTGCGCTCAAGGCTAGTGATGTAGAATAAACAGTGAGGATGGGTCCAACAAACACAGGTCTTTCAACCAGGAGACCAGTGTTCGAGACGGGTGTTTTGCTTTGAAAGTTATGTTAGTCAGTGTTTCACTCTGTAAGTTATGTTAGTGCCGTTTGTCACGTGTTTCCTGTACTTCTTTTACGTTGTTTCTGTACGTATTTCACTTAGTTTAAGTAATTATTTTAAACCCAACCATGACGTTTTTTCCTAAACCTAAGTGGTTTTGTTGCCTAAACCTAACTGCGGACGTTACCGTAGTTTTGTTGCATTGCGTACAAATGACACGGAAAGCCTAAAATGCGTCTTCATGACACGCGGAATGTCCTTGCAATGTGCCACATAACCCAGGTTTAATTTGGTTTAAATTGTCACTGGAATGAAGTGACTCTGTGGCAACTTGGCATTTTAATGGCACAGAATGCGGCAAGAGGTAATTGAATTTTGGCAACCTCAACCCTGTAAGGTGACGTCTGCACGCAACGTTCTCACATTTACCAAACCAACGCTGTTAAGCAGAGGGAAACCAAGGAGAAGAGAGGAAAAACATCAAACTTTTTGCTTCCTCTTCTTGCTAACTGCTGTTTAACATTTAACTCAGTTTAAAATATGTCTTGTCTTTATTCATATACTGACAGAAATCTCAAGCTCAAGATTAATGATGGAGTTCTACATAAAAACTTCTCTCAACCTCCCTGCTCGTTTTCTAACCACTGATACCACTTCCCTCCCTTGCCACCTCCCTCTCCCCCTCTCCTCCATCATTATTTTCCTCCTCCATCTCCAGCCGAAGATAGTGGAGGAGAATTTGACCTACGCAGAGCTGGATCTGGTGAAGCCGATTCCGGAAACCAAGGCGTCGTGTAGCGGCACCGTGTACGCTCAGATACTGTTTGAGGAGCAGCAACTATGAGAGAAACACACCACTAGTAACTGTGCCTTATGTAAAAAGTATTGTCTATTTATAGTCTGTATTATTTTGTATTCAAATGGTTTGAGAACGGAAACATGTGTAATGTCACACAATTATGACACAATTGTACATATGATTTTATATGTTCTTTGATATAACTTCCTTTTATGATGCAAAAGGGAATGATTTTTGTATACTGGAGTATTTCATTTAGAATGTTTTGTCTTTTGCACCCATGTTTGAATCCTGTGTAGCTTAAACTGGGAACACAATAGAAGACTAGTACTAATTTAGACCAGATTTGTCCAACACGGCATTCGGAGTGGAGATTGGAGATTTGAATTTGCAGGCTGATTGGTTTATTTAAAAGAAATAATTAGACATTTTGGGGAATGCTTATTCGTTCATGCAAACAGCAATGTCCTGCGGGGAAATCTTGCGCAACTGCGCGTTGTCACCACGTGCGAATGCTTATTTTCTTTCTTGCCCAGGGTTGGATAAGGCACTTTATACCACTTTCATTGTGCGTTAAGTATGGAGCTAGAACCAAGAGGTGATTAGCTTAGCTTAGCATAAAGAGTGGAAGCTCGGGAAAACGGCTAGCCTGTGTCTAGCTAGCTAGCTGGCTAACATGACTAGGGGAAATTACGTGCTTTAACTAATTCGTAACAAACGCCTCCCAGTTGTTGTTTGCTATTAGGGGCGGAGCCAAATTCCTTCTCTAAGTATGTTATGTAACTTAAAAATAGTAACAGACAATTTTTGCCTCTTTTTAGGTGGCAGGAGTGAAAATGTGTCTTCCTCAACAGTTGTTGTGTTATGGTTTCAGAATAATGAAGACAGGGCCCCCGGACCTCCCTGGGTTTGGGCTGAGCCCCGAATGTTTACAACGCCTGGCTCCGCCCGTTTGCTATTAAAAAAATGTACGTACGCAACGCCCTGTAAAACCACAAATTGTTGTGTTTACATTTCTGTGTGTGTACGGATAAAACAAATGATACAATGTGTTAGGAGAAAATGAGGCTAGCTGTTGAGCCAATCTTCCTGTCTTTGGGACTTTCCCAAGCTACGTTAGTCGCCTCCCAGCTATAGCTTCATGCTTAATGTACAGACATGATATGGATCTACTCATCTAAGCTATTTCCCAAAAATGTCTAACTATTCCTTTAAATTCATAAATGCACCTTATTATACAAGAGACATTTTAAAAAATACATGAAGACTCAATGTGTATGCAACAAAATGTTAAGCGATATATATTGGTTCCTTTAACATTCTTAACTCTTTGACATTGCCTAAGTCAGCCAGTTAAACTCACTTAGGCAGTGAATTATGGGAAACCCCATCAACAGATTTATGAAGGAGAGACAAAGTAAGTTTAAGACGATGTCTATATGGATGTGAAACAATGCATTTTCAAATGTGATTTACTTCTAGTGTGTTCCCATCATTATCTGCCTCACATCTGTGTTCAGTGTGTTTCTGTGTGTCCGACTGCAATTTATAATGACCACAACTCCACAGAGTTGATATTAAAGTAGCAATTAGCCCCCCGACCTCCCCCCTATAGGCAAGTACGTGAGAGCATGCGAGCCCTTTCATCTGGTGCCAACATCAACTTAACAGGCTGTTAGCGACACACACACGAACATATATACTGTATATATATAGGGTGGAGTTACATGTAGGTTAAACACCCGTGTAGGCTCGCACTAAGGCACATACTATAAATCCAAAAGGCTGCAAACAATTGTGACACCTGATCTACAAACAAGGACAAACCTAAGACCTGTTATTGGACTATGTCACATTAATATAAGTCATACTTCAAATCTTAAGGCGATTTTGCTGTTTGAGATGAGATATGAGGCAGGAGCCATATTGGCTGTGATCCCACATACCTTCGTACGGTCTCCTTGCTTTCTCACTTTTCCGTGAATCTGAGTGTGAAAGTGCTTAGGCCTCTTTTTCCATTTAATGATCTTCTGGATTCAGGAGTGGAAAAGCAAAGGAGAGTTTTTTAAACAGTGAACTTGAAACCCAGACACAAAGGCACCGGATCCCTCCCTTCCCCCAAGACTTCCACTATCTTATGTGGAGTTATCCGTGCAGATGGAGCCCTTCACGAATACAAGTCTCACTTTCCACTGCATGCCTGCTGGAGTCCATATTTTGCCCCCTTTTCATCAAACATTAGCTAAACCGACTACTTATCGACTAACCAGTAGTTAGAGAGTATTTAGTCACTTGAGTAAAATGATTTGACTCTTCTGTAAATTGATTATTTGTGGTATTTAGAGTTATGTAGTAAACTTTGTAGCATGGTTAGCCGCTAACCTTGCTACATAGCTAACTGTTAGCTAGCTAATAGCTGATATAGGCTACACATGACATTTATTGGATTGGTGTGGTGAAAGAGTTCCGGTCACAAAAAGACAGAAGTTCTTAATGTCTGTTTGAAAATGCAGAGAAAGCCAAATTGTATATTGTACCTTCAATCAGCAGTTAAGCTGACTTCCAATATGGCTGCCAGCCAGGTGACACTTAAAAACTCAACAAATACAGTACAGGACCGCAAATTTATAACCCATTTTTACAGCAAGGTTGGTGGTTGTGGACTTCGACATTCTCTGTTCCCCTGCCTATATATTACATTTAAATTCAAACCACTATCGACCTCCATTTGTAACCATTCCAATTTTCCACTGTTGTTCTCTTCATGTAGCCTATGTATTTCAGTTGCACAGTGTGTATTATCCATATATGAAATGAGTGAAAGTGACCTTTCAGTGGCGGGCAGAAGTGTCTTAAAAATGCCCTTAGACTGTGAAATGTAAAGTTCCTTCCAGACCACATTGTCCTTAATGGGAGTCCACTAACTAGAACCATGTGTGTGAATTGTGCCTCCCCCTCTCTCCTTTCCTTTTCCCTGCCCACCACTGACCTCTCCATTCATCAGCATTCCAGCATTTCTTCTCTTGTTCGTTTTGTACATTTCATCTGTACAGTAGTGTGTATCAGTAAGTGGAATAAATATAAAAGCGGATGTGAGCGGTTTGCTGCCAGAAAGGTGTTTTTAACCATGCTAGTGGCATTGCTTTTTGGATGGCGATATTGGTCTGCCCAAATGCGTAGGTTTGCATAGGGACATGTCTCATTGGGTTAGGGTTAGCGTCCTATTGGGAGGACAGAATTGTCCCTACCAATATTTGAGTGAACTTGTTTGCATTATCTCAGCTTCCCTGAGAAATTCATTACCTGTGGTGACGCGCCCATTACTTGAATTGACTGCTTTGTGCACAGGCGGCAACCTCCGGTTCTGAAAAGTGAAGCCAATGAGGAAGTGCCTTAAACTTGCATTCTTTCTAATAGCCAGCAGGGGGCGACTCCTCTGGTTGCAAAAAGAAGTCTGATTGTATAGAAGTATATGAGAAAATGACCCTACTTCTCACTTGATTTATTACCTCAGTAAACATTGTAAACATGAATTTATGGTCTCAATCGCTAGTTTCGAGTCTTCTTCAGTACAGCATGATGTTCATTTAGTAAATTATGGTCCCATTTAGAGTCAAATAGAACATAAAGCAGAGGATGCTTTAGGGCGTGGCTACCTTGTGATTGACAGGTTGCTACCATAGCATTGTCCGGTCTGGGAGTTGTCCGTGTTTTCATCTTAGAACTTTAACCCTTTCACAGTGTGTTTTCAGTTCATGCAAGTTAATTGTAACATGGACGCCTAACATTGCCTCATTCAGCTTTCGGTTGTACTTAGCTCCACCCTCTCGTGTCACTTCTGGTTCCAAAAAAACAAGATGGCGACGGCCATAATCTGAACTTGAGGATTCAAAACCGTAGTCAGCAAACCTATGGGTGACATCATGGTGACTACGTCCACTTCTTATATACAGTCTATGATTGTGCATGTGAGGGACTGAAGTGGGCGTTTATGTTTAACCTGCCGGTTACACCACTATTTTAGTATGTGGAAATGATTTAGCATGGCAACAATGAGACTGTTTTTCTCTGTAGAATTGCTCAAATGGAAATTTGGGATATTCTCTGTCAGGCACATGTCTTCTGGCTTTTTTAAAAATGTATTTAATCGTCATAAATTTGATTATCTTCATTTCTAGTAGGTTTAAAAACAGCAGCCTGGCTCTTCGCTTGGTCAAAGAAAGCTCTTACTATAGTTATATAATATGGCTTGGACGCTGCTTGCACCATGCCCCATTAACTCCATGAAAGATGTATGGTCCTAGTTCAACCAATAAAAATAATTGGTTGGTTGGATGGATCTAATGGATTGGATTAAAGCGTATTCGCACTTTCGGCCCTGAACCCTACAGCAAGAGATAAAAAAAAACTGTGATCTCCAAGCTTCCAAATGCTATTAATATGCATAGATTGTTAGTCATCAGTTAAAGCAATATCTATACTATCAAAGCTATGTTTGCCCTGCTTCAGTCATTTTTCACCTCCATGTTGACATAAAGAGGAGACATGAGAGGGGCGCAGCCGTTAGCAGCCTGGATGGGTGTCAGCTCCTCTGGTGGTGGTGGAGGCGCTGTAATGAGAGAGGGGGAGATTTAAACGTTAGGTTTAGTTTACTTGCAACCTCCAAATTATTTTCGAAAGGAAAAGAGAGAGGAAGCTCACTGCGTGCGTGGGACAAAAGGAACCCCAGAGGTCTTGTGAAAATGTCCCACCCACAAAGAAAACACATGGAGTTGACAAAAGGACAAGTCAGTAGATGACCTGGTTTGAAGGGAAGTGGTTCAATAGCAATAAAATATGATCAGTAAGGTAAATAAATTCTAAATGTTTGAGTGGGCGGGATTGCTGGAAAGGGAAAGAAGTATAAGGAGGAGCAACCCAGTCGCCAGAATAAATGATGGCATTGCACGTTTGCGAAACCATGTGATATGTTGAATATTGACGTTTCTGAAACACAAATGTGTCTCATGTCGGCCTTGTATCAGACTTGCAGAAACGCACAATGCCACGTGGTTAACGTTGTGAAACGATCGGTTTAGTTAACCCTCTGAGACACACAATAGATCTGTTTTTGTCTTTTTTAGGTGGGGGTACAGGGAGTCTTTAGGGGGAGATAGCAGGTCAACAGCACTGTAGATGGCACGCACTTCTGTTCTGGAAACTGTTCAGAAACCCCCTTATTGTATATCTTGAGGTCAGAGGTCAAGGGACCCCTTTGAAAATGGCCATGCCAGTTTTTCCTTGACAAAATTTAGAGTTAAAGGAACTCCATATTTGTACAAAGGCTTGGAAGTGTAGGACAGACTGATGCTAGTTTCCTGTCTGAGCACAACACAGCAGGCTTCACAGACGCTCCCTTAAAAAGAAACAACTGATGTCACCGGTAGAACAGCCAAACAAAACCTATTGTTAAAGCTTGCGTGTGTCTGCGCTCGTTGCATGCCATCATCTCAGTCCATAGAAATACAATGCATAGTAAACAGTCTACACAACAGCATATCCTGTGTGGTTACAGTAATGCATAGCTACACTGGCCTTGAGGCAAAAAAGAGCATAATGAAAGACTTGGTGGAAGTGGAAATCACAGGAAGTAGGAATTAGATTATGGCTCGGTACTGGATGTCCTGTAAGAACTCGGATCCGGTGTCCAGTTTTGGACCGTCAGTCCATGTTAAAGGAGTGACCTCTTCCTCCTTCGTCCCTGCTGTAAGTATACAGCACTACTCTAAGGTCACATCCACTCAAAACATACAGATAGAGTCTTCAACCAGACCCACTTGGACATCGCCCACGAGCCTCCCTCACACAAAAAACACAATGGAATACACAGGCAGAGTGTAGGACTCCTGCTGAGAAACAAACTGCTGCCTTAAAGGAACATTTCACATTGTCCGTCAAGTCCATTGAATTTAAAAATACACACAGTGTTAGTTCAGGCATACATTTTGTGGGAGAGAACTTGTTTTCCAAGTTCATAGAGGGAGACTAGGAAAGAAAACACCATTTTGTTACTGGATGATAAAGAAAATAGCTCTGAAAATAGGAAGGGAAGACATGTTGCCCCTTTGCAGCTAACTGTTAATATCTTACACTTTCTATAAGTTGACATTTATTAAAAATAGTACTGATGGTATTTGTTCCACTCCAACAGCTTTTTCATATTTGTCTCACACTTGGATTTCTTTGACAGACACGGTAACCGATGAGGCATTTCACTACAAGATTTATTAGTCTGCAGTTGGGGCGACTGTCACCTCTCAGTGCTGTGATTCACTGTGCTGTTGTGTGGAACTGCAGGCCGAGCAGAACTAATGAGAAACAGCCAGTCTCAGGCTCACCAGCTTTTCACCCCTTTAGCTTCCCCAAAATGATGATATCATACTACAATGGCTTTCAAGATCGTAAACGGGTGCAAAGTTGTAAATGATGGAGCAGGTGAAGTCAGGATGAGGTTTCCCCATGAACTTGGAACGTTTTGCTTTGTTTTCATACTGTTGGTAGTGATTTAAGGCACCTATATGGTGAGCATTGGACTATCTCAGCCCGTTCTCATGGTACATGTGAATGAATTCTAAATGAATTTCTTCTGACGAGTTAGTGGAAACTATTAGGAGCACTCATGAGTAATGACTGATCACTTTATGTCTTATAATAACTGCTCTGAAACAGTCAAAGACACTTCAGTGCCAACAAAGTAATCCTGACCCAGTCATTATATTCATCATATGCAAACAACTACCACATGACTAATTGACTCACCCACCCAAAAACACTTTCTCAAATGCCTAGTGAATATCCTGTCAAGTTCGTATTGAACTTTCCTGAATGAAACGTGGACAAACATTTACAAAAAGGAAAGGAGCTCTTTGAACTCGCAGCCCCGAGGCAAAGACAACACAACAGTCGCATAGTTAGAGGGGAGGAAAGCCACATCCATTCAGAGCTTAGATAAACACATGAATGCCTCTGCCCCCGCGGTGCCAGCTTTCCTAAACATGTCCAACAAGCTATCACTCATTTCTGCGCAAAAAACAGCTTTACTCTTGTTTTGGATTCAAAGGCCTAAACAATAGTTCATAAAGATGACAAAGTATGCAGTCGCATGCTGGAAAGTGCATTAAATACATGATCTTCTTTTGCAATTCATATAGCCTACAGTAGATCCATGTGTTCACACCTGGGAGCTGCCCACTGTTTTCAGACTTATTACTGGCTATTGTGCAGCTCCACGGAAGTGACTCTGCAGCTCCAAACTTTACTTCCCTCTGCTCATCACAAACTGCCTTACCAAAGCAGTTTTAAAGGGAAGTGAGAGCATTAGACCACAACAAAACTGAGAAGTGGTGAGTAACAATTCACCACCACGTATGACATGTGATGCATCAACTATGAATGTATTTGTATAGGCCCTTTTCACAGCAGCCATTTTGGCACTTCATTAAAGGGTAAACACAGGTGTAATTAACAACATTAATTATGGCCCTGTTCCATTTAGGTGACCAGGGCCCTGGTATTGTGCATGCTAGCTCACTGGAATGGCTGCGACACTAAATAGAATGGGACCATAATTAATTTGATCAATTACAGCTGCGTTTACCCTGCAATTACATGTCAAAAATGGCTGCTGAAAAGGGCCTCTAAATTAGCGACAACAAGGCACTTGGATGATATGTTTGTGTGTAAAACCATGGTGGTGACCAGCAGGAAAGGGTTTCAAAATGTTTTCAAGCAGCTGTGAAAGAAGACAGGAAGGAAGGAAATGAGTGAAATAAAGAAAGGAAATCCTTGCTGCCAGTTAGTAAATGAAATACAAGCAGGATGGCGTAAATGGCGTCAGTGCTGGGTATCTGCTGCTATTTCTGTCACGCCATGTTTGATTGTTAGTCATTAACCCACCTTTTTTTGTATAATATTTGTTTTACTTATGCTCTTCTTTATGACGGAGTAAGCTTATACTCTTAAAATGTGAGATAGGCTATCTGTAATCATTAGCCTATTACAGTGTGGCTGTCCATATTACTCTATAACACACTATTTTACACTAGTGCAGTGCCCGTTTGGGGTGTGGCCATTTGGAGTGTGTGCCCTTCCGGGAAGGGGCTGAATGCTCGGTATTGTTACTCCAAAAAAGGCAGCCGCCATGAGGTTATTGTTGCTTTGCTATTTGCATGACATCACTGCATCTAACTGGTTGCATTGTGCGGCCATTGCAGGTGGATGTTTTTCGCAGGCCAGTCGTGTCTAGAAGGGAGCCCGCAAATCGTAACAACAGCCTCTGCCGCCATTTTGGACTGAAATCGCTTTTTATATTTATAATATTTTATTGTTCATGACAGGCCATTTCGGTAGAGTATGACAATAGAATAGAAGTAATTTTGTTTAACGTTTGTACGGCACTTTTTTAGGTGGACGTTTTACTGGCGTCCGGTAGTTGCTTCCAGTCCAAAATGGCGGAAGCGAAGCTTTGCTGCTGGGCGCTGATGTTGCAATGGAACGAACAATTGACTTTCACTTCTTGGCAATACGTTCTTTGGTGACACTACGCTGTGCTTTGGCAGCCATGTTGCGGGTTCTCTGCTCATGGACAACAATAAATGGATTTAGTTCCTAAACCAGCCTGCTGTTAGCTTGTTAGTTTACAATAGCTAACCCTAGCTAATTAGCATTTGTTGGGCAGCTTGTTAGCTACAGTAGCTGACCCCAGCTAACCTTGTATGACTGTTGTTTAGCTTGTTAGCTACAGTAGCTTACCCTGGCTAATCTAGTGTTGTTTAGTTTGTGTTTAGTTTGTTAGCTCCGGTAGCTAACCCAAGTTTGTTTGTTGTCTGCTGGTACACATGATCTAAATACTGGTTAATGTTTGTAAAAGACAGCAGTCTAATGTTGAATGTTTGGTAAAAACAACAAAAAACAAATCAGTTTGAAACAATAATAATTGTCCTCCATTTTTCTTTCTTTTTTCTTTCTTCTGTCTTTCTCTCTCGGTCTCTTTCATGACTCATGCTCACAAATGCTTAGACGTATACACTAACACACACACACACACACACACACACACTGCTCACATTTCTAATCATTAGATGTAATCTGAACTGCTGCGTGCAGCGCCTCACTCAATTAGGTCAGCACCATTTCCTCTAGTGTGACCTGCATATCTCCGACCTGTATATCACACTGCTGAGGAAATGACTCAAGCTTATAGACCATATCATACTGTCGCCTGCTGTTTCAGGAGAATTGAAAACAAATAAATAAAACAAAAAAATCCCACACCAACAAAAGGGCAGGTCTGGTCAAAAAAGGAGGAAATAAATGGGTTTGAGTTTTGTCTGTAGCTTTAAACATATAGCATTTTGTGGCTACTTTTTCCAAAGTCTACAAGGCTGCCTTTGCTTTGACAGACAGTGGAATCTAACCCCTAACCCAAGCAGATTTTCTCCTTTCTGTGGGATGATTATATTTATTGCCATGATTCAAGTGTGTGTTAACATGCACGTGATATCTCCTTCCTGATGTGGTATCATAAGTGATACCACAATCAAAGTGATTTTTGGTTGGTGCATGCAGACTTACATATAATAACCAGGTTTGAATAATGTCTGAGACCAGAACTTTGATTATGTGAAACATGGTTAGGATTTGCAGTTAATAGGTGCAGAGTTGGTGGTGACAATGGTCTTATTCCTAAAATATTCACATTTATCTCATCTAGCAAATATTTCACTTTTTGTAACATTGTCTATGTTTAAATAGACTAACATTGTACATCTCAAGAGTCTCTTAGTTCTTTGTCAGTGTGCCTGTCTGTCTGTTTATCTTGATATCATGCACCTGATACCACTTCCTGGTAAGCCTGGAAACACTCATTCACATGAGCAGCGTAATTTGAATAAGACCTTATCAGACTGTGACCAGGGCCTGGTTATAAGACTTGCAGCACTGTACGGAATCTAATTGCAGAGATGCTTCAACTTGCAGCGTCTCAAGGATGTCTGACTTGAAACTGTACAAAAAGTAGATTGATGTGATACAATGCTGTAACTTGTACAAAGACAGCACCACCTACTGGCAGGTACAGTAGGAGGTACTGTATGGTATTCAAGTCAAGTGAAAGGGCATCATATGAAATGCATCAGGCTAAATTTAGACAGATGAGTAATGTCTGAGGTGCGACTACAGTGTGTGTGTGTGTGTGTGTGTGTGTGTGTGTGTGTGTGTGTATGTGTGTGTGTGTGTGTGTGTGACTGCTGTATCATATGCTAAAAGGCTCAGACAGGAAACTATTTACAAACACAGCAGAGTTAAGCAGGTCAGTATACTATATAGCTATACTTTAATAATATTTTTATTTAGTGAATGTATTTTTTAAAATATAATTTTTTATTTTAATTATATTATAATTAATTCCTTATAGTGAACACATCAACACCTTCATATGTGATTTTTATTTGAAACAGAACCATCCTAGAAACAGTTACCGTGATCTTTTAAATATTCTTCTGATACAGAGAAAGAACAAAGTGTCCCGCTGTAGCTGCTCACAGCCATATAACAGTCTACTGACAGCAAATAGCGGTTGCCTGGGAACAAAAGAAAACAAATCCCTTGTCCGCCCAAGAGAGTCTGTCTGACAGACTGCTAAACGTGTCAGCTCTTTCCTCGTCTGACTTCAACAATCTGACTCGTTTACAAATCTCTTCGGTGGCATCTCGATGCAGAGTGTAACCCTCAGGCCGGAGAAAGAGATCAAGAGATTATTATTATACTATATATTGCAGAATGTGTATGGAGTCCCTTTTGTCTCTCTCATGGTATTCATTGCACTGGATCTAAAGAAGCGGACCGCTGGTAAGAAAAAGAGTTTCTTTATCATAAAGTCATTTGCAAGAAATATGTTTAAAACAGCTAACCATTTTTCAGCATATTGTAATTCAAGTGTTCTGAGAGAAAACTAGACTTCTGCTCCTCGTCATGGCTCTGTTTTCAGGCTTTAAAAAATCTAGCCGTGAGAAAGAATGAGAAAGTTTGCTCCGGTTGGTGGGCGGTGCTTAACTGATCTCAACATGGCTGCCAGGTCACAAACTTTCTCATTTTACAACTAAACTACAAGATGTTTCTGAAAACATTTGAGGGGAGAAATAGGCATTACAGTAACAGAATATTGATTCATATTTGATCAGCGCTGCCTAGTGTGACTGTTTGATCGGAGTTTGTGAGTGATTGACAGCTGCTCAGAGACGGCAGACTCCAGATCAGCTCTGATTGGTTGTTTTCCTCCAGTCTGTAAAATCTTGCAGATGCCGTTAGGAGCACCGGAGGACACAGAGGCACAAGATTTTTTTCAGATTACCTGTCTCCTGCACTACTCTCAGGATATATATACTGCAGCTTTAACTGTCCACTGATTACAAACTGTAAATACACTAGAATAAAGGACCTGCAACATGCTAGTTAATTTGCTTTGTCATGGAATAATAGGTGATGATGTTATGGATATTTAAGAAATTTAAAACTTGACTTTGTCTACTGTTTCAGCTGGCTGGTCTGTGGTGGGTAACATAATCTTGCAGACCGGTTCCACTGTCAACTCATCTGTCACAGCACCTTACTGAGCACCGTTAACTACAGACCCCGTCACCGCTCTGTATCTCCCCACAGCAGGATGGCCAAGGGAAAGAAAAGCAAACAGGCTAAAAGCAAGCCAATCACCATGAAAGTGGCTCAGAACTGTGTGAAGCAGACGCTGCACGGTACACGTCGCCTGGATCTCAGTTTCAAGGAGGTCGCCGTGGTGCCCAAGTGCATCCAGAAGCTTAGTGAACTGGACGAACTGGACCTGAGCAGGAACCTTATCAGGAAGGTCCCGGACTTTATTGACCAATTCATCAGCATCCGGGTTCTGGACCTGCACAGCAACTATGTGAGTATGACAGAAAATTTAGGAAAATATGCTTAATTTGACTATATCATTGTTAACAGAGTGATATTTGGCAGAAAATAGCTATTTTATACAGAGAGTTGTGTGAAGGAGCTTTGGCGGGTCTAAGAAAATAATCCCTATGATGTCATCAGGGTTATCTCAACTTGGGCTTGGAGTCTACAAAATTGGAACCAAAAGTCTGCACTGCCCACTGACGGTGTGAGTTTGTAAGACATGGGTGTTTACAATGCAACCTTTTTTTTTTAGGTGTATGCAATTAACAATCAAATTTGCAATTTATCAAATTACCATGAAAACCACATGGTGAACCTGGAGCCTTCCTGCCCCCTGAGGGTCTGGTGCCCCGGGGCAGTTGCCCGGTTTGCCCACACGGTAATCGAGCTTTGTTGTGTGACTGTGTCCATATTACGGTGTTTAATGAGTAATTTCGCAGCAAAATGCCTTTTTACAATGGATAAGCGTCTGATTGGATGCCGTGGTGTCCCGTGTCTTGTTCTTTTTTTTTCATTCAGAGCATTTTCTGTATATGTTACAATACATTAAAACTAAAAAGCATGAAAAAAAAAAAGAAAGAAAAAGTATTCCAGGAAATAGTTAAATTGAAATTGTGAATTGGTATGGCATTACAGAATGTGTTACTGTTTTTTTATTGAAGCTGGAGCAGATCCCCGTGACTATCGGCCGCCTCCAGAACCTGCGGCTTTTGAACCTGTGTAACAACCGTCTGACGAGCCTCCCCAGCGAGCTCGGCCTGCTGAGAAAACTCCTAACGCTCAACCTGGGTATCAACCTGCTGGAAACTCTTCCCTCGTCCATCGGCGCTTTGAAGGAGCTCCGCCACATCGGCCTCTCTGACAACCGATTCACCCGCTTCCCCCGCTGCCTCGCGAAGCTGAACAAACTGGAGAGGGTCAACCTGGACAGGAACCCCATACTCACTGGGGAGGAGGCACTCAGCCACGAGTCCCTCATAATCACAGAGAGGCTTTACCTGGTCAAGGAGAGCGTCCTGTGTGAGGACTGTCTGAATAAGTGCCAAAGTGAGAGGAAGAAGCTGGAGGATGTTGCAAATGAAGAGGAGCCAAAATGACTGGCTACTCGGTGACCCAGGAAGACAGGGAGATGTAGAGATTGGTCTCACTTTAAAAACTATAAAATTAATTATTAATAAATGTCAATTCAATATTTACTACTTTTTTATTTTACTTAATTGTAAATGCAAGCATACTGTACTGCACCCTCAATAGTAAAGTGGTTTTAAGTTGCACTACAGCACCATCTGCTGTTTTGAAAGGGACAGTAAGGAGCCTAATTAAAGGGGAACGCCACCTAAATCAAAAATTCCAATATGTTATTTCCATGACCGAGGAAAGTTCAATCAAAATTTGTGAACATGAGCTACTCTCATGTAAGTAAGTCTCAAACTTGTGATGTCATAGGATATAAAGACATAGACAATGAATGGGAGACTGATTTTGTTTTTCTTTTTTACAGTGGTGGAATGTAATGAAGTACATTTACTCAAATACTGTACTTAAATCTGCAGTAGGCGGAACATTTTTGGCATCATTGGGCAAAAATCCCATAATAACCTTCCAGCATATTGTAATTCAAGTGTTCTGAGAGAAAACTAGACTTCTGCACCTCCTCATGGCTCTGTTTTCAGGCTTTAAAAAATCTAGTTCATGACGGGAGACTTTGGCCAATCACAGTTCATTTCAGAGAGAGAGCGTTCCTATTGGCTGTTCATTCAACGGAGGCAGCTGTCAATGATTGACAGTTGCCTCCTCATGGACTAGATTTCTTAAAGCCTGAAAACAGCCATGAGGAGGTGCAGAAGTCTAGTTTTCTCTCAGAACACTTGAATTACAATGCTGAAAGGTTATTATGGAATTTTTGCCCAATGATGCCAAAAACATTCTGCCTACTGCAGGTTTAATGTATACTTAATGTGTAATTTGTATAATTGTGACCCACATGCAGGTTTTAACTACATGAAAATGCACTGTCAATACTATGTTCAGCACTGCATGTGTTGACTCATCTCTTTGGCCTCTAAAGGGCAGCAAAGACTACCAATCAAAGGACACCTTTCTGTCATTACTATAAAATGTTTTAACAAGCAATGACTTATGTTTAATTGCAGTAAAAGTAGCCTAATATATTTGAGGCGCCATCGTGGATGCTTATGTGTTTGTTTGAAAGGTCTTGGAAAAAACTAAGGCAGTGCTGATTTCTGCACATCATCTTCACTGTAGGAAATGACTCCGTCACAGCAGTGTGATTGAAGGTTGAAAGGAAGCACATTATTTATTCATATGGTACTAAATGATGAAATGCCGTGTAGTATCACTATTGTCCTTTAAATAACCACAAATCCAAATTTGGGTTATTTTTAAGTTTAACAATTAAATTAATTGTACCACTATGGGCTTTTGAAAACCCTTGAATTAATGTAAAAGTACACTGCAATGTGGAGGCATACAACTTTACTTTTACTTAAAGCTGCAGTGGGTAGAAATGGAGCAAATATGATTAAAATGTATTATTTTTATAAAATGGTCACTATATCCTGACAGTAGTGCATGAGACGGGTAATCTGAAAAAAATCATGTGCCTCTGTGTCCTCTGGTGCATAAAGTTGTATTTAATTGGCACAAACTAACAAATGGCATTCCTGCAATGGAGGAGTGGTTGATCTGGACTTATGGTGCCTTCAAATGAGGTTGTGTTTACGAAAAGAGTCCATATGAAAGCCCCCCTCATGTCCTATTCATGACCTCGTAGTGTAATGTACCTGAAAGCTCTGAGTTCACGACTTGTGACGTGTTTGTTATCGTGAGAAATGGCAGAGGCCATGGAAGTTCATATGTCGGTGCATAAAAGGTAAACAATTGTAATTTTAGTCCTATATTGTTTTTCTTTGTAATTCCATTTATGTCTGAGGAAAATGTTGATATTCCCAATGACCTCATCGTTTTCCTCTGTCATTATGCCTTTGCATTTACTGCATTATGTTACCCACTTGCTAGCTTGCTAAATTAATTGCCTCTGTGGCTTCAACTTCACACCGAAACATCGAATTTCATTTGAACAAACCATATAGGGCCCTTTGAGGTCAATCAGCCACCTTGTTAGCAGGGACCTGAGCATTCCACGGTTGCTATGGTTTTGTATGCAGGTGCATCTTTCGACATGATCAGAATTTAAACCAAAAGAACTTTCTAACTGATTTCTCTGAGAAGAAAGCACCAAGCAGCGGTTTGTTTTGCACCAGGACTTCTACCAAAGACGAACTATCACTAACTGACGGACTGTTCCCGAGGAAAACGTGAGATTTGTACACTTTTTAACCCCATGTTGTTTTTCTATGTATTTTACCATTGAGACTTTCCGAACCCCCAAAATGAACTGATGTAGCTAGCTAGGCTAATGGCTAATATTGTCATATTTACTCTACATTTCAGTGGCGATCTCCGAAGGAAATGACCGCGAAAAGACCGGAAAATGCGTCATACCGGATACGTCAAGCTTAGGCCAATAGCAGCGTGCGACGTCCGAATTAGGAAACCTTTACGCTACAACTTCCAGTGTAAATGAGTCTGATAAGACTGACGTTTCACTGTTGTGACCAAGTTTTGAATAAGTCGGCCTCAACCAAAACTGCTTTAGTTTGTTTAATAGGACCTTCTATTTCATGTTGAACAAATAAACACGTTGAGAAATAGGCTAACTAATAAATATAATGTACGTTAGGCCTATATATTATTAACTTCTTGTCGATATAGTCCAAGCGGTGACAAGAGTATTTGATTATCCTCGTGATAATACACACATTTCCTAAACATTTGGTGCGTGAATTTGGCTCTGTGAAAGGTAGTCTAGATGTTGACTCCAAGTCAAGTCATGTTATATTGTCCTAAGTTCAGCTCTATTGAGACAAAAGTAGTAATTCACAGGCAGGGCCAATGATGCATAAGGCTTTGACTATCCATCTGTCCGACAATAGGATATAAAGACATGACAGATCATGAACTTTATACAGCCTAATCCTTCATATGCTCATTTATTATGAATAAAAATGATGATTATCAGTCAAGGCCAGGTGTCATTTGAAGTAGTTTTCACAAGTGGATTCTGACTGAATTCTCTGCATTCAGAAATGTTACATTAAACTGTATTCTGTACAATTAAGCTTTATCAGTGCTGACTGTGTGCTCATAGGCTTGTGTATAATGTATTGTATGAGATTTTCTTCCAGTGGAGTTTTTATATTATTGCATTGTGGTACTGATCCATTTAATTCAATATGTGATGTGAGAAAGCCATTACTGTATAATAGGCCATGGTATGTTAACATGATAAGGAGCAGTGGTCTGAGGGTTGTATTTGTTTTTACCTTCAGATGGACAAACGCCACACATGGACATGTGTCCCCATTCCGAGCTCCGACCCGAAAAGCGTTCCACGGCTCTTCCTGCAGAGGATACCAGCACCAACCTCCCAGAGTGGCTCTCCACCTGGCTCTCCACCTGGCTCTCCACCTGGCTCTCCACTGGGAAACAAGGTAAGAAGGGCAATGACCCCACAGACCCTAAGCATCACACTTTTGACACATTTTCTATAAATACATCAAAGAGTGGAAAAAGAACAACCTTACTCAGACCTCTGTTGTCTAACATTAAGAAACAAAAATGTTCTAATCTGTTGTTGCAGGGGTCAGCAACCTTTTTGAAATTTAAATTTTCTTGTTAATCAGTTTGCCATATCAACATTAAGGTTAACATTAAGTTTAATTATGACACCACATCAAAATTAAAATCTCCAGCGGATCTGATCACATTCCAGTCTCATTCAAATATCTTGAGGTCAGAGGTCAAGGGACCCCTTTAAAACATCAATATTGTTGCACTCCCTGCTGTTATGAATGTTGTGTTGACGTGTCGTCTGACTGTGTTGTTAATAATGTCGTCTTGACGTGTCGTCCTCCCTATTGTCCTCCCTGTCGTCCGTCTGTGTTGTTATGAATGTCGTCTTGACGACTGTATGTTAACATGATGTGGAGCAGTGATCTGAGGGTTGTATTTGTTTTTACCTTCAGATGGACCGAGGCTACACGTGGACAAGAGTCCTCATTCCTGTCCCCAACCGGCCCAGCAGCCCACGGCTCATCCTGCGGGGGATCCCAGCACCACCCTGCATCTCCACCTGTCTGTCACCCTGCATCTCCACCTGTCTGTCACCCTGCCTCTCCACCTGTCTGTCACCCTGCCTCTCTACCTGTCTCTCACCCTGCCTCTCTACCTGTCTGTCACCCTGCATCTCCACCTGTCTGTCACCCTGTCCCTCTACCTGTCTGTCACCCTACCTCTCTACCTGTCTGTCACCCTGCATCTCCACCTGTCTGTCACCCTGTCCCTCTACCTGTCTGTCACCCTACCTCTCTACCTGTCTGTCACCCTGCCTCTCCACCTTGCTGTGACCCTAGGTCTTCCCGTAGACCATCCCCTCGCTCCTCCTCTAGGATTCCCAGTCAGCCTGCACCCAGTCAGCCTGCACCCAGTCAGCCTCGGCCGTTATGGGGCCGCCGTGAGCCGGAGTGGCAGAAAGCTACAGCCAAACCTCCACCTACAGCCTCTGCCAGCAACCTGCAGCTGCAGCCTCCATCTGCAGATTGTGGCAGACAGCTACAGCCAAACCTCCACCTCCAGCCTCTGCCAGCAACATGCAGCTGCCGCCTCCATCTGCAGATTGTGGCAGACAGCTGCAGACAAATGCGCAAAGTCCAACCTCCACCAGCTCCACCCCGTACAACCTCTGCCAAACCTACAGCCTCTGCCAGTAACCTGCAGCTGCCGTCTCCACCTGCAGATTGTGGCAGACAGCTGCGGCCAAACCTCAACGTACAGCCATAAACCTGCACCTCCGCCTCCATCTGAAGATTCTGCAAGACAACTGTAGCTCCACCTACAGCTTCTGCTAGCAACCTGCAGCTGCCGCCTCCATCTGCAGATTGTGACAGACAGCTACGGCCAAACTTCCACCTACAGCCTCTGCCAGTAACCTGCAGGTACCGCCTCCACCTGCAGAATCTTGCAGACAGCTGCGGCCAAACCTCCATCTACAGCCTCTGCCAGCAACCTGCAGGTACTGCCTCCACCTGCAGATTCTGGCAGACAGCTGCGGCCAAACCTCCACCTATAGCCTCTGCCAGCAACCTGCAGCTGCCGCCTCCACCTGCAGATTCTGGAAGACAGCTGCCAGCAAAACTCCACCTACAGCCTTTGAAATTGGGGGGAATAAATTGGGGAAAAAGCTGCAAAAACAGCTAGAAAACAAACAGAGGTGTAAATTAATCGGTTGCACACTGGCCTGCTAGAGGTCAGTGGCATTTAATACAAAAAGAAGAACCTGGAGATCAACCCACCAACCCTGGATTCAAACTAAACTACAGCCATTCACTTCATTTGGCCGAAGAAGGTAAGTTCAAGTATCTGACGTGAAGAAAGTGACTTAGAATAGTCTCTAATATAGAGACAGAGAAAGTAATGTATGCTATTGTGTGTTGTCCATAAAGTATTACTCAGTCAATAATTCAAAGATGAATTATTATACTCACTATTTTCTTGTCTTTCTCTCCCCTTGTCTTACTGCACCACCTGAGCTGCTACTGTTTACTCAGGACGAAGAAAGTGAGTATGAGCTTCTGACTTGTGACGTTTTTATTCATATCATATTCATTCATATCACCTGACATTATTTGACTGTTTTATTAACCATTATATGTCGTTCTTTCCTCTTACTTGCATCCACGACCTGAGCTGCTGCTCAGGTGGTGGATGCTCAGACAAAGAAAGTGAGTATGAGATTCTAACTTTTTACCTATTTATTCATATAATATCACTTAACATTATCTGACTGTTTTATTAACCATTATTTGTCGTTCTTTCCTCAGATGCTCGGATGAAAAAAGTGAGTTTGAGCTTCTAACTTTTTACCTATTTATTCATATAATATCACTTAACATTATCTGACTGTTTTATTAACCATTATTTGTCGTTCTTTCCTCTTACTCCACCACCTGAGCTGCTGCTCACGCGGTGGATGCTCAGACGAAAAAGGTGAGTATGAGCTTTTTAATATAAATTAGTCTTCATAGTTGATTATTATAGCTGAAGTTTGGGAGACACTGACAGCAGACTAAGAGAAGGATCCACATACCTGACTTGTTTTTCATGTCACAGGGCAGGACTTCTGCTGGAGCCTCCTGAGAGTGGACGTCAACCGAACCACACAAAGCCAGCAGCATCACACAGCCAATCTGATGTGAGGAAGCTCCAGCAGCACAGCAGTCCGCTCAGCACACTGAACCGCCTTCAGCACCACACTTTACACACTCAACTGCTTTCATGTTGAATTCAGTTAAATTAGTTCAGTACAACTCAGACATGTAAAATGATCCTGTGTTATGTGACCTACTGATGTTGGGCTATCTTATTACCAGATTAAGATCAATGCTCTTTCTCACCCCATTCTCGGTGTCTTCCATAAGTCAACACAAACGGTCAATACAATAAGAAAACAGTGAATAACCTCAGAGGCATCCGGTTTTTACCACATGGCTGAGCTGAAGAGTGCTGAGTAGACTGGGTTAAGATCTCAGCAGATAGAGTCAATAAGAAGCAAGCAGCCCCGGTGTTGACTCAGCCATATAGTGAGACAGCAATATTACAGTAAAACATGAGGGAAAGACAGCAAAAGTATATAGTAAAACTGTACCTTAAAGGGAGATTTGTGAAGTATTTAATACTCTTATCATATGGGAGTGGGCAAATATGCTGCTTTATGCAAATGTATGTATATATTTATTATTGGAAATCAATTAACAACACAAAACAATGACAGATATTGTCCAGAAACCCTCACAGGTACTGCATTTAGCATAAAAAATATGCTCAAATCATAACATGGCAAACTGCAGCCCAACAGGCCACAACAGCTGTCAGTGTGTCAGTGTGCTGACTTGACTATGACTTGCCCCAAAACTGCATGTGATTATCATACAGTGGGCATGTCTGTAAGGGGGAGACTCGTGGGTACCCATAGAACCCATTTTCAGGTCAAGGGACCATGCCCGTTTTTCCTCACCAAAATCTAGCATAAATTTGGAGCGTTATTTTACCTCCTTCGCGACAAGCTAGTATGACATGGTTGGTACCAATGGTTTCCTTAGTTTCTAGTTTCATATGATGCCAGTATCTTCCCTTTAGCTTTAAAACTGAGGCCACTACAACCTAAAAATAGCAAGTTGCGTTAATGTGTTAAAGAAATTAGTGGCGTTAAAACGAATTTGCGTTAACGTGTTATTATCTCGTTAACTTTCACAGCCCTAAGTAAAACAAATGATCCCTTATAATGGATCGACACTCAACCATTTAAAACAAAGAAAAAGACGCTGCTCAAAGCTATTGGGTATGGCTAATGGTAACAAAAATGGTTTCATGTGCATCCCTCCTCAACAACCAGAAGTAAAAGCAATGATTATATTAATGAGGACATATTATGCTTTTGTGCTTTTTCCCTTTCCTTTAGTGTGTTATAGTTTTTTGTGCATGTAAAAGGTCTGCAAAGTCACAAAGCCCAAAATCCACAGCAAAGGGAGTTACTCTCCCCCACAGAAACACTGCTCCTGAACTGCCTGAAACGCCTTGCTTGAAGTCCCGCCTTTTCTTCCGTAACGTATTGATGTAAACATGTTCTAGTAGAAACCAAAATACAAGTATGCACCTGAAAATAAACATAATAGGTCCTCTTTAATATCTGTTTATTTATTTTTATGGTATGTTTCTGTGGTTGGTGATCGCTTGGTTTACTAGCTTACTGCTGGAGGTCCGTTACAGATGAACAGTCTGATGCTCTTTGGACAACGCTCCCTCCGGGACACATGGACACTGTAAGTGCTATTGAAAATCAATTCACACACATGCACACACATATAGATGTGCTGTCTTCTTTTTGTTTCTCCCTGCTTATTTCCTCAAACATCAGTCTCTCCATCCTCCCACTAGCTCTCCGTATGTCAATCCCCCAAACACACACGGGCAGGCAGAATGAATGAGACAGAATTGCTGTGGAGGCAAAGCAATGTGGCCACAAATAGAATCTAATTAATTTGGATTGCATGGCCCGGGCTCCTTTATTCACTGAGATTGAGGGCACTTGGACTTTGTTACATGATAAGAAATTAAACCAGGAGCTCAAAAAGGCATTGTGGGGCTTTAAGCTAAAGCTCCTATACATTTTACATTTTTATGTATCAGAGGTACCATTTGTGTAATTTGAAGTAAAATAATTGCCACAGTAATTTTGAGACATCAATTGGGCCTGATGATTCAGCTGCATTACTTTAAAGATAAAGCAAAATTAGATTGTGTGTGCATATTGTCTGAATTAATTTAATAAAATATTAATTTTAGCAGCTTTAATATCCAGCCTCGGAACATAACCTTGCTCAACGGTATGTAATGCATTTACTCCAATATTCCTAGACAGGGATCACACTTTAATTTTTTAAAAAGATCTGTTATTCTGGTTAAATATCAACAAACGAATGTGCATCCCCAATTTAGCTGGGAGTGACACCTTACATTTTTTTCTACACTGTTTGGTTCCAAAATTCATTTGAACGTTAGACCCAGTGGACTGGCGGCCATCTTGGATTTGACCTCTCACGATCCTCAGAGGTCAAATCTGACTTCCCTCCACATCTGAAAAAACAACCTTATGGTGTGCACTAACTATGTTAGAAATGTATTGCTTTTCTGATAAAATGCACAATTGTTATAATATGAGCTTATCCGCTCCACTAATATAGATAGAAAACCCTAGAACACATTTCACCTTCTCAGAAAGGCCGAAGGCTTTTTAAAAAAAATACCCAATGAGAGATTGCATTGAGTTACTAGCTAGTGGCTAGAAGCTAGTGGAACAGTAGCAAGCTTGGACTTGACATCGTTCCGCCTCTCTATAGACCTACATTATCAGCTTCCTAACTCATTTTATTATGCCTTCGGAGCTGCTCGTCCTCTGAAAAATGCTTATGTGCAATAACTGTAATCTGACAAAAGGACTGAGTAAGAAAATCCAGACAACGAGACAGAAACACAGTCAGACAGGCAGAAGGCTTCCATCCATATTGCATACGCCCCAGTCTGCCGTCCTGTCAGCTCCTCTCATAACCATTAGTGGATGAAGTCATGGCCCTGTGCTAATTGTCAGTGACAGAGGAGTGAGGGAGGGTAATGGGGACAGAGAGGGGGTTAGAGAGAGAGAGAGAGAGAAAAGACCTCATGGGAAAACACCTCTCTGCTGTGTGTCTCTTCAGTCAGTCACACTTCTCTCTTAACGAGCACAAATTGAATTGTCTTTCTTCTAATTAAAGGATGAGGTGAGAGCTTCAGTCATCGGACTGTTACTTATTAGAGAGAGAGGGTTTTAATGAACAAAATGTGGGAATCACTTTGGCCAGGGCCGGCTGAAGGCAAAGGCCGTATAGGCGGTCGCCTAGGGCGCCACCTTCTGGGGGGCGCTGGTAAAAAAATAAAGAAATAGATAAATAGATAGATAAACTTTTAAGCAAACAATATCAGGGACCAATAGTTTGTTTATATTATAAAAAAATACAATTATGTATGAAAACAAATAGAGTTATTTAATTGTATTTATTTTCAGAAATAAAAATTTGGGGTCCTGCTAATTCGAATTTTGCCTAGGGCAACAAAAGGGCTAGAGCCAGCCCTGACTTTGCCCAATATTCAGCAGTGTTTTACCTTACATATTAGCCAAAGTACAATTCAAATTCCCCAGATGGTTTAAGATTGTTATGTAAGTATGTATGTAAGCAGAGGGTGGGTAGTTACATTTACTCCGTTACGTGTACTCAAGTAACTTTTTGGAGTAAATTGTACTTCTCAGAGTAGTTTTAATGCAACAAAGGCCACTTTTTACTCTACTAGATTTTTTTTAGAGAAAAAAAATCATCTCTTTTACTTGTTACATTTGGATGCATTCATTACGCTAATTGTATTTATTTATCTGTCTATCTGTCTATCTGTCTGTCTATCTATCTATCTATCTATCTATATATCTATCTATCTATCTATCTATCTATCTATCTATCTATCTATCTATCAATCCATCCATCCATCCATCCATCCATCACATTGAGGATCCCAGGTGGTCAGCTGGTCTCAGGTCTGTGGATCCCAGGTGGTCAGCTGGTCTCAGGTCTGTGGATCCCAGGTGGTCTGCTGGATCACATTGAGGATCCCAGGTGATCAGCTGGTCTCAGGTCTGCTGGATCACATTGAGGATCCCAGGTGATCAGCTGGTCTCAGGTCTGCTGCCTCTCTGCAGCCACGCCTCCACGTGACTCCGTTCAGAGCAGCATGGCCGCTGAAGCTACAGCACGAGCAGCGTTAACGTTATCAACAATTAACAATTATCAATTAGCGCTAATAGCGCGCCGTGCAGCGGGATCCAGTTGTCAACGCTGACGGTAAGTTACATTATGTTGAAGTCGGTAATGTTACATTAGAGAGCCGTGTTGACACTGAGCTGACAGACAGCAGTAAGTGTATCTGTATGTGTTGATGCTAATGTAGCCACATGCTTCAAAACTGCTACTCCGGCTCTCCGTCTAAAGTTCTACTCAAGCTACTGCATTTAACTAGTCCTGCTTTGTGTGGCCTGATGAAGAGAGACAGAAAAGTAGAGACCATATTATGCACACGGAAAAACATTTTTTTATTTCATGATATAATGTTTCAACCACAGATGGTCTTCCTCAGGTCAAAGTGAAGAAGAGAGCACACCTGGAGGCAATTAATGATGAAACATGACAGCATTAGCTCCTAATAAGCCTGAATGTGTTATATGATATGAGACATTTTCATAAAGATAAGAGACTGATTTGGCCACTTCTATAATCTTATTAACATGTGATTCATTGGAGAGACCTGGATGTGATCTGTGGCTGTCTGTGTTGGGAACTGGGACATCTACAGTATATGACATCTATAGGCTTCAGTGGGCTGGTGACTCAGAAATTACTAAAAACAATAACATGACACTGTGGCTGGTTTTCTTCCTGTCCTCCCCAATTGTTTCTTATTTTGCACTTCCATTTCATGTATGGGCTCAGTGCTGCTTGATGTGCTCTGATGTTCCTAATTTTGGTATGTCATATAGGGAGGCTTACATGGGATTCAGATTTTGTATTTTTTATTCTATTTTATTTTTCTATTCAATTTTAATTCTATTATTATTATCATTATTAGGGATGCACCGATACCGACACTGGATCGGATATCGGGGCCGATACAGACAGATAGGTGGATCAGGTATCGGTGAAAATGGAGCCGATCTATTCAATTCCATTCTGTGTTTACATACTATACAGTATATAATGCAATTTTGACTAATTTGTTGCTGCATGAAGATTTTTTACCAAGTTGCTGGTGTACGATTTATTATTTTAATAATTAATAATAATTCAATGAATTTATATCTGTATTTATTTTTTATATTTTGGTTGACAAAGATAGGAAAGCTATGTTTAAGTCAAGTCTGATGTTGCCTTACACATAAATGAATGATCCCAGTCACTTCCACACAGTGAGGCATACAGCTTATTAATTTAACACTGGTATATGATCGATACCAAAAGCCCAGATTTCGCTATCGGTATTGGGACTGCGGTCGCAGCTGGACCGAGGCTTGCAGTTTGTGAACAGTACAAAAATGCAATTGAATAAATAATCACGTCATTATGGATGTGCACCCCACAGTGTGTAAAAACTTTGTATCTCTCTTTTTGCTTTTAAGGTGCAGTGTGTAAGATGCGACGGCATCTAGTGGTGAGCACAATGCAACCAACTGAGGCGGGAGGGGGTGCCAAGCGTGTAGGAGAACTACTGTTGCCGACGTGGAAACGTGAATGGTCCTCTCTAGAGCCGTTCTGGGCTACTGTAGAAACATGGCGTCTGGCTCCATGAAGAGGACCCGCTCCATATAAACGGCTTATTCTAAGGTAAAGAAAACACAATGATTCATATTTTCAGGTTATTATTCACTAAAGAAAACATACTTATTAATATTACATTCCATCTCTGCCAATAGATCCCCTTATATGTTACACACTGTTCCTTTAATATGTGTGTTTGTGGCTGCAGCCACTGTGGAGTTTATATTGTTTATACTGTACATCTCTGTGTTGTCTGCTTTGGTGATGTTTTATTCTGCTGTTGATTCTATAAGAAGTGGCAGGTTATTTAATTTATGTGGCTTAATAATGATTGCTGTACCCGCCTCAGTGTCCATATATTTTTTTATTTATTTGTCGGCCGTTTTTATTTTTTAATTGTCTGAGTTTTGTCTCTTTTCTGGTTAATTCTAGTCAGGTTACACTGAAGAAGGTGGTTGTTTATATATAATTGATAATCAGTTGCATCTACAGGTTGCAAAGTGTCGTCTAATTGAATTTACTGTTGGTAGTGATGATGAGACTGTGGTGTGATGTGTATCTAAGTACAGTTTTGCACAAATAATTTGCCTTGTACTTGAGTAAAGTATTCTAGTACTCTTTTCATCCCTGCTTGGATATATGAGCTGGTGATTTACCGACCGACTTTACTGTCTTTCAGAGGCTGTAGCAGGTTCAAAACCTAAACCTCAAAACCTAAGGAATCCATTGGTACCAACCATGTTATACTAGCTTGTCGGGAAGGAGGGGTCCCTTGACCTCTGACCTCAAAATATGTGAATGAAAATGGGTTCTATGGGTACCCACGAGTCTCCCCTTTACAGACATGCCCACTTTATGATAATCACATGCAGTTTTTTGAATGCAGTATAAACGTGTTATTTTCTCCTATTCTAAAATGGTGTATTTGAATATTTCTGCATACTGGGGTCATAAATTGGGTATCACTGTAAAGCTGAGACTCTTGTGGATCCAATGAGCCCAATTGTATTCATGTGTGATGATGTTAGTCCTCATAGTAGCCATTTTATTGTAGTGAGACCATTTTTTGAACTTGACTTCACTGTATAAAATGACCTGTGGTGACCTCTAGGATAATCACAGCCTCATGAAACTTTACAGCGAAAAACTAGAGACCTAGAGCATTCAGAGGATGGATGGCTTTCCAAATGTCCAAAAGTTTTTGATACCAAATCACAGCATGGCTTTTTCTACGGTGTTCCTCAAGGTCTTGGTGTCTTAATGTGGTATTTTGGAGGGATTATTGATCATTTTTTATCAATTCTCGAGTGGTAAAAAATGGTTAATTTAGCACCAAATCTGTGTATCAAATGGTATCAACCAAAAATTTGCTGCAACAACTTATGAGACATAATAGACATGTATTGATCGTTATTTTTCTGGAACATCAATTGAAAACATATTTATAGCTAGGAAGTACCTGATGAATCCAGATTCTTCATCACAGTAATTAAAAATCCATATAATCATCATCATATATGTGTATAACGGTATCAAAGTCTCTTGACAGTTGACAAAATGATATCATCTAATGGTAGGCCTATATGGGGCATATCGCCCAACCCTAGTGTTAGTTATATAAAACGTCCTATGGAAATAAAAATCTGATTTTAATATCATTATTTCAAGAACTCCTGGTGGCTGACTGGTGGCGCCCATCACATCCAGTCGGTGGCGATCAATAAGTAATGCTAAGTCAACAGTCACACCTTCAGTAGCCACCCACAGGTCTGTTGTAGCCCATCCCTCCCAACATGAATATTTAATCAACCTCAGTATTAATAATTTAAACGTTTTTTTCTAAACACTGTAGATTGTGAGGACTTGTTAGCATTCCAAGCGTGGTTCATTCTCAGTGACATTATTTGACCTCAGAGGTGACAGAGGAAGGATGAGCAGTTATTGATAAGAGAAACATCTACAGTTGCAATTTCAACACAAGTTAGATTCCTACATGAAAGGTTTTGTTGTTCTGCAGTTCACCAAACAATGTAGGTGTCTAATTATAGTGATAATGACAAACTGCCGATCGCGTCGGACAATTAAGGCGGAAGATATCAGATATAATTTAAAGTGATCCTGTCAATAGCTGTCAGTCTCACTTTGGCTGCTGAGCTGATGTGATTTCACAGACTGTCAGGACAAGCTGCTGCTCAGCCCTGAATGTTCAGAGATCCAGTTTAAGGAAGATACTGATGTGATGTTTTTCAAAGTGTAACTGAAGGATTCTGACTATTATTTGCTCTCTGCTAGCGTTAGCTGTTGGTCAGTAAACAGCTCTATCTACAATGTAGGGCTGGGAAATGATGATGATGGACCCTTCTCGTTTCTTCACTCAGGGACGCAGTTATGTCCAACATTACGAAGTCCAAAACTGTTCCTTGGTTGTGCCGTCCCGTGTGATGATGGCTGCCGGCTGACTTCTGGCTCTGCCTCCTTAACTCCTCAGGGTAAGTAGAAGAAAGATAATTTACCCTAAATACTGGAAGACTGGATGGATGGATGGATGGATAAATGTAAGCTGCTGGCTTTCCCTCTGTTTGTAGAATTAGGATTGAAAAGGTTAGACGTTCACCGCTCACACTGAATCCTCTGAGAACATAATAAAAAAATATTTGAATCATATTCCAAAGACGTGATTGATATGAATGCATATTCCAACTTTTTTGCTCACATGGGCCCCGACACTGCCGCGCTTGCAATCTGCAAAAGTGGTGCTTTGAAATAGGCGTGGAGGCTTGTATATACCAGAGTGATGTGTGCCAGTGAAGTGTACTGTACACAGAGAGCGGCCCAGTGGTTACGGCTAAACAAAAACAGGAAAGCTATGGTCGAGCGCTGGGTGGTTTGCAACTCTGCCTCTGTGTGGCTTCGACAACGTCCGTGTTTCCTCCTCTTCTCACCTTCCTGTCTCTTCCTCTTTTGTGCGACATCCCGTTCTGTGATAACGGAACAATATTTAGGATGATTTTGGATGATAAATTCAGAGCGAAACAACACCCAGTGCCACACCCAGCATGGTGAGGCCACATCGCTTTCACACAACCTCAATCTTAAACCAAACACTGGCACAGGAGGCTTTTTATTGCTGCCTGATTCTGGCTTCTCGGTGTGTTTGTGTATCTCTCCTCCCTCGCTCTGCTTCATCTTGGTTTTCTTGTCAATGTGTGTGTGTGTGTATGTGTGCGCGTGCCCTCTTCCCCACTGTTTCATTTCAGCTTGTGTGACCCCATCTCTGTTTTTGTCAGCCTCATTTTGACTCCATTTTTACTCCATGTTTGTGTGTGTGTGTGTGTGCGGTAGATCTATCTTTGCATTTGCTGCTTTTTTTAACAGCTTGTTAGCTGGTGTGTACATGTGCATGTATGTTATGTGAGGGTACACACACACACACACACTCCTCCACCCCCTCTGCGTCTCTCTCCCTCTTTGCTCTGTAATAAGAGCAGCTGTGGTTGATGTGAGGCCGGCTCTGATTCAATTGCAGTGCACGACTTAAGGCCATTATCCTCTGTACAGTGGAGGAGGAGGGAAGCCCGGCCGCTGTAGCACAGCTGCTAACGGCAACGGCAGGTCTGACGCTGCCTTTCAGATACATCAGACACAGAAACGGCCCTTGAAAGCAGAATTTAATCAGAAAACTCAAGCCTACACAACAATCTAACTGGTTCTAATAACAGAATAAAAGCTTCTTGTGTAATTTTCTCTCCTGGAGAAAATATGATTTAAAAGCTGGTCATTTTTGGATATTGCAAAAACAAGAAAAAAAGACAGGTAAAAATCTAATCTTTTTTTTTTAATGTCGAAAATGAGCCAAAAACTAAATAGAAAGTAACCTTTGAAAAGGAGACTATGACTAAATGTTAGGGCTGTCAAAGTTAACTCGATAATAACACGTAAATAACGCTCCAAACTTGCGCTAAATTTTGGCGAGGAAAAACTGTCATGGACATTTTCGAAGGGGTCCCTTGACCTCTGACCTCAAGATATGTGAATGAAAATGAGTTCTATGGATACCCACGAGTCTCCCCTTTACAGACATGCCCACTTTCTGATGATCACATGCAGTTTGGGGCAAGTCATAGTCAAGTCAGCACACTGACACACTGACAGCTGTTGTTGCCTGTTGGGCTGCAGTTTGCCATGTTATGATTTGAGCATATTGTTTTATGCTAAATGCAGTACCTGTGAGGGTTTCTGGACAATATCTGTCATTGTTTTATGTTGTTAATTGATTTCCAATAATAAATGTATACATACATTTGCATAAAGCAAGCATATTTGCCCAGTCCCATATTGATAAGAGTATTAAGTACTTAAAAAATCTCCCTTTAATATACATTTTGAACAGATAAAAAATGTGTGATTAATTTGTGATTAATTTGCGTCATCCATGTTGCTTTCTAGAGTTTGATGTTAATCTAGGTTGTCTACCATCTAAATCCTCCTCTACGGTAAATGTTTGCGAACAGAATATCATTGCGTTAATGTGACCTGAGAATGACAGTAAAAGTACACAACAGACACTTCGTCAGCTGTAGCCTCGGTATGCTCAGAGGACACAACAATGCAATACAAATACAACAATACACATTTAGGATAAAAGACTAAAACTGCAAGCAAATCAAATTCAGATGCCAAAATGAACACTGGTGACATTTTTCCTCTTAGCTACCAATTTCCCCCGCTACCACACTGCCACTCTCCTACACACTTTCTTGTGTCAATTACAGGCCGCTGTAGCTCAAGGCGAAAGGACATTGTCTGTTAGAGGACAGGAACAGTATTTTTTCTCTCCCCTGGCTTTTCTGAGTTGTGCCACTGGAATGCCTGGAGGATGTAATTACGACCTACTGTACGAGCTGGGAATTTCCCACGTGTGACTTTGAGTTGAAGGCAGCATCGTTCTTAGACAGCAAAGAGTGGCAGAGACAAAAAAAATGGTTAATTAAGAGGAAAGGAGAGAAGAGACTGATGGATGTATTGTAGAATTAGAAGGGAATTGTGGCGAGAGATGTGGGTGGAGAAGGGAAAGATTAAAAGAAGGAGATAGCGGGGAGAGAGGCAGGAAGAAAATGAGAGAATGGAGTGGGGAAAATGAGTAATTAAGGGAAGGAGGTGGAGACGAGCTGAGGAGCTCTACAGCTTAATTAGGTGCAGGAGGAGGAGACACCTGCCAGATGAACACCCCCTCCCCTTCTCCCCTTCTCCTTTTCTCCTTTACAAAATTGCAGATCTTTATGAAAAAGCAGCAAATAACAACGCTTAAAACCTCAGCCGGGAGGTCCATGTCCTACCGGTGGGAGACCCACCCCAAAAACCTCCTCCTCCATCAACCCCAGGCGGATGTACTGCTATGAATAATGTAACAGGGAGGGGTGGAGGCCACTGGGCGTGTGCGCAGGAAAAAAAAAAGGGGTAGTTCCTCCTCCTTCTGCCTCTCCTTCACCACCCCCTCTTCTCTTTCCATTCTCCTCCCCTCCCATGTTCACCCAACCCCCTTAGCTGCCGGCCGCACTGCAGAAGGTCAGAGGGAGAAGAGGAGGAGAGAGGCAAAGACACCGACAGAGGCAGAGGCAGAGGCAGAGACGAGGGGTGGGGTGTTTGGATGTACACGAACATGCCGAGAGGAGAGTGCGTGGACGAGCGATGACAGCCATGCTGAGCCCAAAGATCAGACAGACCAGGAGAGGTAGGACTCGGGTTTGTTTTGCCTTCACATCTGCCGTACCTGCATTATTGTAGTGAGCTGGTTATTGTACTAACACTAGTTTATCTGATCAGTGTTAGTGAGGCTTTATTTGGACATTTACCTGCACTTTTACACACATATTGTGATTTAATAAAGTGCTTTTTTCTCATATAATTCTGATTTTACACAAGATTTTGTCTGCAGAAACACTTTTTCTCCTCTCCATCTATTTTCCTCACATATTTCTGAATGAAGCGGGGGGGGGGGGGGGTCTGCCCACGCAGCAGAAGCTCCAGCGTACATTAGCATTCTACTACAGCTGGCCGATGCTGCCAGTGTGAATTCTATTAAGAGCAGCGTGCAGCATCTCTGGTTTCATCACTAGCGCTATCAGGCTGCCGTCAGCTGCTGCCGCTGCTGTTTGTGTGTGTGTGTGTGTGTGTGTGTGTGTGCGTGCGCCCCCACTCATACAGTATATGCACAGTGTGTGTGTATCTGCACTGGATGGATGTATTAATATGTCCATGTGTACGAGTGTGTCCTTCCTTCCTTCCTTGGCACTAATCTCCATGACTGCAATAATACAGCTGGATCTGATTAGGGTGAAATGAATAGTTCCCAAGAATGGGAGAGCGATGTGTAAATCCTCCTCGCTGGAGCGCCATGAAATTGGAAGCAAAGTGAATTAAATCTGTATTTGCATATATTAAGAAGAGATTCAACTGGCTTGATGAGAAAGTGTGATTCACCGCGTACATCTTGTAAATTAGCACTTAATTGATATCACGTTTAGGCCGCGTCAAATAATTATAACGAACATGAGTGGCATTAAGTAAATTTTGAGTTAATTCGGTGAGAAAAGAAGTTTTACAGAAAACCCAATACACGAAATGCAACTGTCTTGTTACATTTAAGTTTTTGGAAATACCACTCATCCTTGCTGCATTTCTGTTAAGACGGTGAAAATTGAAGAGATTAAAGCGACTCTATGATTGTGCGTGAGAAGCATTCCCTGCATTCCTTCCGGAAATTGGTGCTTCACTGCTGACGGCATCACATTTATTGCGTGAAGCCCATGAATAAACGGGTATGTGGCAGATGTAGTAGTGTAGTAGATACTTGGCTGAGGTTAAAGCAGGTCAAGACTCAACACTCACCAGTGAGCATACGACATTTTACATGACTGAACCCTGTCTGACTGGCCAACTAGAATGTCAAAGAGGACACTCCAAATATGAATCGATTATATAAATGTCATTGAATTTTTTTTTATTGATCAATCATGGCTGCGACATTCATGATGCTGGAAGGTCAGTTGACAAGCTAACTAGCTTAGATATATTGTGTATAAGCTCATGTTTGACTTTGGAAGGTCAGTGATAAGCTTATTAGCTTAGATATGCTACATATAGGTCATATAAGTCTTGTTTGAGTTTGGAAGGTTACATTATCTTCTATCTAAGGTTAGCTAAAGTGGCTACAATGTGACACACTAACTTGGTTTCACTTTAGGCGTTATCGGACCAAACGGTTCTGGGGGAACTGAGAGGAACTGCCCACTGCGGAACTCCCCGAGACGACATAGCCTACCTTCAAGACTTTTTTCTGTTTGCATTCGCACCGCCAATAGGAACGCTGAAGTGACGTAAGCCGCCCTGTACACATCTCCAGCTGGGAGATCGTCGAGCGGCTGGTTCGATACATTCGCGACAAGCACTCTTAGCTTTTTTAGTAATATGAGAATCAACAACTCTGTTACATGCTACAATCATATTAGCAAAATAGCCGTCACAAAATTTCCTTTCGCGATTTCTGTTCGAGTCGGCTATCGTTCTTCGGCTCAGTGGGGAGAAAGTTCCTCCGGTCCGAAAACGGTTTGTCATCTTCCTTCACTCTTTCCTCTTTTCCAGCTCCACTTAAAGGAATAGTTCGACATTTTGATAAATGTGCTTATTCATTTTCTTGGCGAGAGTTAGATGAGAAGATTGACCCTGTCATGTCTGTGCTCTAAATATGAAGCTAGAGCCAGGAGACTCTTAGCTTAGCATAAAGACTGGAAACTGGGGGCACCTTGTATCCCATTTCTGTACAGAAATGTAACTGTAAAAACAAAAAGTTTCAGTTTAAGGCAGATTTCTTTTCCTTCAGACAGAGCTAGGCTAGCGGTTTCCCCCTGCTTGCACGTATATTCTAATCTAAAATAATCTTCTGCTAGTTCTAGCCTCATTTAGCAAGCAGAAATGAGAGTAGTAAGCAAATAAGTGTGTTTTCCCAAAATGTGGAACTATTGCTTAAGCATTATTTACCCAACTGATTATTTGGATCTGGCCCTGAGGTGTAATTAAATTATTATGAGATTATGCCCTCCTTTCAGAGCAACTCTTAATTGGAAATGCTTGTGTAAGTAAAAAACCTAATTTGCTACCAGTCTAGGATGCCAGTAGAAGATTTTTTCTAACTATGATAGGAATCAGTTCATCAACAATATCTCCTCCACAAAAGAAAAAATCTGCTGTGCTTCAGTAAGTGCTACAACCAACGGCATATTAAAGCTGTAACAGGGTTCGGTGTGCATTTTTCTTTTGCTGGCACCAGAAATAGCAGCTTTAATTGCCCACACATCAGCTGCTTCATTCTCTTGTGTTTTTGATCTATGTTACCATGGTTTTATGATCAAAGTTCTGCACATGTAGCAACGCTCTGACATCCTGCCTATCCGAGGCACTGACACCCTCACGACTAGATACTGTGAGTAAGAAGAGCGTGCTGCATGGATGAAACATTCACACACTGACACACTCGGGTAATGAGCATGTGGAGATGATAACATGCACAGAAATGCACAGATAACGTGCACACCCATCGCTGCAGATCAGTTCCGCTCCACTGCAGTTCTCACATACGGGCTGTATATTATTGGCCGCACCTCCAGCTTGTCAAGGAAGGCTGCCACGCGCGCGCACACACACACACGCATGCACATTTAACAGTTAACACATTAATCAACAGTGATAGGCTAACTGGAAGCCACGCACTGATGCACCTGTAACTCTTTGCCAATTTCCACGAGCCATAAATCACCACACAACAGCCAGATTAATGAAATTGAATTCCTCCAACATGCCTGTGTGCATGCATGCATGTGTGTGTGTGTGTATGTGATTTAGCCATCAGTGTAGTATTGTCTCGCCATTGTGGAGTACCTGCCTCGCCATGCTAATGGACGGGCTCCTCTGTGATGTGCATGAGAGCCACACATCCATTTCCTGCTGATGATGAATATGCGACTCCAAACTGCATTAAGTGACATCACAGGGGCCTAGAGTGTGTGTGCGTGTGCGTGTGTGCGTCCATGTGTGTGTTCAGGCATATGCGTGTGTGTGTAAAAAAGGCCCCTCATGTGCTATACTGCTACTACTGTACTGATTTTGGTCTGCAGACGACCATTTGTTCACATTTAGGAAACGGTCTTAATTTCAGCATTTGCATTTCTCATTTGATTAGTCTGTTCCTGTGACAGAACAAGCATAACTATCGCCAACCACATTGCATTTGGGCAAACTGACTGAATCTATAGAATCTCAGGTAGTGTGGATTTGAACTCTTGCTTAACGCAACCTTAAGGTTGTCTTACTCGAATTACAAAACAGACTTCCCTAGTAGTATCTAGCCATGCTGATAGCTTGGGCTGTATTTGCCCAGGTAATGATGACATAGTGGCTACTTGCAGAGTTAGTTGGTGAACAACTGTAGTTGGCGAGCTACCTGCTAAAACACCTGCAAGCTGGAAACATGCTAGCGCTAGCCAGTCACAATTGAAATGTCAGAAAAGTCATCGTATAGTATGTCATTAAAATGTCAAAAAGGACAGCTCTCAGAGCTGCTTTCAAATTTCTCTGTACCGTACCGTTTCGGGATGGTCTAAAATGGTTTACAGTATACGGTCTGCTCAGCACACCCCCCCTCCCCACCAACACACACACGCGTTGATGATATCATGTATGAGCTCATGACTGAATGAGTCGCTGATCCATCTGGTGTTCCTGGATGTTCAGCTCCATACCCAGAATTATTCATCCATGTCCAATTTACATAAATTATCATTGGAATACGCCATGATAAACAAATGTGGACATACTGCACATCTGCACACAGACACAGGCATGATGTTGAGCCCCTATTATTTGACCCAGCCCTTCCCTATCTACTGTAAAATGAATGAGCCAACTCTCTGTGTCGTTGAATTGCAGTGATTATGCATAAAGTGGGCCTTTACAGTAAAACAGCCTCTTTTCAGCTTTGTAGTTGATAGTTGTAGAAGTGACCACAGAGCAGCTCCACCCAAGGCAAGGAAGGTCTGAATCACTCCGAGCAAAAGGTCCAAATTGGCGCGGTGGGTAGTCGTGCTTGGCGCACGCACTCAAACATCAGTTGTTGTGACTCAGGCGTGAATCATCGGCCAGTGTATGTTCCACTCGGTCTGTGATCCAGACAGCTGATGTGCTGAACACTGGAGCTCTTTTATGCTGGCAGGGTGAGGATGGATGGAAAGACGTGAGGGACGTGATGTGGTGAGGAAAAACAAAAGGGGTCATGGAGGACGGGGAAGGTGAGTGCCACTTTTAGCCGGCAATATGATGGAAAGAGTAGGACACCCAGTCAGGGTTTTAAGGTTCAGTTCACGCTGCTGTAAGACACTTTGATGTTTACACTACCAAATAATCTGTGCTGGGTTGGTGTCCTCACTGTGGGGTGAAACAGAGAGGGTGGCGGTGGGACTAAGTTCTTGATGGTGATCACACACCATTCTAGATTTATAAAAAACCCAAAAGTTGTATCGTGACAGTTCGTTGACACCGTAGAAACTCAAAAGAGGCTCGGCTTTAGTAAAGGCATGACACACTATATGATATTGAAGGCTGGAGCAGAAAATTCAACTATTCAGTTATTCGTTCATTTGTGTAGGTAATCGGTTTTCAATTTTGGTATACGGATATACGTTGTTGTTGTTGGGGTTACAAACAAGCATAAAACACACCAAACCTCTTGGAAAATGCTTCTCATTCAGTAACAATTAACAATACAAACAACAATACTGTAGAATAACATAATCCTTCAAATGAATGCCTTTAATTAAACCAAAAGACACATGTTGCAGCGCTATAGAACGGAGAAATGTCTTTCGTGAGTCCTTGTCGCCGTTGCTTATGTCGGGGTGAAACCCATGCGAGGCTCGGACCGATAGAGCCGAGAGGAAGCCTCCCCAGGCTGCATTACACACGTGCTTGCACTGCCGGGATCGGCGATGCTTAATGCGCGGGCCCACATATATGACTTTGAGGTATATCTACACACAGAGGGACGAGGAGACGCTTAGCGTGGACACAGCAGCCTCAAAGCGGCGCCGTTTAGGGGGAGAGGGCCCACAAGATGCTGAGCGTGGACGGCGCGCGTGCACCGTCCACACGAGCCGTAAATCAGCACTCATGGACTCAGCATGACACATTTTTGTTCGGAAAAAGCTTGCGTGGGGGAACCCTCTGATTGTGTGACAGAGGAATTGTGCTGCTTTAATGAGGAGTCCGTGCTGCTTACCAACCGAGAGGTTAAAACGCTACTCCGGAAGCTTCTAATATTTGCTGTTTATTGCTGTACTACCGAAGCTCCGGAGCCCAAAAAATTGTATTCAGGACAGCCCTTATGATATTACAGTATCCATATGTATGATTGTGGTGTAATTATTAGTAATACTCGTAATCATAGCTCATGGTCAGTATAGGTTGGTTGGAGAGCTGCAGAGGTAAAAGACAAAAAAACAACAAGAGGCTTGTTGTCTCTTGAAAATGTAACACTAGAGCTTTGATGCTGTTTTTAATTTACACATACTTTAGGCTAACAGGCAGAAACCAAACCATTGTAAAGCATTACCCCAATTGCAAAAAGCAATTAACACTTCTTAGCAAAGCATAAATTATTAACATTGTTCTCAAAATTAATGGAAATAATTATATTTTAAAAATAGCTAATGGAAATGTGCTTCTAATCCAAGAGCTAATTTATTCTATGAAAACTGCTCAAATGAGGTTCCAGTGATGAGAACAAGGATCCTCTTTTGTGCATGTGCCCCGTGCGCTCTCAGTAATAACAGAGCTCTGATTCAACAGGACCAGCGGTGCTGAACGTAAGGAGGGAGAGAAGAATTAGAGCGAGTCAAAGCAAGACAAATGGAGGGAGACAGGGCAGTGAAAGTAACAGAGCTGGAAAACACTGGAATTAACACAAGATGGATAAATGAGGGAAGCCAAGGTAGAGGAGACAGGGTGAATAGAGAGAGAGAGCAGGAGAGGGACAGAATAAAAGGAAAGAATGTCTATTAAAACATGACCATTATGGATACAGGAAGGAAGGAAAGGACCAGGAAAAGAAAGATTAAGTCCATTTAGTCAATTGAAATTAAACCACCTCGCACAAGATATTTAAATTGAATAAAACAAGCAATGTTTGTTGCAATATTTATTAGTGCAGTAGCTGACAGGAAGTAAACTTGGACCACAGCTGTTGCAACAGAATGGCAATGGAAAATGTCTAGAGAGAACCTTTAATTATGTGCTATTTTTCTTATCGTCATATGTTCCATGAAAAAACAGATAACAGTTTTCACTTGGCGTGTTGAAATGTGTATGGTGATTATTATTTTCATACATCAAAAGCCAATTCACAGTAAAGTGAATGTTTCACATTATGAAAAACCCTACACTAGAACTTGCCAGAAACATGTTGAAAAAATATACACCTTTTCTTAAAAATAATAATAGTCAGTCCGTCCTTCATTCAACACATCTCTTCGGATCAACAGGCTTTACAGGCTGTGACATGAAATAAAAATGATGTGAGCCCTGTCCCTTAGGCTATATGTATGCTGGAGAGAGAGATGAGACAATAAAAAATAAACATTGATTTTCTCCCCCCCTCCACATTCGTCCATCCCCTTCTTCCCTCTGTGCCATCTGAACATTGATCATTTCTGTGAGTGTGTGTGGAGCACAAAACACACAGCAGCAGGGAGGATGTCTGCACAACTGACTTGACTATAAATTATACATTATCATCAAATAGCTTTGCCTTGTTTGCCTGACCAGAATATAGCCCTCGCCTTAACTCTATGGCATTTTCTCATCTGTATAAAACCTTGAAATTTTCAGCCAGTTTATAATGTATCCTCAATTGATGAAACACGCTTAAAAAAGACATTGATGCATCCTACACAAGTCATGCTCAAGTGTCAACTGGTGTAATATTATTGTCAAAAAATGATACACACCGCACTCTTAAATCAATTTTTTCCTCGGCTGATGTCACACAAGGACAGTAGCCCAGTGGGGACAAACCTGATGTCACAATGAGACACGGCTGTAAAGCTGCCATCTCCTCTCCTTTTAAACGTGTCCTTGACTGAGCTCAGGTTACACACGTTTGTTGAGAATGATTCAGTCAGCCAGCCAGTCAGTCCCATGTGGTCCTATTATCTCAGCTCAAAAGCCTCTGCACACAATAAGTCTCTCCCAAGGACCTCTGAAATGGAAGGGGGGGGATCCGTGTCACCTGAGGCTGTGTGTGTGTGTGTGTGTGTGTGTGTGTGTGTGTGTGTGTGTGTGTGTGTGTGTGTGTGTGTGTGTGTGTGTGTGTGTACTCCCCCTCCGCAGCCTCTATTTTATCTGCTTTCTGTTATTATTTGTGCCTGCCGCCCCTCTGCAGCCCCACTCCCCCATCGTCTAGAGGCGTCTCAGCCTGGGGCAGAAGGTTGTGTGTGTTCGTGGTGCCTTGTAGAGCATGTGTGTGTGCATACAGCATACACAATGAGGGAGAACACAAGCTTCTATTAGGGAGAAAATGAAAAGACACGAGCCAAACAAATGGAAGAAATCAAGTAGAACCACCAAACCAATCCCCTTTAACCCACCCAACCCATCACTGTCTGCCTGCTTGTGTGTACACAGAGTATAACTGTTTTATCTGTGTGTTTGCAGCCAGGTCCAAGAGCATGGTGATGGGCGAGGTGTCGCGGGGCTCATGCCGGCCGGCCTCCCCCAGCCTCCAGGAAGGGGCGCTGAAAGCTGGCTGGCTGAAGAAGCAGCGCAGCATCATGAAGAACTGGCAGCTCCGCTGGTTCGTGCTGCGCTCGGATCAGCTCTTCTTCTACAAAGACGAGGAGGAAACCAAACCACAGGTAAATACTTCGGCCATGTTTGCACACTGACAGGACGGTGAAGGTCGAACCAGTCAAAGAGTCAGCGTTCTTTGGCTCGTGTGGTTATATTTACACAATTAAATGGAGGCGTTTTATCTTCGCCCCAGTGGTGCAGCGTCCCACTCTCTGGAGGACTGATGGGTTTTTTTACATAATAACAATTCAGATGGTGTTTATGTTAATGCCAGGCAGTCACCTAATTTATCAGTGTAAGAAGTAGGGATGCACAATTAATATTAATTTTAATCGCGATCACGATTTTGGCTTCCCACAATTAAGTGAACATGAACCCCTGCGATACTGACGTTTTTAAAATGTGAGCGCTGCTCATAGAAAACTGCTGCATATCAAATCAAGCGCTTCCTAAACTAACAGCAAGCCACCAGCCAGTGATCGAGATGTTTGGCTTCACTTTTGGGTATAGATATTATCTTATTATATACAACCAATGTGTTTATTATTAAATTGAGAATGGAATTGGCTGCGATACAAAGGGCACCAGCTCAAATCTTGCCTAGGGCACCAAGTTGGTACAGGGCCGGCTCTGCCTGGAGAAAACAGACTAACAAGTCTAACAACAATGCTACCGTACGTGCTTTATTTTGTGAAAACAATGAAAATACACAGTGGTAATGATGACTCACCACACTGTTAAAAAAAAAAAGAGATGTTTTTATGGTAAAAAAAATGGTAGCTGTGTTATAAATACTGTAGAACTTTTCCTGCTATTACGGTAAAATTATATCAGTACTGCAGATTTTACGGTTAAGATTGGAGTTTCATATTTTACCGTATGAACACAAGTTTTTACCATAGCAAGAAACACTGTTTTGCCATATAATTAACATGAAAACACCACAGCATCTTAGTGCATTAGTACAAACAGCAGAGCAGCGTGTGACGCCTGGTTTCCTCCTCCATTAGTACTCCATCATGAAAATATTTACGGAGTAAAACCCCTAATCGATCCCAGTGCTTCTTTCACGAGGGACGTCTCCTGTGTCCAGGTGCTGACTCACATCTCCCTATTATGATTCAGATTGAAGCTAGCAACACGGTAGCTGGCCTGGACTGACCTCACAGTCATTATAAATGATGCTGGGATGGACGGTCAACGTAGCTGACAGGCTTACATAGTCGTAACATGAGGCGATGATGTAATCCGACAACAAAAGACACACACACACACACACACACACACACACACACACACACACTGCCTTTAGAGCATAATTATCATCTCTTTACATTTCTGGCTAAAATCCCGACACTTTTATTGATTTCTTCAGCCTTCACTCTGCGTGACTGCTGTTCATTTAATGTAGGCAGCAGCCGTCTGCCATCACTGTCTTTTAGTCAACGCACGCTCCTCCTCGCCGTCTCCTTTCTGTGGGGAACTACTGACTGAAGGCTTTGACAGACTATCTTTAATCAGAGCTTGCCAATACCCATCTAGCCTGTATTGATTTGCAACTCCCAGTGGATTCAAGTCACACACATGGTTGAATGCACACACACACATATACACTACTCTGCACATATATGCATACACACACACACACACACACACACATCTCCTCCCCCTCGGAGAGCAGGATGTGTGAGAAAGTGTCACTCTGGCCTTTTTTTCCCCTCCCTCCCATCTTCTAATCGATAGGAAATTCGAGGCTGGGAGTGGAAGGGTGGGGGGGCGGGTTTGATGGGAGGGTGGGGGGTATGTAGGCAAATCGCAGCAACACAACAAGACCATCCCCCCTACTGAGATGAAAAGATGTGATAATTGGTGGAAGGGAAGGCAACACTGATGTGGGATCTATACAGGTTTTCTTTTCCTTTTCATCATGTGGGGATAAACCCACTGCAGAACAAATGGACTTCACATATCGGACAATGGATTTGTGTTTTGGACAACAGACAAACACATGGGTGGTGATGGAGGAGGGGATCATTAGTGCTCTGAATACAAAACGAGTCTTCAGCTGCAATTCATTACACGCAAGATAAAATGTAATTTTTAAAGTGTTGAGACATGTTTTGCCTCCATCTTTATTGCTGAATGCTATTAACGTGATGTTTGGATGTAGAGAACACCTGTCAATCAAATGTTGTGGGCGGGACTATGGCGTCTTTTCCTTTAAATTTAACTGTTGATGGAGTTTAGACGCTGTTCTTGCTCAGCAATGGTAACTAGCTGTTCCTGCTAACTGTTTACATCTTTCTATGAATACAAAAGAAGCTAGAAACATAAAACAGATCATTTCCTGTTGGAGGATTTATTAAAGAGGACCTATTATGCTTGTTTTCAGGTGTATACCTTTGGGGTTTCTAGAACATGTTTACATGATTTAATTTTAGAAAAACGCTTTATTTTTCTAATACCAGCTGTGCTGCAGCACCTCTTTTCACCCTCTGTCTGCAAAGCTGCACCCAGTCTGCTCTGATTGGTCAGCTGGCCCACTCTGTTGTAACTGGTCAACCGAACCAGACTCCGCTCTAACTAAGTTTGTTTGAGGGCGTGCCAAACTAGCCGCTAGGCAGGTATTATGCAAATGTGTTACTTGGTTGAATTCTGCTGTTTTGATCACCAAATAATGCAAATTTGTAGCCCTAAGTGACCATGAAGACTGTGTTCATGTTTGTTAGTTTGTTTTGCGGGTTGGGGAGGGCTTAGTTATGAATAATTAATTAATAAATGTTATATTCATTGAAAAGTATTAGCAGTTAGCTGTCTCATAGGATGATGCTTCTGAGCACTGAGTCTGGTGTGGTCAGGTTCTGTCAGTGGTTTACTGCTGCTGCTTTGACTGGGATCCAGTATCAGCACAGCTTTATATGTGAGGAGACAGCTGTTGAAAGACTTGGCCGGAGCTTCACGGCATGTGTTAAACAAAAGGGAGTCTGAGGTGTTTATATGCCTCAATTTAAGGCCCACGCACATGGTACCAATCAATAGCAGTGTGTAATACTCAGCCTGCCAAAGTGAGAACGAGTCTTCGGGGGTCTGGGCTTATGTTCTGGTCCAGGATGATGATCGGCACATATGTGCAAACCAGGTTAAACTGGGCGTGTCCACATCTGTTTGTGGGTCTTTAAAGGCTCATGCACGCGGGCACAGTTTCATATTAATTGTAACAAAACGTGAGCTCTACTTCAAAGTCACCCTGTCACTGAGCTAAGACGTAGAGAAGGGCAAACCATACCATATATCCTACATTTTCAGCTTACACTCCTTGACTGTGATTTGTGTTCTCGGGTGACGTGTTGCCTCCTTATTCATTCATCCTCGGCCAGCTACTCGTGTTATTCCGAGCACATAGCACCCTTGGGAGCCCCCCCCCCCCCCCCCCCCCCGGTTCCTGCCCTGCCCCGGTGCTCCATCCATCCACAACCTCCACCCCTTCCATTTGTTGCCATGGCGATTAATGTTGGCGGCCCTCTGGCTGAAGCGCCTTGGAAGACTCCTCTCCCCGTTTGATGGAGGATGCCAGCTTGCGGATTAACGGGGCAGACCCACAGACGCTGGCATCACTTCACAACTCACTTGGCCTCAGTTCTTGGGGCTAAATGGGTATTGATCTGGATAATGTATTCTGATAATCTGTGTGGTTCCCCGCTCAATCACAGGAGTAGATGCTTAAAATTTGAGAGGGGTTAAGAGTGGAGCGATAGGAAGGAGGAAGGGGGAGGGAAGAAGAAAGACCAGAAGGCATGTTGGACAGTCAGAAGGTTTTTTTTTTTCAGGCTCATACTGTATTTTGGGTTTCTACTAGAACATGTTTACATGCTTTAATGTTCAAAAAACATTATTTTTATACAATACAGTCTGTCTGAATATACCTGTATCCACCCTCTGTCTGAAACGCTCCGTTTTAGCGTCTGTATCTTTAAGGCCCGCCTCCAAAAAAAGCCCAGTCTGCTCTGATTGGCTTGAGAGAAAAATATGGTGCACCTTTGTAAAAGTAGTTCTCAAGCCGTGGGTGATATATTCTAATGATCCTGCATGAGACATAGGAAGGGGAGCCAAATCTGAATGGCTTGTTGAATCACATGTTTTCTGATCTAGACAGCCCACAAAAAACTGACTGGGTTGTCTTATTTCACGGTTTGTGTGTTGGCTTCCACTGAAAAAGGGAGCTTTTCATTGTATGTCCCCTTTAAGGGCTGAACGTTTTCATTAAAATATCCAATTGCGATTATTTTCTATTAATTCAACTACAGGTCTGCATATATGGTCTCCATGGTATTAAACATGACTGTATCTACAAATGTATCTACACGTATCACAGTCCTGCATGGAGATCTCCCATAGCTTTGACATTTAAGTCACTTAGTTCATAAAATTTGTTCCGAATACAATCTTGAATGTACGAACTCAACATGGTAAGAAATCTTCTTAGTGACATATAAGCAGGGAAGAAAACACAAGGTGGGTGTAAATTACCCCAAAAAAATGAATTTCTTTCAGACAAATGTCAATTTAAACCATGTAAAAATCTAACATGGCACAGGACTCTCCATATAAAAAGATTGTTCAAAGAGTAAGAAACAAGAATAAAAAGACAGGGAGGAGTGGAAAGAAGTAAGGACATCATTTATTTCAGCCCAGTATTTGAATGCCTCTCTCTCTCTCTGTTTCAGGGCTGCATACCTCTGCAGGGATGCCAGGTCAATGAGCTCACAGCTAATCCGGACGAACCAGGAAGACACCTTTTCGAGATTGTACCAGGTAAGATCCACTTCCTCATTCAGTCCCTCCTCCTCCTCCTCCTCCTCCTCCTCCTCCTCCTCCTCCAGCTTTACTTCTTGTCCCTGATTTACTCCACACCTATAATTCATTCACTGCACATGACTTTTATGCTACTCTGGTTCCTGTAGTATGCGTTGCTCTTCATCTTTCTACATATCTTGTATTCCCGCTGTGTACGCATTTGCTTGAATTATGAATAATTCACTCGCAATGTAAACTTGATAACTTCCATCTGATTTGGAATATCAGTATGGAAGTGGTGGTTATACATGTCCTGCTAGGGTTGGGCAATATTGCTCTTAGAAAAACAAAGATATGTGAAATTATCGTCCCAAAAAAAGCTGAAGAGAGACGCACATAGATATAGATATCTATAGAGTGGAGATGCATATGTTGCAATAGGCTACCTATACGTGACCATGATATATAGGCTGTACTTTTTCAACTGTGCGGATTGAAACCATTTCTTTTACAATGTTCCTGGTAACTGCCCTCGTACAGTCTCGCCTCCGTTGGAGGTCACGTTTATATGTTTTCATTGCTTTTGCGAAAGCCCCGATGGTTGATGGTTGATTGCTCGTACCACTAGCTGTGGTAGGAGTTTTAGTCCGGCTGCTCTTTGTGGATGGACTCTGTGGCAGACTTGAATGTTCTGTTGGATGGTGAGTTTTAAGATGGGAGCGGAGATTTGTGTTGTTTTCATCTTTAGTCCTGACTTGTTTTTTGCAGAGCTTAGAAATCACTTCGTTCACATTCTCTGGCTCTCCTTTTTCCTTTGGTTTAAAACCAAAGAATCGCCAAATAGGTGCATTTGCTTTCTTTTTGCTAACGAGAGCGGACATCTTTCCTGCTGGAGTTAGGGCTACAATGGGAATTACGTAGGCTACAGCGTCAGACGTATGCTACATGTTGTTACATGTTGTTGTTTTTTTGATACACTACAACAATGCGGTGAAGCATAGAGTAAAAGAGAGACTGAATATAGCGCAAAATTCACAACAGGTGTTGCATAATTGAATATTGTTCTGAACGATAATGTCGTCACATCGCCCAAGCCTATATCCTGGTGGGAAATCTCACCCAAATCTCCCTTTAAGGTACATTTTGAACAGATAAAAAATGTGTGATTAATTAATTAATTGCGATTAATCATGGACAACAATGCGATTAATCATGACTAAATATTTGAATGGATTGACAGCCCTACTAAAAACACAGGCTCCCAGGGGCCCCCTACCCCTCCCACCACCCCAACAATTTGAACAGCAATGAGAAACATTATAAGAGATACACTACATATCCTGTGTTCTTTGATTTTTGATCGTGATCTGAAATTAATTGTTTTTGTCTGCACTACCTACTACATAAGATCTGTGTTAAACAGACAGTATAATAACATGTATTCTCTGGTTGCTGTTCTGTATTCAGACAGCAGAGAGCACCATTAGCCAAGGGATTAGTTGCTGTAGTGGTCAATCTCCTTATCTCACATAGCATGACCTCAGAGTTGGTGACATGTCAGGTACAAGTGTTACATTTCTAGCTGTGAAAGTCAATTCCTGCGAGAAGTACCATGAAATAAATAGGAAATAAAATAGCCTCTCCATCATCTGAAGCCGCTCTGTGCCGGTAGATCTCAGGACTGTTAGTGAGCCGTCATGCTTCACATGTTGCACTCACAGCTGACATAGAGAGGTTTTGCCTGCGGCTGAACAGTCTGATTAGATTGACCTCATGTAGCCTTTCGAGTTTTTACTCAATCCATACGACACTTATGTGTGTTGAAGTGTGTTGGTATGTGTGCGTGGATGTGATGTTTTCAAGTGTTGACCAATGTTAAGGCATATAAAGAAAAAAAAGCTCCATCAGTGGAAGCCTTTTAAGGGGCTTTTACCATGACATCTCTATTCAACAACCACCGAACTACAAGTTTAATCTCAAATTCAAGTCATGCTATTGAAAATGCAAGATAGCAGCTGAGCTCAGTGGTATATACCACTATTGTATATTACAATATTCAGTGGTTCCCCCCCCCCTAACTCTAGACCACTGTAAAGTCCAAAAGTCCAAATTTTTTGAAAAAAATAATCATTTAAAAAAAAAAAAAACGAAATATTCTAGCTGAGTCCATATTTGTTGGCGTTTAGCCTTTCAAAAACAACATTTTCACTACGGACAAAAACCTATTTGCTCTCCTGCTTGCTGCACACAAAGCAGCAATCTAACAACACCATAAATTACATTCATTTAACTCACAATAACAAAAAAACTAACTATTTCGGCTCTAACAATATCAGAGTAAATTAATGAAGTCGTTACAAAAGAAAGTTCATATTATGTATCTGCATTTGCTTGGCGAATCCATCAAGACATTATCACTTTATTTATGTTGACGAATCTGACGAGTTATATTTATTAAAGAAAGTTGATTTAAAAAATAGGAGGGCTCAGCTTTTTTAGATACAAAGAGGGGGGGCTTCAAGGAAAATAGGTTGGGGAACCACTATATCATTCACTGTGTCGTTCTGGGAGTGTTTGCTCGGAGGTCTCTGCTTGTGTTTAGAATGGCCGACAGGGTTGTGAGTCTCTGTGTGTTCTGTTTATGGCCGGTCAACATAGCAGCGGGGTGAGAAAGAGAGAGTGAGTTTCTACGGACTGGCCTGCAGGCCCTCAGCGACCACATGGGAGGGAAGGAAGGGCAGATAGGAGACAGGGAGGATGAAGAGAAGGAGGCAGGTCAAAGGAGGCCATGAGGAGAGATGTGTTTTAGATAAATATACATAAGGGTTAAAGACTTATTTAATTTTTACTAAAACCTGTTGAAGACTTAAGGTTTTAAATGGCTGTTCCCCCCCCATGCTCAACAACTTGATGCTGACTACATCTTCTGTTCACGCCATATTAGATTTGTTGGTTCCTTGGAGGGAACCACATGAGTTACTCTGCTCTTTCTCTTCTCTGTAATCGGATTAGAGTGATGAAGGCTTTACTCACTCCTGTTGCATGAAATGAATGGACTTTGAGATTTCAGGCGTCGCATTGTGTTAAAAGTAACGCTTCGCGGAGGATGGTCATTACGGTGTCCAGTCATGTCTGCAGCTTTTTCCTTACAACCGCAGCCAATTTGTACTGAACAGCAGCCCACAGCTTCAAACCGAGCAGCGAGCAGCTTATTGGAAACTCTCAGCCAGCTCTGGCAAAACACTAATCAGCAATGAGCTCAACAAGCACTGATGCTCTTTTACACAGATGCCTTCCGCTCTTATATGCTTTTATTCACTCCTAAAAGGAAAGCAGAGTGAAGACTGTAGTGAGTCTTTACTGTTGGTTAATGAAAGAAGTGCCACTCATGGACGTCTCAGCCACCATTTCTGAGGGAGAAGAGTGGTTCTTAAGGGTTCTCTGAGGAGTCCTTAACTCTTCATGGTTTAATAAACACAGGATCTCACAGGGTTGGCGACCTGATCCCCGACTCCTCCTATCCATATGTCCTTGAGCAAGACACGTTGGGTGTTTTATTTGACAAGATATGCTGCTATCGTATTAGGTTAAATTGTCATTTCTTGCTAGAACGTCAGAGAAACAAATTGCTCTCACTAGAAAGGTTTGAAGATGTGGCTGCATGTGTTCTGCATTTGTTTGTTTGAAGATGTGAGGACTGTTTAAGGATCTTTTTTTGATATTTCTCTGTTGGTTGAATAAGGAGTCATTTGGAATGTAAACTCAGTTATGTTTATATGTCAGTGGGACATAGTACAAACAGGCGACAGACAATTATACAGACAAAGGTGTAACAAGAAATATATGGACATTAACATAAGAGGTATGACACAAATGTTATGACTTGAATATGGTACAGATTTTTGTTACAGATTTTTGCTGTTTTTTTGTTAGTGGGAGTATTGTTAAGTGTTTGTGCAGGTATGAAAGTGTGTTGTGCAAGTGTGTCATATATTCATATGTCAATAACTGTGACCAGAGGCATGTGCTGGTATGTCCGAGGAGAAAAAACTAAATAAATAAATGGATAAATAAAAGTAATTAAAAAATGTATAAAAAATAAATAAATAAATGGTATTTGTAATAAGTAAGTAAATTCAATAAATACATAGATAATAATAATAATATTACGCAAATGATAAAAGTAAATAGTTAATAATATAAAAACAATCAAATAAATAATAATATCAATAATAATAATAATAATATGTAAATAATTAAATTAATCAATTAATATGAATGTATTTATTGGCCCATTGGTCTTTAAAGACAACATGCAGAGGAGGCACAGAAACAGAGTTTAAATGTATTAATTTTAAGGGAACACTGAAAGAAATCCAGGATGAGAAAAAAATTGAAATAACCTCCCTTGCCCTCTCAAAAATAACATTACCCTACATTCAGAAAAAATGTCTTCCTCCTTTTCTAATAATTTCTGTACAGTCCCTTAAGAATAATTATGATAACTACAGATGATTTAGGAAATGTTGTAGTAAATGTAAATGTCAGGCACCACCATTTTGTGTGTAGCACACCATACTGTATATGCCTGCAACACCAGTGGTAGCTTTGCCATAAATGGTATAAAACCACACATCTAAGAGGCAAGACTGATAACAGATTAGGGCTCCCAGACTGATAAACCCTCAATTTGAGGTCAGACCAGCCCAGAAATGAAGCTGCTGGCTTTCTCTCACTTTCAGCACTCCTTTTGTCCACTGTAATAGAAGCCTTGTCCTTCAAAAGAGCCCAGGGACCTTGGCTGTTCATCTGGGTCATGTCATTGACTGATGGACTTTGTTTGTGTGTGTGTGGGTATGTGTGTGTGTGTGTGTGTGTGTCCAGCCACAGGGTAAATCCACTGGTCATGTTTATTGTGGAGATATAGAGTACACACCGCAGCTGCAAAAGGTAGATACAAGACAGATAGCAAGATGCTGGGTACCTTGGCAGTCAGTTCTATCTTGAATGTTGCTCAGTGGAAGCAAAGGAATCACTAAACCCGCTACTCCTCGTAATTTCCGCTTGGCATTTGAGTGAAATAACAGCAGTAGTTTAGCATGCAAGCAATTCAAAATTGGACTCCCACCATGCTTTTTTTTTAATCTGTATGTATTCCAGACGCGAGCAGTGCACCCAAACAAAGCCGATTCAACAGTCATGTGGCCGAGTCTGATTTGAGATTGTCTCAAAGCCTGTAGGCATGAAAGAAATGGGCAAATAACTGGGTATTTTAAAAATAATCTTTGTATTTAATGGCTGACTCAAGGCTATAAGCCCTCTGTTGTGGTAGTGTGAAGCAATTAAGCCATCTGGAAAACAGCACACACACACACACACACACACACACACACACACACACACACACACACACACAAAACACACTTGCGCCTGTGCAAATGTGACAGCTTCTGCTAATTAATTATGGTGGACTAGTCGTTGAGGCAGCCCACACACTTGGATCCTGTCCATGCACGTACAAACACAGGATTTTTCTATGTTTTAAAAATGTTATTTTACCAAGAGGCAACAACAAATCCACATCTGAGTTCACAGGTAGTCTATTTGCCCTTTGACCTCTGTAATGTTAACAGAACTGTATATGTTGGCCATTATGCTGATCCTCATTGGACCTGATTTGTAGCCAGCTTTTAATCCACAGCCTTCAAAAAACATTGTAAGATGCATATAGGGACAAATAGGGAGGTTTAAAGGAAAATATTCTGTTGTCAGATATCATGAATTTCAGATGCACCCAAGGAGAAAGTAATTTTTTTGTTCATCTTTTAAAGGACATGGTTCGACATTTTAGAGATACACTTATTCGCTTTCTTGCCGAGAGTTAGCTGAGAAGATTGAGACCACTCTGATGTCTGTACCATAGACTGTATATAAAGATGGACGACATGACAGCTCCCCAAAAGTGAAGCGAAAATATCTTGATTGCCCCCTGATGGCTGGCTGCAGTAGAGGTCATGAAGCCCACCCCCTCCATGTTAGTGGATGGAACAGAGGCCAAACTAAAAGGTCTAAGTGCATGTCAAAAAACTTTTTCCCAAAGATGGTTTCTGTCATTTAATGTAGTTCTTATCACGCTGATGTATGTTCAAGTGTTTTTCATTGACAGCTGCTCTGAGTGAAGTTGTCACGGAGGCTCTGGAATTGTACGAGAGAGGAAATATAACTTTAACTTTTTGATCATAAATGTAGTTATAGAGATATTATGGTTAGTTGTTGTGTCTTTCAAGCCAAATGGCTACCGTGGTGGTCATGTAGCAGCTATGTGGCTCATGCTAACAAGCTGTGGCTGTGCCCAGCTCGTGATTGCCTTGACTGTTTTTTATGACTTTCTCAACATACTATACTATGACTTTTTTAGGACTTTTTTCGACATGTTATACAATTACTTTTTTCGACATGCTATACTATGGCTTTTTTCAACGTACTATGACTTTCTTCGACATTCTATGCTTTGACTTTTTTATGACTTTTTTGACATACTCTACTATGACTTTTTTGACATACTATAATTTGACTTTCTTCAACATACTATACTTTGACTTTTTATGACTTTTTTTGACATACTTTACTATTACTTTTTAATAACTTTTATCAACATGCTATACGATGACGTTTTTCGACATACTATACTATGACTTTTTTTTACTTTTTATTTAACATACTATACTATGACTTTTTTGACATACTATAATTTGACTTTCTTCAACATACTATACTTTGACTTTTTATGACTTTTTTTGACATACTTTACTATTACTTTTTTATGATTTTTTTTCGACATGCTATACTATTACTTTTTTGACATGCTATACTATGACTTTTTTTGACGAACTATACTCTGACTTTTTATGACTTTTTTTAACATCCTATACTATAACTTTTTTATGACTTTTTCGACATGCTATACTATGACTTTATTGGAATACTATACGATGGCTTTTTTATTACTTTTAGACATGCTATACTATGGCTTTTTTTCAACATACTACACTATTACTTTTTTATGTTTTTTTCCGACATGCTATATTATGACTTTTATGACATGCAATACAATGACTTTTTTGAACATGCTACTTATTTTTTCAGAAAAATTTCGATATACTATAGTATGACTTTTTTTCATAAAATTTTCGACATACTATACTGTTTTCTTTTCATAAAATTTGACATACTATACTATGTGGTTTTTTTTCATAAAAATTTCGAGATACAATAGTTTAA